>OY728150.1:142934394-144184394 GCA_963277665.1 Viscum album
TTATCACTAAATAATAAAAATTAGATTAGGGTATAGAAATTATAGACATAACTTAAGATAAATTTTAAAATGAGGTTTATAATTTTGTGTATTATGTAAAACTAGGGAATACAACTTTTTTCTCCATCGTATTAATTTATTCATTAATTTATCTAAACAACTTTCTTCACTTTGTTATCTATTTCAACACATAAAAAATATTCCATCTCATTATAGAGATTCCCCTAGGAGTTTCAAACCACATTCCAAACACATAATAATTTTAATCTTCTTCCTCCATCTTCATCATTACTTGAACGTATGTGATACATTATCTATCTCTTCATTACTATGATTAGAATCTCATCGAGTTTCATATTTCCAATAATAATTCTTGATAGTTAGTTTGGAATAATGAAAATATTTCTCACTTCAATTATCATCATGTTAGGTTTCTCATTTAGAAAATATCCAAAATTTGCTTGGAATCTATTTTTAGCTTCATTAGTTTTAGTGTCATCAGATATAAAAACCTAAGGATTTAACATTAGTGATAAACACCAAGATAAAATTATTTTAGTATAATTACATTATAAATTAAAAACAAAAATCTATCATTGTTTAAAATTATTACATTACCATTTAGGTTATCATAAATCAATCTCGGTTTAATCTATGATTAGTTAGGTTTTGTTTTATCATATCACATAACCTAATTCATTATGATAATAAATTTTATATAATAAACTCTATAGAATAAGTTATTAACCATAAAATATCCCGAGTGTGTTTCTATCTTGTGTGAATACACAGGAGTATTTATCAGGATCCATAGTTAATATTGATTTGATACTAAACTATCCTTTTTTAGGGTGACTATTCCTAGGTTCATCTACTCCCCATCCCCATCCACATTCATGTATCAATATAGGGATCTAATTTATAGCGTATCCACACCATATCTACTTTATAAAAACATAATGATATATTTCTATGTATGCCTATCCCATAAACATATCCCTTGGGTTTTCACAAATGTTCTCATCACATGATACCCAATATTTTCAATATTACCTCAACTAAACTAATGGTTATCAATACCTCTTAAATTATGATCATACTTAGCTAATTAAAACCTAAATTATCCTCAACTAAACTAATGGTTATCAATATCTCTTAAATTATGCTCATACTTAGCTAATTAAAACATAAATTACCTCTTAAACTAATAGTATCTTATGTTTGTTTCTGTCTTGCACCCTACTTTCTTTTTATAATAAATTTTGGGGATCAGACTTTCGTCTGATCCGAATATTCCTGGTAAAATTAAATTTTATATAAAATATGATCTCATACCATCTTTGATTCCTCAAGAACACACTCCATTATGTGGTGATAAAAACACATACTTTACATAATTACTTTGATACCAATTATTGATTCATATATATAATTGACCCACAATTACATGAAATAATGAAAATATTTATTTACATTAATTCCCAAGAAATTTAATGTTTATATATTTAATGGATTAAAAATAATCAATATCTAATAAATCCCATGTATTTCTCAATGAATTGGATATTCCCACTATATAAGAAACTACAAAATCGAAAATAAGCTTTCAATATTCCTTAAAAATTCGAAAGAATTTCTATTTTATTCTATAAATATAATGATTAAATACTTTTGGTATAACCTTTGTATATAGATTCATATGAAGGGTAAAATCAATAATTCATTTAGAAAAAAAATCTATCACGACCTATAATGGAATTAATAATATTGTAAGAAAAATTATGATTCAAATAATTCCATATAATTGAACAAGTGATATTGGAAAAAAATCATGGATGAAAAAATATAAATGATCACATGGATAAAAATGGCTGAATTCATGGTGATGGAATTCATAATGTTGGACATTTTTAATCATTAAGGCCACATATATGATATCATTATTTTATTCAATGCCACAACTAGGACATCAGGATTACATAGTGTATGGATACACAAAATACCCAAACCATTTTTCTCACAATACTAGATGATTAATCAAAGGGACATATAATATCAGGAACCATCCATAAATTCTTTAATTCCAATACATTCTCCATGTTAATGACATTACAATCAATTAAATACATAATTATATTTTCATATTGATAAATAAAAATTCATATAGAGATAATATTTTATGGAATATAAAAACTGTTCCATTCAGTAAATAAACATAAGTCATCATGATAAATAATTTGGATGGCTAAATAACATATAATCAAATTTACTATATAATTAATATACATCATTATGGTAATAACAAGTATAGGGATTTGGAAAACATCCCCAATCAATAAATAGAGTATATTTTTATATATATTAATCCTTAAAATTAAAAATGCTTATAGGAGAAGGTTTATAATTAAGATAATGGTTTCCCAATAATTATTTATATGGAATCATGGTTAATTCACTTAAATAAATTGATTGGAATATATAGTGTCAATATAGGGAAGTATTTGGATGAAAAATTATGCATATAATAGAGGGTGATTTAGAAAGAACAAAGTAGTGATGGATTTCTTCAAATTTAACCCCCAAAAAGAAAATATAATGATATTATTTAAAATTTATTACATGGAAAATATATAAAATAAAAAAATTCAAATAGATTGTGAAGATGAATAATTTATCAATAAATAATAATTAAAATTAAAAAACCCATAAGGTAATAATAACAAATGAATTAAAAGAAATAGGAGGGATACCAGAAAAAATAACTTATAATGAAATAAAATATAATCATTATTCATAATTGAAATAGGGAAATGAATAAAAAATGTAGAAAAATTTCGATGGAAAATATCTTACATGTCCTAAGGAATTAAAAATTCCAGCAAATAACACTCACAACATTACAAACATGCAAATAATAAATATATAATGATAATATTTAAAATGGAAGGTAAAACTAAATTAATAATTATATAATTGACATAATAATTTTCAATGGTACTATTAGTATATTTCATAATAAAAAAAATAGCTCGTTACATAAACATGTCATAATGATTTAGAATTTGAGTTAAATAACCATTAAATAAGTTGTTGGCTTCCACAAAAGCAATTGAATCTACTGTATAAATAATAACTATCTAAATAATCTATTTTCAATATTTATTTATAAATATAACCTTTTATAAACATCAAATATAGTAATTATATATATATATATATATTAGTTAGTTGTTATCTATTTTCAATATCATTTGTGGGGAATTTGGGTTGTTGCGACCTAGATGAAAAATAACAGTGTTTCTCTTCATTATTCTCCCAAATTTTATCATAAAGAGATAAAAAATTGTACTAGAATATTTTTTTAAATTATTTATAATTTTATCTGATTTCTGGATATGATAATTATAGATAAAATCAATAGTGATCATGTTTTGATTAGTTTTCACAAACAAATGTTGATATCTTAATTAACGTGTTTAAAAATAGTGTTTCCATAATAAAAAAATATTTATTATATTATTCATATAATATAATTTATATATTTATTTTCTCATATTCATCCATAATATTATTTTATATCACTTTTCATGTATGTGGTTTGCCCGACCCAAACTTGAACATTATATAATTGATTGAGGATTATGATTATGAAAGTGGTTTGTTTTTTTGAATAATATCATTATTATAAAATCAATAAGATATTATTTTCATTATTTTAGTGTGTTTAATTATATTGAATAGTATTAAATAAATAATAATTAAACTAGATGAAAAATGAGATATCTTACTTTGTGGAGGTGGTAGTCCACCCAATGAATGACTAATGTTTTATTTCTCTAAGAATCAGACGTATAGAAGGTGGATTATAAATTTTCTATAAATAATAATTATTATTATTATATTGTTTATTTAACATTTACTATTCAATTTAACCTTTATAACTTGAAAATATAGGTGACAGTGAAAAATATAAGTCATCGCTTCGTGCTGGTAGTAGTCTATAGAAATCTCGAATGACAGTTTTGTTTTTCTAAATAAATCATGAGAAACTTGGTAAATAGTTAATCCCATAAAAAAACCATTAAAACAATATTAATAATGTAATTATATATGAATTAAAAAAATTAGGAATGTAAAAATAAAAATAAAATATGTTAGGAAAAAAGTAATCAAATTGAGGATATGGGATTTCCCTTGTTAGAATCCTTAAAATGGTGGTCCTATGATAATAAACATCGGTCAGATTCTCAAGTAAAAGTAATAGGACTATATGGGATGCAAAAATGGTATAGTTTCAGTATTAAAATTAGTTTTTTGACTCTCCATGATAGGGTAGGGTTATTCCCCATTTATAAGTGATGAGAATGGATTTTTTAAAAATAAATTGAAACTAATATAATGAGTGCAGATGTTTCACATGTCAATAAGACTAAAAAGTTGAAAATAATGGATATGGGATGTGATAATGCTCATAATAACACATAAAGGTATTTGAAAATAGGTTTTAAATTTTTTTTAAGTCCTTTACTCTTAGACATTTCAATTTCATTATTTTTGGATTTTATTGTAGAAGCCAGTTTTAACCAAAGTAAATAATTTTTAGAACTAAAAATAAAATTGAAAATATTAAATAATTTTAACTTATTGATTACCAAATTTAAAATTATTTTACCTTTTGGTATTTATATTCATAATAAACTTCAATTATTACATTAGTGCATGTAATTTATAAAACGGATTTTAGAAAAAGTTCTTTTTTAATTCTACAAATATATGTGTAGCATTAAATTATCAGTTTATTTTATTTTTAGGATTGAAATTGGTTTATTATAAAAAATCTTTCATTTTTTCCTTTTAAATAAAAGAAAAATCCACTTTTCAATAATATAGTAGTTAATTTACTAAGAAGACCAAAAAACAAGGATATTGGAAACTATTACATCTTTCATAAAAATGTTAGTCCTAGTTTTTATAAATTCATCATATTATTTTTAAAATTTATTGTTTTACTTCTTAAATACATATTCGAATACTTAAAAGTTTTTTACACCTCTATTTCATTATTATATATATATATATAAAGATACTTTTTTTAAAAGGTATTTTCACTGTTCACCTATAAATTTACTATTTCAAAAACATACTAATTTTTTTATAAGTCACTAGTTATATTCAAAAGGAAAAACTGATGCTAATTTTCATAATATAGAATTATAATAAAATATAATCTAACTTTTAATTAAAAACATTAATATATAACAAAGATATTTTCTAAAGGAATATTGTTTAATAAAATTACTATTTTATTTCTTATTTGATATCAATTACTAATAATTTTTTTATAAGTATCGTAATTATATAAATAATATATTTTATCCCGAATACTTTTAATGTCATATAATAATCAAGATAAAATATAATATTAGAATGGTTTCATTTTAAATAATAAATTAGTCCTATTAGTTATTTTTCTTCATAACTTTAATTACCAATTCTACAAAATTATTAATGGAATTTCTTTTTAATTTATACTAATATTTAGAAATTATATTACATTGATTTTTTCAAAGAAATTATTAGACATAATTTTAATGGTTATATAATATTCCACGTGTTTTTGTGGTTAGTTGTTGTGTATATGACATGTTTTTAGATAAATATTGTTTTAAAATAAACATTTATAATTTTAATTCTAAGGTTTTACAGAGATATCCAAACCATAAGAGATATACTATTATAAGATAATTATTATGGGATTCACGATGCACCAATGTTTATGAATATACATTATCTTATTTAGACAACATCTTTGGATCTAGTCTTGTTGCCTAATATTGTCAAGTATTTCCAAAGGTGAGTACCTTAGATTTGTTTTGTTATTAGTTTGGATTACATAGGATATAATCCATGGAATCATGGATAGAGGACGTAACCCTCCATGTTTTCCTCTTGGATTGTTTTTTATATTCATGTTCCTTCTCATTAGAATCATGGATAAGGGATGTGACCCTCCCTTTTGGCCTCTATGATTTATTTTGAATTCCTTGTGCAAAATCCATGGCTTATTATGTGCTACAATTTGTGGACAAAGACATAAAGACTAGATCTAACTATTGAGTCTACTAATGGTTCATTTCATAGTAATTTATCACATTAATTATCCATAAGAAAGACACTTGTTTGTATTGTATATCCCAAGTTCACAGACACATTGAAATTACACAAAGAAGGTATGGTTGTAACCTGAGGTGGCATATCAAAGACAGGATGACCCGATAATGTATATTTGATGTTCTTGTGTGTTTTGTTTCTAGGTGGTTGTGTTGCATTAAATTGACTACACCTCATATATATGTATTTCATGAATATAAACATGATCACAATAACACCTAGTATCATTGAGGTGCTAGTGATTTCTATTGGGTCTTAGGACTCAACACGCCCCTACACAGACACTGACAATCACCTACATGGAATGTGTTTTGATATGAATGGGTAGATATTCATGTTTTCTCTGAGGTAAAAAGTAAAACCTAGAGATGGAAACATTAGAATGGTTTATAAGGTTCTGGAGGATTATTGTTTTTATATGTTGAATGAAAATAGTTAGGATATTAGATAATTTTATTTTATTTATTTCTCATCATTTACTAGATAGTAGGGAATTTATATATATATTAATTCATTTTATTTTTTACTACTCAATTATATATTATTGGGTAAGGAATATTTATTTTCTAGTTTATATTCTAGACTTTGGGTCCATGTGAAATATTTTTTTATATCTGCTGCTTCTAAATAAGAATATTATATAAATAGTTTCAGCCTCAAATTAGGTAGATTTGGTTGTAACTCTTAGTTCGTATTTAAAAGGGCATAATCATCCCATGATTATTCTAGTCCCTCATCGCTATTTGGAATCATCTAGTATTTGGGGTGGCCAGCCTAAGGTAACATGGTGTCCCTTCTCAAGAATCATTCAGGTGGTCTAGGATTGGGCATTACAATTTTTATATATGCATGTGTGGCATTATATTTTCATATGAGGGGAGATTTAATTACATACTATTGTATCTATTATTTTGGATTTATTAATTTATTTTCATATTTTTAAATATATTATTGAATTTTTTACTTATCAAAAGATGGATAGATTTTTTTTCATTTAGGATATATTAATATTCCAATTTTGATAAGGACAACAATTCTTATTTTTAATTAATTCTATGTTTTTTCATTATTTATATAGATTTATGGTTACATATATATAATAACGTAGTTTCAATTATTGTCTAAGAATAATTTGGAATCTCTCATATGTGTAAAAATTAGTTCCCACTATTGTGAAACTTAATGAATTGTATGATTAAACTCAAGAAACGATGGAAGAGTACACTATACTAAATCCAATCCATCGAGCATTAAATTTTACGTTCACATTATCAATAATTAAAAGTAGAAATTTTGATCCCATATTTGGTGATATTTATAATTGTGAAGTAGAGTATACTTCCAAAAAATATATCTTTTTTGACCTTAGAAGGTGTTGAACCAATGAAAATGAATTTTTTGATATTGAGGTTAGGCTACAACTATATAAGAATTAAATAAAGACCTCATGTGTGGACATCGAGAGTGTTATCATGAAAAATATATTGATAGGTCGATGCATGCAATGATTTATAAAAATTATATCTTAAGTATATTTTAGAGATAGAACTAGTGATTGAATTAACCATGTGGAACTATTTTGGAACAAAATGTTTTAGATAGTGTAGTAATATGATTACCAAAATGGTAAGCAATGGAGATCCAATTCATTATCAAGAGTCACTATAGTACTGTGTCATGTTGAGAATGTAGTACTAGAAATTTAGAGCATACTTTGATATCATTCCCACAAAATCATAGGTACTTATGTATGGTTGTAATCTGAATAACTTATGGATATGTTTTTTCTTATAATTCTATATGTTCCTAAACATGTTATAAATGAATGATGTGGGAAGTGAAGTCTAGAAATCATTCTAATGGATATGAAATTATTTGGAAACACTAGTGTAACAAACTATTGATCAAAAAATTAACTGTATAGATATTAGGGAGAAGGTCATTACACCGCTTTATATAGAATAAGATTTATGTTAAATATATTAGAAAATATTCCACATACGAAACATGTTTTTAATTTATATCACTCATGGTACTTAATAAAATCACCTTATTGTTACAAAATACTAAAAATCATTTTTGTGTGATTATTATAATAAAAATAAAAAAAGATTAAATATTTCAATCATGTTAATTTTTTTTTGTGTATGTAATTTCCAACCATTATTTACTATGTTAATATTATATTTTGTTTATAATGATAAAAAAAATGAATTCATTTTATTGGATATACTTAAATAAATTATTTTTCATATTTGATTCAACCACATGGTCAGAAGACTAGTTTTGTAATTGTTCCACCATTAATAAGTGAAAGTTGTAATTAACCTATAAATGTTAGTTTATAATAATCGAAATGTCTCATTGAGTAGATATTTTTTCATGACAAGGAGTAATATTATTTGATTTAAACTTATAAGTAAATAATTTTTAAAATATTTTAATAGTTTCAATATTTTATGTTTATTTCCTACAAATCACCCTACCCCTCTGGACTACTTTTATGATCCTGGACTTCCTTGGAGTCATCATAGGTACATTTGAGGTACTTTTGGTTCTTTTTAAGTACCTTTGTTTAGTGTTTTGTTTTTGGGTGCGTTTGATTGGGGTTTTATGAAATTTATGGATAGGGGTTGTACATGGTTTTTACATGGTTTGAAAAACCATGTGCCTAAACCTAGTAAACCATGTGACCTTGCACAGTGAGGTCTACATGGTAAGCACAAAGTTTCCCAAACTGTGTGCCCCTTCCATGGAAAACTGTCTGTGTTGTTTTATTTCTTCCAAAAATTATTTTAATAATTCTCCAAACCCCCAAACCACCACCATTTCTACCTAGGATTTTACTGGATTTTTTTGGATAATTCCATAGCTTTCTATAGGGGTTCTAAGGTCATTCGGCCTCAATTATTCATGATTCAAAAGCTCGAATCAAATATCTATTATTCCCCCTATAAGTGGATTTCATCATGATGCCCATATCGATCATTCATTCTTCATCCCTTGATCTTTTTATAGAGTTTATCGTCTTTTTATTTAGATCTAGATTTATGTGTTGATATCTATATCAAGATTGATTAGATCTTGATATTTTGATATCTTGATTTTGGGATTTAGATATTGAATCTCAGATTTATGTCATTGTACTTCTCGGACATTTTGTAATTCTATTTGGAAGAAATATTTCAATGAATCGATCTAGGTGGCCTAAATCAAAATCTTGTAGTCATGGATTTGATATATATATGAAAAATGATAGAATTGCTAGGATCCTTTAAAAATTTCTTTTCTTATGCTGGGTTGATTAGATAGAGCAATCAATTTATTGTGATTTTGTTGAAATATGTGATTAATTGGGGAATTACATATGAGACTAAAGGTATTCCATATTAGATAATTAATTTGGGTAAATTGGTTATTAGATATAGGGGTTGTAATCTCAATAATTAAATTTGAAATTAATTATGAGATATTGAATTGGATATATTGAGATAATTACTGATGGATTAAATATGTTCTTTGATATTATGATCTATATAATTAGTTGTTGGATAAATGATGAAGAGTTGATATTTGGAATTAGATAATTAATTATGGAAAATTAATTATGAGATGTGAGTTGTGATTATTTTTAATGAATGAATGAATTAATTAATGGTGTTGACGCATTTGCTTAATTGTTGTGTTAACTAATGGATTTGATGAATTTAACAAATTGATCAATTATTATGGGAGTTGATGTGAATAATTTGTTGATGAATTAATTATGATTTTTTGAATTGGAACATAATAATTATAAATCGAGAATCACAAATGGTAACATAGTCATCAAACATACGAGTAAGAGAATGGGAATATGTTCATTCTATTGTGAATAATTCATTCCTACATGGTCATTATACTTATGAGTAATGAGAATGGGAACATGGTAATTCTATTGAGAAGTAAGCATGGTAACATGAAAATCTTACATATTTTTGTTATAATGGTAACTTTGGAAATGTGGCTTTTAATTGTGAAATTAAAGAATGGAAATAATTGAACTCCGAGTTATGGCCTCACATGAGAATTTTTGAATTCTGGAATGAGTTCAATTTGGTACTGAGATACCATAAATCATCTGTATACATTCAGATTCAGAAAGAAGCAGGTATTATGATATGATATTAACAAACAAATAGTTCGGGATCCAATATGTGATGAAGTTAATATAGAGGAACGAGTATCATTGGGAACCATGTAGTAAATGTAGTAAGATATGAATAAATTAAAATGTGATAAAATTTGTATTATTTTATTTTACTTATTTCCTTATAAAACTACTTGAACTATATTTGGACTAGATTTGTTTTCGAAACTTGTGGTGGTGGACTATTGAGTTATACTCACACCATATTCAGGTTTCTTGATTGGTACCCGAATATATTATATTGTTTTAGTGCTGGATAAGGGAAATGACACTAAGATAGGTGGCTGGTTGGGGATGGATCATAGAAGAGAGAACCAGATATGATTCATTACCCACTTGGGGAGTTTTAGTGTATTCATTTTCAGTTTCATTATAGACACATGACACTTACATTAGTATTGAATGGTTTCCCTTTCAGTTGATTATTGTATTTCATGTTTCTTTATCTTACGACCTGAGTATGTTTCTGGTTATATATGTGTTTGTATTTTTTATTTACTTATTCTAGTGGTTTACTCTGATAAATGAGGTTCGAATCTCCCCATGAATGGATTAACAGTCCCTCACTGTTTGTCACCAGCCTCTAGCACACTAGAAGTGCGCTTGAGGTCATTTGGAAAACTAGAATGGGGCACTTTCATGCGAAACTTGGACAACTATGTTACAAAGTGGTATCTGAGTTCTAGTTTTATTTCTTCCACTTTTATCTTACTATTTTTGGAAATGTAGAAAAAAGAATAAGAACAGTTAGGGCTTGGTAATGAGCATGTTCAAGGGATTTGAAAACACATGTATGGCGGGAAACCCATGTACTTAGGGTGGGATTGTTGTTATTGTAGATTTATATTATAGTTGAATGTTATTTCAACTTAGGTTACATAGTTGTGGTGTAATGGGATTATTGTTTCAAATAATTTTTTAATATTGATTCATGGCTCAAAATGGAATGAGATTTGATTCTTCATGCATCATTATAACCACTCAAGGTTATTATTACATTCATAATTTTAGGGACTCATGGGGAAATGGGTTATGAGTAATTTTTTGAACATGAACTATTATCCTTTTTGTGAGATTATAATAAAACATTGAACCTAACATGATTTTAAAAAGGTTGTAAAAAAATTGTGCGATGTGAGAATAATTGGGTGTATAAATAAGAAACGTGTTATGATATTATGTTTACCCTGTTAACAAAAACCTAGGTATAGGGTGGTAAAGAGTAGTGATAGAACCATGTTTTCGAACATGTGGTGAGGTGGGGGAAAATTATTTTTGTGAATATTTCCTTCTTATGTAAATTTTATAAGGTACTGTTATGAGACATGCAATATGTGTTGGGATTTTAAGAGAATACGCCTCCACAAAACTTATTTACCGGATAACCATGGGGATTTCCTATGAATAAATTTATAGATAGCGAACTTGAGGAACCCATAATGATACCAAAATATAAAGGATATATTTTTCTATTGATCTTTTTTCACATAATTAAATTCATTAAAAGAGGCCCAGTGCGGGTTTTGAAAATAATCTTTGAGTTGACTGGGAGTTTTAGTTGTATCAACCTCAGATATTTACTGTAGATGGTGGGCCTGGGGGATCTGAATTTTGGGATGAGTCCATTGAGATTTTTCTAGAGAATTTGGAGTCTCAAGATGAAATGAGGTTCAAGTTTTCTACTCATATGATATGGGGATTTTCAAAGCACTCATGGGAAATTCCGGCATAAACTCAACAGACTGATGATATGTTATCGAAGGACATCTTGGAGAGGTTCCTAGAACACCTTCATCCAGAGATGATGATATGAGATATAGACATTGATTTCATGCATCTGATATAGTGTAGTATGTCATTGATTGACTCTTCTAGACGCTACATAGATTACCAATGATTTTCTCCAAAGTTAGTAGGATATGAGGCAGTTACATAATATCTTTTTGAGGATGGAGTTAAGTGTGAGATTAAGTCCTAGTTGAATATATTCAGCCAAAAAAAGATTACAGAAGTGTGTGATTATGCTCTCTATGTTGAAAGGAACCTGAGGGTGGCTTCTAGTGGTGGAAGTTTAGTTTTTATTGGAAAATCTAGAGGTGAATCTTCTGAGAGTATGAATCATAGCTATGACAACTTTATTGATGGTTGTGGGAAGTAGAGTACAAAAATAGGAGGGTCTGTTAGACACAACCTTACTGGGGTGATCTATAATAAGTGTGGTATGTTGGGACATTATCTTCAACATTGTTCCCAACCAACCTAGAGTGTTGATCTTGAGGAAATATGGGACATCTATTGAAGTTTTTAAAGTCGAGACAATATATAGGTACTAAAGGAGATTCTAGGTAGAGTCAGAGTATGTGATGTAAATATTCTACACCATATTGGGATGGCAGTTGGAGTTCTACTAGATGAGGTTGTAGAGGTAGTGTATGTGGTGCTTCTAGGTTGGAGAGCCCACATGAGCAGAGTGTGGATACTCATGGGAGTCAAACATCATCACAGGGAAAAGGGGAATCTTATTTACATGTAGTAAAACCTACACATGTAGATAGACATGTTGTACCATCGATAGTGATAGTTTATTGTAGTAGTTTCTATATTATATAGTTCCCTGATTGATTTCGATACCTATCATTCCTCTATATCCTCTAAAACATTAATGGTTTGAGCCTAATAGTGGAGTTTTTATGCGGGATAATAACTATAGATACATTGTTGGGAGTACGGTCAAGATATATCTTTCTCTATATGGGACACTCTCTAAAGTTCGGGAATAACATTTCCGATGGGATCTTTATGTTCCTGATATGATGGGATTTGACATAATTTTGGGTCTAGACTGGCAAGTCTCATTCCAACCCACATCAAATGTTACCATAGAAGGGTTAAGTTTACATCTCCTAAGGGTGACCATTATATTCATCCTGGAGTGTGGGATATCCTTGAAAGATGAGAAGGGCCAATTACTGAAAAACTGGGATAGCTCACAGCCCATATATCTAGTATTTTGATTGATGATGGGGGTGTTAGAAAATATGTACTTCCACCAGTAGTGGAACTATTTTTTGGATATCTTTCATGAATACATCGCAGGGATACCACCTGAGAGAGATGTGGAATTCACTATTGAACTCATGCCATGGGATGATCTTGTATCTGTTACACTATACCAAATAGAACTGATTGAGCTTTAATAGATTAAGACCCAGTTTGAGGAATTAGAGGATAAAGGATTTATACATCCTAGTACGTAGCCTTGGGTACCACTTGTTCTGTAAGAAAAGAAGGCTTATAGAAGTTTATATTTGTGTGTCGATTACAGAAATTTGAACAAAATGACTATAAAGTACAAATATTCCCTTCCACATATTGATGATCACATTGACAAATTTATGGGAGGTTTTTTGTCCCCATAGATTTATTTGAGAATTGGGTATAATCATTTGAGAGTATGAACTTGTAACGACCCAATGTTTTTCAATGGAAATTACCTTCTTATAAATTAGGTCATAAAATCAGATGAAAACACAACATAAGGAACTAAAAAGTGCTAAGTGACCTCTAAACATAAGTTTGTACCTTCTGTATTAAGAATTTTGAGAATCTGACACACACGGTTGTGTTCAAGATGATTTTCGTAGTCTAATAAATAAATTGTTGGTGAATAGTAACCTACCATTTGAGTAGTAACATACCCTTATGAATAGTAATACGACCCTTATGAATAGTAAATCATCCAAAATAAGAGTAAACTTACCCATGAATAATTAAATAAAATTTAGACATCCTTGAAAGTGACAATTTGACCTTAGTAAATGTTTTGGTTTTTTGTAAGTCATAAATAATTAATTATATTTAATTAATTAATTTTTAAGAAATATTATTTCCTTAAAATATTTTCATTAATTATAAATTCAATTTCTTATAGTTTATAGATAATTTTATGAGACCCTATGTAATTTTTGAAAGCACTATAAAATCAGTTTTAATTTTAAAAACTGTTTTTTTAGTAATTTATGATTTTAATTAAATTTTATTTTAATAATATTTGTTAAATTATTTTTGAAAAATGGACATCATTTTTGGATTCTACATGCCAAAAAAATGTAGGCGTAAATTTTTGGTATTTTTATAAGATACATGAATTTTTGATGAATAATGAAATACCATAATTTACAAAATAGGCTAAATAGGCTAATTATAGAGTCATGTGTGATGTTCTATTGATGTACCACCACTTGGTTTGGAATCAAATGATAAAATTACTATTCCTGATCATTGAATACTCAATATTGCTTATCTTAGGGGAAACTAATAAACTATTGAATTTTATTTTAATGAAACCCCTCTCCCCTCCACTATAAAAACCACCCTTCACTCCCTCATTTACTCACACCTCTCAAGGTACAATACTTCTCTAAAATCTTCCCAAACACCTTCCCTATCCCTTATCCCACGTTCAATAGATGCAGGTCTCATACAAAGACCAAGCTTAGCTTCCTTAAGGATGATCTCAATAGGAGGATTTAAGAGGTAATTTCTCTTCCTTTTCTCCTTTAATTCACTTTCAATTTTAAGTACATTTCTTGATCTCTCCCCATCTATCTTCATACAAATGGTATTTTAACTAAATTATTTTACATGTACTAGAATATTATGATGAATATGGGATATTATGTCATCAAATCCCCTTTCCCTCTTCCTTTTATTTTGTTAAGGAGGATGTTGTTCGTGAGGTGTTAATTTATAACCTCCAAGAACGACAAGTTTTATTCTTCCATTTATACCTTCAGATCTGTTCATGAAACCATTTTTATGGTTTATCCCAAACATATTATATGTATTATCTCCTATTTAATGTTCTGTAACTAACTTATGACCATATTTCTAGTGATAAAATAAAACAAGTACATTATGATCAAAAAATCACTCAAATTAACCCAAACAATCATCATTTAATTATTATCTAATGATACATACACATGGGTATAATATAAATAATTATAATATCATTAAAAATCCTTTAATATCATTAACATCATGAACCACTAGTTCTGGATGTTTACCCATGTTCTACCCGAACTTCAATTTAAGAATCCAAGTGAACCACTGAAGAAGACCATAAAAACAATCATTCCCGAACAGTGATTTTAAACTCTATAACTCATCAAAAGGCACACAAATCACTCAATAAAACCATAATTAACCATATTAATGTAAAAAAGGTTCTGGATTTATAATTAATTAATATAATATTATTATACAGGACATTAAAAAGAAGGAATTATTCATATACAAGGTAAGGGGAAATTCCTGAACCCAACTTTCATCCTTCAGGTTCTCCCTCTTTCACTCCATTTTTGTTTGATAAGGTTACTCCCTAAAGATCATTATTTCGTTAGTGTAATTATTTTTTAGTATATAAATGTTTTCACTAGTTTTTATGTCAAACAAAATGTTTTTCAAAAGAACTATTCTTTTAAGAAAACATCTTTTACTTCTCCCTCAAAGTGAACCGTTCTTGAAATATGTATGGTATTCTCTCTTTCTTTTCTGAATCCAAAGTTTATGAATGTGTTTTTATGAGATGACACCCATTTATATCCATGGTTTTTATGTTCATTTTTTATATATGTTCTATTTTTCATGCATGTTAATGATAATTTTATGATGTGACGGGTGCTCCCGAATTTATATAGCGCAATATGAATCTTTAAATGTGACGGGTGCGCCCAGAATTATACAGTGCTCTAATGAATTGGGTAGAGTAATGAATCTCATGAGTAAATGAAAAATGATGTGTGAAAAATATTCTAGCTTTCTTCATAAGTATGTGTGGTAGTTAACCACTAAGACATGATGTTTCATTTTTATGCATTGTCACATTTCAAGTCATATATTTATGATTCCTCTCATGTTCATGATCTTTTTTTCATGTTATGATTATGATCACCCCATGATATATTTCTCTTATCCATCCTCTTACTGGTCTTTTAGCTCACACCTTTTTATTTATATCCTCAGGTGGCTACATGTACTAAGGAGAGGAAAAGCTATAATAAGAAGCTAGAGAAGAAGAAATTAAATAAATCTTTATGCTTGATGCTGTAAAAGTTATGAATGGTCCTAGTTTTTTCATGAAAATAAACCTTTGGATCCTCTATGTGTAATAATATTATGTTGTTTATAGTTATAATTATGTAACAGTGATGTAAGAAAAGGTTGGGTCGCTATAGTTGGTATTAGAGGAAAGGTTTAGTTAATTTTGGAATTAGGATTAGTGAACCCTAGTGAAAACCAATATCATGAGATTAAGTAAAAATATTCACACAATAATATTTACATAGCGATCCAATATGTTATGTTTTTGGTATAAATTGTTTAAATGAATAATTTATTCATGAATTGTTTAATTATGTTTTGTTCTAACCTTTTCAATTTTAATAAATGGTGGGAACCAGGAGAAATCAGGTCAACAACTCATGCTAGGGCCAATGCAACGATTTCCCGAATGACATCCCCAATGATTTGGGAGGTGGAGGTCAAAACTTCATGGTGATGCTTACCCAATTATCTCAGGTTATGAACAATAACCATAATAATGGGGAACATCCTCCATCACTGAAGAGGGAGAAACTGTCTATCGAATGTTTTATGCGGTAATGACCACCGAGATTTAGTGGATATTCTGATCCACTAGTTGCGGATCAGTGGGTCAACTCCACAAACAAGATCTTTTATGATCTTCACTATTCTGGAATGGAGAAGGTGACTCTAGCCGTTTATTTTCTTGATAGAGAAGTCGATCAATGGTGGTGTTGATTAAGAACACCAAGCCAAGGGAGGAAATTGTAGAGATGGAATGGGAAGACTTTAAGATAATGTTTCTTAATAAGTATTTCCCACTAACTCTTCGTATGATGATGGAGATAGAATTCATAGAGATCAAGCAAATAGAAGGATAATCTGTCACAACCTATGAAGCTAATTTCACAAGTCTTTCATGGTATGCTGCAGGTTTTGTTATCAACAATGATAGCAAAATTGATAGATTATTTAGTGGATTAAAACCACACCTTAGAAAGGAGCTTTTAATTCGATACTTTTGGAGTTATGAAGAAGTTGTTCGTTGTGCTCTCAAAGTGGAGATAAAGTTTGGATAATGGTCACATGGATATAGGGATATGAAATGAAATATGGAGTTTCAAGCTGGAAGATCTAATGAAAAAAGTGGGAAGAAAATGCAAAGACACACATGCCAAAAATGTGGGAAGTTGCACCATGGGCACAACCCCAAAGGGATGTGGAAGTGATTTAGGTTTGGGAAAGAAGGAAATCATGCTCAAGAGTGTCGAAATGACATGAAAAGGAAGGAGAATGTAGCCGATGAAAGGAATGAAATACTCATGGTTCAATGCTACAACTATAGGGAGACAGGGCACTATGAAAACCGGTGCACTAAACCTTTAGTTCTCGAGGTTAATCAGCTTCAGCAGCCACCGAAGCCAAAGGAATAGGGGAAGGCTTATGCCATCACTACTATGGAAGTGGTGCAAGATAATGAATTCATACAAGGTATACTTACTATTCACTTAGGAATGGAAAAGGTCTTATTTGATTCTGGTTCTACACATTCCTTTATATCTTGCATGTTTTCAAGAACTATATAATTGAAGCCCTGAAACCTTGAAGTAGAAATATCTATAAGAACACCAAGTGGGGAAATCATTGAAACCCAATTGTTTTACTCCTCTCCTGTTGGTATATATGGGAAGATTCATCCAGGAAATCTCGTAATACTTCCCTTGGTGGAATTTGATGCTATAATGGGAATGGATTGGTTCTCATTATATAGAGTACATATCAACTGTCAGGAAAAGGAAATATCTTTTCATATTCTGAACCATCCCATACTCCTATACAAATTCATGGAAGATCATGAATCTCATTTGAAAAATCCTTCAATGGTGTGGGAGTTGATTCCCTACAAAGAATCATACCTCAACCAAATGGTTGAGTCAATGGAAAGTGCCAACCTTTAGGAAATTCCCATCTTGAGGAAATACAATGATGTATTTCACGAAGAGTTACCCGGGATTCCCCCAGATCGTGAGGTAGAGTTCTCAATTGAACTCATACCCAGAGCTACTCCTATCTCAAAGTGTCCCTATAAGATGGCTCATATAGAACTGGAGGAGTTAATGACGCAGCTGCAAGAGCATCTAGACAAAGGGTTCATACGTTGTAGTGCATCACCTTGGGGTGTGCCAGTGCTCTTTGTGAAGAAGAAATATGGAACAATGTGGTTGTGTATCGATTATCAGGATCTCAAAAAGATCACCACAAAGAAAAATTATCCTCTTCCAAGGATTTTTGACTTGTTCGATCTATTAAGAGGAGCTCAATACTTCTCAAAGGTGGATCTTCATTATGGATATCATCATGTAAAGGTGAAGAAGGAAGTTATTCAGAAGACTGCCTTCCGAACAAGGTATGTGCACTATGAGTTTGTGGTGATGCCCTTCGGACATACTAATTCCCCTGTAATCTTCATGGATTTGATGAATAGAGTCTTTAGTCATTACATCAACGAATTTGTGGTAGTGTTTATTGATGATATTCTCATCTACTCCAAGAGAAAGGAGGAACACGATGAACATCGACGACTTCTGTTGGTGACATTAAGAAAAGAGAAGTTGTACACCAAGTTTAGCAAGTGTGAATTTTGGATGAAGGAAGTCACGTTCCCAGGACATGTGATCACAAGTGAGGGAATTTCTGTGGATCCTTCAATGAATAGGGATGTTGAGGAATGGCCCAGGCCATCTTGTGTCAATGAAATACATAGTTTTCTTGGATTAGTTGGGTACTACCAACTTTTTTGAAAAACATATCACGAATGTCAATCCCACTAACTAGGTTAACAAGGAAAGGGGTAAAGTATTTTTGGATGGAAGAATGTGAGGGAAGGTTCAAGGAGCTAAAGAGAAGGTTGATCACTACACCTGTACTCACACTACCAAAAAGTGGAGAACGTTTTGTGATATACATTGATTCTTCAAAGAAAGTCTTTGGTTGTGTACTCATGAAAAATGATAATGTGATAGAATATGTCTCACGACAGATAAAGATCCATGAGTAGAGCTACCCAATGCATGATTTAGAGTGGGAATCCGTGATTTTTTCATTGAAAATCTGGCGGCACTACCTTTATGGGGAGAAGTGTGACATATACATTGACCACAAGAGCCTAAAGTATATATTCACACAAAAGGATCTCCACATGCTTCAAAGGATATGGTTAAAGCTAATCAAGGATTATGATTGCTTTATTCACTATCATCCTGAAAAGGAGAACTAGGTAGATGATGCTCTAAGAAGAAAAGAACCTATTACTCTATCCATATTGTGGATTGAGAAAGACCCTATCTTCGTGGATATTAAAATAAGGGATTTGGAAATCATAGAGGAAGGGGATACATCCTACCTTTCCCAAACGATTGCGCAACCATCCATCCAGAAAGAGATTAAGGAAGCACAAAGGGTGGATGTGGAGATACAAAAGAGGGTGAATGTAGTAATAAAAGGGAAGCTTCAGGAGTTCCATATCGATGATGATGGTGTTATTCGGTTTAGAATGCTGCTTTGTGTGCCTTCATCACCCGGGATAAAGAAGGATCTATTGGACAATGCACATAGCTCAAATTTCTCTACCATAGTAGGAGTACTAGTATGTTTCGTGATCTCCGAGAAAACCATTGGTGGGATAACATGAAGAAGGAGATTGCAGAATATTTATCAGGGTGCTTGGTATGTCATCAAGTTAAAGTTGAGTGAAAAAAGTCCAATGGTATGATGCAGTCATTGCCTATTCCCATGTGGAAATGGGAAAATGTTACTATGGACTTTGTCATGGGTCTCCTAAAGACTTTCAGAGAGAATAATGCGATATGGGCTGTTGTTGAAAGACTCACCAAGACTGCCCATTTTATCTCTATTCGGGTAGATCTCTTGCTTGAACAACTTGCAATGATATATTGGAATGAAGTGGTGAGAATGTACTGTGTTCCACTATCAATTGTCTCTGACCATGATCCAAGGTTCACATCTAAATTCTAGAAGAGCCATCAACATGCATTGAGTATGGAATTAAATTGCAGCATGACCTATCACCCCCAAACTGAAGGACAATCTGAAAGGACTATTAAAACACTTGAAGATATTCTAAGACCACACACTCTAGAATTCATAGGTGGATGGGATCATAATCTCACATTGGTTAAGTTCTCTTACAAAAATAGCTTCCACTCAATTATTCATATGGCTCTATATGAAGCTATGTATGGAAAGCGATGTAGAACTCCAAAATGTTGGGATGAAGTTGGAGAAAGAAAGATACTTGGTCCCGATCATGTTCATGAGATGACAGAGAAGGTTCAAGTCATCCAGAAACACATTAATGCTACTCAGAGTCGGCAAAAGAGCTAGGTTGACAACTGTCGAAGGGACTTGGAGTTTGATGTTCGAGATAAATTCTTCATGCGAATATCTTCATGGAAGAGATTCATGCGATTTGGGATGATAGGGAAGCTAGGACCAAGGTATATTGGACTCCTTGAGATCCTCGACCGCATAAAATCCATGGCATATCGGCTTGCACTTCCACTGAATATGGCTCAAGTGCATGATGTGTTTCATGCATCACTCCTGATAAAGTACATACCAGCCCCCTCACATGTACTAAGCTCAAAGGTGGATCAGCTGGAAGTTGATCTCTCTTATGAGAAACAACCAGTAGAGATTCTTGATCGGATAGATAAGGTACTACGCAACAATACAAACCACCTTGTCAAAGTGTTGTGGAGGAACCTTAAGTAAGAAGAACCTACATGGGAACAAGAATAGGTTATGAAGGAGAAGTACCCTCACTTGTTTTTATAAGTGAAATTTTGTGGGTGAAATTTCTTAAGGGGGAAGAATGTAACGACCAAAAACTTTTCAATGGAAATTCCCTTCTTGTAAATTATGTCAGAAAATCACATGAAAATACAGCATAATGAACTACTAAGTAGTAAGTGACCTCTAAAAATTATTTTGTCAGTTCTGTATTGGGAGTTTTGAGAATCTAACATACACAGTTGTGTTCTAGATGATTTATGGAGTCTAATAAAACAAAAATATTTTTTGGTGAATAGTAACCTACCCTTATGAAAAGTAACATACCCTTATGAAAAGTAATATGACTCTTATGAATAGTAAATCATCCAACATTAGAGTAACCTTACCCAAGAATAATTAAGTAACATTTAGACACCTTAGAAGTGAAAATTTGATCTTAGTAAACTTTTTGGTATTTTGTAAGTCATAAAAAATTAATTATAATTAATTAATTAATATAAAAAAACATTTTTTCATAAAATGTGTTCATTAATTATCAAATCAATGTCTTATAGTTTTTAGATAATTTTATAAGACCCTACATAATTTTTGAAAGCACTATAAAATTAGTTTTATATTTAAAAACTGTTTTAAGTAAATACTGAATTTAATTAAATATTATATTAATGATATTTAGAAAAACATTTTGAATAATTTACTTCATTTTTGGATTTTACACGTCGAAAAATGGTGAGGTTAATATTTTGGGATCTTTCCAAGATAATTTTATTTTTTATGAATAGTGAAATACCATAATTTACAAAATAAGCTAAATAAGATAATTATAGAGTCATGTGTGATGTTCTGCTGATGTAAGCTCACATGGTTTGGGATCACAAGATAAAATTACTATTATTGGTCATTTAATACTCTCTATTCCTTGTCTTATGGTAAATTAATAAACTAATGAATTTTATATTAAGGAAACCCCTCTCCCCTCCACTTTAAAAACCACCCTTCACGCCCCCATTTCCCCACACCTCTCAAGATCCAAGACTTCACTAAACACTACCCAAAAACCTTCCCTAGCATCTCTTCCATGTTAAATAGCTGCTGGTATCATCAAAAGTCCAATCCTAGCATCCTTAAGGAGGATCTCAAGAGGAGGATTTTAGAGGCAATTTCTCTCTCTCTTCTCCTTAAATTTTCTTTCGATTTGAAGTTCATTTCTTGATCTCTCCCCATCTATCTTCATCAAAATGGTATTTTAACTCCATTATTATACACGTACTAGATGTTTATTTTGAAAATGGTATATTATATCATCCATCCTCATTTCCGTCTTCTTATTATTTTATTAAGGATGCCGTTGTTCGTGAGGTGTTAATTTATCATCTCCATGAACGAAAAGTTTTCTTCTTCCATTTCTACCTTCAGATATGGTCATGAAACCATTTTTATGGTTTAAAAAGAACCTGTTATATGTATTATAGACTATTTAAAGGTCTGGAACTAACTTAATACCATATATGTAGTGATAAAATAAAACAGGTTCATTAATATCGAAAAATCTCTCAAATTACCCCAAACAATCATCATTTAATTCTTATCTAATGATACATCCACATGGATATAATATAAAAAATTATAAGATCATAAATAACTCTTTAATATCATTAATAACATTAAATATCATTTCTGGATGTTTACCCATGTTCTACCCGAACTTCAATTTAAGAATACAAGTGAACTAGTCAAGAAAACCATAAAAACAAACATTCTCAAACAATGTTTTTAAACTCTATAACTCATCCAAAGGCACATAAAATCACTTAATAAAACCATAATGTACCATATTAATTTACACAAGGTTCTGGATTTATAATGAATTAATATAATGTTATTATACAGGACATTAAAGAGAAGGAAGCATTCAGATACAAGGTAAGGGGAAATTCTCAAACCCAATTTCATCCTTCGGGTTCTCCCTCTTTCACTCCATTTTTTTTGATATGGTTACTCCTTAACGATAATTTTTTCATAATTTCCTTTAATTTTATAGGATATACATGTTTTTCACTGGTTTTTATTGCAAACAAAATGTTTTTCAAAAGAACTCTTCTTTTAAGAACACACCTTTTACTTCTCCCTCAAAGTGAACTGTTCTTGAAACATGTATTTTATTCCCTTTTTCTTTTAGTAATACAATGTATATGAATGTCTTTTTATGGGATGAAATTTATTTCTTTACATGGGTTATTTATTTTCATTATTGATATATGTTCTATGTGGCATGCATGTTAATGATAATGTTATGATGTGATGGGTGTGCCCAGAATTTTATAGCGCAATATGAATGTTTAAATGTTATGGGTGCGCCCAGAATTATACAGTGCTCCAATGCATTGGGTAAAGTGATGAATCTCATGGGTAAATGTGAAATGATGTGTGAAAAAGATTCTTTCTTGGCTCAAAATTATGTGTCTTAGTTAACCACTAAGACATGATGTTTCATTTTTATGCATTTCCAAATTTCATGTATTATCTTTATGCTTCCTCTAATGTTCATGATCTTTTTCCATGTTATGATTATGCTCAATTCATGATATATTGCTTTTATCTATCCTCTTAATGGGTTTTTAGCTCACCCCTTTTGATGTATATCCTCAAGTGGCTACATGTACTAAGGAGAGTTCAAGTTCCAATAAGAAGGTAGAGAAGAAGAAATTAAATAATTGTTTTTGATTGATGTTGTAAATGTTGTGAATTGTGCTAGTTTTCCCAAGACACTAATCCTTTGGATCCCATATGTGTAATAATATAATGATTTTTATCTTTAAAATAATGTAATAGGGATGTATGAAATGGTTGGGTCTCTATATTACTTCTGATATACAATGAACTACTTTCAAAATCAGGTATGGCTTTTATAAGTTGTTTGTAATGTTGTTCAGGTTGACAAATGCATGAAAAATGTTATGGATTTAATGAAAAAGATATTTCATCTATATATATATATCCATTAATGGTCGTTTTTGTGGATGATTTCTTGGTTTAATCCAAGACTTGTGATGATCATTCCCAACATATTGAAATTGTTTTGGGTACACTGAGAGAGAATCAATTATATGAAAATCTATATAAGTGTCAGTTTTGGATTGATCAGGTACACTTAATGGGGAACATCATCTTTTAGGAAGGTGTGTTTGTGGACCCTAAAAAAGGAAAAGGTAGTGTATTCTTGGGAAAATCCCAGAATGATTTTGATATTTGAAGATTTCTGGTATTACATGGATATTACAAGAGATTCATCCAAGTCTTTTCCCATTTGGAGGCATCAATTTCAGGCTTGAACCAAAAGGGATTGATGTTTGAATGGTCATAGGATTCTGAGATTTATTTTTTTATAGTTGAAGAATAATTTAACATTTGCACTAATTTTTATCCTACATGAGTCAGGTGAGGATTATATGGTATATTGTGATGCTTTTGGGATTAAACATGGAGATATGTTGATGTATGGAGATCAATTAGCGGCATAAGGGTCTCGGTAGTAAAGGAATCATGAATAGAATTACCCTACAAAGGACCTCGAGTATGATGTAGTGGTTTATGTTCTTCAGTGTTGGAAACAATATATTTTGGGTGAAAATTTCACAGTATATATGGATCATAAGATCATGAAGTATTTATTTTCATAGTGTGATTTGAATCATCAGAAGTGACGATGGGTAGAGTATATGTAGTCCTTTGATTTTTAATTAGAATATATTCCCAGTAAGGGAAATAGTGTGGCTGATGCCTTGAGAAAGAGAACTGAAACTCAGATGGTTGAGGAGTCAAGTGTAATGTGGAAGATTGTGATCTTGTTGGTTGAAATTCATGTGTTGGTTTAAAAGAGTAAATAGAAGATGACTCTAGTTTCAATTGTAGTGAAGTCTACAAATATAAAATGGCTCTAAGATAGAAAATATGAGGATCTAGAGTTCTTATCCTTGAGGTAAACTCTAGAAGCTATGGATACATCTTCATAATTGCTGATAGATGAGGATGAGATCATCTATTAACGAAATCAAGTTGTTGTACCAACGAGCATGTGAGAGGAGATCATGAGGGAATTTCATGCCTCAAAGTGGGAGATGAATATAGGCATTACCAAAATCTACCATGACCTATGATGATAGTTTTGGTGGACATGCATGAAAACAGAGATAGTAGGGTTTGTGACAAGATGCTTCACTAGTCAACAGGTGAATGCAGAGCATGAATGACCTGGAGGGTTACTACCACTCATCCCTATTACAGAATAGATTTTCGTGGATGGGACCATGTATTTTATGGTGGTTCTTATGAAGAAATTTTGGAAGAATAACACTATTTGGGTCATTGTGGGTTTAATTAAAAGGGTATTTCATTTCATTCCTATATGGGAAAATTTTACCGTAGAACAAGTGAGATAATTGTACATTCAAGAGATATCCCATCTTCATGGAGTTCCATGGACTATAGTTTTAGATAATGGTTCATGCTTTACTTATCACTTATAGTACGGCTTTCAAAAAGTTCTTTGAACATAGGTATTATTGAGTATGACTTTCCCCCAATAGAGAGATGGGTAGTCGGAATGTACTATACATGTTCTTGAGGATATGCTATGGGAATGTGTGCATAACTTTGACGGATCTTGGGAAAAGTACTATGATTTAGTGGAGTTCACCTATATAAATAGTTCTTAAGAAACTATAAATATGGAACTATAAATGACTCTTTATGGTAGGTCATGTATATCACCACTATGCTGGATAGAGTCCGGTGGGTCAGAGATGTTTAGGACCAAGTCTCTTGTCGGAGACATCCATGTAGGTACAGTTTATTCTAAAACAGATGGCTACATCATAGAGTATATATAATCCATATGTTGAGTTCCATAGAAGACACCTAGAGTTTGTATATGGTGATCTTTTATTCATTTAGGTGTCAAAAAGGATAGGTCACCATTGGATATGAAGGTAGGTATGTTAGCACCCAGGTTTGTTTGACCTTTTGAGATAGTGGAGAGAATCAGTCTTTAGGCATACTAATAATCTCTTCCATAGAGAGACAATGTTATGAATGATTATTTCTATGTATCCCAACTTCAGTAGTATCATCCCAATCCTTCTCATGAGATCGATGTGGATGAGGTTGACCTTGAGATAGATGAGTCCTTTAAGGATCATCTCAAATGTGTGTTGGATCATAGTGAAAATGTGTTGTGGGGAAACACCTTGCTGATAGTTCATGTTTCATGGAAACATGGACGTCTATAAGAGGAAACATGGGAAAGAGAAGTAGATCTAAGGGCTCAATTCCATAATCCATTTTTGGCTCAGAATCGTTGAAAGTCTTGGATGTGTAGTTCGAGGATGATAAGTTATGAGGTGTGTAGATTGTAAGATCCCAATATTCTTTGGAGTCATCTCGGGATGTTTTCCATGAACTTTTGGGTTTTTATGTACCATTGTATGGAGTTAATTTTTAGGATGAATTTTCTTGGGGATTTGAGAAATTTTAAGGATAGGAGGATTTTGCACAGTTTTCACCCAGTTTGAAAAATCATGTGTCTAAACATAAGTAATCAAGTGACCCCGAATAGTGAGGTATTCACATTTATCACATATGTTATCTAACCGAGTACAACTTATAGGGAAATCCATGCACACAACTTTACATCTTCATAAAATTATTTAAAAAATTCATAGATCCCCCAAAACATCCCCATTTTGACCTAGGCTCAGTATTCACATATTTTGGAAAATCCAAGTTCCTTCTGAAGGGGTTCTATGGTTATTCGACCTTCATTCATCAAGACCCAATGCACAAAAAATTCTACTCTTCTCCTAGTATGTGGATTTCATCTTGATTCTTATCCCTATCATTATTTCAACTTCTACTAATAATTTTCTGTATATTATCCTCTGTTTCTTCAGATATAACTCAATGTGGTGAGATCTAGATATATTATTATAGATATAAATCTAGATTTATTAGACAATTAAAATTTGATATCTTGATTTAGTAATTTTTATTCAAAATCTCATATATATGTTTTAGTGCTTCACAGATTTTGGGGATTTCTGTTGGGAAAAAATACATCAACAAATCTATGTGGGTGTTCTAAATATAATTCCCATTATCATGGATTTGATATGTATATGAAAAATTGTAGAATTTCTATCATCCATTAGAAATTTATTTTCTTAAATTCTGTTCATTTGATTACCCAATTTATTTATCGATGCTTTATTAAAATAAGTGATTAATTGGTAAATTAATTATATAAGACTAAGAGCCTTCCCTATTAGATAATTAATTTTTGTAAATTGTTTATAAGAGATAGGGGTTGTAATCTTGATAATTTATTGTGAAATTAATTATGAGATATTCAATTGTCTATGTTTAGATAATTAATTGTGAATTTATTATGTTCATTGAAATTATGATCTAGAAATTTACTTTTGGTATTAATTATGAAGCGTTGAGAGATATAATGAGATAATTAAATATATGTAATTAATTATGGTATATTATTTGTGTTGATGGTTAATTAATTAGTGAATTATTTAATGGGGTTGAGGAATTTAGATAATTGTTGTGTTAACTAATGGATTTTATGTATTTAACTAATTGTTGAATTAGTGATGGAGTTGATGTGGATAAATAAATAAATAATTAATTAATTATGAGTTTATGAATTGAAACAATTTCATTCTAAATTGAGAAGTAAAATTCATAACATGGTAGTCATACCCATGATTAAGAGAATGTGAACATTGTCATTATAATGTGAATTATACATGGTGAATTTGTTGTTATACATATGAGTAAAGCGAATGGGAACATGGTCATTCTATTGAAGAGTAAGCATGGTAACTTGTTAATATTACATTCATTTGTGATATTGGAAACATTGGAAATGTGTATTTTAAATGTGAAATTAAAGAATGGAAATAAAAGAACTTCGAGTTATGGCCTCACATGAGAATATTGGAACTCCTTCATGAGTCAAATCAGGTAATGAGATATCATAACACCTTTGAATACATCAAGAATAATCAAGAATCATGTATTATCATAAGATATTCCCTAGAGATTACATTAGGCTCTAGTAAGATATGATGTTATTATTAAGTTATGTGTATCCTTAAAAACCTTGGTGTCAATGTAGTAAGATTAGAATAAATGAAAATGTGATAAACATTATATTATTGAATTGTAATTATTTCATTATAGAACTGAATGCAATATCATTTCCCTAGAATTGTTTTAGACTCCATTGGTGTCATCCAACTGATTTGTACTCACACCCAATTTGTGATGCTTGAACAGTACCCGAATGTATTATATTGTTGTAGGGCTGGATAAGGGAAAAGGCCCGGTGATAGGTGGAAGATTGGGGATAGATCATAGAGGAGGGAATGAGAAATGGTTTGGGAAATACTTGGGGAGTCATAGTGTAATTATTTTCAGATTCATTATAGACACATGACACTTATATTAGAATAACATGTGTCCCTTTTCAGTTGATTATTATATTTACTATTTGATTATCTTGTGACATGATTACTTTTCTGGTTATATATGAATCTACGTTTGTTTATTTACATATACTGGTGTGTTTCTCTGATAGATGATGGAATAGTCATCCCATTAATTACTTACCAGACCCTCTCTACGGTCGGTAGCCTCAATCATACAGGGATTCGCACTGGAGGTCATGTGGAGAACCGTTTTGGGGCACCGTTGGGTGGCACTCTGGCTGGGATGTTACACCACTGGTCATATAATAATCTTGGATAATACTATATATGCGGGGGAAACATCAATGACTCAATAATATACTCATGTGATTATTAGGGAGGTCCAGATTATAACATCCTATGAATTTGAACATATCCTTATTTTATTAAATGTTTAAAAAATAACTTGTTTTATAATTTTTAATACATATTATGATATTTTTTATGAATCAATTTTTTTACTATGATCAAACCTAGTTTTTATTATAAGATACTCAAATTATAAAATATTATTTTTTAAAGATAATTTATTATATTTTCTCAACTTTAAATATAATATTTCATTAGTAAATGTTAGAATTAAACATTCAAAAATATTTTCTCTCTTAATATTTAAAATGATATGATTTTGAATATATATTATCTCATACATTATTATCTTTTTTAATATATGTATTGTTAAAATATTAATGATTTTTTTTTAAAAATTTATATGAAATTTTTTTGTTTTATGTTTTAATACTATATTTATTGAAAACTATAAATTCTATTTTAATATAAATGTATTTATTTAATAAAAATGTATATAAAATTACTTTTTAAAAATTTTAAACCAATTAATTTTAATAGTGAATATTTTTATAAAATAATTTATTTCAAATTTTTATTATTAAACTATTATTATGAAGATTCTAAATAAATATTGAAAAAAATAAAAAAAATTAATGTTTATTGTGTACATTTGTTATCATATAGAAGAAATATTCCTTTGAAACTTACAATGTACCCAAAATTCAAGTGATTACTAAAATGAAATTTACTCTAATTCATTGTTTTCAAAATATTATTTTCAATTTAAAATATTTATAATCATTGGTTTATATTAATTTTGATACATAAGTAATAATATTTAAATAAATTGGCAGTATCATGTTTTTTTGTTAAAGTTTTAGTTGATAATGTTTAGCTAACATTATGTAGATATTATATGTTTCAAAGTAAATAATTTTTTAAAAGAGTACGTGTATGTATAAACTAAATTATTATTGAGTTTTTATTTTAATAATTTATTTGTAATTTTAGAAAATTCTTAGTAATGTAAAAAATGGGCCAACTCATAGGCTATAAAATGAACTCATAAAACCACCACTTAGGTCGGAAAGAATTTTATTAAGCTATCCAAAAAGAGGAAAGGGTCGTAGGTCCTGTATAATAGGATAGATTATTCATAGGAAGAGTTATCCCAAGTGAGTTCTTGGGTCAAGTGGGTCATTCAACAAATCAAAAACATAGTGCAACTAAGAGGAGGACCTATTACTCACATCTACCGAGTGAATGAGACATGTTAACTAATTTTTTATTGTGAAATATGGAGAGTTGATTATGTGGGAAATGTTATTGGGGGTTATTGTTATCCCATTTTATTAATGATAATTAACATCATGATCACTCAAAAGTCACTTTTAATTTATTTTGGAAAATGGAAAAACAAAGACATATAATGATTTAAGGTTGTTTGTAATGGTGAAGCCCTAAAGCGTCACCTCCGACAATAAATTTACATTCACTGGGGAGGGTACCTATATTATGATCACCCTATAGACTATCTTCAACCTCAAGCTCAATCGATCGTACCCTTGATATTATTTTCCTTTCTTCTATGATGACATGTTCTATCCTGGATGAGCTATGCCCACACCTTGAAGTTGATATTTAACCAAATGTGATATTGCATCCATTAAATTGTATTTAAAAGAGTTATAAAATATATATGTAATCACTATGAAATTCATTTTTTAGTATAGTGTTTTAAAAATCATCGCCAATAAAGGTTAATTTAATACAATTGGACTACGATTCCCCAAAGGTATATTTTCCTTCATCATCCTCCTCCTTTAATTTAATAGTGGTAGTGAAAATGAGATATATATATATATATATATATTATTTTCTACAGTGGTATGCATAAAATGGATAAAAATATTTATATATGATTATATTTTTACAAAATATCCTTATCAAACTATATTCATTATATATATATATATCCAAATCTCATAGGTACTATTTTTAAATTCAGAAAAACATCATAGAACCTTAAATATTAGAATATATATATATATTTATTTAAGGAAACATAACTGTAAATAGAAATCTCTAGAATCATTATATATAAGTATGTTTGTGTGTTTTTTCTTTTTATTTTTCATAATATTGACAATGTGGTAATAATTAAGGATCATCCCCTTGGAATGCAAGGGTGTATACCATTTAGAAACCATGGTGTGAGAGAATAAGATTGTGAGTGATAGAGATTCCTCTCCCAAAAGAAATAATAATTCTTATTCAATTTTTAAGGTAAGGGGAGTTTTTTAATTTCAAACATCTATGTATCTATATTTATAGTTATATTTTAGAGAGGATATTACTTTTAAGAGATTATTTATTCAGAAGGCAATATATAACATTTTTTTAATATAACAATATTAAAAAATTATGTGTAAGGGTAAATTGTATTATTTAAAGCCATTATTTTATTAAAAACACCATTTGAAAAGTTATAATTTTATTTATTTCATAATTTTATAAAAAAAATATGAAAGGGGAAATATCTAATTTTCTATCATGATTTAAATTTTTTTAAAAACACTTTTACGAAAGGTTAAAATATAAATTTCAAATCCTATTTTAAAAATTATATTTTATTGTAATTTAAATTTAAAAACGGTATTTCAATTTTTTTAATTTATATGACATATTTATATTAATAATTTATTTTTATGAATATTAAAAGTCTAATTTAAGGTGAAAATGTATTTATTCTATAATTATATAGTCTTTTTTGAGATATATATATTACATTAATGGGTTTTTATGAAATTTTAATGAAATTATATTATATAAAAAATTACTTAAATTTTAATGGTTGTTCACACACAAACCCACACACACACACACACACACACACACATATATATATATATTTGTGTGTATATCTGTATATATATGGCCATGCCTTATTTATGTGAATTACATTCCATGAATAGCAATAAAAATAATTTTTTAGGTGTTTATAAAATCTACGTTGACTTTTTGAATTTCTTAAAAAATTATGGATTTCTCTAAACCCCTTTTGTTGTTTTCTAAAAAGGATTTTTTAAAATTATTAAATTATATAAAAATTATTTTTCCCATTATTACTAATTTAATTAGTTTTTGAATGGTTTTTAATGAATTATAAAAGATAAAGTGAGGCTCAATCAAAAAAATTCTTAAAATAAAACTCAACACTTGTGTATCAAATGACTTGATGTGGAATGGGGTGATCTCACAAGATCATGGGGTTGTTTTCATAATAGTGATATTTTAAGTGGCCTCATGGATTTATTAAGGGTTTCAATTATAATTTTTGCACAAAAAAATTATTTTTACAAATATTTTAAAGGATAAATACATGTTTATTTTAAAAGATACTTATTTTGATAGTAAATGAGTTTTCAAAGTATTATAACAATTAATGTTTCTAAAAAATATTTATTATGAATATATTTGAAACCCTATGATTATTTTTTGGGTAAAATGTTTTATTGAAACAATTATTTTTTATTTGAAAATAAATAAATAAAAATTAGAGGAATTTTAAAGAATTATTTATAATTGGATTTTTCTGTGGTTTTAAAACCATATATTCAAAAATTTTAGGTTCACCCAATGATTTTTTCTAAAAATTATAGTATATGTTAATGTCCTAATTGTGTTTGTAATCTTTTAAAGAGATAACGAGAGTGAAGCCAAATTGATTATATATTTATCTATTATGTAAACTATGATACATTTTAAATAACTTTCCTCATCTTATAAAACAATCACCATAAAATATATTTTGTTATGGAAGGGGCATTATAGTTTCACTTAATTTTATAATAACAAAATATAATGTATTTTTTAATAATATATAAAAATGTGTTGGTCTCAAGCTATCTTAATTATTATCAATTTAATAGATTTTCCAACTTTGGATATTATAAATTCTTGTTTTAAGGATAATTTAATATTCACAGGAATCAGTTCATGTTTTAGTGATTTTTAAGATTTTATAATTTTAAATCCCAAGTGTTCTTATGTTTGGAGATAAAAAATCAGAATTTGTTTATGTACAATGAAAAACTTGTGAGGGCGAAATTCCTTTTTGGGGGGAGAATGTAACAACCCAAACAATTAAGCATTTTTAATTCAATATTATATTTATTAAATATATTATTTTTTAATTTATAAGATAAAATAAGTTATTTATTGTAAAAAATATTTTTCAATAATAAAAACAAAATTCTGTTATATGATATTTAAATCATTAAATATTAATATTTAAATAAATAGTATTTTATTTTTCAAATGTAAATATATGAAATATTTTAGTATATGTTATAATGAAACATGCTAATATATTTTTTTCTCTTTATATTTAGAATGATGTGATTTTTAAAATAACATTATTACATAAATTATGGTATTTTATTAATATAAGTATAGTAAAAATAAAAATGATTATTTAAAATTATATTTTTAATAAAAATTATAGTTTTATGTTTTAATTATTTTTTTAATAAATATTATAAATTATATTTTAATTTAAATATATTATTTTGTAAAAATTCCTACAAAAAACATTTTTAAAATGATAAATATATTTAATTTCAGTATAAATACATTTGTTTGAAAATTATTTTAAATTATGGTTATAAAACTATTATTACTAAAATACCTAATAAATATTAATAATAATAAATCATTAACAATATTAATAGTGACCATGTAAATTTTTTCTTAGATATACAAAATATTATTTTCAATCATATTTTTATATAAAATACAAGAGTTTATTAAATCTAAATTTATTTTAATTAAAAAAATTTGATGTTTTATTTTCAATTTAAACTATTATAAGATTTGGTATAAAATTGGTAGTATTTTTTTATTTTAATTGTTTAGTAGATAAATTAAATGTAACTTATTATATATATTACCAGTTATTTGAAAACTTATTATTTAAAAGAGTAAATATTTGAAAAAACTAAATTATTATTTGGATTCTATATTAATTATCATTAAGTAGTTTGAAAATGTACTTAGTAATATAAAAATTTGGCTAACTCATAGGTTATCCAAGGAACCCATGAAAACACTACATTGGGGGAAATGATGGTCACTCATCCAAGACAAATGAGGAAATGTGTAAATAAGCTATATAAAAGTTTATGTAAATCATATTAACAGTACGCCCTAGAGAGAGAATGGGTTATGTGAGTTGTGTCTCAGGTAAAAAGAATAGTGAAGATGTGTTTGGACCCTTATACTCATATATGATGAGTGAATAGGGAAATAAACTAAAATTAAAGTGTGAATCCAAGGTATTCTTCGATGTGGGATGCAAATGTGTGTTCATTGTTTACCCTTTTTAAAATTTTTCATTTATATTAGGTTCATTTGACCCATTTCACCCTAGTTTTCTGATCATCCTGTAGATCATCTTCATCCTCGAAGTTGATTAAGATAACTCTCAAAATCATTTTTCTCAATATATAATTATTTGTTCCATATTGAACAAACTATGTCCTAGTTAGATATAGATATTTAACAAAATATTTTGTTGATTCCTTCAAGGTGGATTAAAAAGTGTTATAAAATATAATTTTAATATGTCTGTATTTATTTTTCAAGGATGATCATGCCAAAATAATCATAAAAAATTCTATATTTAACAGAGTTAGACTAATATTCCCTAAATGAATAATTCCTTTCATCCTCGTCATCTTTTCTTACACTAGAAGAAGTAAAAAATGGGATATATATATATATATGTTTGTGTGTGTGTGTGTTTATATATATATATATATATTATTCTCTATCACTATACATATACAATGGATACAAATAATCTTAGATGATTCAATTTAAACATCATATCCTCATCAAGCAAGATTCATTGTATGTAATATGGATCTCATAGCAACAATTTTCAAAACAAAAAAAAATCAAAACTATTAATCACAATACATTCAAATATATATTTTTAAACCTAACTGTAAATAAAAATATCTATTATCATTATATATATATGTGTGTATGTATATATTATTTAATACATATATTGGTTAGATTATGGTTATAAATAATGATCCTTCCATAAGAACTCAGGGTTGAATACCATTTTAAAACTATGGTGTGAGAATATAATAGGGAGTGATATATATATAATTAGATATAGAATCCTCTCCCGACAAGAAGAATAAATCTTCTAAAACTTTTGAGGTAATGGGAGTATTTTATTAATAAAATTCGATGTATTTATTCTCATTTTTATATTATAGAATGAAAATTACTTTTAAGAACTTGTTTATTCTTATGCAAAGTTATATCTTTATGTGTAATGTAATTTGGTTTGAAAATTATATATAATGGAAATTGTTTTATTTAAAGCCATTATTTTTATAAAAAACCCATTTTCCAAAGTTATAATTTCATGTTTTTTACAATTTCGTATCATAATAATATATAAGAGAGACTTCATATTTTCAATAATTCCGTTAAACTTCACACAAAATCCTTATATGTATGAGTACTATTTTATTTTTATAATCCTATTTTAAAAATTATATTTAATAAAAATTTAAAATTTTTAGAGTTGTTTTTATTTTTTATAATTTATATACCGTATTTATATAAAAAGTTATTTTTTCAGAATTTCAAAACCATAATTTAAGAGAAACACATTTTTATTGTTTTATTGTAGTATTTTAAGAGATATTACAAAAATTTTAAAGGTTATTTTTTATATGTAAAAACGTTCATTTTATGTATAAAATATATTTTAAATTATATGGCCGGTGCACGTATATATAGCTATAGAAATTCACTATTTATGTTATTTAAATTACATGCATAATATTAAAAGGAATTATTTTATGTATTTTTGAATTCTTCTCAGAGTTTATAAATTTCTTCCAGTGTCCTAGATTTATCATAACCGTTATGTTTTTTTCTAAAAAATTTCCTTTTATACAATTTTAAAGGACACAAAATTATTTTCTTCTTCAAAAATGATTTCTTTTATTTTTGAATATTTTTTAATAGACTATAAAATAGAAAATAAGGCCTAATGATTTTAATTTTTAAAATAAATTCATTACTTCGGTATAGAATGAGTTAACGGGGAATGGGGTAATACCATGGACTCAAGTAGATGTTATCCTAATTGTGATACTGCCAATGAACTCATTTATTTATTATGGTTTTCCATGTATCATTTTTATCCATAAAATGTTATTATATTCAAAAATATTGTAAAGGTGAAATCCAAGTTTATTTCAATGATTATTTATTTTCAAAATAAATTGGTTTTTAAAAAATTGTACCTTTTAAATTGTTTTTGATGAAATATTACATTTGATTATCCTTGAAACCCCTATATCATTATTTTGGAAAAAAATTGGAATAAATTATCTTTTATATGAAATAAAGTTAAAATGTATTCAAATGAGCTTTAAAAAAAATTTATAAAATGAATTTAATGTGTTTTTGAAACCCATAACTAGGAAATTATATGCTCACCATATGTTCTCCAAAAAAATTTCCATAAGATCTTTAAATATTTTAATGGTGATTGGTATTTTTTAAGTAGAATGCATTATTTAAGCTAAATACATACAATATTTATAAATTATGTAAAATATGATATATTATATGTAGTTTTTCTAATCCACCAAAACATATACTTGAAAATATCACCAGGTATGTCAAGTATTGAATATTTCTAGTAATATTATATATATATATATATATATATATATTAACACTAGATCCAGATGTGCGGTTCTCAGGCTGTCCTATAGATAGTCACAATGTTTGACCAAAACCATTAAAAAAAGAAAAAAATTCAAGGTAAGAAATAAAATCTGATCTCTAAAACACATTATAACTCTATCCACTACATCATCATATAATATGAGGATCTCTCCAAATGGATTTATTATATGAAGAAAATTTATTTTGAGTTCATGGTTGATGTCAATCACTAATCATCACAATTTATATAGGTAATATGTGATTTTAAAATCTTGATGGATGGTAATGATCTCATTCCTCAATTTTTACATTATATTTTATTATTATATTATAAATTGAATCTTTAATTCCATTTGTACCAATGTTTGATTAACTAGGGTGGGTCAGAAAGCTATGAAAACCCATGTTTCCCATTCCCCCACAAGCTATTTTCCGTCCGGGAAAATGTTTGGGGAAGTATAAATTATAAGATATGACGCGTCTATATGTGTCACATACAATTTATTTAATACTAAATGGGTGATATTCAATCAAATTTGACTGATTCATAATTCATTTAGGGTAGTTATGGGTCAAGGACCTAGTGTGATAGTGAGTGGGGGTGGATACATGAAGCATCATTGATCTATTTATTGAGAACTCATTTATATTTTTATATTTACAATAACTATCCCTTTCTACTAAATAAGTAGTTAATGGAGATTCTCTAGAATCACTTATGCTATATCCAATGGATGCTAGTCCACATTACCTATGCGAGATGGTTCCAAAGTCTTTACTAGGTTAAGAGGATTAAATGTACTAGGACCTATAGGATTTCATCCATTTCATGTGTTGTCATAAAATTATTTTAATAAATCCAAAAAATAATCACCTAAAACCTAGTAATTTAATTTTATAGATGAAATTTTCACCACAAATATTTTTTCATAACATTCAGGTATGTTAGATTCAAAAAATGTTTTTCCATTATTCTTTAAAGGACAAGATCATTATATGGAAATGGTAAATGGAATTAGTGGTGAATATTTTAATTATAGAATATAAGTTTAGTGTTATAAGGTTATTGAAATCAATTCACAAAGATAATTATTATCCTAGAGAGGTGGAGTCTCAAAGACATTATGTATCTATTGGGAATATAACTATAAAAGGTGTACATCACTAATAAATGGTGAAAGTTATATAAATGGATGTGTATTATTTCGATATGGATAACTTGACATAAAAAACTGAAGGGATTGTTAAATAAATAGATTATTACCCCCTCTAATTTGAAAGGAAATAATTAAGATGATCTATGTAATGACATGATATTCTAATGCACACTTTTTTAAACATAAATATGTTTTTTGATAGCTTTCTCTATACACAATGATGAAGTAAAATGAAAATCGTGAAATGTCTAGGTAAAATATAAATTTTCAATATGACCATTGAATCATCTCTATTTAATTAAAAGCTATTAATAGAAGTAAGTAAAATTATAAATAACTTTATAATGAAAATAAAGGCTACATTCAATATAAATTTGATATAACTAGTATAGCTAAAATAACTAATAAAAACATTTTATGAATGAAAATATATTTTTAAACAACTAGTTTTTTTATCAAGAATATAATTATTAAATTATTCAATTATAATAATATATATTTATAATATAAATAAAAAATAATAGATAAATTAAATAAAAATTGATAAGGAATAATATTAAAGAATAGTCAGATTTTGAAAACTTATTTTTCATTATTAATTGTTTTCCATTATATTGGGGTATTTTAGTTTATTATTGAATTATAAATATTTATAAATTAAATTTGAATAATTAACATGATTTTTCATTAAACATAATTAAATAATCTTAATATTTTTTGTGTTTTTTCACAAACATTATATATTTAGGTTTTTAGTGAAATATATTTTTTTACTAATATTGATTATTTTATTTCATTTATAGTATATAAATATGGAATAGAAATTTGTGAAAAAACTTTTTGTGAAAGAAATTGTATTTTATAATTTAAATTTTATATTTGAAAAAAAACTTATATATTAAGAACCTTCAGTATGATATTCTAAAACATTGATAATATTTTTTATAAAAATAGTTTTAGAACAATATAATTTTATTATATTAAATTGAATTGTTAAAAATTTAAAAAAAATCAATCATTCAAAATATATTTAGAATTTATAAATATTAAAAAAAATTATCTAATATAAACCAAATAATTCTTAGTCATAAATATTAGCTATCCTTGGTAAAACCTAATTACCATGGTAAATTATTAATTTTAAAATGTTCTGATTCATGTGATAAAATGATAGGAACATGTTAAAAACATGTTATAATCGAGTTTAATGATATTTTACATCTTTTATGACACTAAAACTAGTTATTTTTTTATTTTCGTAGCCACATGTCATGTTTAACATGTCCTACCTTTATATTATGTTGAAATATTTAGAAAACAACAATTCTCAACACTTATAAAAGGGGCCTCTCCCCACCCCTTCAAGAAACTCTTAATAATCGAGTTTCCTCATGAAACTATACCATTTTAACTTGACCTATAATAATATTTAAATATATTAGTCTAATGGTAACAATAGGTTAGGATATTCTATTCATTATAAGGTATCATCTAAGAAATTCTCAAAGTGTCAGTGTGAGTAATCATTTTTACATAACATTTTTCCTTTCAATTTTTCTTCTCCTATTATAATTTTACAATAGGTATATGATGAAATAAATTTTATTAATATTATTAATTTTATTATTCTACTAGAATAATCCTTAATCTCCTTTACCTTTTTTCCCTTAAGAAAAATGAAAATGACATTTGTATGTGTGTGGACGAACTACCACCTCTAAAAAGAATATTGTTTCATATTCCATAACCACATTACATGACATGTCCAAATGTTGAATTTAAAAAATAAGTATTATATTTATAAAAATTTTATTCTATTATTAAATTATAAAACATATTATACATTTTTCTCATTTTATATAAAATGAAATTTCAAACCATGCATATGTGAGGACTACCACCACCCTAAAATGAATTGTTTCCATTATTTCATCACATCCTTACATGTATGTTCATGGGAATGTGTTTAACTATTAAATATATTTTTTCTAATATAATTATGGTTTTGTTATGAAATTCTATTGAACCTAATAATTAAATTATCAACAAATTATCATCGTTAATAAATTGTTTAAAATAAGCATACTATGAAGAAAACCGTTTATTCAAATTATATAATACTTTAATATAAATTCATTATTTTTATACATACATTATAATTATGATATATCACATGAATAAACACTAAATTATATCATTATTATACTGTATTAATTATATTTCAAACAAATTTCCTCATAATCATTAACAATAATTGATTGGTCATGTTTGGGTAGGTTTTTTAAGAACCAACTTTTTTCTATAATAGACATTGGAATATTTTGGATGTTATTCTGGAGTAGCGCCTTCAGACAGCGTGCGATTCCGAGCCCCAGTGTGGGAAGAATTAAATTTTTAGTGCGTTCACACTGGATCTTCTAAATAAACAGAATAACTCCTAAACGGTTGCTTGGATGGGAAAACTGAGGTCTCCATTGATTCCAAAATGTGTCGTTTACCCTAGGAGGGGTATAATTGTCACAGGAACGACCCTTCTGTGAAAAACACCACTAGGGGCATTTTTGTAATTTAGCAGCGTCAGGCGTTAAGTTTTATAACATTCAAGTAGAGGCTTGGATTTAAATTCTGAGACAGCCGTTGTTCTTGGGAGGTGGTGTTTACCCTAGGGGAGGCTTAACCTCGACCCCATCGAGAGTTTGGGAAGCTGCTCAATTTGGGGGGTTTAAATTAATTAAACTCTTTAATTAAGTTTTATTTATTTAAACCTAAACTCACCCCTCCCATTACCGTGTTCTTTCTCTGTCCGAAGAAGCCCCAAAAAGATCCCCTCTCCCTTAATCAAGCTCTCCTTTCCTCCTCTCCAAGGCGGTTGCAGATCAGGCGAAGGCGGATCGCTTGGGAAGCCTCGGGCTACGCCCAACAAGGTTGGATCATGTGTTTTTCTTTTATTTTCCCACAACTACATTGATCTTGGTTTATAGAATCAAATTTCTGTTTAATTTTCAAGTGAATCCCATGTTTGTGTAATATATATTATGAGCTTTTCGACGCATCTTCCAGAATTAAAATCCAAGTCCCGAGGCGTCTGTAGTGGTCCAGCGAATAGTGGAGGTTGATTGGTGGTTCCCGACAGCTTTCTGGGCCATTACAGTCTTCAGCGGCGGTGGCGCGGGGACTCCTAGGCGGCGGCGGTGTCGTCCGAGCAAGGCGTGGGTCCAGGAAGAAGCGCGGGTGGCCGGGCGAGGCGGTGTCGGCGCAACGGGTGAGCTCACCGGGCGCGAGAGTGAGGGGGGGGGGGGGTCATGCCGTGCGATGTCGTTTGGGGACAGAGACCCGCACTAGGTGGGTCTTCGCAGAAGACCACAACCGGAACTCATGGCCGGTCAGTACTGCGTGCACCCGAGGGCCACGACCGGGCTGCACGGCTAAGCTGCGGCCTAGCGCTACGAGCCGGCCCAAGCCAGTCTAGCCCAAGGGGATTCGTCCCCTCGACTTTGGACACCCATAATCTTCAATATGGGAGTCCATTTTGTGTTTCGTCTGTGGCATTGAAACCCTCGGCTCAAGAATATCTTTTTGAGATGGTTTCAGGGGTTTTAATTCCTGAAACGTGGGGCCTTGGTGGCGCATCATGCCTTTATGTGGCTTGGCATTTTTCTGGGGGGGGGGTCTTGTTTTTGGCGGCACAGGCACATATGATATCCATTTTAGCATTGGCGTCAAGAAAAATATTTCCAAGGGGTTTTCGGGAATTGAAACTGGAGTTGAGGTATGGGACCCATGGCCCGTCTTTTAAGCTGCGAGCAGTGATTGGAAACTTTTTCATCGGATGATCGTTCGAGGCGTGCGAGCAGTAAATTCTGGGTGTTTTTCTGAGGGTATTGCAATGGCACAATCCACCCACTTAAAATCTGCATGGTGGTGCGGGCCTCATGATGGCTGTTTTGGGAGTAGGCTGGGTTTTCCATCATCTTATCTGGGTGTCTGATTTAGACAAGTGAATAGTCAATCTTGTGTAGTTTTTCAGGACAATTGCAGCGGTGAAATCCATTCGTTGCACTTCGGGACCGGGATGCTGGTCCCATGAAACACTGCTCATGTGCGGTATGGTGAAATGCATCCTTTTCTCTGGATATATTTTCCACTCAAGTGGGCAGTCATTTTGACGTGTTTTCCAGAGGGAATCATAGTGATGCGATGCGCCCGACTGTTTTTGGGACCGAGGCTCGGGACCACGGGACACCGTTTGGGCGTAAAGTGGTGTTGGACGACTTTTTTGTCGAATGTTTATTTTAGTTGAGTAATTTGTCTATCTCGCGTGTTTTTCCATGAGTATTACAATGGCATGATCCGTTTGGATGTGTGAAGACTCATTCGTGATCTCATTAAATGTGGAAGCATGAAAGATATACTAGTGGTCGTTTTTCCTACAGTGCTTGTAGGGAACCCATGGCGTGTAATTGTTTTCACTCCCGTGTGAGTGATGTAGATGTTTAAAGAGATTTGGTTGGCCATACTAGATCATTCGAGGATGCATGTTGTTGATGTTACGTTTACACCCTTCGTGTTAAAGTTGGCTGTTGTGTGCACGATAGCCTTTGGGCTGGAAATGTGTTATACTCTGGGAGTATACGGGAATGACTGGAGGTGCATGTCGTGGTTTGGACGTAAGGACGTTTGTGATTGGTTTGGAGATTAGTTGGGTCCACACGTCATGATGTCCCCATATGCACGTCGTGTTCTAATTTACGAACCATTGATCTCTCGCGACGTAGAGGGTCCTTCCGTTAGTGACGTTTAGACTAGTAGGGTTGAGTGGGTCCCCCTAGTTCTGTTTCTCGATGGTTTGACTGGAAGAGTAGTTTGGGTTTTCCAGTTTCTTCAGCTGTGAGGGGTTTCAGTATCCCATCCCTTCGTGTACCTTGATAGGGTTCTTGTGGAACTGGTGTGACCAATACATTACGTGGGCATTGATCCTCTACCCAGGAGGTTTTTTACTGTAGAGTACAGATCCCTAGTGATCATGGGAACAGACTCCCTAGCCGAGTATCAAGATCATATCCTCTTTCCGTGATCTACTCTGACGTGTTTCTCTAGGTAGATCTCTTGGTATCACCGTGACCCACACTACACGGGCACAAAACCACTACTATGAGAATTTTTCTGGAGGTTTGTGGTTTTGTGATACCCATTCCGTGTTCTATTTCCCTGTGTTGTACCATGCAGTACCGATGGCCAGAGTAGTTCCGAGTTTACCCTCCAGTGGGGCTGGGAAGTGGGTTTCTCATAGACTTCTTCAGGTTTACACTCCAGCGGGGCTGGGCAGTGGGTTGCTCATCGACTTCTACGGGTTTACCCTCTAGTGGGCCTGGGCAGTGGTTTGCTCATTGACTTCTTAGGGTTTACCCTCTAGCAGAGACTGGGCAGTGGGTTACCCGACGACCTCTTAGGGTTTACCCTTCAATAGAGACTAGGTAGTGGGTTACCTGATGACCTATTAGGGTTTACCCTCCAGGAGAGACTGGATAGTGGGTTACCTAAGGACCTCTTAGGGTTTACCCTCTAACAGAGACTGGGCAGTGGGTTACCTGATGACCACTTAGGGTTTACCCTCCAGGGGGGCCGGGCAGTGGGTTATCTGATGAATTCTTTCAGACTACGTCCTTTCTACTAGGCTAGTCTGTGGCCTTTCTCCGTGACTACCAAAGAGGGACCCTTGGTCGTATGGGTCAGTGATGTGACAACTTTGACTTTGAGAAGACCTCTCTACTATGTGATAGTGAAGAGGTATGGTTTGACTTTCCCTAGAACTCTCAAGTACTAGATGAACTTTCCCCACCAAGACGCTTCCTTGTGATGCGACCCAAAACTGTGCAGGCGAGTCAGTACAACCTAAAGAGGATAATGTTAGGGTGCGGTGATTTCAGCCCCTTGGCTTGCAGTTCGGGCAGACGTGCATGATGCTGGGCATCGACGGTGTTTACTTCTGGGACTGTTGGTGACTCACTTTCTTGGGCAGAGCTATTAGGTGGAGACCCCCTTACGATCTTGTTCGGGTTCCTTGTTTGAGAATATGGATATGTATATACCTTGTTCCAGTACCCACTTCTTGGGTTTTGGTTACTCTCCTTCGAGGAGAGGTGAATTTGCATGGGGTATGCCACGTGATTTCCGTGTCTAGATTCTCATGGTTGGATGAGTCCACTCAACTGCTATAGCTAGCAAAGACTCGAAGTTAAGTTCATCATCTCGCCATTTCTAGCTCCTTGTGTTCAGACGAGTCTATATACTTCCACTTGTTGGGTTGAGATGTACTCTTTACTGCCCTCTCGGCTGTACTCCTTTATTTTTTCCTGTTCGATCTACTGCTCACCTCTTTAGTACCTCCTTTATGGCTCCCTCGAGCCTCTGTTGAATCCTACTGAGTATTTTTATACTCACCCCCTCTTGGGCTATTCCCGCACTTGGTGTGCCCTTGTAGATGACAGATAGGTTGTTCATGACATCAGCGGAGCTTAGGAGTTTGAAAGCTTGGACTGCGTATGGTGGTCGTAGTTAGGTTCTGTGTGTGGAAATATCCCAGTTGTTTACTTTTGTTTACCTGTTGCCAGGTTGTGGCACTTTTCTGGTTGGGCATGTGTTTTGACCCTTTTCTTTTCAGTTTACCTTCAGCGCTTACTTAGTACTTTTTAGAGGTTGGTGCACATTTTTTGGTCTATTTAGAGCAGTTGGAACATTAATTTACTTTTCTTTTTTTACTCTCCACTTATACAATGAGTGGGCTGCGTGTGTGTGTATAGTTTCTCAGGAAAAAGCCTCCCCGAGTTGTTTAGCCTTCCACACTTGTCGCCAGCCCCAGGCCTATGGATGCGGGCTTGGGGTAGTTGCGGCTCAAGCCCGGGTATGGTCGAGTAATGACAAAGTGGTATCAGAGGTGGTTTATTCCTTGGGACATTGTTCGGATGTCCCTAAAAATGAATTGGTTGGGATCTAGGGAAATAGTGTCAACGTGTCTCGAGATAGGATCTCAGGATAGGGTGTCCAGTGACAGTGCGGCGACCGACGTATTTATTCACCAAGACCTTGATAACCTGCTTGTCGACTGGGCATGTTGAGACACTCGTTGTAGGGAAATTGGTTTGTGGATCACATAGGATTAAGTATTGACTATCCTTATTGACTCAGCTCCCCGTTGTTGTTATTGTTATATACATATATGCTCATTTGACCATGGAACTCCATGATAACATTCATGATGTCTCCTCAAAGACAGCCAACCATGATACCAGCTTTGGTTCGTGACGACGACCCTGTGAGTGATGATGCCTCAGTCCAGGACCCATCAAGAGAGTCCCTTTCTATGGGTGGTCCGGTAGCAGCAGCCCTGCCTGGTGAGCAGCAGACAGCATTAGCAGATCAGACTGAGCTTGAGCATAGGTTGAGCGTGCTCCGTGAGTTCCAGCAGCACAGACCGCCAAGGTTCAGCTGTGAGCCAGATCCTCAGTCAATAGAGGTTTGGCTAGAGACAGTGGTTCGCCTCTTCAGGCTTGTTTAGACGCCGACAGAGATTATGGTGGCTTTGACAGCTATCCTTTTCCACGGAGCAGCTGGGCATTGGTGGAGTTTGGTGACTCAGTTACTCGATGAGTCGTCACTTTTGTGGGATGACTTTCAACTTTTTTTTCATGATGAGTTTTACCCCTCCTGCTTATGCTCCGTTCAAATCCAGGAGCTCATGCAGTTTCAGCAGGGAGGGATGACAGTGGCTGAGTACGTGAATAAGTTCATAGACCACGCATGCTTCGATCCAGACATGGTCCATGAAAACAATGTTCGAGCGCATAAGTTCGAACAGGGTCTCCGCAGAGCGATTCGTGCTGTCATAGAACCCTTGGGAATTTCCACTTATTTCGGGGTTTTAGAGCAGGCGCTTGTGACAAAGAGAATCTTGTGGTGTTCTACAGTTAGTGGTGGCAGCGGGATCGACAGAGCCGAGACGTCTGCCTTAGCTAGCGGGCATCGGCTGACAGAACCTCAACGCATGGGTCTTTCTGATAACTGGTCTTAGGGGCATGGTCGTACACCACTGTGGCACTGGAGGACAATAGCACAGCCCATAAAGAGTTAGTGTTATGCTTGTGATGAGCAAGGTCACATGGCACGGGACATCTTGACCAAGCATGCTGAGAATATCGGGCAGGTAGAAGGTGCACCACTGCGGAAGAGGCAGCGCCGTGACTGGAGTAGTGCCTAGGGAGGTGGTGCTGGTAGAGGAGCGGGAGGAGCTAGAAGTGGGGGAAAACTTCATGAGGTCTTCCCACCACCACCAGGCAGTCCACGTCAGGCACTAGGAGCTGAAAGTTGGGACCATAGATAGTCGCGATCTTTGGATATCTACGATCCTGTAGAGCATGAGGTGATAAGAGGTATGCTCTACAACTCTTCTACTTTATGTAGTATAATTTTTAGACTTTGTACGTGAAATGATTTTTCACCCTGCTCCTTGTTTGAGGTGTTACCTAGGTGTCACGGGGCGTCATTGTAACCCTATGTCCGTAGATTATAAGGCATAGAATCTTTTTAGTTAGTCGATGGTTTCGACTCCATCGCTTTCTAAGTGTGTAAGGGAGTCTTGGTTGCGAGGCATTGACTATGAAATCATGCATGACCTGATATTCATGGGTGTTTCACCATATAGATATTATAAAGGATGTAATCACCAGGCTTTGTCCAAGGTCTATATGGTGATTTCAGTCACAACGTGCGATGTAGAGGTGCAACCGGGGAGGTGAGCTACCCTGGAGGTCCTTCTAGCCATTTGAGACCGTGCAAAGGGATGGCGAGGACCCCACCACCTTTCACTAATGCAAAGGCTAGTTTGGATGCATAACGTCTCCCATGTGACCCTCCTGAGAAGAATTGTGTGTGCACCTTTGCATGTCATCGGCGAGGGAAGATTCCATGCGAATGGACCAAATCCTTTGGTCCCTGCGCGGTGATGCTTAACTGTGCAAGAGTTCTTCTGGGTACGGGAGAGCCAGGTGTGGGCTTAGTGCCCTGAGTTACTTCCCTAGTTTTTCTTTTTGGGGATGAAATGTTTGAAAGAGGGAATGATGTATGAAACCGGTTTTTTCTATAAAAGACTTTGGATTATTCATGATGTTATTCCGGAGAAACACCTTCAAACGGCGTGCGATTTCGTGCCCCGGTGTGTACAGAATTAAAATTTTAATGCGTTAACAATGGATGTGCTAAATAAATAGAATAAATGCTAAATCCTTGCTCATATGGGAAAAACAAGGGAATCACTGAATCCGTAATGTTTTGTTTACCCTAGGAGGGGTATAACTGCCAAATGCATGGCCCTTCTCTGAAAAACGCCACAAGAGGCGTTTTCGTAATTTAGCAGCCTTAGGAATTAATTTTTATAACCATTGAGAAGAGGCTCAGATTAAAATTATGAGACTTCCGTTGTGTCCGTGAGGTGGTGTTTACCATAGGGGAGGCTTAACCTCGACCCCATCGAGAGTTTCAGATGCGGGTCAATTTGGGGGATTTAAATTAATTAAACTTTTTAATTACGTTTTCTTTATTAAACCTAAACTCACACCTCCCCTTACCTTTCTCATTTTCTAGAGGAAGAATCCCCAACAAGTTCCCCTCTTTGTTCATTATTCTCTCCTCCCCTCCTATCCAAGGCAGTTGCAGTTCCGGCGAAGGCGGATAGCTTGTGAAGCCTCGGGCTATGTCCAACAAGGTAGGATCGTGCGTTTTTCATTTAATTTCCCACACTTACTTTGATCTTGGTTTATAGAGTCTAATTGCCTTCTAATTGTCAAGATAATCACATAGTTGTGTAATATATATTATGACCTTTCCGAATCATCTTCCGGATTTAAAATCCAAGTCCCGAGGAGTCTGCAGCAGTATGACCAAGATTGGAGGTTGTTTGGTTGTTTCCAGCGGCATTCTGGGCGGCGACGATCTTCAGCAGCGACAGCGTGGGGGCTCCCAGGAGGCGGCGTTGTTAGCCGGGTGAGGCGAGGGTCTAGGCGGAAGCGCGGGCGACCGGGCGAGGCGGCGTCGGCGCGGCGGGCGAGCTCGCCGCGGCGCGACAGCGAGGGGGGGGGGGGGACCCCGTGTGGGGACAGAGACCCTCACTAAGAGTGTCTCCGCAGAAGACCGCCACTGTCCCTTGTGGCTGGTCGCTGTGGCATGGACCTGGGTCCATGGCCGGGCAGCGTGGCTGATCCGGGCCAACTAGGCCATGCAGAGCTGCATTCCCATGCCGGTCCAGCCCAAGGGGATTCGTCCCCTCGACTTCGGACACCCGTAATCTTGACTATGGGTGTCCGTCTTGTGTGCCGCCTGCGTCATTGAAATCCTTGGCTCGAGGACAACTTTTAGAGATGGTTTCAGGGGTTTTTAATTCTCGAAATGAGGGGCCTCATTGGCGTAACATTCCTTTAAGTGGATTGGCGTTTTCTCGGGGGGTTCTTGTGGAACCGGTGTGACCAATACATTACGCGGGTACCGATCCTCTACCTAGGAGGTTCTTTCTAATAAGGTACAGACCCCAGTGAGCCTGGGCGTAGATTCCCTAGCCGAGTATCAAGATCATATCCTCTTTCTGTGATCTACCATGATGTGTTTCCCTAGGTAGATCTCCAGGTATCAGCGTGACCCACACTACATGGGCGCTAGACCTCTACTAGGTGAATTATTCTGGAGTTGGGTAGTTGTGTGATACCCACTCCGTGTTCTATTGGCCAGTTTTGTATAATACAGTAGTGATGGCTATAACTGTTCCGAGTTTACCCTCCAGTGGGGATGGGCATCGGGTTGCTCATCGAATTCTTCGGGTTTACCATCCAGCGGGGCAGGGTAGTGGGTTGCTCATCGACTTCTTCATGTTTACCCTCTAGCAGGTCTGGGTAGTGGGTTGCTTATTCAATTATTAGGGTTTACCCTCCAGTAGAGACTGGGCAGTGGGTTACCCGATGACCTATTAGGGTTTACCCTTCAGTAGAGACTGGGTAGTGGGTTACCCGACAACCTCTTAGGGTTTACCCTCCAGGAGAGACTGCGAAGTGGGTTACTCGACGACCTCTTAGGGTTTACCCTCCAGTAGAGACTGGGCGGTGGGTTACCCGACGACCTCTTAGGGTGTACCCTTAAGCTGGGCAGGATAGTGGTTTGCCCGATGACTTCATTACGACTCAGTCCTTTCTACTAGGCTAGTCTGTGGCTTTGATCCGTGACTACCGAAGCGGGACCCTTGGTTGTACGGGTCAGTGATGTGACATCTTTGACTTTGAGAAGACCTCTCGGGCAGACATGCTGGATGCTGGGTATCAATGGTGTTTACTTATGTGACTATTTGTGACTAACTATCTTGGGCTGAGCTATGAGGTTGAGATCCCCTTATGATCTTGTTCGGGTTTCTTGTTTGAGCATTATGGATATGTATATACCTTATTCTAGTACCCACTTCTTGGGTTTTGGTTTCTCTCCTTACAGGAGAGGCGAAGACACACTAGTTATGCCACGTGCTTTCCGTGTCTAGCTTCTTGTTGTTGGATGAGTCTACTCTCCTATTATAGGTAGCGAAGACTCGAAGAGAAGTTCATATTCTCGTCATTTATATCTCCTTGTGTTTTGATGAGTCTACTTCCTTCCCCTTGTTGAGTTGAGATGTACTCTTTAATGCCGTCTCAGTTGTAATCCTTTACTTTTTCCCGTTCGATCTACTGCTCACCTCTTTAGTACCTCTTTTGTTGCTACCTCAAGCCTTCAGGGCATCCTACTAAGTATTTTTATACTCACCCCTACTTTTTCTTTTCCCGCACATGGTGTTCCCTTGTAGGAGACTGATAGGTTGGTCATGACATCAGCAGAGCTTATGATTTTGGGAGCTTGGACTGCGTACGGTGGTCGTAGTCGGGTTCCAGGTGTGAGACTCTCCCATCTGTTTACTTTTGTTTACCTGTTTCCGGGTTGTGGCACTTTTCTGGTTGGGAGCGTGTTTTTCCCCTTTTCTTTTCTGTTTACCTTCAACGCTTACATTGTACTATTTAGAGGTCAGTGCACCTTTTGTGGTCTATTTATAGCAGCTGGCACGTTACATTAATTTTCTTTTCTTTTTTTTACTCTGCACTTCTGCATTGAGTGGTCTGTGTGTGTGTGTGTGTGTGTATAGGTACTCAGGAAAAGGCCTCCCTGAGTTGTTTAGCCTTCGATGCTTGTTGCCAGCCCCTGGCCTATGGAGGCGGGATTGGGGTAGTTGCGGCTCGAACCCAGGAAGGGTTGGGTCGTGACAGGCTTGACCACCTTCTTGAAAAATGTAAATAAAATATATCATGAGATGAAATAAAAACATAAATAATTATTTTATTTTATATAAATACATAAATAATTTTTTTTCTATAACAGATACATCAATATTTATCTCAATAATCATGAAAACAATTTGTTGTTAAAAATCACCGAAATACGGTTATGATTGATTTGGTCATTGAGGATAATGAATGAAAAACTCATGAAATTAAATTGAAACCTATAATATCATAAAAAATACTCTACATTAATGTAACTGATATTGGAATGAACAATTTGGATGATGAATTAATACTGACAATATTCATTCGAAATTACAAAAAATCACTATAGTTAAAAAACATTCGATGTGGGAAATAGGTAGAAACAAATTAATATATTAATATATATGTATATAACATTTATATATTAATATTATAAATGGTTATACATATGAATATTTTTATTTTGTATGAAATCAATAAAATTTATCTAATTATTGTGGATGTTGGGAGCCTATACAGAAAGAATCAAGACCACGGTAAGGGTTTTCATCTAAAAAATCCACTCATTGAGACACGTATTTATATTATACACATAATTTCATTATATTTTTAAAACTATAAATAATTGAGTTATTATATCATTAAATTCATTTTATTAATGATAATATATGTTCAATATAAATATATCTCTTTCAAGAGGGTTTGATTAAAATGATCCTCAAGTTGTAAAAGTATCAATATCATGGAAACATTATTTATTCTTACTTTGATATTATACATTAATATTTATTTTTATACTTTAATTACTTCCCTCATTACTTATAATAAATTATATCATTATTATACTATGAATGATAACATTCAATCCTTCACTTAATGTTTTATACTATAATTTATATATTTTATAAGTGTAATTATTTTTCATAACTAAATATTCTTATTGAGTTATAATGTTTCTACATAAGAATCATTATTAATTTTATATATTATACAATATTTCTATCTTAGGAGATAAATTTTGATTAAAATATTTTTTATTAATATGTAATTTTCCTTCCTAAAAATTAAACTATCTTAAGAATAATTTATATAATCCATTAAGATGGTCTCCCATAATTTTTCATATGTTCTTTAACTCAAATTTTATAATTTATAAACAAAAATATAATAATGTTTTTCCCATGTGAAATTATTATTTTTATTATCCCTTTCAAAAATTATTTTTCTACTACACTTTTTTGTTGAGATCTTTCCACATGGATATTTCGAAATGCTTAAATGGTTTTACATCCTTTAAAAATAAATGTTATATATTACACAACACATTTATTTTCTATTATCATTATTTTTTTATGCTCTATTATTTATGATTCCTTTTTAATGTAAAAGTTTTAATATGTTTTCTCAATTCCAATTTTTGGATCCTTTGTGTCATTTTTAAAGCATAGGGATTGATGATTAATTTTAAATTTAAATGTTTTAAAATTGTTTTCACGTCACCTTTTTGAAACATTAATGTCTTTTTAAAGGGTTTAGTATTTTAGCAACACTATAAAATGTATAGATTTTGTAAAAAACAATCACATCACCTTTTAAAAAATGACCTCTCAAATTGAATTTATTTTCGTCTTTTTTGACAATGATAAAAGTGTTTTATAAAAAAATTAGGATTTCACCAACATTATCCTCATTATATGTAAATGATTAATTTAAAAGGAAATGTTTTTTATGAAACAGATTCTTAATGATATTATAAAGTCATATTTATAAGTTATTAAATTTTTGGAATCAACAATTTTTTTCCATGATGTTAATTTTCATGAAACCATCTAGAATTTTTGTGGATCAAAAATTTAATTTCCATGGGTTATTTATGAATTGGTTATTGAAAATCATTTACCTTCACATGGATTTTAATTTTATATATAATGACTGATGTCTTGTGGGACACACATATAGGTATGATCACAGGTGGGGTTCAGTATCACCCCCAAATCCATTGGTAATGGTTTTATATCTCGTGAGGAAAAAATGTTTCGCACGAACACAATGCAGATTTTCTAAATTTTTTATATTATGATTGACCCCAATGAAGATTATCTATGTTTATAAGATTAAGAATGAAAATGATACATATTATCTACATCCACATATTAAGTGTGAACATGTTGTATAATAGCTTTATTTATAAAAAATAGCATCACACAATTCATATTATGAACATTCATAAGAATGAGTTTGAAATCGATGTGGTTAGTTATATTTAAAATGTTATGAATTTCTATACTTATATGTATTTAATAAATGTATGTTATACACTAAGGGTATTTTTTATGAAACATGTTTATTAGATCATATTTTCATACAAATTTTACATGGTATATTCTTTTCAATTAATATTGAATTCCCTCTCATATTGACTAATTGAAAACTCATATACTTCCACATTATTGTTTTATATGATATTTCTGTAAGGATATGTTTTCTTTTATTCTTGTGGTCATACCCTTTATGACATGATGAGGATATTTTTCATTTCTGATCATTCATGTTTACCCCATTTTTATTTTTTTAATAACTATGTTATGGAGATGATGAGGTTTCTATGACAGGGTCTACAGGTTCACAGTCATGAAGAAATGTCAAAAATATTGTAAAATATGATGTGGGTGGAGATAGTATCAAATAAAGTAATCCTTTAGTTATTTATTTTGTATGACTCTTTGGGATATCAAATCATTATTCATGTAAATTAATCAAATAAATGTGTATGTTTATCTTGGAATGAAATATTTGGAATCAAAATAAATAATAATTTTTTGGATATTAGTTGAGTTACTTGTGGTGTTTAGGTTATAGGAATTTTTCAAATACTCAAGAGATGATTCTAAATATTGGATAATATCTGAAAATATTTCTAATGTCTTGACTAGGTGGTTCTCTAATCTAAAAACCACTATCTGGGAACTATAATGTGGATCATGTTGTGGTGAAGATGTACCAATGGGTAATAACCCAAAAAGGGTTGTTTAAGAATTGACTCGATCATCCCCATGATACATGATAAGTGGCCTAAGACTATACACCTTGATTAAAACTATGGAGGGATATTCTTTAGTTAGCCACATTTTCTTTATAATAAATTTTAAAGGATTTATTATATCAAGGAATTAGGTTATGGAATTTGAGAGAACACAACCTAGCAAAACATATATTGAACCAAGATTTATTTATGTTGAACTAAGATATAATGTGAAGGTTTCATATAGTAATGAATTTGGAAGATGAGTTCTTCTTAATTCCCTTGTAATGTAAATATAAATCACTATTTATTAACTATTTTGAGTTTATAAGTTCTTTTATTAAGGAGAAACCAATATAATAATTGATTTTATGGACAATATAGCAATTTTATTAATTGGTAACCAAATGGGATAAAATTTGGTGTTTAAAATATTGCTATTAAGATCACTTATATAACCAAATTCATGAATCAAAAAATGAATCAACAAAATAGTAGACACAAAAAAGAATAGATGGATATATTTTCATCAATGATTTGGTGAAAATGATGAGAAATTAATGAATATTAAACTACATGCATATAAAAAATATGAGATGAATCAGCTAAGGTCCTTCATTAAAAGATTGGAAATTTTTTCAACTATGGAAGGATTTTATATCATTCTCATAACATCAAATCTTGGAAAATTAATTCAATCATTACAATATAAGAGATTAATTTACAATAAATCAGATATAAGGAGTTTTGTAATTATCCAATTTGATGTCTTAATCCTAGGCCTCAAAATGATTATATATATATTCAACCACCTAATCCATGGAAAAAATGGAGTTCCTATAAAAAAACTATAAAAGATTATCTTGATAATTGAAGAACAATTATATTCAACTCTATATTTGTGATTATACTTTAGTCTATACATCATAATATATCTATGTTATTTTTTAAGAATATTAATTCACTTCCTTAATGGTTTGAGCAAGAATTAAAACTTCTAGTTATAATATTTTTGTACTAGAAGTTTATGTTTATAAGAATTAGAATTATTTTATTTTCTATTTAGACAATATTATTTATACTTTTATGAACTATTATATATTCCAACAGAGAATCTAAATTATTGTCTAAAATTGGTAAAAAATATTTCACATCTAAAATAAACCTATAATGATCTATAATTTCAAGGATAACTATTTACTCTCTAGGTAAATTAATCACGTGTGGTGTTTTGCAAAAATGTCTGCAAAGAAACTGAAGATTTGGATATTTCTCTTAGGAAGGAATAAATTAGTTTAACAATTTGAAATTAATTATTAAGATTTGTACCACATTAGAAAATAATGCTTGATCCGTATTTATATTAATGATACCCTTTAATATATTATTTATTGAGTGATAATTAAAAATTTTGAGAAAATAATTTATTTAAGGGGGTATAAAGTAACGAAATGAAATTTCACTATATATTTTCATAATAAAATACCATTTCAAAAGCTATCTCTACATAAAACACTAAACTAAAATGAAAACCATTAAATATTTCAATAAAATATTAAATATTAAATATAACCATTAAAAACTATTTGTATAATTAACATATATGAATAAGGGTAAGAGAAATATGAAGTGTATGTTTAATTAAAATAAAACAACTTTTAATACTGATTAAATTCAAGAAACTGAGTATATATTATGATTAATTAATGATAAAATATATTTAAACAATTATAAGTATATTACAAAAAAAAATAGTAAATGATAATAAATAAGATTAAATAATAATTAACATTAATAAATGTCATTATCCATTAAGAACAATAATCCACTACATTTTGTGACACTATATATATATATAATTATTAATTTTAATAAATTTCATTTTACCAAATTAAAAACATTTAAATATTTATAATAATAATATAATATTATTATTAATTTTTTTATTTTCCTAAAACATTTTATTTTTAGGTGAACAATGAAATATATCATTTTTTTAATATTATCAATTATAAGCCATTATTAGTATATAAGAATCAATTATAAATATATGAAATATTTTCAATGAAGAAAGATTTATTATAATATTGAAATTATTCTTTTTAAAATATAGACTATATCCAACAAACCAATATTTGATATTATAAAAATCAGGTAATATTCTTATCAAAAAATATATCAATACATTATACATTTATTATATTAAAATTAATTTTTAACAATTTTTGAAATTGAACCGATAAAAATTAAGTTGAAATTCAAAATCATTAGGTATAGATTCTATAATATAGAAATCATATTTTTTATTAATAAATATTATGTTACCTATGGTTAAAACTAGCTACCTTCATAAAAGAATAAATATAAAAAACATATAATTCAATTGTATAAGGCTTGGATCGTGTTTAAGAAATGTTTATAATTGATTGTTTCATATATTTTATACCCTAGCCCGCTGTTCAATAAATTAATGTATATTTTTAAATCCACTATTCATTTTTAACATATTCACTCTTTTTATTAAGTTTAAATAATTCCCAAAATGTCATTATTAAACAATTTAAAAGGGGTATCTCACAACCACTTGATAGAACACATAAAAATTAACATTCCTCCAATATCATGGACATTTTTATGTAAAATATAATCTTATTTATCTATCTTTATATGTTGGAAAATTATATTAGTATATTCCAGCATTTTCCAGGGGAACATCCAAAGAAACATCAAAGTGCTCAATGTGAGTAATCATTTTTACTCAACGTTTTTTCATTATATTTTTTTAAAAGTATTATTTTTAAATACATATATGAATATATAATTATTATTTATATAATAAATGATATTATACTATGGAGATTAATATTTATTACAGTTTTCCTTTTTACCTTAAGAAAAATTTAAATGACCCTCACGTGTGCGTTCACAAATTGTCGTCTCTAAAAACAATTTTTTTATTCCTTAACTACCTTATAAATTTTGTAGAAATGTTGAATTTAGTACATATGTATGAAATTAAAAAGATATTTTTCATTTTATAATGTTATAACAAATTATAGATTTCTCATATTATTGGGAAAATGAAATCTCTATCCTTGATTATGTTCGGACTACCACCTCTTGAGAAAGACCGAATTATAATTTTAATATCACCATATCCAATCATGAATGGTCATGATAATTGGTGTAATAGATAAATATTTTTTTATAATATCATTAAGGTTATTTTATTGAATATTTCAAAACTTTTTAATGATATGATTAAAAAAAGTGATCATCGTTATTTCAATCATGTAAAACAAGCATAATATGTGGAAAATAGTTTTATAAAATTATCTAATACAATTATATGAATTGATTGTTCCTTTAAATCCTTAATAATTATGATATTTAACACTAAATTATATCATTATTCTACTATTATAATAATATTTCAATGAAATCACCTCATAATAGTCAATAATTGTGGTATATTATTGTTTGGGTAATTTGACTACCTACTTGGATAATGATAAGAAATTATATCATAGAGTAATATGAAAATATATTTTAAGATGAAATAAGATATAAATAAAATAAATAATTTTTTAATTTTTTCTTGAATGGATACATAAATAATAAACTTAAAAATATATAAAACACATGTTTTCATATAATAATCACAGAAATTAGCTTATGATTTATTTCCTCATCTTGAATAAAGTATTAAACATTCATGATAAGAAATTGAGAATTTTAAGATTATAATAAAACATCCATTTTAGAGACATTAAATTTTACATGAAATATAAACATTGAAAGATGAATTAATACTGACACTGATCCTATGAAAATAGTTTAGACCATTAATGATACAAAACAACTGATGTGTGAAAATAGATTACAATAACTAATTTAGATTTATACAGAATGACAATAAATGAGAAGTATAAATGGTTATAGTTATGAATATTGTTATTAATTTTTTAATTAATAAACTTAATTTAAATATTTATGTTGTTAGGTGAATGTGAAGAATGAATATAGACCATATTGAGGGTTTTCATCTTAATATTGATCTCTTTTAGATGTGTTTTTGTATTATTCATTAAATTTAGTTATATGATATATATTCTACCTAATTGAGTTATTATGGGCTGATATATATTTTATTCATATTAATTTAGGGTTAATTTTAATTATCCATCTTCCAATGGTTTTTATATAAATTTTCTTTTATTTTTAAGGGATACATTCCAGTTACACTTCATTGAGGAATACTTTGATATTATGCATTGATATTTACTTTTATGGTGTAACTAATAACCCCTTGAATTATAGTATCATAAATCATTTTCGAATCTGGACATTTCACATCCATTTATGATATTCCTTATTGTTGGATAAGATTCATATCTTCTATGAAATGTAATAACTTTTCATAACACCTCCAATTTATTGAGCTATAATTATTCTAATTGAGAATAATATTTCATTTAATATGGTAATACTGATTTATATCTTCATATAACAATTTTCATTCAAATATTTATTATTTAGTATTTATCTACCTTCTTGAATCTCAAACTATGATAAGAATAATTCCCACCCAAATTAATAAATGTTTCCCCTATTTTCCACTTTTTCTATCCAGTCAATGTTCACCTTTATACATTCAAATAAAATTATGTGTTTTTCATGTTAAATTTATAACATGTATTTCCAATATTATAAATTTAATTTATTTTAATCATTTCTGATTTGGGGTTTCAACTACTGTATTTTATATAATTTGGAAGGATGTCCATCTATTCATAACAAAAATGATTTATCATCCACTCTAAATTTGTTTTTGACATCATTTTTTATTTTTAATCCTCTATTATTAAAGATAATTATTGAAATTAAGTTATTTTGAAGTGTTTTCATTTTTAATTCTTTAACCCATTATTTAATTTCTATGTCCCAATTATTCAAGATTCATTTTAAAATTAAATGTTTTCAATGTGTTTATATTTTTCCTTTTCAAAATATTATACTTTTTAAAGTCTCTATTATTTGATTTCAATTTTTAAAAATTAATTTTTTTTTCAAACTATTCATATATCCTTTTAAAAATTACCATTTAATGTTACCTTAACAATTACTTTTATACTAAATGAAATATAATTTTTGGAAAATTGTGTTAAAATTTACCGATTGGTTTCCTCTTTATCTATAATGGATTTATTTAAGGAAAACTGTTTTTGATTAATCAAATTTTAAATGTTTTTATGAATTAATATTTTTTGGTGATTGAATATTGGGTATTAACCACTTATATCTGTGATTCAGATATTTTGAGATGCCATCTAGATGTTTGGGAAACCTATTTTTCTTTCCATGGATTATTTGTGATATGGGGAATGAAACCCATTTTCTTTCCCTTGGGTTTTCATGATATGTTAATGGATTTATGTCCTATTGCATAAATATTTATAGATGATAATGGTTGGGGTCATATATAACCATGTAATGAATTGTTTAAGGTTGTATACCTTATGAGGAAATGATTTTGAGCATGAGAACAATGTGGATTAACTATGTTCACTAGAAAAAAATGAACACATTGTTTATTTTATACATATATTATAGTAATAAGGAAGACTATAAGGATATTCTATGTGTACAATATTGATTTTTAACATGATGAATATTATCTAGGTTTATAAGATTGAGTTTTAAACAGAAGAAATTATATACATTCAAAATAATGATAATAAACTTGATGAGGATAGTTATATTTACAATGATATAAATAAGTATTCTTATTACTATTCTGTAATTCTATGTTATATTCCTATGTTATACTCCATGGTACATTTTTATTATATCATGTTTTTACAATATTTTTCCATCATAAATGTTTTTATTTTGAGACTATAATCTCTATCATCATGACATAAGTAGAAACTTATTATTACATATTATTTTTTATAAAATATTTTTTCATGTTCATGTTTTCCATCGAGATTATAATGTAATCCTGGATTGAATGTGGATGTGATTTTACCCTTCCTGAGCATTCAATCTCAGTCATTTCTTATGTTTCCAATCTGTAGGTTATTTATAATATTTCATCATATGAGATACCTAGAATAAAGTCTAAAGGTGCATGGTTATAGTGAAATTTCATTAAGTTTTGTAAAATAATATGTTGAGGTAGCTAATATCTAAGTTTCTAATCCTTTATTTCTCTATTTTCAAGACTATTTCTAAGATAAAATTATTATTCCTTTAAAATAATGAAATCAATGTGTATATTATTCTGGGTTTTCTATAATTATTATATGAAAATTTATTTAAAACTTGAATTAATTGATTTCTTATTTTCATGCATAATTTTTTAATTCCTTTTTTTTGCATCAAATGTATACAATTTTTTTATACTTCCCTTCCTTTCATTAGTAACAAGAATTAATAGTCTCCATGAAATAGATGTTCCCTATATTTTTTTCATTTTATTAATATAATTTATTTTTTAATTTATTTTTTTAACCCAATTGTATACACTCACTCATATATATAATGAGTAAGAAGTGGATTAAGTTGAAATTTTTTAGAATTGATAATGAAGATAATACACAAGAGTGTGTCATTAAAAAAATGGAATCCATTTGAAAAATATAATATGGGGAGAGGTTAATAAAAACATAAAATTCTCAATTCAAAATAATTATTATTAGAGATTTTCCATTGGGATGTGTGCCTATGGTATTGGCTACTAATTCCTAAACCATACTACATGGAGTTCAATGGGAATGTGCAATTCCATCCTATAGGACATAACCAATGGAATGGTATTGCCTAATAATGTATTCGTGAACTATAAATACACCATGGGATCCTATTTTGAAATGATAATAGAATATTTCTTGATAAAATTGTTATATTGTTTTAACATATACATATTTACGTGAAATATTACTATTTCTAATGGGTAAATAATTTTACGAATACAAGTTCCTCAATCACTAAATTATTGATTTGAATATATCTCTAAACGTTATAATGGTTGATAATATTATTATTTTTTAGTTTAAAAAACAATAATATATAATCTATATGTTATTCAAAATATTTATCAACTGATTCATAGAAACAATTTTTCAATCTATAATTTATTTCCAAAACAATTCTTCCAACTTATAGAATTATTAAAAACAATAATTAAAATATAATTAAAAACAACCGAAATAATTAATATATGTTTTCATATTATCCAAATAAAATAATTATAATTTTTTATTAACCTAAAGTTTTGTATAATATTAATATATTAATATAATTTTATATAATATAACTTTTCTAAATTTATTATAATAATTATAAAATTATTTATTAGGAAAATCCCTAATTATTTTAATGTTATAATAATTAATTTTAAGTATCTATAATATGGAAATATGAATGAGAAAATAAAATCCTTATAAGTAATATTAATCTTGTATAAGAAATAAATATATCAACCAAATATAATATTTTAATAAATAATACAAAATAAACATTACTGTCCAAACCAAGATTGTATCCCCACCACTGTACATACCTAGATTTGGTCCTGACCATCCTACACTACATTCCTTAATTCATTATTATATTCATAATTCCATTTATCAAATTATATTAGATTACTTCTATTCATATTATATAGTCACCACTAAATTTATAAAGGAATGGAAACCAATATGAAATGAAATTTTATGAGAGAACATTTAAACATAATTTAGAATACAATTTGTTAATAAAGAGAAAGTAATTTTATAAGCTAATTAGATGCTACACAAATTATGTCGAATAATTTGGTCTAATTAATTTTTTTCATGGATCAAGTTTTAAATATTATTACAACAATGCTACTAAAATTTGATGAAACATGCTTTAATTTAGGTTATTAATTAAAATATAAAGATGTATATTTTAATCCAAGAAAAATAGAAAATATGAAAATATACATTTTTTAAGAAATAAAATAAATAAAATAAGACAAAAAACAACAAGTATGATATTGGAATGATAAGTAGAATTTTTTTTATAGAAATCTTGATGATTAATTATTAAAAACATATAATTCATTATGATATGATCTTTAAAAACTATTAGTTTTTTATTAAAAAAATTTAATCCTAAATTATGAATAAAATAAAGTGACTAAAAAAAACATTAAATATCAAATCTAGAAGCATTTGAATATGTTTTTATTCAATTATTGAAAACAATTGAAATTAAATTTCACATATGATAATTAATAACAAAAGTGTACTTTTACTTATTTTAAAAATACCTATGACTTAAAATAAATACTAAATCCCTTATAAAAGTGATTGAAAATCCATATTAATATGAAATATGAGAAATATAATATTCTTCACATATTGAATATAAAAAGATAAAATTCCAAAAGACAAATTTAAATTTAAAAACCACTTATGTGATTTCATTTATAATGATAATATAATTATAACAAATCAATTGTATATCAATTTTTTTATAGTGTTCCAAAAATCTTGTCTATATGGTCATAGTTACATTGGGTACATAGTTATGGAAATTAATAAATCAAGAAAGAACTTGTATGAACCCTTACATAATCTTGTGTATTTAGAATAGAATTCACATACTTTATTTCAAAAGAAATATTGTGTATCTAAAGTTAAAGAAAATTAGGTCTTCACTATTACATAAAAATCTGGTAAATCATAAGGGGGATAGTTCTACTATCTATACATTTTTAACAAATTATAAAACTGTTAAAATATTTCATGTGTCCTTTTTATGAAAATTACGAATGAATTTAAACTTGGATTCTTATATTCTCTTACCCATCCTTAAACCCTTGGAATATCATTTATTTAAAAATTGGATGAGTACAAATTGCTCTGGGAGGACAATAAATTTAAGGAAGAAATTATCATTCCAGGAAATCTTATAAAAATAATTACTTTTCAAAGTAAAATTTTGGCTCAAAATAAACCCTTTTATTAAACAATAAATTATCTAATATACCCATAAATTTTTATAAAATAGAATATTATAAATATTTATGGAAAAATAAACCCATAAAGGGCCCTTTTCAAATTTTGACAACACATGAAATCATTTTCCCAATGTTATACTTTTTACTCTTATATATGGAATATAAATCTATGCTAACTTTTGAGTAACCCTCACAGATACCCAATGAATACCTTCATTATTAAATTATATTAATCACCATAGAGTAACCATCACTTTAAATTATGGATTATAAATCACATTTAATAATTGAATAATGATCACGATCAACTTCCAAACATTACTAAATTCATTGTAGGGATATAATTGGGATCACCCTAGGTATAAGCTATTTTAATCTCCCAAGTGGGAAATAATGGGGTTCAACCCTTCATATAAGCTATATAGGGCTCCCCAATATCATATATATTTCTCAAGTACCATATAAAACATTTTATAGTTTCATCTTTTCTAAATAAAACCTTTTAAAAACTATTTTAATCCTATTTTAAAAACATATTAGGTTATAAATATGGAATTTTTATTTAAAACCCAATTTTTAATAAAAAATACCTAAAAAAGGGAAAATAGTTTTTATTAAAAGAAAATATCATTGATACCACTATTGTATAAAATAAAAGATTCAATTTATGTTAGAAAAAAGGATGTCAACATAAATGGAATTTTTTTTGAAAGATCTCATGAAGTATTACCTGAGGAAAATAACCATTCCATTTTGAAATCTCTCATTGTAGAAATCTTCCACAATTATAAATGAAAAAATTTATTTTGTAAAATAATACATAATATTGTAATGGAATCATCAATGAAAATATTATCCATAATTTTAGGAAATTATGATAAAGCCTTATGAGATAAAAACATTCTTTTAGCAATTTTGATAAATGTATTAATGTGCCACATTTGAAATATGTTATAAAGATTCCTTTCAAACCATTTTGTAAAAAGTCCAAAATGGGTAAAAATTTATTTTGAAAAATAATTTGAGGATATTAAAAACCACCATAAATTTTTTTTAATAAATCATGGATATGGAATAATAATATGAATATAGTTTTAAGATAAATTTTATAACATGGTTTTAAAAAAAATCTTTTACCTTGATTCCCAGTCATCATGTAAATTATTTATCCTCCAAAATAATAAACATATTGTAATTTCTATTTGATTATGAAATTTTTTAAAGTTAATTATTCCATTATTTTTTATTTAATACCATGTTATATATAGTTACTTAATTAATTATGTTCTCTTTTAATATTAATTTGATATTCAGTTAATAAGTCCAAATGACTTCTGTAAGTCAATAGTGGTCAAATATGTCATTATTGCATCATCAAAAAAAATAATCTTAAAAACATTATAATTATTATATGTAAATTATACTTTTAAATCCAACCATTAACTAATGTTATTAAAAATCAACTACATTACAACCATGAATATTTTAGGTTGTACATTTACATTATTAATGTTTCTATTTTTCAATTATCATTATTGAAAGAATGTCTGTATTATATTATAATTAAATAATTTTAATAAAATAATAAATATCATATTAATTCTTTAAATACAACTATATATATAATTATTATGGTGTGGTGATATAATAATGAATCACATCACTCCATGGAGGTGGTGGTCCACACATACACATGAATGATTTTTTTAATTTTCTAGTGTTTGGGAAGGTAATAAAATATAATTTATATTATATTTATAGTATAATAAATATTTCATTATATATATATATATTTAAGATACCATTACACCCATTATTGATAGATGATGGTGGGAAATGAATTACATTGATTTGTGAGGTGGTAGTCTGTCATACACACGAATGGTTGTTTTGTATGACATTTTATAGAAGAAGAAATGGATATTGATTGTACAATTAACATAAAAATCCCTAGTATATTTAATATACCAGTGTTATTATAAATCCATGGTTGAAAAATATTTTAACGATGTGGAACAAGAAATAGAAATAAATATGTTGTTAAAAACAATGAATCTTCTCTGAAAAAATCTCCATTGATTAACCCACTAATCCCTATAAAGTTGTTTTCTACCTAAAACAATGCCTATATAATTAGGGCAGGTATTCTAGGATGTTATTTTTTGGGATTAGATAAACTAATATGTTTTTTATTTGTGAAATATTGGGAAGAAGATATTATATTTTATAAGATAGGGGAGGGTAACTCTAGGAATTATATAAAATATTGATAAAAAGAAACTTATATCAAATATTTGATGATTATGGGTTGAAATAAAATCATCCAATTAAAATTATACAATTTATTATCACATTTTTACCTTTATCCTATTTAACCCCTCATTATACCCTTTCAAACATACAGTATTGATAAGTATTTTTACACATTGAGGGATAATATAGTTACTATAAATGGAAAAAAACCATAAATGGGTCACAATTGATATTATAAAATATATCCTAATAAATTTTCCAAATTTAATATAATTTTATTTTAAATCATTTATAAAAATATTATTAATTATAATATACCCTTAATGCCAATTTTTGGAACTATTCATTACATTGATCAAAATTTCATAGAGAAAATGAGTAAAATTTAAAAAAACAATCATGTTACTAACAAGTAATGTTTATAAATAAAATTCATGGATCAGATTATTTATCTCAAATAATATTACTTTCAATATTTTTATTATCTTTTATTTTATTATTCTATTAGTTGAATAATTACAGAAACATCATTTTATAATCATTTAAGTTAACTATTTATTCACTAAATATTAAAAATAAATTACCATGAGAAAGATATATCATTTAGATTCAAATATTATATCTCAAAATTAAAATATATTTTTCAAATATCTATGTTAAAAATATTTAGTTATTAAAAATAATAGTATGACATTTTTAAATTTTTTGAAATAAAATATAATAATGGTAATAATCTCATCCAAATGGAAACAATAGTGTATATAACCAAATATCATAAGCATATGGAATAAATGGAATCATATAACAAATTTAAAGAATGTTTTTCGGGCATTTTATTATCATCTTTTATTACATGATTTAACCTTTACCATGATAAGAGAAATACTAGGCTTACTATTCATATTAAACCCAAATAAAAAAAGTATATTTACTGAATTTGGACACACTAATTTCAAATAAATAATCCATTTTTTTAATTTAAAAAATCATATGTTTTATAATTTAGTTTAAAAATACATTGGAAAACTCAATAAAAAAATAGTTTTTCATAAAATGTATTTTTAAAATATAAAATTTTTTATACCAAATTACAATATAAAATTCACATAAAAATAGTAATTGGATTATATTTATTAATATAAAGAGAATAATTAAATTTTAAAACAATTAGAAAAATATAATTTAACTTTGTAAATTTAAAAAATAAAAAATAAAATTTTCAATAAGAATTATTATTTTTCACCAATCATTAAAAAATAAATATTTCCATAATATTCTAAAAAAATATGAATAATATAATTTTGAAATGCTGAATTATAATTTTTTGTTCATTTATCAAATAAAATTTGTAAATTTTATAGATAATAATTATAATATTCACTCATAAAAAGAAATAAAATACATTTTTCAAGAAAACATTTTTTTATTAGAAAAATTTATTCACTAATAATCCAGTCATTATTTACAAATAATAAACTAATAAATTTGAATTGAGGATAATATATATATATATATTCTATAATGTAGTCAATATTATTCATTCTTGGTAATTTTTGGCTATATTATAATGGTCACGTTTAAATAATTATATTTCTTTGTTCATTTATGTTCAATATTGGTCATCTTATAGGCTATCAGAGATAGTTTTTCTTTATAAAATATCAGGATATTACATTATTCCCACCCTCCCATTAGAAATTGTATCCTCTCAATTTGAGGTCACTCTCAGTAACCAGTGTTTTACATCTGAAATTACCATTATAGAAATTAAAAATTATAAAAGGGATCAATAAATATTCTACTTGAAAAGAGTGAAAGGGAAGTACGAGGGTCATGTGGAATAATATATACTATTTTAACATGTGTGAAAACATTTGTGGGAATGAAAAACATGTATTTAAAAGAAAAAAACTACCAAGGAAAAGTAAAGATTATATAGAAGATGATCATGGGAATGTTGAAAATAACAAAACTATAAATCTATGATAGCTTAAATGGGTATTGATTTCTCAGTAAGAAATGTAAAGAGATAAAGTTTTTCAAAAAACATTTTCTATTTTTGATGAATTATTTTACTTTTTAGACTAAGATAATGTGGAAACATGGTAACTTGACAAGTATAATTTGAACCTTTAATGAATTCCCACCATAATCACATATTTGTCTCCAAATGATGAGTATCCAAGATGGATTTTTCTTGTTTTAATAATTCAAATCAATATGGTTGGGTTGAAAACCCATAATAAAATAATAATATGTCTATAATATATTTAATAATTTAAAAACAAATTTTTTAGCACAAGATATGATAAATCACAAAAAGAATAGACCTTCAGAAGATTAAAAAACGAAATTAATCTATAAAATTCATTAGTAATTACTAAATTTTAACATAGATCATTCAGAAAATAGCTATGATTAAAATTCCAATAAATCAAGAATATTATTGAAAACCAAATATAAGAATTATTTGATCACATAGTATTCTGAGTTAATTTAGATATTTATCTTATAAAATAACATCAATTGTTATTAATGTCTCATATCAAAAAAATTAATTGTCCAATTCATATAATCTCCCAAATATCCTAGTCATTTCTACAAATGAATTGAGTAACTATAAGAAACAAATAAAACTCTATAAACATCCAAAATATAATTCAACCTTTATTTTTGATATGAAATCCTATATTATTTTGTTTACCTTAATATTATAGGGATAAAAAAATAGTAAACTTTATTCTAAATAACATTAATCATTTAATCAAAAAATATCATTTTGATTCCATAGTTATGTAAACGATAAAAAATATATTCCAAAAATGAACATATCCTTTATTATGAAAACAATTTATGTTGAAAAACAATATCATACTTACTAGGACTTCTTGTAGGCTAGTGAAAGGAATTTTGCCCTTGTCTCCCTTCGGTTATGGGTTCAACCGCACAACATTTCTAGATATGGCAGGTTGTATCATGGCCTATGAGTTTCCCTTTTTATAAAATAATAAATAATATAATCATTATAAAATATATAGAAATGTGATAATAATTCTCCAAAAATAATAATAATATACTCGACATTAATTAAATGTTTTAACAACAAAGTTTGTCTCATAATATTCATTTCTCATTCCCATGAATTTAATAACCAACAATTCCCTTATAATAAAAGATCACCAAAACCCTAAAGGACTTCCATATCTTTAAAATTATCTTCATTACATGAAATTATAATTCATTATCAATTAACTTTTCACCTGATAAACTCAAGGGTTACATATACCTAAAACAACTACGAAAAAGCAATTAAAATATCCTAATGCACTCTCATAATAAAAAGATTATTAATTACTTTAGACTAATAAAAAATCAAAAATATACCACTACATCATAACTACTGAATGGCGACACTTAAATCATTTAATGTTTTTTATAATATATAACCATTAATTTTCATCCTTTTCCATAATACTATTTTCATACATACAAAAATATGAATCAGGTACCTAGATTCAAAAATTTCAAAACATGATCCAAGAAATAATACATAACTTTAGTATTTCATTTTTTGATTCCTCATATTAAATAGTAATGTCATTAAGTACATATAATTATATATTATTCTAGTCATTTTGATCCCATTAATAAACCATCACCCGTGCACATCGACATGCATAATGACTAATGTCACCGTATTTAAAACATTCAATTGATACCTAAGGGAAAAAAATATTTTCCCTCCATAGAGTTAACGAAGCGTTCCTTATTTCTCTTTCAAGATTAATTTTTATGACCTATGTTACCACTTAAAAAAATATTCCCATTATTTTAATAAATTTTATAGGTTTATATTTCCACATTTCTTATATATGGGTCATTGAATATATCTAACATTATGATCATTATCACTTGAACATCCACAGGGATTCATTTCTCTCATATTTGATGTATTTGGAAACTCACCAAGGTTCAAGTTGTTAATAATTTCTATTAATAGCCAGTTAATAATGACAATAAATGTTCTCACTATATATCGCATTCTTCTTTGATAATTGTTCATAAAATATCCACCTTTTTCCTTCACATTTATATTTACATTGTTTCTTACTTGATCTTTCTATATACTAAATCCAAAAATGATAACGTGATCATATAAATAATGAACTATTATATCATTTTATTATGAGGATAAACACTAATATATCCTTATTTGTTTTATCTCAAACTCTTCTGATTTATCTAATATAACTAAGATTATGCCTAACATATTAAACATTGTGGTTATAAAGACTTGCAGATAACACTCAAATAACATCCTAAAATATAATGTTATCTAAATCAGGTTATGATACCTACTGTAAGGCCCCAATCATAAACATTACTTAATAATATTTCTTTCGACAAGAATACAGATCCATATGTTCCCAAATATCAATTTGGTTTTCAGTTTTATATAATTAGGTCATAATTCATGTATAAAAACCCATAAGTTAAAACGTGTAAACTTCTACTCAGTATGTTTTTTCCCACAATATAAAACCTTCAAAAAAATATATTATTTTCTGTGAAAAAACAATATAACTTCCATCTTGTTTTATTATTTTTCCTACAAAAACCATAAAAATACCAAAAATAATTTAAAAAAAAATTTGATGGGAAAACAAATCAGAACAATAAACATAAAAGAGAAAAATAAATCATTACTCTCTAAATACTAATAAATATTTCCTTTTAAAAAGTAATCATTGGGCTCAAAATAATCCATTTTCTTACCAATTAAATCATCTCTTATTTCCCAAAATTTTTATAAAACCTATATAATACTTTATAAAAAATTAATATCATAAATCTTTCTATTCAAATTTGAAAAGCACATGAAAATATTTTCATAAAGTTATAATTTTCAATCTTATCCATAATAGTAAAATTTAGAGTAACCATCGTTCATACTCATAAAAGAACATAAATTTTTTCTTCTAAAAATTACTTTATAGTAAACATATAAGGACCCCAACCATTGTATCCTAGAGGAAGTGCATTTATTTATTACATTGGCATAATAAAAAAAGGAAATTACATCTTAAATTAATGATTAATTTAGAAGATTTTTAAAACCAGATAAAAAATTATTTTTTACATTAAATATTAAAATTAAATTCTACATAAAAAACCTTTTGAAAAAACCATATTTTCCAACATTAACCCTTTCATTTCAATCATAATATATAACTTTGCATACTGGGGAAAAATAAAACATAAAAAATGGGGGAGCTCAAATGCTATGTAAGGGAAAGAAATGAAAAATAAGTTATCATAAATAAACATAAAAAATTTTCAATATGAAAAAATAAAAATACATGTCATTAAAATAAATTCATTAACATAATATGGATGGAATAAAAGATGGTCAAATAATTTAAAATAAATAATTACATGAGAATAATACTTAACCATGGATATTTTAATAGTCAAATAATAATAATTATTATAAATAACTAATTTCATAATGAGGAAATTCATAATTAATAACATCATAAAATTTACATTATGGCCTTGGCCAAAACATTGTCATGTTTTTCTCATTAGACCAACCGGTGCATCGAGGGGCTATACTAGGCCCTTCGAAATAATTACTAAGTCCAATATATTATTAATTTTAATGGGGAAAACATAATCAACATATATAGTTATATTGAAACTATTATATGACATAAAAATAGTTTCCCCAATTAGTAAATATAATCATAAACAACCCTGAGTAATATGGTGAATGGTATCATGATTTTACCTCCCCAGTCAAATAATCATAAACAATTCAATAAAATATGGTAGATGGTAACATAAGAGATCAATACCAATTAAGAATAATATTAAATAGAGGGTGTTTAAATAGATGAAAGTACTCTAATAAAAACATTGATAAATTTTTGAGAGAAACACACTTTTTTATTTAAAAGGGATTGTTCTTTATGAAACATATTTTTGTATGTTTTAAAATCATATTTTAAACATGTTTATCAAATAAACAAAATTGAAAGTAAAATAAAATTAAACTTAATGAACCTAAAAATAAATTTCACATAGAAATTTTCCACAAAACATGATAAATGATGTCCAGTTGATGTAAATAAATGTTAAAATAGTATTTACTAATCTTTATAAATGATCCACTTTGGAGAGGTTTAGGGGAAAATATAAAGGTGTATTAGTAAAAAATAATAATAATTGTCTTCATAAACTAAAAAATAAATATATATTATTTTTTATGATAAAAATATAGATTTGAATAAAAAATTTGTTTCTTAAAAATAATTATGGATTGTACTTGGAAATGTGTAAGAACTTATGCAGTTCCCTTTAAATGGTCTTTCTTATCATGAGGAATGAGAAAGAAACTTTTTAAAAACATTTATTTTCCCATTATATAAAGATTAATTTAGCTAGGTACTTATTTCTGGAACATACACATATAATATAAGAGGATTAAACTAGAATAATTATGCATTACATTGGGGTAAATAGAGAGAAAGTGTAACCCAATGAAATAATTGAGGAATGGGGATAATTCCTTACCTCATGTCCAAAAGTGTATTTCATTTTCACTAAATGTCCCTGAAAATGTAATTAGATTCATTAATAATTTATATCAGAATCTCTTGAAAATTTATTTCATTTATTTTAAATTTATTAAGTTCATTTATGGGCTTTATTATGAGTTATATGATTGAATTACATCATTTGGGGGTGTTCTTTTCCTTGGATTTTGTAATTAGTTAACTTGTATACTTGTATCGATGATCATGTAAAATGGGAATAGTTAAACAGAATTGAAATTATGTGTTATTAATGAATTTTATGAAGATTTAATGGTCTTATATATGATTTTATTATATGTGAAGACAATGATTTATTAGATAAAATGTTAATGAGAATGACTTAATTTATTTTGGCAGTATTTAAGATCATCATGAACTTATATCATTTTATTTAATATCATGATCATATATTAGTTCTATAACATATGTAAACTTATAAAATGTATAATAATATATTATTTAACCATAATAATGGTTTTATGACCATGCATGAATGCGGTATTATAAATCGAAAAATCATCATAAACAAAGTTGGTGAATCGACACCTCATAAACCATGTTTTAATTTTTAGAACAAAAGGTAAAGAGAAGATAATTGATGATCGATATGCCATCAACATAGTAAGATTATAGTATATATGAGATACATAATTTATATTTTTTTTGGAAAAGATGAGGGACATATAGATAAGAAAATAATAGAAGTTGAAAGAAACTAAAAGGAAACAATGGAGGATTTTACCTCATGTATAATGACTCCTTGTGAAACTCATTAAGGATATTTGGATTGGTATTTTGGTTATAAATGAAATTCCAAAACGTGGGGAAGAGGATTTTCAGAGTAATTTGGAAGAATATTAGAAATATATAAGGATTAAAAGGTTTGAGAATTATTGGTGGTGAGGGGTGGTATTTATAGTGGGGGAAGGGGTGGTTTTTTTATTATTTAAATCATTAGTTAATTATTTCGGCTCAAGAATATCATTAATATTAATTGTAGTGACTAAAACATTAAATATAAAATTTTAGTTCAATATAGTTGCTAAATGCCTCATCAATGACTGATTATCACTCAAAAATTCATGTTTTTGGCTAAAATATTAAATACTATAAATTACCATATTTTGTTATTCACAAAAAATTCAACTCTATTATAAAATAAAACAAATTTCACACTGACCATTATCTGATGTGTAAATTTAAAAAATTTACTCTACATTGTTAATATGACTTTATACTATGATTTTATAAAATAAGAAGTTTAATTTATAATTAAAAACATAATTTTTTTAAAAAATACAGATTATAAAATTATAACTTATAGTATGACATGTAGTAAAATTAATTAAGGTCTCATTAAAATATTTGATAATCATAATACATAAAAATAATAAAATATGAATATATTTTTTGAAAATAAATTTTCTTTTAAATCAAAATATTAATTATATAATTGTAAATAAACACTTACATTTCACAAAAATATAGACGGTTAATTTTTTATTTTTAAAACATTTATTTATTGTATTCCGTAATATAAATATATTATAATTTCATTCATAATATACCTAGATTTTATTTTTTTACATTCATAGGGGAATTTATTATTCTATTAGGCAACTTATTACTCCTAATTATAAAATTACTATTTCAAACGTTTCGTTTAAGAATGGTATATAAGCTTTAGAAAATGATAAATTTAAAAGGGAAAACCCATAAGATCTCCTTGTGTTTCATTCTACCCTCCTTTAATAAATTTATTGATCACAATTTTATATTTTGGTTCTAAATTTATTGTTCTGTATTTTAAAATTACTTTGTGGGAAACCCCTATCCAACATAGGGTAAATAAAATATTCTCTTAATAAGAGGGAAATGGAAATTTGAATGTAACCAAAAAATTAGGCTTCCCTATAAGAGAACATTAGTTGAAAGTGAATTCATGGGTATGGAAAAGAAATATAACTATCAAGCTATGATGGTGAGTGAAATAGAACTAGTTATTAGAATGTCATCCATCAAAAATAATAAATTTTTACTCAGTTAAAAGACTATTGAATTTATAATATGAAACGTAAAAGAATAACAAAATTATACCAAAATCCATTTCTTGAGATGAATGATTGTTTTAGTATATGGATTTTCACTTGATGAAATAAAATTACTTTATTTATATCCATATAATAAGAAGAATCACATCATTTGGATGTGGTTTGATCCATCCACACTTCATTTCTTAAACCAAAAGATGTATATTCAAGGTGAATTTTTATTTTTTAAACACTTTTATCAAATTAAAAAAAAAATTACATTGCCCTTTAAACATTTACCAAATTAATATTATTTATAACATGTTATCTAATATGATAAAACATTCATTATCTGAAGATAAACTTAATTGATTCTATAATTAGTTTTCTTAAGACTCGTTAAAAATAAATTGTTCAAAATTCAATGTCCAAAAATCTTGAAGGAATGTCAGTATATTTAAAAAATAAATGAAACATAAGATTTACCCAAATATTATGGAATGCATTATCACATAAAAATATATAAATATCTTAATATCTATTAAAACATTAGGAAACATGCATTCATTTAAGAGTAAACATATCTGGTCGTTGAAGATATTTCATAAATCATAACATCTAATAATTGAAGCATAACATTAACCATAAAATTACAAACAACCTTCATGGTCACAAATATTGGCCCATAAACATATGTTTATTAACATCTCAATATCAATAACCTATTTTTTGTAATATATCCCACGTAAAGTGTTGTCAAAATTTTCAATGTATAAAAAATTATCTATCTTGATCATTGGTCATACTCATCACATGCTTCCAATTCCTTAAAGAAGAAGTACTAATGTACAATCATTATATATTTTTTGGATTTTTATAGTCAAAAGTTCATTTTTAAAATACTTTTACAACATAATTATTAAATTCAAAAACAAAAATACATTAATTATTCAACATATACTATAGTAAAAACATAAGCTTGACCTTTATATCCTTGATTATTCAATACTATATTACATTGATTCTTAAAAAAACATTATTTCGTAATGCCCTATTTTATAAAAATTTGAAGAATTGGACATAGGATGCTTCTTTCCTTATCATGAAATCATGAGCTTGGTATACTTTCTTTCCACACTTATAAGAGAGTACCATTCCAAATATGCATGTTCCATGATGTTTCTTTCAATGTTTATTAAAAGGTGGAAATTATATTTTTCCCTTCTTCCTTTTTTCATTATTTCCTTTTACAGAGTACTCAATATAACTATTATTATATCGCTTCCCTTCAAAGCCATATAGTTTTAAAATTATTTTTCCATATTTATGGAAGAAGACACTATATCCTCATATGATGTGAATTTTTAGTAGACTATTTCCCTTAATAGAATTTGGTAAAGACCATCAAATAAACAGTCAATTTTTATTTTTGGATTGTGTATGTTGTCCATGGAATGCCTCCCTAACCTTATAAAGTTGGATTTATACATAACAAAATTTTCATCAAATTTATGACTCTCACTCGAGAATTATCTCTCTATATCCTCTCTCTATTTGTGAGGGAAATATTTTTCTAACAAATTTTCCTTAAAATCCTTCTATTCCATATTTCCATTTTCTTCCTCCACATTTATGTTTTGAATTACTTCCCACAATAGATCTACATATCCTGGGAGATGATAAACTATTGTGATAAATTTCCCCCTTTAATTACATCCCAATGTGATAAATATCTTCTCTAAAGAACTTATCCAATGATCAAATATAAATGAGGTTTTAGTCCAATTGAATGATGGAGGTTGTTGTTTCATGAAGTGGTTAACATTTTTACACCTTACCATGGATTGGGATACCCTATGTGAGTAAGGTTATTACTCATAACCTGAATTATTTGTTCGAGTAATGTTATAATTTCATCATCTCCAGCTGTAGTTCTAGATGCAACATCATTTTCTAGAGTATGAGGGGAATCCCTTCATGTATTAAGTATATTTATACAGTTTCTATTCATTTCAATAAGAGAGATTTCTAAAAATATCATACAAAATGTTAGATCATAGCCTTATGAAACATAATGTATAATATAAAACTATTGAAATAGTTATTATAAATAAAAAATTTGGGTATCACTAAACTCTAAATCATAAGCTTTGTTACCACAGGAATATTATCAGTGTCATTTATAGGGATATATTTCACTAATATTGATATTTTTTAACTCTAGTTTCTAATGTTACTACTAACCATCCTCTGAAACCAATTGTAAATACCCTAAATCCAGTATACTAGAGTCGGTGACTTACTTTTTTACATTGGCATAATAAATAAGGAAATTGAATCTTGAAGTACCGAATAGTTTATTAAATTTGAAAAAACAGATACAAAAAAAAAGTTTACCTTACAACGTGATATGAAATAAAACATATAAACTAGTTTTTAAACAACACTATTCATCTTTATTATCCCTGTGTGTAAATCAAAATATACATCATAGTCTCCTGGGAAAAGCAAAAGGTAAGAAGGGGTGATCTTAGATTCTCGGTAAGGGTAAGAAATACAATGGAATGTATCATAAATAAACAAAAAAAATATAGAATTGTAAATAAATAAAAACACATTCCCTTAATATAAAATCTTTAGTATTATATGGCATGAATAGAAAATGATCAAATATTTCTATATAAATAATTTCATGTGAATTAATCTTAATCCCATGTATTCTAGTTGTCAAATAATGAAATGGATTTTCAATAATTAATTTCACAATGATGTAATGCCTAATGTAGGGAATCATAAGCATACCATCCAGGACTCATACAATAATTCTATATAAATATGTAAATAATATGCCAAAACCTTCTCTTGTTTGCCTCATTATACCAACTGATGCATCAAGTGGTTATAGCAGGCCCTGCCTAACTCTTACTAAGTGCAAATAAATTATTCATATGAAAACGGTGATACATAATCAATATATATCAAGACATTTAAACAAGAATATGAAATGAATATAATTTCCCCAATGAGTAAACATAATTATAAATTATCTTGATTTACTTAGAGAATGGTATCAAGATATTACATCCCCAGTAAAAATAATCATAAATCATTCAATAAAATATTGTTGATGGTAACATAAGAGATAAATATTAATTAATAATAAGATTAAATAGAGGTTGTTGAATAATTCGAAAATACTCAAATAAAATCAATAAGAAATTCTTGAGAGAAATAACATTTTTCGTTAGAAATAATTGTTCATTAGGAAAATCATTTGTATTTTCCATAAAATCGTATTCTAAATAGGTATATACTAGAAAAGAAATGGGTAGAAAAATCAAATTATATTTTTTGAATGTAAAAAGAATATTAAAAATAAAACTTTTCATATATCCTGATATATTATGTCAAACTAAATAGAAAAAATGTAAAATTAGTGTTTAAGAAACTTTAGAAATGATTCATTTTTGTGTGGTTTAACTAAAAATAAAAAAGTAAAATTACAGTGAAAAAATAAATAATTGAATATATAAAAATAGGATTGTGTTAAGATATTTTTTAGTGTAAATATTTTATTTTATAAATATATTTTGGTCGTAAAATTGATTATGTCATGTACTATTAAATGGTTTCGAAAATGGGAAGTTCACTTAAAAGGGGTTCTCTTATTGGGATGAATTGGGAATGCAACCCTTTTAAAACATGTTTTTCCAAATGAAATAAATAATAATTGATCTAATTAAATATGTTTCAAACATACACACATAATATTGTAGGATTAAATAAGAATAATTAAGAATTACATTGGGATTAAAGAGGGATAAAGCCTATCCAGAAGTAAAAAATGGATGTTTGGGGAGAATCCCTTAACTCATGTCTGGAATTGTCCCAGACATGTAGTTAATGTCCTATATAATGAAATTATATTCATAAATAATTTTATTTAGAACCTCTTAAACATGTTTTTAATTTAGTATAATTTTATTAAGTTCATTTATGGACTTTTTGATGAGTCGTAATATTAAAAATTTCCATTCATGAGTGGTCATTTCCTTGGATTACATGATTAGTTCAAATGTATACATGAATGAAAGATCATGTAAAATAGGAACATTTATCTATAATTGAACTTATATTTTATTAATGAAATTATATAAGATTAAATATTCTTGTATATCATTTGGTAATATGGTATGAGTATTATTCATTAGATAAAATGTTAATGAAACTGATTTAATTTGTTTTGGCAGTTTTTACGACCATCACAATCTTATATATTTTTATTTAACACAATGAATATATATTTGGTCCAAAAAATTAAGTAACATATAATATATTTAATAAAACATAATTGAACGATAATGTTGGTTTAATGACTACACATGGAATTGGTATTATAAAATTAATAATCATCATCCATGAAGGTGGTGAGTCGACACCTCATGGACGATGTCTTCATTTTTAGAACAGAAGGGGAAGAGAAAAGAATTTATGGTATATATATGATTAAATTTATTAAAATATAACATATATAATATACTATAATTATAATTCATGTTTTTATTAATGAGTTAAAGAGGGGATAAGAAAAAAATTGAAATAAATTAAGTGAAAACAAAGGAGGATTTTACCTCTTGTATAACATCTCCTTTAGAACCTCCTTAAGGCCCTTAGGATTGGTATTTTGGTGAGACCAGATATAAAATAATGTGGGGAATAGGTTTGGGAGAGGAGTTGGGATGAATATTTTCAGGGATCAAGGTATAGAAGGCGTGGGAGAAGAGGTGGTGATGTGTGGTATTTGTAGTGGAAGAAGGGGTGTTTTTTGATTATTTAATTCAATATTTTATTATTTTCGATCAAGAGTATCAATTGTATTGAATATTTGGACTAAATAAATTATCTAGAGAATGATTTTTTGTGATATTGGCTACTAAAATCATCCATGACTCAACCATGTCTCAATAATTCATGTATTTGGCTAAAAAGTTAAATACTGTAAATTAACATATTTCACTATTCATAAAAAATCAGCTATTTTAGAAAAATACTAATTATTCCCCCTAAAAATTGTTCAAAGTGTATAATTCAAAAAAACTCAATTTTATCAAATTAATTTTATAAACAAGTGAAACTTAATTTTTAATTAAAATCATCATTTATTCAAAAAAACATATTTTAAAATTATAACTGATTTTATGAAATTATGAAAAATAAAATGTGGTGTCATAAAATTATCCTATAATAATAATAATTCAAAATATTAATTTATGCATATATATTTTTAAAATAAATTATCTTTTAATTAATTATTCTAATTATATAATTTTAAATAATCATTTACGTTTCAAAAAAATTCCAATACTTTATTTTATATTTTCAATACATTTATATAATTATTCCATGATATGTGTATATTACAATTTCAATCAGAAGATACCAAAATTTTATTTATAATTTCATATGTGAGGTTACTATTCTATTAGTCATCTTACTATTCCTAATGTTCACATTACTATTTCAATGTTCATATTAATATTTAATTGTATATCATAGTTTATTTATGCATAGTGCATAAGAAACAGAATATATTAAATTTAAAAGAGACGTAATCTAAAAAATCAGTGTGTTACAAACTATCACAGATACTCATATATTTACCATCATAGTTAATCAAGGAATGACCCCATGGTCAACATCCCAGCATTAACCAATTCATTATAGATCTATAATGGATCTCACCCTACGTATATTTTGTATCAGTATCACTCATGAGCTATAATGGGTATCGACCCATAAAAATATGCTATATTGGTCTCAACAATTTCACATATAATTATGAATATCCAAATAAAACAATTTTTTCTTACCCCTTTTCATTATATAAACATTTAAAATCACTTTTAAGCCCATAAGAAAAACATATTTAAATATACAAACACCCTTTGATTTAAAAACTGATTTTCAATACCAAAATTCTGAGAAAAAAAGACAGATGATTTTTCATTGAAGTAAATATCATTTAAAATATTCATTGGGAAAATAACTTTTTAACATTATGCAATATGAATGGATTTCATCTCATATTTAAACTGATTTTGAAAGACCGTGTTTAATATTTATGGAGGAAAATATCATTTCAATTTTGAAATCTTATATTTAAACTAATATGAAATTATAATGGAAAACACATTCTTTGAAATGATACTTGTAAAATATTAAATATATATTTAGTTAAAATATTATTTTTGGTGGAGGTAAAAAAATCTCATGTTTAATAACTTAAAAAAATCCATTTACCCAGTTAGTAAAAGTAAAAAAAACCCCATTCAAAAAATGACAAAAATAGTCCTTTCAAAACATTTTTTAGGTACTCAAATATGTGTAAAAATGAATTTAAAAAATCATAATGGAAAATTAATAACCTTATTTAAAATATTATTATAAAACATGGATAAGGAAGAAAATTAGTTCCTTAAGAGAAAAGTTAAAGGATGATTTTTAAAAGAAAATCCATTACCTTGAGTCTACATCCTCACGTTCATTATTTATATTCCTATGTAATAAAGTTAGTATAATTTATACATGAATAAGAAACTTTTTCATTCTCATCATTATATTTTTTAATCCCACGTTATATCAAATTACTCAATTAACTAATTTCAATTCAGATATATTAAAGATATTCAATTCAAAATTCCAAAAAGATATTGGTAAGTAAACTATAGTCAAAGAGGTCATTATTCCATCATCTCCTAAATAAGAATCCTAAAATAATTATTATTTTTATACACAAATTATACTTGTAAATATTTCCAATAACTATAGTAATGAAAATATAACTATGTTACAATCATGGAGATGGTTTTTCAAACACATACATGATTAACATTTCCATTATTCAACAATCATTATGAAAAGCATGTAAACGTTATTTTATCATTCTATAATGATCATAATATCATAAATTTAATATTACATAATAAAATATAATTATATATATCAATAATGTTGTGTGGGGTTGAAAAAATATTTAGATAGCTTCCTGGAAGTGGTATTTCCACACATAAACATGATCAATGTTGTTATAACCATTTTTTAGAGATGGTAATGTAAAATGAATTACATTTTTTTGTATGGCGGTAGTCTGGTATATACTCGATTACTATATTTTTCTCAATTTAATGAAATGGTAGAAGGATATAGGTTTTGAAATTAATAAAAAAACACATATGTATATATAAGATATTAGTTTTATTATATAATCAAGGTTGAAAAATAGTTGATGGAGGAGGAAGAAGAAATAATACTAAAACATGTGGTTAAAAAAATACCTCTTCTTTGGAAATTCTCCGTTGATTAACACCATAACAAATCTAAGGATCATGTTCTACATAAACCAATTCCTCTTGAATAAGGGTAAAGATTATAAGAAGGTATTTTGGTATGTTTTAAAATAACCAAATGGTTTTTGGATTATGGAGAATAAAGAATAAGTGGTTTCCGTTTATAAAAAAGGGGAGGGGCACTCGGGGAATTCCATAAAATAAAAAATTAATAAAAATTTATATTCAATTAAAAATGGATATAAAATTATTTATTTATAATATTGGATGATGATGGATCTAAATCCTATCATAAAATAAAAATTTTACGAGTTTTCATTAAAATTTTCTTTTTATCTTTTTTTACCCCTCATTAAATCCTTTCACTCTTATTATGAAAATAAGAATGTTTATTCTTTAAGGGTCAATATTGAAAATATAAATATAAAAAAGGCCCCCAAATGGGCCATATTTTATATCATAAAAATATAATATTCTATTTATAAAATTAAGTATTTTAAAGATATTTATGTCATTTAATTAAAAACTATTTTTTATAAAATATCGTTAATAATGTTTTTATAATTATTCAGTACTTGGATTTTAATAACACCAAGAAAAATATAAAAAAATGTTATACCGAGAAAATTTCATGGTAGTCTATAAAATTCAGGTATAACATTATTTATCTAAAATTATATTTATTATGATATTTTTATTATCATTTATTATTTTTTTCAATTTATTAAATAATTATTCAAGCAGTACTGTGTAAGTATACAAGGTAACTATTTATTAACTAAAAATTAAAAATAAATTGTTATGATGAATATTAACCTATTACCATTAAAAATACTCTTTATATACGAGTATATCCACTATAATTATGTTTTTTGTAAATATTATAGTCATTAAAAACACAATTGTTATGTTTTTTAGATTTCCATAACTAAAATATTATAAAGTTCAAAATCTTCTCCTGATTTCAAAAAATATATTTATAAACTAATATTGGATGAATATGGAAGAAATGGACTCGCAAAATAAATTTAAGACATGTTTTAGGGTTATTTTATGATCTGTATCATTTTATTTCTAACATTAATCACAAGATTTACCCTTAATGGTGGAAAAAAATAATATTATGGTTACTATTCACATTTACCAAAAATAAAAGGGACTTATTTAATAAATTTAAAATCACTTATTCCAAATATGTAGTCAATTTTTCAAAATTCAAATCTGTGACGGGGATTAATTTAATTTAGAATTAAACTAGAAAAAATTCAATGAATAATGGCTTTTTAGAAAAATGATCTTTTTTAAATATAAATTATTTTTATAAAAAATTAATCTATATATTTAAATTAAAAAAATTATTGAATTATTATTAAAAAAATTAACTATTGAAAATTTTAAACTAATCCAAAATAGTGTTTGAATTTCTGAATTCTAGAAAAATACTATTTTTAATAGGAATCAATATTTTTCACTATTCATTGAAAAATTAGAATTTTTATAATATTATCAAAACATTACCTTAAGATGATTTTTACATGATGATAAAAAAAATTAAATTAAATTTTAAAAAGATATTTTATTATATTTCCCACAACTAATTATAATATCCACTCATAAAAAAATAAAACATTTTTAAAAAAATGTATTCTAGAAGAATATATTAACATTAATACAAAATGTGATTATTTATAGAGAATTAATTAATAATTTATAAATTATTAGAATGATTACATATATTTCAAAATGTATTTAATACTATTCATTCATGCTAATTTAATGTCTTGGACAAAATAGTGACATTTAAATAATAAAACTTTGATGTTCATTTATGTTCGGTGTTGTGTATCTTCTACACTATAAAACATAGTCATTATATTAAACATCTCTTGATATTCCATAATATATAGGTAATATTTATCTTTATCAAGAACATGTGTCGTTATCTCATCCTAAAGAGTATCTCGTTTTCCAAATCATTAAGTTCCTTATAAATATTAGTATAATTCCTGAAATCTTACCAAAAAACATTACATGTACCTTTGTTGAGAATTTCATTTATCAAGGAAATGTATTTGAAATACGACTTTATTTATTATTGGTTCTCCATCAACCCATAAATTTTATTACATGATAGTTAAAATCTATATAGTTAGCCACTCTAAATTTATCATCATGCAAGGTGGAAGAATGTTTTGTGTAGTCTGAATTGATCGCATGATACAGAATTCCTATGTAGCCCTATAACGGTGATCATAACCCATATAGTTTAGATCCAATTAATAAAGATTTATATACCATTTATGATCATTTTATAAAGATCATTGTGATAAAACTTAGGGTCTTACGTCTATTCCCGATGACTCTTCATTTCATGTTATGAATCCAGACCAAATTTTTACCATTTTAGAGTAATATTGAGTAGATACATGGTGAATGTAACCTAGAGATAGATCGTTTTGGAAATTATAAGTGAGACTCAGTTTTTAGTTTACTCTATTTGATTATATCATTGGAGTTATTTTTTAAAACTATAGGCGTATCTTGAAACAAGTAATTTTAAGAAATTAAGGGGAGTATCTTGAATGAAGAGGATTTAAATAAATTAGAGTATGATCTAAAATCACGCTATTTTTGTGACTATAAGCCACTTTGAATCATGTATGATTGAAAATTTGGACAAGATTAGTATTTTATGGGGCTTACGAATGTTCTTACCAAAATTCACCTAGGTATGGGAGTAAATAACAAGGGTTGGTTTTCAATAAGGAGGATGTGATACCCATAGATGTTGTCATTCATTTATTTATTTATCCAAGGATGAGACTTTTTTTATTCTAAAACATTATGCATATGGAATACATTCTTTTATATTCTCCTACCCCATATAAGATATATTTAATTCAAGAGGATAGGATTTTAAAAAGGTAAGGATGCCCAATGTAGGGATCTACTTATGTTTATGTAGTCAAGTGTTGGGGTGACATTATATGATGAATTTATATTTTCATTATAGGATTACAATGATATTACATTTAGAGGATATGGCCAAGAAAATCCAATATATAGGGTGACTTTCACATTAAGGCATGGACTTAGAGTCTACAAATAATAGGTTATCCAGGAAGACTATCTCTATGATATATTTTTTATAAAAAGATATTTATTGAATTTAATGCCTTCAAAAATTCTAGTGTAATAAAAAATTACTCATTTTCAATATATACAAAAATTCCCACCACACACACAATTTTAGATATCAGACTATCTTAAATACATTTTTCATTGATTTAATATTATTCTCTAATGACAGTGGGATTCCTACTACATAAGATCCATGAAGCTCTAAATAAACTCATTATATTACTATAAAGTATGTCTGTTTGTATACGATTCTACGTAGGCATGAATCAAACCCATTATTTTATCACAATGGGGTTAATCACATAAGATACACACTTCTAAGAAGGAATCTCATTCTCTATCATTAAAGGTATCTTGTTTTTATAAATATTTCTGAAGCATGTAATGTTCATGAAAACCCCACTCTTCACTCATTCTAAAATAAATATTTTTCCAATTTTTATCCCAATATATTTCTGAACATTGTGAATTAAGTATCATTCATATTATTATATGTCAAAAAATATTCCCCTAAGTGTTGGTCTATTTGGAATAAGATTTATTGGATTGTCTTGAAAAACAACTGTATCTATATAAATTTATTTCCTTTCACAGAAGAGAAAACCAGATTTTTATACTTCCCTTATATATAGGGATATAGACAATCTTTAATGGAAAAGGTAATTTTAAATTTTTCATATAAATATGTTTCATATATTAAATAGGTATTACCTTCATAAAAGGTTGTTTCATAAATCTCACATGACCTTCATTTCACTATATACATTTTAGGTGGGACATATTAGAATGGTATGGACCCTAAAAAATATTTTTGTTATATTTTTCAGGTGTTGGGGAAGAAACATTTTAACATTCAAGTTTTTTGATAGGGATGAAAGTTATAAGTGAATTTGTACTTTTAAATTAGTGGTCATACCTAAATTCCTTTAAATATTATGAATGTAATTTATAAAGTATCAAGGTATTTTTATGTTGTTCTATATGGGGTTTATTTCTTGGTAAGTGTATCAAGGGTTTAGTTCAGTTTTTGAAGCATCAGGATAAGAAAACCAAAATTCAAGAGACAAAATGGGGAAGTTGATTGGATCATTATCATTAGAAACTGTGAAACCAAAAATGTGGGGCCCATTTATACTAAGACACCATAAAAATTAACCATTCATTATGCCTAGAAAACCATGTAATGTTTTTCTGATAGTGCATAGACACGGATTGTTAGGATCACTATAGAGACCTTGAACCTAGTTTCCTTAAGATGATATTGACTTCATTATATTGGGATAAGTAATATGGAATCTCATCCCAAAGATATAATAGTTTTGATGTCTTTGTAAACTATATGCATACATGATTCCCATGTTATATTTGTAAACATAAATTACTATATATGTTTTTTTCATGACTAACAGTATTCATTAAAGAATATCCTTAAATATCAATCATTATACACATCATGAAATCCCAGGTAAAGGAATCAAAATAATGGTGATCTCAAATAATTAGTAAGGATAAAGTACAATGGAAGCTATAATAAATACATTAGAATAAATGAAAACGAAAGGTAAATAACTAAACAAACATTCCATTTAAATAATTTTACAATCAAGGCTAGATAATACATAATAAATATAGAAAGATAAAGAACTAAAAGAACCCTCCTTTTAATCTATAACATGACTATCATAAATTTATAAGGTAGAATCAATATGGAATGATAGATAATGAAAAACACAAGAAATTAATTAAATAAAATAATAGTGAAATGAATAAATGGATAATATTATTGTTAAAATCTCATAGATGAAAGTATCTTAATTCTCAATTAATAAGATGCCTAATTATTGGACTTCACCATCTCTGATGTAGTGATACCTCTTTTGTCGATATCTTTCCCAAAGAGAGTTTAAAACTTATGTGTAGGTATACACTAGAAATATATTTAACTAAATATATCCAACTAAATTTTCTCAAGAGACTACCAATGCATCGAGGGGCTATCTATAATCTATTACCACACATTATTTCATGTACAAAGCATTCATTGTATTTTTAATGGTTTTTTAATCCGTAAACTATTTTTCCTCTCATTAAATATATGTATTGAGTAAATAATCAATATTTATAAATATATCCCCATATAAATAAATAACCAAAATTTTTTAACACCATATATAGATGTTATATAAATTTATGAAATAAAAATATCCATGATAAATAATATTGATATTTAGGGGAAATTTAATGTCCAATTGTCATAGGTAAGTGAATATTTTAAGGGAAAATATAATTTCTAAAAAAATGAATCATGAAAATGATGTTCAATATTTTCCTTGGTCAAAATGATCATAAACCATCCAAAGAAAATAAGAAGATATTATTAAAGGAAAACACACCCATTATAGTAAGAATAAATCTTTTTAATAATTAATTAACATAAATACCATAAGAATATATTTAAAACATTTTTGAGGAAAATAAAAATTTTATTTTGAAAACAACTATGTAAAACAAAAATTTCACAAAAAAAAGTTAAAATATTTTTCTTTGAAAATATTTTTTGAAAATGTAAATTAATATCTAAGACATGTATTTTTCATGGTGGTAGAAAATTTCATACATTCCATGTATGATAAAACAAATAATCATTTTAAATTTTTGATAAATTACAAAATATAATTGTTTTGAAAATTGAATGAAAATTACTTTAAACATAATTTAAAAAAAGTAAAAATGGGAAAAATGTTTTTAATAAATCATTTAGGAAATGTTAATTGTGAAAAAATATTTTTATGGAAGAAAACCGATTTTTGATCAAAGAGATAAATGAATTTTGATATTTCATTGAAATAATTATTAAAATATTTTATGTACTAAATAGTAGAAATGTTGAAATTTAATTATAAAATAATTAATAACCTGAGGAGAATAAAATTAACTGGGTTAATTTTTCATTGTTCAAATAATTTCCTTCTAGACTAATTCAATAATAAACAATCTCGAGTGGAATGAGATTGTTAAATATACCTTTACAATTATCATAATGTCGATGTGATAACATATAAATGAATTGATTATGTGTATCAAATTTAAATCCACATAAAACAATTGGAAATAAATCATAATATATTCCAAATTAATTACACAAATTATATGAGAATATTAAATACAATAAAGATACAAAATGACCCAATCAAAAGAAATTGAGTTATGGTAAACTTTTCCACTTGGTAAATTATAAGTGAAATCCCCATGGTTGAAATAATTCATGTTGATACTTAAAATATCATTAATTACTAAGGAAACATTATATAATATTTCAAATTGTTATTATATACACCATATGTAAGAAATTAGGTGAAAATAATAAAATGTATTTTAATTAAGGGAAATTGAGATAAAGTCCCTTACAAAGATCATATCATTGACATTTGGATTAATCAATGAATTGATTATGTGAAAAAAAAATTAAATAAAAATAAAACAAGTTTAAATAACGTAAAATAATAAAATTTCATTACCTAAATAACCATATCATGACATAATAATTGAATCAGATGTTTAACCCAATGAATGGAAATTTAGTTCAGAATTCCCTTACCTGACACTCCCTTCTGGTTGAACATGAGTTAACATCATATATAATTGTTTTAATAATTTTATTAGTTTATATTATAACCATATATAAATTTATAATATCATATATGATCCTATTATTACATATTAAAACATGTTGGTTATGTATATTTCATTATTTTCTTTGTTTTAGGTGTTAATTTCCTTAAATTCTGATTCATGTTTCAACCCAAAAGATGTGGTTTATGCACATATTATCTATTTTTATCATACTCATAACAATAATAGTGAACTAATTATCCTATTTTTACATCAATTATACATTTAAGACTGATCTTGAATGGTTGTTTTTAGAAATGATGCATGTTATGGTCATGGATATAGTAGGTCATATGTGCACTTGCGTATCATTTTTTTCAGTGAATTTTATGTAAGGGATGTAAGTGATATTTTATATTTCAATAATAATATTATTATCAAATTATTATTTTTAAATATTCTTATATTTATCATCCATGTTTTTTGGTGATGAAAAGAAAGTCACATCTCTTCATAATGGCAGTAGTCCACACGTACACGAACGATGATAAATTCATTAATTGATTGAAAATCTAAGGGATAAAATGATATATTATGTTGTTGGTATGATAAATATGTAATTAATATCATAACTATGTCATTTATGTAACATATTTTATTATCTTTATCCATATTATCTTCTTTGTAAAGCATTAATGAAAAAAAATGAATCATATCACTTCACAAGTCGACAGTCTACAGTACACATGATAAATGTTATCACATATCATGTGGAATGGAATTAAAAAACTTATATATAATATAATTAATACTTATGTATAATTATTATATAATTATTATATATATAATTTATATCTTTCTTCACGAAAAACTGTGAAAGGTGGTAACATAAACATGAATGTTATCGGTTTGTAAGGCGGTAGTCTATTATACACACAAATAAGGATTCAGTAACCCAATTGATGGAAGTGAGGATTGTTTTAAGTCAGGAACATAACATAAAAATTATTATTATTTGGGTGATACTTAATTATTATATCATAATGGTATAATAATAATTTAAAAAGGTAAAATAAGAAATAGAATTAAAATTCATAGTCAGGAATTTTATCACTTATTGGAACACCTCTTTAGGATTATACCCAAAAAATTCATTGAATGGATCTATGACCAAATATTTTCTTAACCATTCATCCAATTTAATACCACCATTTAAGGACCCAAAAAATCTACCATACCATGATTTAATTATCAGGATTTTTTTTCATTTCATCAAAGTACATGATCGAATGTCACACACTTGTAATGATCTCAAATCAGTAGACCAATACACAAGTCCATAGATAGGAAATACAAATGAAATAAAAAAATGGGTTGTTACTTTCGGTTGGTCTATTCACATGATCTCACAACTAGATATAACCATGTGAGAACATCATGAGAAGAAGTATAAATGCTTATAAGCCCCATCACCTCATATTCAAACATCAACTATGTCCATACAGTAAGATCTAACTAGACTATATAACATATAATTATGATTAAGGTCATAGTATCTCAATATTCTCATTATAGTCTAAAATCTACTATATCATTTTGATATGACAATTAATCAATAGAAATTACCATTACAATAGTTCATGCAGAAAATTTTACACTATAATGGTAAGAATAAATCATGTATATCTAACTATATACATGATATTGTAATCAAAACTATATTTCTTGTTGGGTCTAGGACACCAAATATTAAAACACTACAACTTTATCTAGATCCAACATGATAATAAACGTTGTTATGTATCACATTGTCAAAATCATGTTTATTTTGAGTTATGATTTTAGTTCTTAGGTCTTCCATGATTCTGTCGTGTGGTTATTATGCTATTTGAGACCTCATCTCATTGACTAAAACTTCTCAAGAGAGGAAATCCCTGAGAATATCACATTTTTTCACTTTTGTAACATGAAATATAAACTTCTAATAATTTCATAGTTTATATTATGATAATTTTCTACATAACAGGGTCAATTCCAATAACAGGAACAAATTGTTGCATTTAACTACAACTCAGAGGCCACAAAATCTGCAACGTACTCAGTATTTATAGGTATAGATACCCCTATATTTTATGATCATATATCAATCATTAAAATTATCATAACTGTGATACTATATCAAAAGGATCTAAGGAAGACTAATTTTACTCACTTGAAAACTAATATCCATTCTTCTCCACTTATGATGTACAAATATTTTGTACATTCCCAAGTACAATCAGATAGTTTTGACTACATAATTTATACATCTCCTAGGTATTACTGGTACTTTCCATAAATAATGTACATCCTGTAAAAATAATATTTTTACATATCATGGTATACATGACTGATCACCTTTTTATGTGAATGGATTTCAACACGCCACATAAATCTCCTCCCATGTCCCAGACTTTCAAACTTAGAGAGATATATGTTATGTGACACCAGAAACGATTCTAACTCAAATTGTTCCAATTTTTTTTAAATACATTTTAACTATATGTAAGATAAACTAGGTCTAATAAACTATTATTTATACCTCATTAGATCATGTTCCCTAGAAAATAGGTTGTTACATTAATTTAATTGGTGGATAGTTACTTTCATTCCAGACTTAACTAATTATAATACCAATTTTTTACATATGTTGGTGAATATATCTTACAGGGGGAAATGGTGCTCCCTCTAACCTCTGGTAGACACATGAAAATGATTAAATCCAAATCAATATTCTATTATTATGTTTCTAACATCAATCCTAAACTAGTTTTTAGTAACCTGTATACTTTATTAGCATTCAGTGACATGACCATCCCTTTTTGGATGCGTCATATAGACACCTTCCAGGATTGGTGGTCATGATATCCAATTCTTAATAGCAATATCAATGATATTATCCATCCTAAGTAAAATTCAAACGGATTTAGGATTAACCACTTCTTTTATCCAAATATACCTTATTAGTAAACACTTTAATCATCCATGTATAGTCTCACTTTAATTAACACCATATTATTCAAAATAATATACCACTTTTCACATTGATACATGGAATCCATTACTGAAATTTAACTGACCTTTTCAATTTTTACTAATTTCCATATACTTTTAAACTAAAGGAAATATTGTTCCAAATGAATAATAGATTACCAATCAGGGTGAATACCAATACCAGCACCATGATTTTATCCTTACCACATAGTATGTGTCTTTATGACATTCATATTCCATATACACTTTTGGAACTTGTTCTTATTCCCACTACATGTGCATCTCTATAATTGACTAAAACCAAGTTAATTTGTCTCCCACTATTACTAAAATAGATGTGAACACATATATAAATGGAGTATTCTGATTTGATACCATTCTTATATATTAGGTATTTATGTAATATCATAATAAACTAATAGGATGATATCTTAGATGCAATTTTAGTTTTATATGATGCAATCTTGTTTATAAACTGAAAAACTCTTTTCATCTAAATACATTTCATATGGAATAATGTATTTTCATCACACTATGACTCATATGATATCCATTTTTCATTATAGTTAGTATATGTTTATTGGATATCTCCATTATATTCAATGAATTGTAGGAAATATAATATAAGATTCTATAAGTTGCAACATGGATTCTAATTACATCATTACTATTATGTATAAAATGTGTGTTTAATAATTACACTCTTCTATATTTTTATGGATGATAACATGAAACACTTCATCATCGATCTTAACATCAATTTTTTGATGTAGATAAATTAATATTAATTTAGGAATTTCTTAACGCTAAATTATATTAATTGATGATTGCATGGTCAAGATATACTTTAGCATTTTAACTAGAAGAAACTCATTTATCTAGACCATGAATATGTCATACTACACTTTCACATTTTTTAATCATTAAAAGGAACCTTATGAAGTATATTTACCACTATCTTACCCTTATAATTGTTGACACTCTCATGTTGGACTAATTTCAATATCATTGTGGAATAGTATTGTTTCTAAAGGTCCGTTTTTTCAAAACTAAGTATATACATCGATTATACATAAGGATTTTAGCTCGACATAGTATGAATACCATACTGGGTATATTCTTTATTTTCACTTCATTTTTTATGGATAACGAATTTCCTTAACAAAAATAAGTAATGAAGTTTAATATTTTAAATTCATCAGATATTGGATACGATTCATGTACCATAGAACAATATTTTGAGTATAAAACACCACAAACAACATTAATTATTTAAATTATAATAAAGTCTCTTTGTTTCCAAATTACACATGAGATAAATGTTTTTAGTTATACTCACTAATATTTTTTCATGTATAATTCACTTGGAAATATAGAAGTTGTGTACTTATCACCACTGACATGGGAATCACCCTTTCTCAGCTGCATGGAGAATACACCTGACTTCTAGTAATTTTTATAAACATGCATGGTTATTTTAGTTAAATAAACATATTTGAAAATAATATTGAATATAATACCCATTATGTACGACCAAAATATTACTTTAATTGATGAATATTCTTAGAGAATAAGTGGTGACTTTTTTCATTAATTCAGTTCATTACATTTAAACTTTAATATGTTTTTTATGATATACAATAAAAATAACCTCATATTTATACCACTTTAAATGATGGATATTGAAAATATTCTTTTGGAGTTACTTTCCATTGGCATTTTAACCTTGTATTTAAATCTGTTCTCTATAAGAATTAATGATTAATATGTCCTTTATATTCTTATTTACATGGTGATCCTTACCCAAATAGGTAATGAAGAATTTTCTCAATACTATATGATTTGGAACCAGAAATGAAAATGGATTAACAAGTGAAAATGAGAATAGGACCATTAAAATATCATAACCATCATTTCAACTAACACATGACTAGTGTAGGTATCTTTAATTCATTACTTGCTTCAGTTTCTCCTTGTAATATTCTCAGATATGAGACAACATGTATAATCATCCATGACCGAATGTGGAAACTGCATCAAACATTAGATGTCAATGATATCACAATGATATAATTATCGTATGCTCTGTTCCATGAGTCTCCTGTAAGAAATTTTACACCCTCTCTTCTTAAGGTGGCGTAACATGTAAAGTATCACAATTGACTTGAGTTTCCAATATTATATTATTGTGTGTATGCTCTTATACTATTCTAGGATACTTGGGATAGTTTTTACATTTTATATTTTCCATTATTTATGGTAGTTTTTATTATGGAATAAGTTTCCATTTTTTCACAAAAATAAAATTTAGTGGATTTGTACTTTTTTCTTGATTACTGTTTTAGATATTTAAATTGATTAATTAAATAATTAAATGTCTCCCTCTAGTTTATCAAATTATTGGAAACCTCTATACATGAAACAAAATATGCTAGAAGGATCTATATTCCTAATATCATAGTATACATGCTTTGGTTACACCACTACTCAAAGTGTTAGCTATGAACTCACCACTCTCATAAAAACTCATAGGTAGAAAGTTGCAACTTCAGCTATGTCATGAAGAGAACCCAGAACAGTTGGTTGTTTTTAAATATTTAATGATGGATGATAGTTAGGAATAAAATATTTATTTGAGGGTTTTATTATTTAAAAAAAGAATGAAATAATTTCTTATTTGATGAGAAAGTTCAATGTGATCCCACTCACAAATGACTATGAAATAAATAGAAAAATATTCATTAGTTAATATATTCATTTTTTCTATGGATTATTGATTATTACACAATGTGATCTCATGTAATCAACACATTCAAATAATAATAAACCATTCAAAAATGAACTGATGACAGGATCATGATCCAATTTTAATTTTTGATCTATTGAATGAATAATGGAATAAAATTTACCCTAGAGATAATAATGTATGTTGTGTCCCTTATGACTATAATTGAACCACATTTTCATCCAATGAATCAATATTATATCTAGTGGGTCACCATAACTTGGAGCGAAGTGCATCACTACTCATCACATCATTATACAATTGTAATTGATCACATGGGATGTGATCTTGGGAGTATAAAATACAACTGAGAAATGCACAAATAATACCTTATAAGTTTAATAATGCATAGAGGACACATACATCATCTTTTAATTAAATTAATTATTAAAAATAAAAATTTGAATAATAAAATTAAATAAATAAACATACACCAGAAATAAATTATTTAGTAAATGACTCATGATCTGTTTAATACACCTTAAACTTTCATATTTAAAAATAATGATTTAAAATCATTTTTGTATTAAATTATACTTGAGGAAATTTTTATTTACATAAAATTAAACTGTATTTTAATTAAATATTTATGTTATTCGGTCCCACTAATTAATTTAATTTTTTGAAAAAAAAATTAAATTATTTAACCCTCATGTTCTAAATTTAAACAAAATTTTTTTATTCCATTTATTTAATTTATAAAAAAATAATATTATTTACTTAAATAAATTTGAAGTTTTGAAAATTATTGGGATCTAGAAAAGTTCTAGCATGACATATGTTTTTTGGGATGAACTCGTAATGGCCCATTTTAGGCCATGTAGACCCAATGAAAGGGTTTTTTAGGTTGAAAGATCTGTCCAAACCCATTCAGGGTTGGGAAGACCAACTGGTATGCATTTTGGGGAATATCTGATCCTGGAAAATATTTTCTTTCCAAAGTTGGGAGTCTTGTGGGTGGTCAGTGGGTGGAAGAGGTCGATCACCAGATCTGTCCAATGGAGGAACAGATGATGGCGTTAGAGCTCTATTGAAAGTTAGTAGTAGGGAAATAGTTGGGTACCATCCACATATGTTGTGAGTGGAAGGTCCTTATCAAGCTAGTTGGGAAGGAATATATTGTGAAATGAGGAAACATGTGATGGATGTGTATTGGGGTAGTTAACCCCTGGAGAACAGTTCTGTGCTGGAGTTGGATGCCAGAATCTCCAGCATAGCTTCAAATAGGGAATTCCAAAAAGACAGGGCTAGATAGGGGCCAGACAACCATGATCTAAAGAGGATAAGGTTTTACATAAATATGGTTCATGGTTTGTAGTAATGTCGGAAGAAGTGGTGCTGGAAGGACCAATGGTAATCACCAGATCAACAGGGTCACCTAGGTGAGTTACACGGTTGGAAGAGTGAGGGAGATACCCAACAGAGGAGTTATTTTCTAATCATGAAGTTTATGTAGGGAAGATCTACTCTAGAAAGATTAATTTTCAGGCTTGTGGGTCTCTAGTGGTCTTGAAGGAGCTCAACGCTGATCTTGGGTGGTTGACAGGGCTGATAAGTGGGAGGCTCAGGCTGGTGGGAGGGAGGTTGTGTCCACCAGATGAGGTAGTTCAAGGGAAGAGATGAGGAGAGGGCCACCAATGAGTAAAGAACATTTTTATTGACTAGGAAAATCCCCTTTATTTTAATGTACACAACCTCAATTTTTATGACTGTCAGATTCCTCCATTTGTTCAAATTTTGGAATAAAGCTAATAAATCAACAAACCCCACCACATTTTGTAATGCTGATAAAATTTGGGGTTTAAAAAATAATTTTATTATTATGAAAATAATAATATTATTATCATAAAAATAATAATTGTACGTCATTGAAAAACATTCTTCCAACGACATAAAGCCTCTCCGGTGTTTGTGATTTAGTAGAAAAAACCCCCATCTGTTAATTTCCTTAGGTGATAAATACTCACACACAGAACCCCCCCACCATATATATATATATATATTGAAATATATTTCCTTGATAAATGACCTTTGAAATGGGGTTTGAATCTTTATTTACTACTTCAGATAGTGGTAACATGGCCATTCGATGTCGGACTTGAACACCATCTATGAAGTTGGGACAAGAACGATGCCCTGTATTACATATAATGAAAATATAATTTTTTCCCTTTGGATTAAAATCATCACATGTCCCTTCGATACCTATTGATGTTATAGGGCATGTAGGGAAAGCTCCATAAAATTGTATTTTAATGTTTTTCCATCATGAATAGAGATGATCTCATCATCGTTTGTGAAATACTACCCGATATAAGCCAAATCTCCTACATGAAGTGTTTCAGGAAAAAAATTATAACAATAAATACCATGTTCGATGTGAACTTCTGCTCTATGTTTTCTCTTCCATAGTGATCTCTTATTGAAGAATCTGAAGTATAATACCTCTAGATCATCCACATGCACTAAAAAAATATGATGAAGCACAGATCATCAAAATCCATGTTCCATCATAGAATTACAACTACACATTCAATGCTCTAATTGTCCTGACTTGTTCCCTAAGGCCCATTCCGTAACAACCCCAAGCCTACCTTCTATAGTCCAAGGGCTAGAGACTAGCACCAAAAAGGCATATCCCTATAACGGGAAGGCATTTCCATTAAACATGTACAAACACACAATTCAAGAACACAACAAATAGAAACCACAAAATAATCTACAGTAGTAAAAAGTGTACAGAAAGTAAAGGGGCTGGAATACAAGCCCAACTAGAATTTAAAAGTACAACATAAAGATAAAAATATCTCCTGGAATTTCCACCATTGATCATACCTAAAGGGTAGGTACAACTCAAGATCAGTAGTTACTGCGTCATATCACGTCATATGTACCACCTCTGAGCACCATCCAGTCCTGGCTCCCTCAACCAAGATCAGTACTGTCTGTTGTTTGCACAAGACACAACAAGGTATAGGTATAGCCCGCGTAGTGGTGAGTATAAAAATACTCAGTAGGGATCTTGACACTCCTGAAGGTATCCCAGAGTTCCACAATGAAAAAACCACAAATCAAGACCTCAATCACAAAGCATGAAGAAAAAGTCATCAACTCTACTTATATATATGAAAATACATATACCTAAGTTATCAAAATATACTCATCTCATAATTCAGGAAATATAAGGCTCCATCATTTATTTCATTTGCACAACTGATCCATGAGGGAAGAATACCACAAATCTAACACCACTAAAGTAACGCCATGAAGGTAAAAGTACAACAAATGTAACGCCATGAATGTAACACCATGTAGGTAACACCACAAAAGTAATTGTACCAAAATATTAACACCACGGAGGGTACACCAGGAATTTAAAAGACTCATCTCACACCAGTTATATAACTTATGTACAGAAGTAGAAATAACAACACGTAAAACTAGATCATCATATTCTGTCAAGAGACTCTACTACTCACCCACATAGGATAAATAGATGCTTACCCACACATGATCTCTAGGAACTTACCCACACAAGATCAATTGATACTGAACCACATAGGATCCCTATGTACTGACCCACACATGATCGATAGATGCTGACTCACATAGGATCGATGTTCTTTCATCACGTTACAGCCCGCCACTTGATTACCGTACTAAGCACGCTTAATTTATGGAGGACCCACTCCCCATTTCATCAATCATACCACAACCACCATGAAGTTCCATGAAGAAGTATCCCAAAGGACTGAAAATCATAGGGGTCCCAATGTGACAGACGACACATTGATCGGACGCCCGGTCTATGAGATATGGGCTCTTTTGTAAAATGGTCCCACTTGGATTCATATCTGATACAACCCAGGTCGCATGTAAAACTCCATAAAAACTCAATTATAGTATCTCTAAAAGACAAACTTTCCAATAACTTCCTTATTCCATAGAGGGCGCTCGATCAAACATCTGGTTTGTTAGTTACACCCCTTTTCTGTGAAATTGGGGTGATCACACCATGGTTCGGCCTAGCTCAATTGGGCCCACCAGAATATTCCAAAGAGACCGCTTCCCGAAAGGGGTCCCAACTCCACTAAATACATGTCTAATAGACACTCAGTTTTAAAGTAACATGCATTTAATTATTCAGGTACCGGTTGGGTCTAGACCCGATCCGACTCGGTCAGACTGGACCGACTCGGTCAAACTGGTCTGATGCAATGTTCATGGGGTCTACCTAACCCTACAAAGGTCTGACCCATAGGGGGGTCAGTCTGGTTGACCAGGACCAGCATGTCAGGGTTGGCCTATCTTGTTTGTGGGCCTGGGTCACGGTTGGCCCGGTCAGTAGGGTGAGGCTCGGCCCACCCGCAATAGCTTTTTGGGCCGCGGGTCTGGCCGATTTCCCAACAATGAAAGTGCAGTCTGCCCAAAGGTGGACCGTTTCATGGTGTTATCCCTATGCTTGTGGGGCCATTTTCCATCCGTTGGGGTGCTGCCACACCGCATTTAATGTTTCGTCGTTTGGCTGACCAGGTTTCACCGACGCGGCGTGGCGCGGGCCGTGCCGCACCATCCTGCCGCGGATGCATCCAACGGTGGGCCCCTAAGGGCGCCGCCCTTGTCCCGCATGGCCGAGTCAGGTCGGCCACCATGGATCTACATCGCACACTTCCATCAACCGCACACGGCCATTTGTCGCGGGTCTCCTTTGTCCACCGTTGGCCACTGCCATCATGGCGCGCCATTGATTTCATCGTTAGGTCACCAGATGCACTTCAGTGGTTTGTATTTGAAGTTTTGTGTACCTATGGATCTTCTGGGATAACACCAACATAGTGTGACCCGCTATTTCATGTTGTTGTCATGTTTGAAATTTTTCCCTGAAGTTCACATAAAAATTGAAGCAGTGGAGGGTTCGGGCCTTGTTCGTTTGGCTCGTGCACTCCGCGTTACATGATAAAAAGCGAGAGGAAAAATTAAATTTATTAAAGACAACTTCAAAATAAACCCCCTACCAGGATAAGATGTTCACTGATGACGATGGAAAGAACCTCCTATGTCATATGTCATCGGTTCGTGATTCGGTGGTGTTTTTCACTGCTTGCTGAATCAGGTCTCATCCTCCAAGTGGTTAACTTCGTGGTATTTTTTCAGAGCTTCGTCGATGGGGGAAATCATGCCAACAACACTCTCCTAGATCCATATAAATAAGAGGGGGGAAAGAGTGTGTCCCACATATAGAATTAATGATGTTCATTTTATTAATGAATCTTCTAAATTACCATCATTGTAGTTACAAACAACAGAGAGTCAAGTCACTAATGGCTATACATGTCGTCAGTCCCGCCACCACCTCTCTTCCATTGGATAAAATAAAATGAAATAAAATAACATAAATTGTAATTTTATTAGTCTTTCAAAAGACCACAAAATTAAACTTTTCACCCAACCAATGACAGTCGAAGTGAAGCCTCCCTTAATAAAATCATGACACATTGAATTTAATGATGCGTTGGGATTTTTAATCTGGGCACCGATTAAAAAGATAAAAAACTTCTCTCGCACGTTTTCTGAACGTCCTTAGAAAAATATTATCAAATTATTTACAATACCCCTCAAACTACGCTAGTCGATATTATGCTCTGCATAAGAGGAACACGCCCCAACGAACTCAACGATACACATGGATTTTTAATTTGAGTTACAAATTAGAATTTATTGATTTTAACAATAAAATAATTTTTACTTAATTATTTTACTTATAGCCAAAAACAAACAACCATTGTTGGTCAGCGCCGGCCAATGATAGGGTCTGCCTAAGGAAGGAATACCCTCATGAATTCAGTGGTGGTCTCTAATTTTTAATCCGAGTCACTATTTATGAGTTATAAGCATTTGAAAAATAAAATAATTTTATATATAGTTATTCCATTTTAGTGTTTTCTCAGTTGAGGCCTGGCCCGGCTAAATATAAGTCATGCCTAGGGTAAATCTGCCATCCTGAACACAATGATGCCCTTGGATTTCTGATATGGGCACCATTTTGAGAGTTATTCCACTTTTTCAGGAAAACTACTCACCCACACTATTTTAACCTTAAAATTATTTGACAGATCATTTCGGGCACTCTGGGCCTCGGAATCATGCGCCTTCATATTTCATAGTCTCGAATTAATTCCATATAATAAAAAAAATTATACCCAAATTCTTTGACATTACATTCTTTCCACCTTAGGTCTTTACATCCTTGAAATCCAAAACAATGGAAAATCAAACAAATGAGGGTAGTGAGCACTAATCTAAGCCCCCTACTCACATGTACTCTCCTAGAGGTTCCTTTGCTGCCACCAATCTCACACCAGAAGGATGGACCGTCCCCAAAGTAATCAGTCCTATCAATACTCTATCTCCAACAGGAACTCCATAAAAGTTTCCCCATCATCAAATTCCAACTCTCTTTAGTCAATAATGTGCGATGGATAATGCACACTTCTCCATAGTTGTCACACATGGAAAACATTATGCGCCCGGAGCATCTTTGGAGTAAGAGATAGACAATATACCACCTCGCCCACTCTTCTGAGAATATTGAAATGTACGATAAACCTTAAGGATAGATTGTGCCCCGGAAAAAGCTCTGCAATCATCGTCGTGGTGAGACACGTAGGAAGACATATTCTACATCCTCTGACCCCAAGTGTATCCATCTTCTATCGGCACAAGACTTTTTTCATCTCTGTGTAGTCTTCACTTTATGACAAGAGAGGAATTTTGATACAAACTCTACCACTGCTTCCATCATCCCTGGAATCCAGTACTGACAATGGAGGTCTTGGTACATCATCGCCATTCTACTATGTACCATTAAAAGGGATGTATGGAACTCCCTCAACACATCTTCCGAAGCTTCACTGGTACCATGGTGCATCCTGTAAATAAAATTGTGTGATCCCTACCTTCAAAAAATAATTCAAGAAAATGTCCTAGTGATATCTGAGAACGTCGGGCCTCCTAGTCTACATCTCCAAGAAGTGCCCCTTAAATCGCTGAAGAATTGGGGGAGTGAAAGTCATAGACTAGAGGTAAGCTACTTAATCTTCATCCATGAAGGATATCCACAGCGTGACATACTACTCGGATGCCACACTTAGTAGCTGTAGACTATACCTCCTACTGAGTGTGTTTGCTTCCACATTCCCCTTACCAAGAGTATATACTATCTCAAAGTCATAGAACTGGAGGAACTCTTGATAACGTCGTTGTCTCAGGTTCAGGTACTTCTATGAGAAGATATAACTATGACTCTTGTGATCATAGTAAATAGTAAACCATTCACCCATCAAGTAGTGTAGCCACATCTTCAGCACAAAGACCACTACAGCTAACTTCAGGTCATGGGTAGCGTAGTTCTTCTCATTCTCTCTCAACTACCATGAGCCACATATGATCACTTCCCACTCCTGTATCAAGAAACAATCTTGTCTATTCCTGAATACATCTCAGTTCACTACATACCCATCGCCCTGTCCTGGCAGCCTCAAGATGGGGGCACTCTTTAGTCTCTGTCTCAGTTCCTGAAATCTCTACTAACACTTCTCCATCTATAGGAAAGGCTCCCCCTTCGTCTTCAAAGCTAAAAGGCTACCTCTGCCCTAGAGAAGCCAGGTAAATATATCTGGTAGTACACAACTAAAGAAGAATTACCTCTACCTTCAGATAGGTAATTGTAGAAACTTATTTTGAAAAGATGTCCCCACACTCTATCACTACTATTGGAAACTGCAAACTCAAAACTCCTACTTCCATGAGGGTAAGGCTGGCCGAATCAGTAGTGATTGGCTGTACCATCCTGTGTATGGTTTTGTCATGTTCTTCCTGGTTTTCCTTTTTCTCCAACCATGGAAAACCCCATTCCAAAATTGTAGCTATACTAAATTATTTTTTCCTAATAAAGTGAATCTGAGTATGAACTGTGGATGTCCAGTCCATCTAGAGACTAACGTTGTAAGGCCTTGACACTGCCGTCAAGAAGTTCCAAATAGAACTCCTGCCTCAAGGGGCATATCACACTGTTATAATAAGTTTGATTATCGTGTCTCTTTCCAAAGGTATCTCTAGAAGTAAGGGTCTAGTCATCGGTTTAATTGGACCCTATAAGTCTGGAACAATATTTGTGGCAAGAAGGAATGGTTGGTACCTATTTCTATTAATACAGCAGCTAGTAGTAGACAATGATCATACCTCAAATCATTCCAAGAGAACTTAGTTCAAACTCATTGACCGCATTAAGCTAGTTTCTTCCCCTATCCTATATCTCCCTGAGCCTGGTGAGGACCATACTGGGTTGGTGGTTGTGACATTTCAAAAATGTATACCACCACATGATTCCCTCCAAGCTCCACTTCCACATCTTATGCCCCACATATTTATCTGTCACTATAACATATTCTTCGAGAAACATTTCACAAGACCATGTCTCTAAGACAGTCATCAGTTTCCTGCTTTCTTACTGCTAATATTCACTGGCCGTATCTTCTCATCCAGAGAAACATTCAACCAAAAAGGTTCTCTCTAGAACCCTAACATAAGAATGAATGAATAAATAAAAAAGAGTTAGATCAAATGTCCCTAAACACACTTAGATTGGAGGTTTGAGACTTGACACACAGACCATAATTTATTCATCGAGTACCTGGGATGGTCGGTACGCCTCGATGAATAATCAGCTACCAATATGTCATTCAGATGAAGCTGTATAAACTCAGGAAACACTCACCCTTTATATTTTTATGGAAATATATACCCTTATCTGAGGAAGGTTCTCAAGATTTTCCATAGAAAATTCACATATTCACAAGATCAGGGGTAATCTCAACCATGTCATTATCCTGCTGAGCTATGATGGCTCTCTACTAGGAACACCATCTGATTGAATAGTGCCCTAGCTAGATGGAAACTCGACCACCTCCTCAAGCCAGTCCTTAGCTGTCTATGTGTTGGTCTTTCCTCGGATACTGAGGGGTATCTTATGATGAAACATGTGTAAGGAACTAAGTTTACATGTGTCATCTACCAGTTCTATTGTTTGTAACTACTGACCAACGTGTAGTGATATAGCTGGAACACTACCCGAAGTTACCATCTCGGAAAATAGTCCATATACCGAAGCCTCATCACCATGTGGACCATCTTTATGGTAAATCACTAATAAAGACTAGCATCTAGGACCACCATCTGATTTTCTGGTGTTCCAACTAGGAAGAAAACTCAATCCACAACCTCTAGCCACCCCTCAGCTGCCTGGGGATCTTTATCATCTCGAACCATTGGAGGCCTATGCCACTGGAATATGTGCAACTTGCAGAGTCAGTGTGCACAATCCACTGGTACCATATGTTTCTGATCCACACAAGATCGCTCATTATAGATCAACACAGGATCAATCGATGTAGATCCACACAGGGTCTCTAGAATTTTGATCCATACAGAGTTGATAAGTCTGATGCCATCGGGTAATCTCTCGGGATTCCTAGATAGCTGTCTATGCGATAGAAACCTGATAAGGAACATGTGCATCATGGTCATTAAGTTATACTTGGTGAGTTGATTCCAAATAAACCAAGGAAAAACATTTCCAAAAACACACACAATCAGTGTTTTCATGCACTGAGTCAGAAATTAGAATTCAAGGTCCCCGTGTATGGATATGTTGGTCGCCGCACCAACATTGGACTTCCCAACCTGAAAATGACACTCAAAACACTTAACACTGTTTCTCCATTGAAAAGATTAGAGTTCTAGTTCTTTGATAGAACCGAATCCTCTGATTTCACTCTATTACGACCCATCCCCTAGGGCATGTGTCGTGACTACCCCAAGCCCGCCTTCCATAGGGCAGGGGATGGTTACTAGCACTAGAAAGACATATCCCTATAACCAGAAGACATTTACTTTAAACCTGTACAAACAAACAATACAAGAAGACAACAAGAAGAAACCACGAAGTAAAATTCCATATTGAGAAGTGTGATAAATGTAAAGGGTATAGAATACAAGAGTAATAAGAAAGTAATAGAACAAATGAATGAGAAAACAATTCTTGGAACATCCGCCAAGTTTCCTATGTGAATGGTAGGTAGATCTCATGACCAGTAGTCACTGCATCACGTGACACCAACTAGTCTACCTTTGAGTATCATCCAGTCCTAGATCCCTCAGTCTCGATCAATGTTTTCCATTATCAGCACAAGACACAACAAGGTGTGGGCATTGCCCATGCATGGGTGAGTTTAACAATAATCAATAGGGACCCCGATACACCCGAAGGTCTCCAAAAGTACCACAATGAAAAACCCACAAAGCAAGACCTCAATCACAAAGAACAATGTAGTAGTCTTCAACTCTACATAGGTTTATGACCATAAATATACCTATGTTATCAAAATATATTCATCTCATACAGGAGGAAACATAAGGCTCCAATTTTTATGGAATTTTCACAACTTATCTATGAGGTAAGAATACCACAAAGGAAATACCATGAAGGTAACACAACGAAGGTAAAAGTACCACAATGGTACCACCACGATGGTAAAAGTCCCACAAAGGTAACAACACTAAGGTAACTATGCCACAATGGTAATACCACGAAGGTAACACCACAATGGTAAAAGATTCATATCAAAACAGGTATATAACTTATGTACATAAGTTCATATTATTAGTCGTAAAGCTAGATCATCTCATGCTGTCGAGAGGATCTGCTGCTGACCCACAGAAGATCGATAGATGCTGACCCACATAGAATCTATAGGAACTAACCCACATAGGATCAATATATACATACCCACATAGGATCTCTAAGCACTTACACACACATGATCGATAGATGATAACCCATGTAGGATCAGTGTTCTTTCTACACGTTACGGCCAGCCACTAGATTCTCATACTAACCGCGCTTGATTCCTAGAGGATTTTCTCCTCAATCCATCGGTCATACCTCAAATTACATGAAGTTCTACGAATAAGAATCCAAATGTACCACCCTCTCATAGGGTTCCAAATGTGATAGACAGTGTGTTGATTGGACGCCCGGTCTGTGAGATATTGTCCCTTTTGTTAAAAGGGGCCAGTTGGATTCAAGTCTGATCTAACATGGGTCACATGTCAATATCATTCAAAACTCACTTAGATATTCTCCAAAGGACAGCCTTGCCACATGGGTCATTATGCTACAGAGGACGCATCAACAGGACACCCGGTCTGTTAGTTACACCCATATCCCTGAAATGGTGGTGATCACATCTCGGTCGGGCCCCGCTCTGTCAGGCCCGCCAGGATATGGCCTAGGGACCGCTTCCTAAAAGGGGTCCCCATGCCACTGATGGAGTGTCTTAGCAACACCCAGTTCCCTAATTGTGGTAATTTTTTATTCATGTACTAGTTTTGTTTGGGCCTTGTCTGACTCAGTCAGACCGGCCTGACGCAATGGGTCCCATGGTCTACCGACCCCGCTCAGGTCTGGCCCACTGGGGGTTAGCTCGGTTCATAGGGTTCAGCCCATCAGGGTCAGTCTGGTTTGTTCATGGGCATGGGTCTAAGTTGGCCAGACCTGTCGGGTGGGGCTCGGCCCACCCGAACTGGCCTACTGGGATGCTGTTCTGGCAAGGTTCGTTGGTGGGTCTGGCTAGTTCGGTGTGTCCGCCCCGCTTTGCTTCCCGGGCTGGATCGGTCCACTTGAACGCGGAACATTGCATCCAACCGGCCCCTCCCTTGTGGGTCCATTCGCCAGCCGATGGGGCGCTTCCCCATTGCATTTAACCGTAGGTCATTTGGTCAAATGGGTTTCACTAATGCGGCAGGGAGCGGGTTGTGCCGCACACTCCTACCTCGGCCTGCTGGCTACAACCACTTCTATCAGTGGCGACTGCTGGCGCCGACCTTAGCCCACGTGGTTGGGTCAGGCCAACAGCCCCTGGATACTGTGGTGTGTTGTCGTGCCCCACCTTCCACCGACCGTTGCCGGTTGCCGCAGGCCACCTCCGGCCACCATCATCATGGTATGCAGGTGGGTTATTCCTCGGTCACCAGACATGCTCTGATGGTTTGTTTTTGACATCGTATGCTCATACGGGTCTTCCAGGATACCGCCGTTATAGCGTGACCCACTATTTCGTGTTTCCGTCGAGTTGGAAATCATTCCCTGAAGTTTACATCACGAATGAGGTATCGAAGGGTCTAGGCCTTGTTCATTTGGACCGTGCCCTCTATGTTACATGATAAAAAGAAAAAGATAAATTTAATTAATCAAAGAAAACTTCAAAATGAACCCACTACATGGATAAAATGTCTTCTGATGTTGATCGGCAAAACCTCCTTTGTCATTGCCATGGGTTCATGATTCGGCAGCATTCGTCACCACTCACTGAATATGGTCTCATCATCTAAGTGGCTGGCGTCACATTATTTTTCCAGAGCTTCGTCTCTCGGTGAAGTCGTGCCAACACCCCTCCCTGAGCTCTATATAAATAGGAGATGAGAAAAATTGTGTCCCGAACAAAAAAATTAATCAGGTTCATTTAATTAATGAACATACCAAATTCCCAAGACTACGGTTACAAACAAGGGAGAGTCAATTAATTAATGGCTTCATATGTCATCAGTCCTACCACCAAGGATCCTATGTTGGAGAAAAGAAAAAGAAATAAAATAACATAACATGTTATGTTATGTTATTAGTCATTCAGAAATCAACAAAATTAACTCTTTCACCCGACCTACTGCGGTCTATGTGAGGTCTCACATAAGAAAATCATGGTGCTGTGAATTCAACGGTACCATCAGATTTTTAATTCAAGAACCAGTTCAAATTATATAAAATGTCACCCGCATGTTTATTGGATGTACCTTAAAATGTTTAATAAATAATTAACATTCACCATCATCCCGCGTCGGTCCAGGATAGGCTCTGCCTAAGGATAAATCTCCCCAAAAAACTCAATGCTACTCTCAGATTTTCAATCTGAGTAACCATTTAGATGTTATGGATTTTGACAATAAAATAATGGTTATATAATTATTCTATTTACGGAAAAACACTAACTTCCACTATTAGCCCATGTTGGCCAATGTTAGTGTCTTTCTAAGGAAATAATACCCTCACAAGTTCAGAGGTGGTCTTAGATTTTTAATTTGAGTCACTATTCATGATTTATAAGCATTTGAAAATTTAAATAATTTTATTTAATATTTTTATTTATGGTTATTCCATTTTTAGGTTTTCTCACCGGAGGCATGTGCCCACTAAACTTATGTCCACCTACGGTAAACCCATCATCTTTAATGCAACGGTGCCCTTGGATTTATGACCTGGTAACCCATTTAATAGTTATTATACATTTTTAGAAAAACAACTCACACACGGTATTTTAAACATAACATTTATCAAAAAATCATTCCGGCACTTTGGGTCTCAAAATCACGCACCGTCATATTTCACGGTCTGGAAAAAATTCCATATAGTTGAAAACATTATACCAATATTCTAGAACATTACACTGATACTCATCACATTTTTTTTCTTACAATGCACTTGATTGTGCATAATCTATATACTTAAATCTAGAGACACTCTCTCTAGAATGTGAGAAGGAGAAGAAGAGAGAGAGAGAGAGAGAGAGGTAATGAATAGTTAATGGTGAATTCCTCTCTTATTCTATATGTAGTGTGTTATGAAATTTCCCAAAAATGCCAACCTAGACCCAGAATATTTAACACACTATAGACACATTATTTTGATCACTGAAATAAGTCATAAATATCATTTATTTTTATAATCACATACATTTAATATAATAAATATAATACACGATAATACCCAAGTCATTATCTATCCTCGATGTTCCCATAAATATTAAATGTACCTTGAATATTTTAAACTAATATTAGATCAATAAATATTTTCCATGTATTTACATTAAAACTTGTAAATAAATTTAATAAATAATTACAATTCCAATTATTCTTATCTTAAATAATATGAATTGATTTATTACTTTGGTGTTCATATTGTCCTTGAAAAAACCCGATCCCCAGTGGTGGGGACCACCATGTCTCATGTTCCAATTCAACTGAATATAGATGAATCAATAATACGCTATTGTGTGTGACCCCATAGGTTGTTATCTCAGTAGTACTAAATAGTATTCACATACCAAGAGCAGGATCTAGAAACCCATCATGTCCACTAATGATATGAGGAAATTCATTGCGGTGACATCAAACCTACGACCAAAAACTATGTAATTTTATCTCTTTATCTTTAATATCTCATAAAGAATGATGCACACCCATGTCATCATCCTTTTGTTGTTATATTATTTATTGAGCTAACTAAAATGATTTACCATCAACTACTATGGCCTTGGTCTTATGAAGTTACTACCATCATGATCAACATGGCCTCAGATATATTACTTCCTTGACCTGGAATTGAAAAATATTTTTTCAACCATTCAACCAATGTCACACCCCCAATGACGTACCCAACACAAGTTACCTCAACATTATTTCATTATCAGGGTTTATGACTTGTATCAATGTATGAAATCAAATGGCACGCACTGGTAGTGATCTCATGTTAAGAGACCAAAAACCAAGTTATTAGTTAGGAACAAAAAATGGCACCCAAAACATGTTTTTTTCTAATTGGTTGGTCGATCTTCTTAATATCACTACTAGAGATCACCGTCTACAAACATCCTTACAAGAAGTCTCAATGATTTTTGATCCCCCATTCCTTAATAGTAAAAAATTTACTTTGTATATCTTGTATGTAGTATCTAGACCATAGAACATATGTTTGAGATTAATTTCATAGTATCTTGAGGTTCTCATTATAGTATGATTTATTTTATAAACTTTTGATACATCAATTAATCTATAATCATTACCATTTCAATAGTGCATGTAGAAAAGTGTACAATATATTTTTAATAATACATCATCTATATCTAATTGTATACATGCTATGGTAATCATAGGTATTGTTCATTTGGGCTTAGGATATCCAAAATTACAAAACTTTTGATGATACATGAACCCATTTGGAAAAAACCACATGTACATCTTAACAATATTGAATGAAAGTAAGAAAATTGTGTTTCATCCATTTAATAAACAACAAATTATTGGATTTCATATTTGGGCTTCAATATTTTCTTTTCAAACACCCTTAATTTTCATTTAACAATCATTTCCAAAGGTCACTACTCCTCCTTTATGATTTTCAATTTGGATCAGAATTTTTTTCACCAGTCATGTGTTACAAAAATCCACTATCAACAATCCATGAATTGGTTTTTCAAATGGATTTCATAAGAATCTTCATAAAACCTGACTTTTATTCATTTATTATTTTTGAAATTATTTTCCTTTCATAATTTTTTATGTTTGATCAAGGAGAATACTCATTCACTGGTCATCAATATGAGATTTATGATCACATCTATGATCAATTTCATCTAAATAGTAAAATTCAATCTTTATTGGTATATATTCTGAATTATAGATAATGTTTGTCTTACTTTAAAAATATTCTCTTCTATTCTCATAATAGGCCCCCTTGGATCTTGTATTATTAATAGAATGGAAATTTTATACCAAAATGAATAAGATTTATTCCAAAACACTCCACAACACCAGTAGTTTCATCCGAATATTGATATTCCCAACTCATAATAACTATGTCATAAATATTTTTGTTAATATATTTCCATATACTCTGAATTCCTCTGTTCTAGAGGGAAAAATATTCTTGTATGATTTATTTCTTCTTTTGAATTAAATGTTGATTTTTCAAAAATAATCGTGTTCTATAATTTACCAAAATGTACAATTGGATATTCTTTGTTAGAGAAAAAATATTTATTTTATGATTCGGAGTGTGCTGAATAAACATAAATCTTTGAACCCATATTTTCAGTAGTTTGTGTTGATTTTACATAAACATCAAAATCCATGCCAAAATATTCTCTAATTTTATAAAGATAATATTCTCAAAATAAATTAAACTGATACATAGATTGTTCTTATTCTTTGAGGGAGAGTTTTTCTTCATGTTATTTTACCTCATTTCCCATTTCATCCAAAATTAGTTTGTTTCTTTTGATTTCTTAAATTTAAATAAACTATTTCATTGCACATTGTTCCTTTTCATGGGCTATCTTTTATTTTTCCTCAATAGAAATCTCTCTTCATTCTTGAGAAATTTGTTCTCAAGATAAGATTCTAATTCATTTTTCAACATCTTCTTTATATTTGATCATTCACTTTCATCATATTCACTAAATGAAGTGAAAACCCCCTTTTTAACATGATCTATGATATAACTTTCATCTTTTAATTGGCTTCTTGTAGTGTAGTTTTCATCATCTCTCATTCGACTTAGACTTATTCTTTTACTTTTAAAGATCAACTTCTAGCTTTTATAAAACCTGATTGTAACTTTTAAGCTCTTCCCCCATTTCTTTTTATATGTGTTTCATCATTAATATCAGTTTCAAAACTCCTTTTTAGGATAATTTAATGAAAAATGCACATTTTCATTATTATTGTAGCTCCTTAGCGGTTATATGATTTTACACCTAAAATTTCCCTTCTTGTATTTTTTAAAACAACTGAAATTATTCTGTTGAAATATTCATCATTATTTCCATCATTAGATTTACTTGATGTTGAAATTTCATTGTCTTGTTTTCTCAACTTTCTCATGGATTCAAAATCCGTCTCACATTTGATATTTCCCATAATGATAGTGACCTCTCACGGTTCATATTAAATGAGTATGTTATGTAATTTACAAAGGTTACCATCATCTATATATTTCAAAGATGATACTTTAGGATCAGGTCTCTTTTGAAAGTTTCTCAATAATTTTTTGATGACAGTTGAGTCGTCCATATTTTCATCCAAACGGTGAATATTACTGAAAATTTAATTTACTATTTTGAATTAGTCTTCATTATTTTCTTCTTCATCTATATTTATATATTCTAATTTTATTCTCTAGATTTTAAATTTTTTCTCCATAACATTCATGTTTCCTTTATAATATCTTTTCAATTTATACCAACATTTGTTGTTATTCTTTCGGCTCATAACAATTGTGTAAACTTGTTCTAAAATGGAATTACAAATAAAATATTTAGATTTTGCACAAACATTAACTTTTCAATTCACTATAAAAGTAAGAGGAACGTCATCAGAAATATGTGTGTATCTAATTGTAACTATAAATATAACATAAAAGCCTAGATATAGAATCTATGAAGACAAATTTGTGACAACTAGGCCCCGGTGATAGCACAGACACCCCGCCTTAACATGGTCGTCGGGTCCTGGCCCGCTAGGTACCACCGGTTGCCCCGCATACATGTGGGGCCCACCCCAGGGTCCACCCACATGGCCAAACAGGTCATCTAACTAATGAATATTCCCACAGACTAACACATTTACTTTCTAGTGTGCTTTTTCCTCACTCACACACACCCTGTGTAGCATTACAGAAGGTCACCCATCCTGATCACTACTCTAGGAAAAGCATGCTTAACTGTGGAGTTCTAATCAGATAGGCTCCCGACAAAGAAGATACACCTTGTTGACATGAGTCATATCATTTATCCATTTAACCCTTTATCATTTTCGGGTGTTACAATCCCCCACCCTTTAGAGCACAACGTCCTCATTGTGGGCCCTACATCTCAACACAAGCAGTGCACCGCACTTAAGGCTGGGTACCACCTCTGATACCAAATGTGACAACATGGCCTCGGTGATAGCACAGACACACCGCCTTAACATGGTCGTCGGGTCCTGGCCGACCAGGTAGCACTGGTTTCCCCAGATACATGTGGGGCTCACCCCAGGGTCCAGCCACATGCCTGAACGGGTCATCTGAATAATAACTTTTACCACATGCCAACACATTTCCTTTCTAGTATGATTTGGCCTCACTCACACACACCGTGAGAAACTTCTCAAAAGGTCACCCATCTTGATCACTACTCCAGGACATGAACGCTAAACTGTGGAGTTCAAATCAGACAGGCTCTCGAAAAGGAAGGTGTGCCTTATTGACATGAGTCATATCATTTATCCATTTAACCATTTATCATTTGGGGGTGTTACAATATTATTCTTCCAACTATGATGGTTCTTGTTATCTAAAGATGAAACACCCTTGATATTAATACAACTGAAAATCTTTATATCTCCAAATCATAGTAGATCCTAATAGATGGAATCTCCCAATGATTCTAGATAAAGTTTCCAAGAGTATTTACACCTATTATAAGGGGGTTGAATAAGTAGTTATTTTTACCATTTTTATTTCATTGGAAATTAACCTTTGTTGACCTATTATGATTTGATCCACTATTATGATAACTCATCCTCTCTCGAATGAAGTAAAATCAATGGTATAAGAAGATAATATATTTACAAGGTTCAATCAAAAAATTGTCATACCGCTTGATATCATTGATCAGACTCCTCAATCAACGATTCTCCATAATAATCATAAGAATTTATAACATATATTTCTTCAATATAATTGATCTCTACTATGATTTATAGAGTCCCACTAAAACAACAGTTTCACACTGCCATGTTATAAAAACAACATAAGAAAGGCCACATATGAATATTTATTGGTTCTGAAAAAACTGATGAAGATCTTTCTTTTGAGCCTCCAGCATAAATAAAACATCATACAATCACAATGAAAATATTTAAATAGTATAGGTTCTTACTCAAATTATGTCTCCTGGATAATCAATAAAACACTGATCATAAATTACACCAAATTATCTTTATGTTAATTTAGTAATAATTTCAAACCATATATATCGTTTTGGAGAACTATCTACACAAAAATATACTTCTTCTCAAACTGATGTTTGCATTCAGATACACAACGACATAGTATCTTCAAAAACAATTTACTACTTTGTGAACAATATCTCAACACTACGAGTGAAAACGGATTTTCTTCAGAAAATTATCTATGGGGAACTTTAGTGCAATTTCATACTATTATTTTCAGTATTTTGATGATAATATCACAGACATCATCCAAGAATCAATTCTATATTAGCAAGAAATTAGAGACCATTTTTCATGGTAGTTATTATGAGAAACTAATAAGAATGTCTATAGCATTTGTAAGTTGTTGAATTCATATATCTACTAGTAAACCCCTCATCTACAAACTAATATCCGTGAAACTAGAATTATCATCTTAGAATCCTCATGGCCATAAAAAAAATTATTATTTAAAAAAAATATTCATCCTCAAGATAGATTCTCTGATAATGTCAATAAAAATCCTTCTTCACATTGCAAGAAAATTTGTTCATGCATAAATATTAATATCCATTATACTATATACCATAGACCACATGGTGGTATCATTATGTACTACATGGTAGTCTTCATAGTATTTCACCTATAAAGAACCTCATCCACAAAGAAACATATTTGCATGGTATCCACAAACTCCTACCAAAAACTATCTACATCATCGATGGAGTTATTTTCAGGAATCCCAATTACAATTGACTCAGCCACATGGTTTTACATAAAAAGACTTCATTGTGAATAATCACAAAAAAAAATTGTTTGTGGTTATTCACAGAAGTATTTTTTTTAACCACAAACTTGTGTCATCATGTCGCACATTCCTCCACAAAGTATGTATGGAAACATTACATTCACAAAGAACTAATTTTCAAGGCATCATCATTGAAAATAATTTTTTTACATTAAAGAAATAGACAGTTAAATAATTTTTAAACTCCCAAGAAGACTTCAAACTTCACAAAAGGTAGTTGAGTGTTCTATAGAATCCCACTCTGAATCCCTCATTTTGAAGGGATTCATCTGTGAAGGGAACATTCATGGTGACTAATAATATAACTCCCAAAAAAATGGATGGCTCGAATTTAGTCATGAAATAAGATTAGATGACTGAGGTAATTTCATCATTTTTTAATCAGTTGTTGAATAGTACCACATAGGGGTTTCCACCATAAAATTTCACTGATGAAGAAAACATGATATGATATTCAAGCCTCTTCTTATAAAGACCATAAATCTTGACCCCCTATTGCCATGTATTCATATTTTCTTGTCGTATGAACAAGTTGTCACCTCACATGAGAGTTTTCCTTTTTCAAAAACTATATGAATATAAATACTGTAACATTACAAAATATTGATAAACCATAATTAGAAAAACACAAAATAATCTATAAACCTTAAACTCTACAATACCTTGAATCTTAAGACCAAACTGTAATGACATTCGTCCTCAAATACCTCTTTCAATTACAAAACCATTGGTTTGTATGCCCATAATTTATTTTTAAAAAATATCTTTAATCATGTTACATTCCTACAAAACAAATTAAATGGTGTTTTTAATAAATTGATCTTATGATCATCCTTAAACTTATAAACTAGTGATGGTATCCATATGTGTTGTGTTAACGAAGAGATGTATTCTCCAAAAATCATATGATGCCCTTAGATGTTCCATGATTTTGATAACATAAAAAGAGCTAGTAAAAATCATTTATTAATATAATTATATAATCCAAATAAATAATTCAACCATTTTATTTCAACATAGGTCCTTATTTGGTCTAGGATTTAACCATTAAAAGATTTAATTAATTGGATTATTCATAGGATCCCCATATTTAAGACAACTGAATATAAATTGCCCCATATGATGAGTTTTATTTCCTTCCTTCATACTATCCATTTTCCCTTGTAAATTATTTACCTTATCCTCATCGTTTCCGCACAGAATGAATTTTCTCTTTACATTAAGACACATTCAAAGTTGTATCTTTCGAAATTTCTCACATTATGAAAACCGTTTCTTCTTTAAATTATATAAATCACCACTCAAGCTCTTAGAATAATCCATACTTATATTCTTTGGTGAGTGTGAGAGTTTTTTAAGGATTAGGTTACTAAAAATATTTTGGGATACCTGGTAAGGCATAAATACTATATATTTCACTCATGTCATAATCCCATTTGTTTTATAAAAGTGTTCGCATTTTCCTTAACATTAAATGTTAATATGATTCCTTCGGGTTTCAATCATTGATTAATAGTAAAAAAACATAGTGTGGAAAACACTAATAATAGTTTGAAAACAATATAAAAATTAATTTTATGTTTAAATCATTAAAAATTATTTAAATAAGAATAAAAAATGTGGTTTAACCTTATTTAATCATTATCAATATAAATTATATTCTTTAAAAGTTTTTCTAAATAAAATGTGAATTATCCTACACATATCCCCTAGGTGTGTCAAACCAAGTTCACATTCAGGATTTTTTCATGCACTTGGTAACAATATGGTAAATCCCTATGCATCATTTTAAGAGTTATTACCATTAGGTACATGTATTCGAAAAAAATTTCTTCTTGTTGAATCATGATAGGGATTAATTTGTGGAAAACTCACACAATATCTTCTTTACCAACACCTAAAGATGTTCTTCATTACTTATACCCAAGTTCTATCAAAGGTTTATGTTCCCAAATACATGTTTTCCTAAATCTAGTTTCTATGCCTTTTACTAAAATTCCTCTAATTGAAAATGTTGAGACCCCAAACCCACTAGATTTGCCCAAATTTATACTTTATTACACATGCATAATATACAAGGGATCACATCATGAAGGACTAAATAGATTTGTAGTCTTGGTAAAGTAATAACATACATGATTCCCATATTACATTTAAAATCAAATATTACAATATAATTATTTTTTATAACAACATTATTCCCACTAGAATATAATTTCATATCAATCACAGTACACTTCATTTGATCCATGGTGATGCAAAAAAATTAAGGTTGAAATGAAATTCATTGTAAGAGTTAAGTAAAGTGGAAGATATAATGAATCAATAAGCATAAATTACATGTAAAGTTAAATAATTAAAGCCACATTCTATTGAAATAATATTACAATTATGATTAGAAAATATATAATCAATATGAGAAGGTAAATAACTGAAAACACAATCAGTTTAATCAATAAACTGAATATAATATCTGGATAGGTCATAATCAGTATGGCATATTAAATAACTAATAAAACATTTTGTTAAATAACTAAACTGATAATGAAATGCATTTAGGGATAATTTTGTGTTGAAAATATCTTGGATATATAATACCAAATTCTTGATAAAAGAAATTATTGATTATTAGACGTAAGGATCTCAGGTATAAGGATACCACCACAATAAATATCAATCCTCGTGATAGTTTAAAATTGGTAAAAGGGTATACAATAGAAACCCGTTTCTCTAAGGCCATCTGATTGTTTCATCTCATTATACTATTGATGCATCGAGGAACTATAATTAATTGGCCTCCACCCATGTCTTCATATCCATAAAATTCCATATATATCGAGTGATTGATTTAATTCATACAGAATGTGTCTTATCATAAAATATCCATATTTAGTAAATAATATGGATTTCACAATATTTACCTAGATAAATAAATAATCTCCAGTGTATAACCCCAATTTTTTAGTGGTATACAGTTTATTAAATAAACATATTTATGATAAATAATATAGACATTTAAAGAAACATTAATTTCCTATGATCACATGTATGTGAATATTTTAATCGAATGTTAATGACTAAAAAAATTTGATTATTAACACATTCCTTGGTCAAAATAATGATAATCCATCCACAAAAATAATAATGACAGTATCAATTTAACACATGCGTATCAGATTATGAATAATAGTTTTTTGTCATTAATGAAAATAAATACCGTAAAAATAATTTTAAAACATTCATGAGTAAAATATACTTATAATTTCTAAAATTTATTTTTAAAACAAAATGTTCAAAAAAGAGTTTACAATAAATTTAATTTAAAATAATTTTTGGGATTTATAATATAATCTCTAAAACATTCAGTTTTAATGATGGTAGAAAATTATATACAAGTAGTTTATGTTAAAAAAGGATACTTTTCTCATTTTTGGTAAAATATAAATGGAAATTAATTTGAAAATTATTTAAATATTACATTCAAAAAATTTATAAAAACTAATTTTTTTAAAAAAATTATAAAATAAATCATTTTATAAGTTTAAAAATATGTTTAAACCAATTTTAGAAAACATGGTTTTGTAAGAAAATTTATTTCTCACTAAAGAGTGAAATGATGTAAGATTTTCGTAAAATATTTTCTCTATTCTATTATGTTAAAATTATTTTAATAATATTAATATTACTTGAAATTATAATGAATAACTTTAGGATAGTAAAATTAAGTCGGTTTATTAGAAATTGATCAAATAATTTCCTAAAATGGAAACATAAGTATAAACAATACTGATTATAATGATATTGTCAAATAAACCCTTACAATCATCAAAACATTGAAGTTATAATTACCCAATTAATCAATTATGTGTGTCAAATGTAAATGCAAATTAAAAAAGTGGAAAAAAATAGAAAATGGTAAAAATTCATTACACCCATAATCTTACAATATGAAAGTGAAAATGAATTAATATAAGCATATTAAAAGAAATTAAGTTATAAAATTATTTACCTATTAATTACTTTTGATTCAAATTACCTTGGATGAAATAATTCATTATGAAAATGAAAATACAGTGGATTAATATAGAAACATTATATTAAATACTTTAAATTAAATGTTTTTGCATCGTATATAAGAAATTAAGTACAAAAATAATAAAATATTTCCCAATGAAGGTAAATTGAGACGAATCCCCCTACAAAGATCGTATCATTGTAGTGGGGGTTAATCAATGAATCTATTATGTGTATAAAATTAAAATCCAATTAAAAGTGTAGAAAAATAAATTTATAAAATGAAATAAAAAAATAATCTTATGATGAAATAATCAATGAAGTAGATGTTTAACCAAATGCATGCAAATTGAGTTAAAAAGTCCTTTACTTTATTATTCTTATGGGTTGAATGTGGATTTAAATCATTTAAAATGGTTTTAATCATGTTATTAATTTATAAAAGATCTATATCCACATTTGTAAAATCATATATGATATTGTTTTACCATCTTATCTCCCATTTTTAATTATATTTCATTATTTTCATTATTTAATGTGTGAAATACATTGTTTACTCCTCTGTGTTTCATCATAAAAGATCCAATTATTGCACGTATTATATAGTTTCATCATATAAAAAATAATGATAATGAAATAGTTGTCATATTTATACATCATTTTCACATTTAATACCAGTCATGAAATGTGGATTTGGGAAATGATGTATGTTAAGAACATGGAGACAATTGGTCGTACATATGCAGGGGTAATGTTTCCATTTTTCAGTGATCATTATGAGAAGAAGGAAAGTAATAATTTATATATCAATATTTATCACAATATAGTAAAATTTATTTAAATATATGTATATATATCTTACTTTTGGTGTGGTGATGAATAGATAGTCGCTCTGTTTCATGGAGCCGATTTTCCACATGTACACGAATGATGTTAATATTTTTGAGTGAAAAGACAAGAAATAAAATGATATATTATATTTTCAGAATGTTAAATATGTCATTAATATCATATTTATTTTTTGAATATCACACATAATTATAATATTATCCATGTTACCTTCAATATAAATATTTTGTGAAGAAATGAATCACATCACTTCGCGAAGGGGTAGTCTGTTGTAAAAAACGAGCGGTGATATCATATCCCATATAGAATAGAAAGAAGAAAAGTATGTATGATATAATGACTCTATAGGTATAATTATTTTATGTATCTCATAAATATAATTATTATCAATCATAATATCGAATAGTGATAGGTAGTAATGGAAAAAATGAAAGTCCTCAGTTCATGAGGCAGCAGTTCACAGTACACATGAAAGATGATTTCTTAACCCATTTAATAAAATTAGGGAATGATTTAGGTTATGAGATTAACATAAAAAATATAGTTATATGTAATATAAATAGTTTATTATATCAGTATGTTTTAATAATAATTACATTATTTAGAGGTAGAAATAAAAAAACACATAAATAACTCATACCACTTCTTTATGATTATACCAAAAATATTTCTTGAATTTATTTCAGACCAAACCAAGAAATCTATGAGTATTTTAAATAAGTTTTTTTTGTGATTTTTATTGAACTTTTTTTATCCGAAATGGTTTAAATGTTTTCAAAATAGAGGAATGTGGGTGGACTTTTATAAGTTAGGTGATGTAACACTTATAATTTTTGAAAAGAAAAAGGCGTACCCACATTTTTCACAAGCTATAATAATCCAAAATATATTATTATAGAGAATTAGAAATTATCGGGTCTAAATAAGGTCATATGATACATTTTATATTAAATTTTAAATCATTTTATGACTTAGTGTTTTAGTATAACTCCCAATAAACTCAATTTTACCATAAAAATGATTAATAATATTTATTGGTTTTACAATTCATTATGGTCATGATATAAGTTATATTTTTTAGAAATTTTTTTGATTATTCAAAATATGGAATTTTTTTTCAAATTCAATTCACATATATAGAATTTTGAAATTTAAAATTAGTCCCACACATATAAAGGGAAAACTGTTTTCAATGAAAAATTTTCAAAATATTACAAGGTTTTTATATCAAAATTAAATATAACAATTGTGAAAATGAACTAAATTGGATTAATTAATATATGGATAATATAATTTTAGTTTAAAACAAATTTAAAATAAAATTTATCTTTATAAATAATTTAAAAAATGTATTTTTTAATGAAAATTATTTATTTTTCAATATTCATTGAAGAATGAAACATTTCAGAAAAATTTGAAAAATTACCCCTACGATAATATTTATATGATTATTCATAAATTGAAGTTATTTTTATCAAATATTTTTTTAAAAATATGTAAAATTTAATTTTAAATTATGTGTCTAATGGATGAATAAACAATCATTTTTGAAAAAATTTATAGTTTTTCTAAAAAAAATTACATTTCATTTATATGATAATTACTTTATTTATAATTAAAATTTGCCCATAATTTTTATAATTTTGTTACTACTACTCTTACTGACCAATTTAACATTTAGCTTATAATGATATACAATATTATTGTTCATTTTGACTCAGGGTTCCATGTTTAGTAAGATATCGAAGAGATTATATATAAAGAAATATATTTCATTGGTTCTTTAAGATATATGTTTTAGGTCACATATGATATAAAAAAGAAATTATTCTAAAATCATAGGGTGTTACATATAAGGTTTGTCAAAAAGTTCAAGGTGGTGTCCCCTTTTAGGAGTGGCACTTCATGTTTGGTGTGTGGTTAGAAAAACTACATGTCCAAACTTTAAATCTCTTTGAAGGGGATGAAATTATGATTTCTTATTTCACCTTTAACCCTTTACTGTCTATTTTATTCTCCCATTTTTTCTAACCCCTCTAGCCATTGATCTCTCCACCTCTCCTCTATTAAGTTTCTTCTGTTCTCCTTTATCCAGGATTCGATTTAATGGCCATTTATCACATTGGATAGATATTGGTAAGGCTACTAGACCTCATGTTTCCATTATTATGTTAACTTTGCATTTTTATTTCTAGTTCCATCGAAGTTAATATGACTTATTTCTGGGAAATTTTTTATTCTTCTATTTTTTCTTCTAGTTTAGATGAAATTATAGGTCGGTCTTCAATAAGAGAATGTATACGATCATATAGTTAGTAGTACCATGATTTCTTCTATTTTAAATGGGTTTTTGTGTCTCACTGTAAATAGTTTTGCATGGAATAGTACAAGTATAAACCCTTTTTATTAATGCATTCCTTATTCATTTACTTCTCTATGATGTCAGTGGCTTGTCTCATGTGTATTATGGTATAGTTGAGGTGGGTATGTTGTAAATTGTGTGAATCTAGTTTTTATATTTTGGTTGGATGGTTATGCAAGGATTTTAATTTGTTAAAATTATTGGAATTATGATAAAATATTATTTCATCAAGGGGAACATGTTTTTCATGGCTCAAGAGATGTGGGTTGATGTTGATCAATACAATTGAGTCAATGAGGTTCATCGATTTGGGATGGAAGTGGATGATTATGTTGTAGTTGGGTGTTGTGACTTTTATCACGGGATGGAGGTTTACCATTGTTTTTTCATAGGTTGGTGGTTAATTATATCTCACTATTATTGACCGAATGTATCATCAGGGTCATGTGAACATAGGATCGGGACCTAGTGTGGTGCTTCAGACAACTCAATGTGGGTGGAGGATTCTATAAATTTAGTGTAATAGGGGTTGGTTTTGACTATAAGTTATGTAGTAAGTTCTCATTGGAGAAAGACGTGTTAAATGAAATGTGGGACCATCAGATAGAATTTGATGATTTCCATGATACTAGGGTCAATGGGATGGAACAATGAGAGGGCACATTTTTATGTGCCTTGTGGTGTCAAGTTACTACACTGAACATGATTAAATAAATTAAAGACTAAGGGATTTTTTAACTATTATTAGGTGTGATGATGGGATGTCAAATTAACTTAATAGATTTTGTTTGTGAAACTGGTTTTCACACATTGTAGTGTTATATGAAAATGGATAGGAATTTGAGGGTTATTATGGCATGAAAGACACTATATGCATAATTCCACTCCATTATTGGTTGAAGTAGATAAACGATACATTGTGGCTATTGTCTACATGTGAAGCGAGTTATGTGAATTTTTAGTAGTCTCTATTTATTTAAATTTTTTGTACACTCTTATGAATATGGATGTAAGATAGACACATATTTGTATTGCATAATGATTTCATACTCACACCATGAATGATCCCCTTAGTAGACCTGAAAAAATTATATCCAAGAGATTATTGAAAGGATTATACTTGTGAGATGGAACTTTGTGACTAGTGATTCACGGATGGATGCATGGAATGGATAGAAAATATACCAATGGGTTATTTTTCAAAAATTTGTATATATATTTTTTGGATTTTACTTATGTCATTATATGAATAACCTCTCGGATATCATATATGATTTTTTATCACTATCATAAAATGTAAACATTATGTATTTTGTTTAGTTATTTCTTATGGTCTTATTATTTATGATGTTTATTATATCTTCTATTTTTTTATTTCTTCTATATTAATTTTGTTATAATTACTCATATAATTAGTATCACTAGTGTTTATAGTATTCACATAATCACCCAAGATATCTGCATAGCTATTTAGTAGCCTTTTCCATATGGGGAGGAGCACCTAAGGCATAGTGTTCCTCTGTCTTAGAGTAGTATTCAATATGCTCATAAGTTAGGGTGTTACAAATATGTATTAGATAACTTTTTTGTCTTACTTTTTGGGCTATGGTATCCTGGAGATTAGGTTCATGTTGGATATTGGTAAAGAAATTCTTCTTGAGTTCTTATAGAACTATGAATAGGGGATAAAATGATTTTTTAGTTGTGGGAAGTTAATTTTATTCTACTAATATTATTGTTGACAAATTTCCACCTTGAGTCGAATACTTGTATGTGATGTAATTGGTTTATATTGTTTCTTTTTCCTAGTTCAATGTGGAAAGGGAATCATATTATTTCATAAAGATAGAAAACTATGTTCTAATTACATATATATATATGTGGTTATAATTATTAATTGGAACATAAGATATGGGAAAATGGGTTGGGTTATTAAAAATTACAACAATAAGCTAAAAAACATTTTCCAATATATCATCCATGTAAAATTCCACTCAAATAGCCCTGGTATGTGGTTCCTTATGAGATTGGAATGTGTACTATTTTTAGATGGTTAATTTAGTCCTAAAAATAATATGGGTTGGAAGGAATAATGAAAAAGGTTGAGTTGTTTAAAATTTCAATAATATGTTGAATCATTCTTTCCAGAAGAGTCTCTTGGTTGAATTTTATTCTTCCATCCAACATCATTTTTTATCATAAACCAATGAAACTTTCAAGGAAAAAGTGAGAAACCACATGAAAAAATAGAGTTTTTAATGAATAATTTATGCCTATTGAATTTTTTATCCTTACGATGTTCCCAGGAAAACGTGGTTACCAATGCTTCTAGACAATCCTTTATGAGGTCTTCAAATCGACGCACCAGTCTCTCCCATTCATTCTTGTATTTCTCTTTGTTTATTTTCCCCTCATTGATTTCTCTTACTAGGATACAATTCTTCCTGTCAATCTAGTCCCTCTATTCTCTATTAGTGTCCACCCGAATGGTTATTTCCATCATTTTGTGACAATCATCTATTGATGCACTATTCACAAGAGATTCCTCATCCATTTCTTCTCTGAAATGCAGTAGTAGCTCTAGGGGTTTCTCATCATCCATGCATGTATTTTTCAATACATTCCTTATTGGAATATCCCCCTCAACTGTAGTGGCCACATCCCCTGGTCGAACTGCATTGTCAATTAAGTTGAGAACTCCTTCCTTCACATGGCCCTTCACATTCATGGCCGATCAGGTCTCCATTGGTGAAGGATGGTAAGAATAATCCTTGCATCCTTTATTCCCTTCATGCTTACCATTCTTCCTCCTCAGACTACAAGTGTATCTACCATAGATTACATGACAACTCACTCCTGATAGCTGGCTAGAAGTGTCACCAGACTCCTCCCACGAGATACCCTACTCCTCATTATGATGTTCTATCTGATCATCTTCCTAGTTATGACATACATCCTCCAAGCTCCCAAAATGGTTACACAACTTAATAGTTGGCACCACTCTACTCAGTCATGGCCTGTACATTGGATATAGAACAACCAGAGGGCCTACCAATCCCTTATTCTGAAGTCCTGCAAGTACATCCTTTATATAAGAAGATGCCTTGGGTGCCTTTAGACCTTCCTCAATGCCCATTAGAGTTTCCACAATTGAGTTAGAGACAACTACAAATGCGTGTACAACTACAGAAGAGAGATAATCCAAACCAGATTCCACTTTCCCCATTTGCACAATAGGAGTGGGCATACCCAAGTATCTCTTCAAATGATTGAAAATGCCAAATAACAAGGTATTTCTCTCTGAACCCTCATGATGAACAACCTTCACCATAACTAAGTCAGAGTCTGCAAACATCTTTCCCGACAATCCGTCTATAGTAACCAATGGAAAATTCGTTCTCACACATTCTATTATGGCCTCCTCAAAATAGTTGCAGAAATATTCTTCAATAGAGATGGACTTCGAACCATACCCCATGGACTGTACAATAATATCCTCATCTAAATCCACCCAAGAGAATCTTGTTTATATGTTCCAGAAATTAGAAATTTCCTTGCCGAGAAGACAACATGATGAACAGAAGAGGACCCAAGATTCATAGACAATATTTTGACATCACCAAAGCCTACCTTCAATCTCCATGCCAATAGTATCCAATTGGTCCTTAGATATGTCAACTTCGACGTAGATTCTATGGGAGATCAGGTGCAATAATACGTTTGTCCACTGGTCCACGCATAGAACATGTCCCAATAGATTACCAATGATGTAGTGAATCACTTGATTCTGAAACATTAGGGGTAGGCCAGGGAGCGAGGTCCTAATTTCTGAGACAGGGGTCTCTTTTCAGGTGGAAATTGAACGACCAACAAAAGAGAAATAATTTAAAACCTGAGGAAACTTGAAGAGTGTTATCCCTAGCATAGATGAGATCTTATTTCGAAAAAAAGAAAATCAGGAGGTGTATCAAATCCAGGTTCCCAAAATTACCTGGTCCTGAAGCATCCACTAGATGGAGATAAACCTACCAAAATTTTCAACTGTAGGTCGTCTCTTAATGAACCGAGCGACCAAAGAATGATTCATCAATTCTGAGGCTTTTTTAATCTCTAGAGAAGATGTTAGGGCCACTGGGACGCCATAGACAAGAGAGTAGACTTTAGGACTGATTTGAATAGAGAGGAAGATGGGGAGTAAGGAGGGATCCAGTTATGGAATGAATGCCGAGGGATGAGGGGTGCGGGAGGAGGAGGAAGAATCTCTTCCCCCCTATCCAGGGGTGGACAAGGAGGGGATGCACCTATGTAGCCATATCCTAAGGCATTAGGGGAGGACGAAGAGAGACCCCTATTTTCCTCAATATTCATTACTTTGAAAAAAAATTAGTCATCCTAGATCAGTTATTTCTAATATGACTGGTATATGGTTCCGAACACTAATATTGGTAGTAAGGGGTATAAGACGATGAATGATATATGGTATGGATGAGTTAGAGAATTGTAAGGGTGGTGAGAAGTCACGCCTATTAAAATATTCCATGATTATAATATCTAGACTATTGTTTTTTGTATTGATCATGTATTTTGGTCATTATTATGATTCCACATCGATGGGTTCCGATGGAGCATCACGAGGGAATATTAGTGGCTCTACTAGAGTATGCACGAGATGTGGACCCTAAGAGATGGGATGATCATGATCCATAGGTGGAAGATCTGAACCAAGAGGGAAAACATTATAAACATAGAAAAGTTTGTTCTATAGATAGTAGATCATCTTAGAGATATATTAGGGAGGACCATTCAATGTATTGGACTAGAAGCTCGGGATCTTATCAATCCGTGGATTATCAAACTTTGGAGTTTCACTCACTATGTCCTCATTATTTCTAGGGTGAGGGTTGACCACAAGTAGCAGAGTATTGGATCGAATATTTGTAAATGATTTTTGACCTAATCGATACACTCCAATTAAATCAGTTAAAACTAGCTATGTATTTGCTCAACAGACCAAAAAAGAGATGGTGGTATGTATAGGTACATGCATGAATACATGATGGATTGACATGGGATTCATAGGAAGGATGATATTTTTTGGACAATATATATATATATGATGTGTGATCTCATTTTTGGTATCATGTGTAATACAAGACTTCTGGGCATTGGTTATAATGATAGTATTTATGGAAATCATATGTGATTTAGGTAATAAAGGAGATTCGTATGATATGAAATAATAATGATATGGGATTTTGAGATGTGCACATCCATGGGTGGTTGTTGTTGGACCATCATAATTTTTTAATTTTGTATTGTGAAATTACTAGGTGGGTAATTCCTAAGGTGAGGAACCATAAGAGAAATTATCCATGACATGTTTTTTGTGGTATTCCATGGTAATAATTGGGATATGCGTATATTCTATATGATCTCATAGTGAGACCACATAGCTCTGGGATGAGCTATTGTAAGGTGGGGAGGTTTCCATATTGTGGGTTTTTTTGCAGGATGAAAATTAATTCTATATTCTTGAATTTAAATTAGTGGGTGGTCCAACTAATAATTTAATATTCATAATGTAATTATGATAGTAATAAAGTGTTTTTATATTATTTTATATAAGATTTCATTATTTCTATGTTTCTAGTTTGTTTGTTTTCATTTCAATAGCATGGGGATTTGAAAACCAAAATCTAGGACACATAGAACGAGGTTCCTGGTTAGTGCATTGTTATTGTGAACCTTGAAGACTAAGCTCTGGGTCCCATTTTTTATAGGAAATAGTGATATTTAATTGTGTGGTTTTCCTTGTAAACTCTATGATTTGGTGAGAGGGGGAAGATATTACTACACCATTAAGCACATTGTTTGTTAAATTTTACATTATAACTATGTGAGTAAGTGTTACCTTTGGGAAGTGACACCTCATGGTAGACACACAAATATCCAAACTCTATTGTGAAATCATGCAAATATTTAAAGGGATTGATATTAGTATTTTTCCATTCCTCCTTTTACGCTGTAGCCTCATTTTCGTCTCCCATTTTTCACAGCCCCTCTAGCTTTAGATATCTCATCCTCTCCACTTTTAGGTTTCTTTGGTTCTCCTTTCTTATGAATCTGATTAAAGCATCTTTCACTAAAATGGATAGATAGTGGTAAGAATTATAGTCCTATTTATTCATTTTTTATTATTATATTTCTGTTTAAAATGTTATTTTTATATATGATACTATTCCATATTTCAAGGGAATTTTTTAAATTCATAGTTTTCATCCATTTTAGCTTGAATTACAGTTCAGCCTTTCATAATATAATATCTACAAGCACAAGGTATGTGGCCTAGAGATTTATCATATTTTATATGGTTTTTTATATGATGTGGTAAATAGGAATGAGTGGGGCGGTCCTAGTACACCACATTTTTATTAATTTGTTTATTCTTTAACTCTTATGATATTTTTGTGGGTTTTATATTGTATATTATGATATGGTTGAGTTCAGTATCATATAAAATGTGTGAAAAAGGGTTTTCTAAATTTTTTTGGGATGTTTATAAAGTTGTTTAATATGTTTAAATAAATTAAATCTAGATATCATTGTAATTGTTCAATGGGAACATTTTGGGCATGGCCAAGAGACATGGGGTGATGTTGATCAATAATATTTATGTGATGAGGTTCGTCAGGTTTGGATGGATGGTGATGATTGTCCAGTAGTTGGGTGGCATTATTCGCATTAGCTAATGATGTTTTTTTGATGTTGTGGATTTGTTTTTTTGGTGAATTTCATGTCACTGTTGCTTTACAAAAGACTATTCAGTTCCTTGTTTACATAGGATCAGGATCCAGTGAGTTAGTTTGGAAAACTCAATGTTGGTGGAGGCCCTTATAGATTTAGCAGCACATGGGATGATGTCTACTATCAGTTATGGAGGTGTTTCACACCATAGAAATCCATGGTTGATGTTGTGTGAGACCATTGAATGGGGGTTGAGGCTCACCATGATTATAGGGATGATGGGTTTGAACAATGGGATGATGGATATCACCATGATTTGGATTGTTGGGCTTCTAAACCGATGTTGATTTTATAATTGGAAGTTGAAGGGACTTGTGAAATATTATATTGTGTTCTAATGGGATGCCAAATTCACTTGATATGTTGGTTGTATGAAATTGGTTATCACATTGTACTATCATGTATGGAAATAGTTAGAAACCTATGGATTATTTTGGTATGATATATTGTTGATACTTCATTTAACTCTGTAAAAGGATGAAAGAGGAAAACACTATCTTATTGTTGTTGAGAAAAAGAAAAGTATGTTTTGTGATGCGTTAATAGTTTCAATTTAATTATATTTTGCATACAATGATATAAATATGGTTGTTAGACAGGGACGATTTTGTTGTATCCTGTTGAGTTCATACTCACACCGTATAGGGGAACCTTTGGACCCATACAGACTTATTGTCATTGATATCAGGTAAAGGATGAGACTCATGGGCCCGAACATAGTGGGAAAGGATGTTTCATGGGTGCATGTGTTAGATAGTATAGGGACTAGGGGATTTGTTTTCATAGAGTTTTATATATTTTATGGATTTATCATTAATAATTACATGATTTCCCTTCTATAGATCCATCATGCCTTTCTATAATGTCTGTAAGATTTGTACATTATCTGGTTCTGTTATGTTTTTCTTTTAGGACTGTTATTTCCACACATTATTATTGATTTTCTTGAGTTAGTTCATTGAATCCGAAGTTTAGTTATTATAATACATATTATAATCATTATCACTAGATGTTATACTATACCCACGAACACCCAATAGACCATCACTACTAATTGGTAGTTTTTAGAATTCAGGGAGTCACACCTAAGTGCAAGTGGCCCTTTGTCCTGGACCATAGGTTTAGTTGCTACCTAGTCTGGGTGTTACATCTGTAAAGGCTATTAGAAGAAAGATATACATAGATATATAACTTCAGTTGGGGAGATGCATTATAGTTTAGAGATATGAATTGTGTTATGATGATTTGTTTGGAGGAGACAATTTTACTATAGACAATGGTGTGATGTTAGGACACCTTGGGATCTTACAAGGTTAATGGGTTGTCGTTCAAGGTGACTGATGTGAGGTTTCAGTTTCATGATGTTCCAAGGTTTAATTTTCGTCACATCATGAGGAATTATAGTTTTTTATAATGGTTTGTAATTTATTTTACATGACTTTTGTTTCCCTGTAATGGATTGTATTATAGAGTGATGTTGATAATATGTTATAAATCCATCTTATATAGTATTGTTATCACATGGTTTCTTTGAGTTTTATCTTATGTGATCCATTTTAATTTACCTTATGTGAGGATTGTTACAGTGCGACCCTCCCACATCCCACCGCTATTATTCCATGGTGACCTATGTTCTCCAATTCATGGTTTTTTTATAAGATGACTAAACCATCATGTTTCCTTAATTAATTTATTGTTTTTTGGGATTCTCTATGTTGTGGGAGTGTGGAAAATGATAATTTCATTACTCATAGGGGTTTGAGTGTCCAGAAATAGCAAAAAATATTTCATTATGACCTTTATTAAATTCAGGGATTCAAAATGGTTTTGACTGTCAAATATTTCTTGGGAAAAGAGGAGTTCATGGGATGATTTCAAGAGGTTTTCATATTCTAGAAACATTTCCACAGGACAATAATTCATCACTATATGATATTTCATATTCTAATTTAATTAAAAATTATATATAATGTTAATAATTTTTATAAATTCTTTCATCTTATCCCAAAAAAATAGGTAATTTGATCTGAATCCTTGGAAATGTTTAAATCATTTTGGTATATTTTTATTCTTAGACCCAATATATCCAAATTCATTCTTCAATGGTGAAATTTAATAATCTTTTTTTCCATTAACTTTTGTTATTAAATAATTCTGTGCCTATAGAAGTGGGTTTTCTTTCATTTGGGTGATGTTGAGTAGACCTATAGAAGGATACTACAGTGTTATAGGTTTTTGAGGGTTTCCCTTGTGGTTTTTAGTGGTTTGACATCTATCCTTCTCATTCGAGTGTGGTGATTGATGAAGCTCCAGTTGAGGCACATGATTCAAAATATATATTTTCTTACTGTGTGTAAACTTTATAATTATCATGAGTTCATTCCTTTGGGTGGATTATATACATTAATAAAATTTGATAATAAATGGAACTTGGGTAAATTTAATGGAATTGGGTTATTCACAGGTGATATATGTCATTGTGGATGATAATATATTTATGCTTCTTCTAATGTTGTGATTTGTTGTTTCTATGAAATTGTAATAAAAACCACCCATAATGGATTAATATGATTCACAAAAAATAATTTCATCTCATAATTAAAAAACATATGGTAAATATTTCATTACAAAAATTCCCATTAGATTTTACTTTTAGAGTTTTAGAGAGTTCAGATAAAACATTAACAAATAAAACCCATTTTTTCACCTAATAATTATTTTTCCCACTATGTAATTGTGTAATAAAACTATTACAAGTCTTCAAGATCCAAAAAATGTATTTAACACAATATATAATTCTATAAACAAAATAAATAATACTTTTCTTCATAACTAAGGGAAATGCAAACATAAAAACAGTGTCAATCAGATGCTCAGTAAGGGATAAATAATGAAAATGGAATATGTCATGAGTAATAAATGGGGAATAACATAAAAATATGAACATAAGTACTTAAAGATATTTACATGATGAAAAATAGGATCATAAGTAAATTATTATTAACATAGAAGTGTGACCACAACATAAACATGATACATTCATAATCATATCACTAATGTTCATCATTGAGGTACCATAAAAGAATATTACAAAAGTTCTAAATGAATGTTATAAAAACAATTACGATGGAATGATTTCAAGGTACCATTAACATGTGTTTTCTAGAGATATATTCTTTATGTAATGAATTATAGTGTTTTTAGAGTGAACCCTTCATTGGTCTATCAGTATGTGTTCTACATAAATAACTCATATATAATTCATTCAAATCAAAAATAACCCATGGTCAAAATGGGTTACATGATAATACACAACTTATTTTTAGTCCATAAAATGAAATATGACATGTTTAATAATAATATAATATTTTAGGGATTAATTGACTATGTCAAAATAGATGGAAAATACCCATTTCATGGGCATTAAGTAAATTTATTTAGAATTAAGAATTGTCCATGAACATTTAAAATTATTTATTAATAGAACTATTATAAAATTTTCGTAACTTTAGAATCCATGGATTCTTATATAGTAATATTAATAGGAAATGATAAAAATGGAGGACACATTCATTCACATATACGAAAAACAAAAAAGGGTATTTAAAAAATATTTTTAACAATATCATTAAAGGAAAAGTTACAGGTCACCTTCAAAGGTAATTTTCAAAAATGTATAGTGAAAAATATCAAAATAATAATAATATTAATAGATAAAATTTAATAATAGATCCTTGAAAATAATTAATGATTATCCCATTAATTTTTCAGAGGAATATAAAACAGAAAATCATAGAAGGAAAACACGTTTCGTATTTTAAAATATATTATTTGAAATTCCACATCATAATATGAGATCTAAATATTAATTTCTAAAATAGGATAACTTAAATATGATGGTAACATGAGATAAAATATAATTGGGTTTCTAAATACAAAGTATATCACTATGTAAATTAAAAATTTGGATAACGAGGGATAATCATTGTTAAAGTGGATAAGAATTATTCATAACAATGATCTATTTTTTGAGAATGAATTTTACCGAGGTAAATAATTTCAATTAAAAATGAATTATCCATATAGAGGAAGGGAATGAAACATGAAATATAATCTTATGGTTAAATAAACTATACAAAGAAAATATGTACAAGAAAGGGCATTATAACTCAATAAAGGGATTTAGATCCCAAAATCACTTTCATCCTTGGTATATTATGAATTGAGATAAATTTAAAATTGTAGAATGATATATCACTTCGAATCCCATGAATTTATTGAATATGGAAAAATAAATTCGATAATTACTAATCACCCATATCAAAAATATCAAGGTGCATAATAAAAAATATGTCTTATACAATTAAATATGAGATGAAAAACCCCTTACCATATTTCCTAACATACAATAACATTATCGAATATTTTATATAAAAAAATTAAATTTCTTTTCCACTTTTTCCATATACATAAAAAATTATACATTATTTATATTTTTTTCAATATGTATTTTAGTTATTTTTTTCAAATTAATATGTGAGTAATCTAAACAGTTTTGAATAAGATTCTTAATAGTGATGTTTTTTAATCATTATTCTCCGAAACTAAATCATTCATAGATCATAAAACGTTGTATAATGTATTTTTTGTAATTATTTGAAAATTTTTAATATCAATTCTTATGTTTTTTAGTTATTATTTGTGATTAATTAATTGATGAAGATATTTTTTTGGTAAACTATAATGAATGAATGGTGTTGTATTAGTTAATAATCTAAATATTATATTACAACAAAAAACTGAAAAATATATTATTAACATAGTAATATGTATTATTATTTTTCTAAATAAATACCTAATAAAATTTAATATCATTTTTTATGTATGTGGTAAAACCATCCAAATAAGAACATGTTATAATTTATTTTTGAGTAAGGTGATAAAAGTATTTCATTTATTATAATAACATTAGTAAAAATGTATAATGAAATTATTTAGATTATATTAAGGTGATTACTTATAAATTTTATGTGTTAATGATGGTAAAAGAATAATATATTTTCATATATATATAATTTGTTTCACTATTTATATGTTTATTTTTTGAGGTTAGTTTTATAATTATCACTTATTGAAAATATTTCATAAATAATACCTAATATACATTTACTAGTGAAAAACAATGAGATAAATAAAATTACTATCCACTAACCCCGTATCTAGAAAAATATTTGAATAGTCGTGATGAAAAACGTGTCATTCATGGATGAGGTAGTCTGCACACAAGAATGAGAAACATTGTCATTTTCACAATTGAATAAAAGAGAAATAAATAAAGGATATAAAATAAATATAATGAAATTTTAGTTTATAATTTTTACTAATTTCATTATATACATATGCTTAGAATGGGTTTGGATGAGGGTGGATGAGATGGAGAACCAAAGAAATTTAATGGTAAAATAATACTTATTTCGATAATTTTGATCTTCCATTGTAGTATCCTTTGGAAAATTAAAGACTTGAGGAACTCTATTTAGGTGAAAGGATAAAAAAATGTATAGGTTATATAAGTTATGTAAAATTTTGAGTGTTTTATGAGAAATTAAATCTTAAGGTGAATCTTTGAATGTGTGGATGTATGATCCTTCTCTAGGTGATGAAGAGGAAAAAATCTTTGGAAAAGAAATTAATTTAAGGGGTAATAATATAATTTCATGAGAGTTAGGTGATTATGGTGGGGACATATTAGTGATATATGTTGGTTTAACATTCCTATCTAAATTAATTATTATGTAATTTTAATGAGTCAAATTTATTATTATATTTTGAGCCACAATAGATTACCCATTTTAACATTTATCAAACTTGATTAAAATATATCCTTGGTAATTATATTGTTTCTAAAAATTTAATATTACACTTATAAAAAAATATCATCATGATGGATGATTATTTGTACCCCTATTAATCTAATTTAATTTATAAATATGTAATAATTATCATTTACATGAAAACATATATTTTTTTGAAAAATATTTCTATCAAAAAATGACATTTTTGACTATTAGTATTCATAATAATATTTGAAATTTAATTATAATTAAATGAGTGTTAATTTCTTATTATATATATTTGAAAATAATTTTATAATATATTTTATTAAAATATGTCCATTTAATGTAAAATTAAAATAAACATTAAAAGTACCAGTCCTTGAAAATAAATGGATTACCGTCATGATTAATATTTAACAAGGTCATTTAATTTTTTAACAAAAAATAAAATTTTCCCCATTTTATAATAATTTTTTTTGTTACAAATAATAAAATAATTTTATCATATTCATTATCTGAAATTAATTAAAATCAAATTTATTATAATATAACTAAACACATAAAAATAATCTTAATAAATAATTACATTTTAACTAAAAAATAAATTTATTATTTTCCTAGTAAAAACTAATGTATAGATTTTAAATATATTTATTTAATATATTATCAATAATTTTCTTTTTAAATCACTACTGAAACATATAAAAATAAAAAACATAGTGCGTAAAATTCTATTATTTTCAAAATTTAATTTTACACATAATATTATTTTATTTCTTATATAGCTACAGTAAATTAATTTATTTAATACATTCGTATTAAAGAAAGAAATTGTTTTTTATTTCTATATATGTTTTATAATTTATATAACTATATATTTACCCATGCATTCAATAACAACATTTTTGTAGTTTCATTAAATTCCATGATTTTTTTTTGGTTTTGGTACTGCATGTGAAAATATATATTAAACACATTAGGACTTAAAATAAAATATTGAATTTAAAATATTGTGGTGTTACATTCTCTGCCACTAAATAAATTTAATCCTGTCCATTTTAATTTTTAATCAATAATAATATAAGTTAATTTTATCTAAAACATAGACATAACTATTGAAATATTTTTACATGATTTGAATATCATAATATCATTAGTACAATTATGAAACAAATATTCTTCCTTCATCGTGCAACCAGATTTCATCATTTGGTATTGGTGAATTTTTTATTTATTCCCATATTTTCCACACACAATGAATGTTCTTGTTTATTTGGGGCACTCCCTTGGTGCCTATCTATAAATTATTGATATTTAGGAAATTTATTCTTCTTTCCTCAACATCTTTGTCCCACGATATTATATGAGATTGTATCCTTCTTCTTATTTGGTTTTTTGGGACTATATCTATTTTCATATTTTTAATAATAATTCATGATAATTTGTTTTTCATAATCAAAATACTTCTCACTTCAGTTTTAATCTTATAAGGTTTCTTATTTGAGATAATATTTTCATTTTCTGCGGTAACCATCATTAATGAAATTACATCGGACCTCATCCATTTCTAAAAATAATGGTGTAAACTTGAGTGATGAATAATTAAAACCATAAGAGAATTATTGTATGATGTTAAAATAACCCAATCTAGAAAATTATTAAATTATTTTTCAGTCAAACCTAAATAACTCTTGGTTCAATTTAGGTTTCCTTAGGATGGGTTCTCTAATATTCATTCACCAAATTCCTTTACATAATAAATTCATCATAATTTCTTATAAACAGGATGGTATTAACCAAAGCATATCCCCAAGGAATTAATATGTAAGATTTTAGTCTTAAGACTTGTGATTAGGAACCAATATGAACATTGAGTTGATACTAAACAATTATTTTTCTAGGTTATTATCCTTACATGTATATGTTCCATACTCGAATCCATATTCCAGTATCAAAATTTTGATGTAATTTCATTGTTAACCTCGTAATATCTACTTTACCAAAACTTCTAAATTTTATTCAATACTTATTCATATTCCATAGACATAACACTACGGTTTTCAATAATATTTTCCTGTCTCATTCCCTAAAATATTAAATATTACTTCAAAAAATGTAACGTGTAATCTATTCAATTTAAATTATTACAAACCTTGATTTTTCGACCTATAAATTGTCCTCAGAAACCATTTTAACCACTAAATTTATCTAAGCCTTGAAATTATTAAAATTACAACACCCCATAAACATGAATTGGTCATAATTAAATTATTAATATAAAATATTACATTATATATTCTAAATACCTTTAAGTATAGTAGTTTAATGGATTTAGGACAGTTCAATAACTAAAAACCCCATAACTTCTAAACAAAAGTCATTTTTCTTACTATATAAGTGACTTATTAAACCAAAATAAAGATTTTACATATCCCACATATTCTTCAAATAAGATAATATTCTAGACACATAATAAAAATTAATTTTCTTCCCAAACTAGGAAAATGGAAATAGGAGAAAGGGGTGAGATCAGATGCTCAATAAAGGATAAAATAATGATACAAGATTATATAATTAGTAATATATATGAAATAAAATAATATTTTGAATATTAGAAAATTAAAATATTTATATGATGTAAACATGATCATAAGTACATATTTTGTAACAAATAATGTTTTCCAGAACAAGAACATGAAAAATCCATAAATGTATCACCAAAGTTCACTATAAAAGTTTTATAAAAGCATATTACCATTTTTATTCACCATGTATAGAGAAACAATTAACATTGAATGCTTCCAAGGTACCATGAATATTTCATGTATGTAGATTAATTATTTACCCAATGTATTTGATCATTGTTAGAGTGAAACCATCATATATATAACAATAAGTGTTACAAATAAATAAATCATATATAATTCCATCATATCATAATTAACCCAAGAATGAAATTTGATACATAATAATAAAAATTATAATAGTAGTTTGTACATATAAATAAGGTTCATTAAAACATTATATAATATAAAAATAATGAATAATGTGTTTTGAGGTAGATAATAATTTCCTTATTATGATCATTAATAAATATTATTTAGAACCAAAAAATATCCTTACAAATTTGGAATAATTTATTTATAAACCTTGGATATTAAGGATTTCATTGAGAAACCATCAAGTTGTGGAGGGGAATATTCATAAAAATGAGATATAGTAGAAAAAGAATTAACATGGAATGAAAACATAAAATGTACAATTTAATGAACATTTTTAATGTTATCAAAAAAAGATGATGTTAAAGGACACATTCAAAAGTTTTTTTCAAAAATGGGAGTTGATTTTTTTAAAAAATTACTTAGAAAATAAAATTTAATAATATATAAATAAAAATGCCTAAATTGTATCTCATGTAATTTTAGAGTGGATAATTAAATAAGTTATCATGGAAGGAAAATAATTAGATTATTTTAATATATATTTACTCAAATCCCACATCGTAAAAAGGGTAGTCAAAAATTTACATTGAAAAATGGAATGGATATAACACAAAATTTGGTTTCCAAATTTAAATATAGACATCAAATGGAAATAAAATATGGACAAGGAGGAATACCATCATTAAAGTGGATGACAATTTTTCTTAAAAATAATATATTTTTTAAAAAAGGGTATTATCAATCTAAAACATTGAATTAAAAACCACTTTCATATTTTGTGTCTCTTAAATAAATATCCATTTTATAAAATGAAATAATAAGGCTCCACAAACACTATGAATTTTTTAATATTAAAAAATGCATTCAATAGGTGTTAATCATTCCATATCAAATAGATCATGCTGAATTATAAGAAATATGTCTCTTGAATTAAATTTGATACCAAAACAACTTAATTTTAATTATTATATCCACTAAAGAACTTGAATGTCCATAATAAAAACAATAATTATAATAATAACATATATTATAAAAAATTTAAAATCAATAACCTTTTATAAAAAATGTTTATATTTATTCTCTTCTTGTGTATTAGTTATCATTTTTTTATATCGGGTGTGAGTAATATTGATATTTTTTAACTCATTTCATAAAAGTGGTGTTGTTCCCTACTCATATCCCAAATTTATTAATTACTATATCAAATAAGGTATTTAAAATTTGGTTTTATATTTAATTATTATCTTATAATTTCCTTTTATGAGTAATTTTGTTCTTATTCATGATGACAAAGTCAGTTCTGAGCTTTTTGGGGAATTTATAATGAATGGATGATATTTTATTGGTTTATGGTAAAATATTCATATTGTCATTATAGAAAAAAATTCATTATTTAGTTGTTAAAATCCAATATTATATTTCCAAATCCATCCTTGACAGTAATTTATATGATTGATCATGTAAGTGGTAAACTAGACCCAACAAGACCATGTTACAATCTATGTGTGAGTATTGGTATGGATGATATTATATTGGTATTATATCATTTTAAAAAAAAGTATAATGACGTCTTCTATATGTTTCTATTGTGAGGGATATTAATTTATAGTTTTTATAAGAATATGGAAAATGACGAATGTGTTTTCACTTATAAATAAATCACTTTTCTACATGATGTTTTCATATCTGGAGGTTAGTTTTATAATGATTATTTATTGATAATATGACTTATATAATAGATAATTAACATTTAAAAAGTGTAAATAATTAAATAAATAATATATATATTCACTAAAACAATTTATATAACTATAAATTAATTGTTTGGATGAAAAATAAATGGATTATTCATGGAGGTGGTCGTCTGCACAGACACATGAGAAAGATTATCATTTTTTGATTGATTTGGATGAGAATATATAATTTTTATACCATAAATAAAATACAATTTAAGTATATTATTTATAATTATTTAATTATATAAAAATGGTTATAATGTACAATGGGGATGGTGGGTGAGAAGGATAGAGAACTGAATTATAAGGGTAAAAAATTATTATGTTGCGAATTTGGGTCATCTCTTGAAGTATCCTTTAAAATAAAGGACTTGAGGAACACTATTGATGCTAGAGGCATAAAAGAGTGTATAAAGGATCTATATAAATTAATATGGGATCAGTTTCATTGGAATTTAAAAGTAGATGTGTGGCTAGAAATGTATGTATGGGAGATCCATTTATAGATGAAAATGAGAGAAAATCATTGGAAAATATGTTAGGTAAGGGGTATGAATGAAATTACATGATATTTTTTGAGTTATATGCATAATTTTTTTTGAGACATATTGGTAAGAATTTACATCTTATAAATTATATTTTTGAGGGTCTATGTTTCATATTTATTTAGTAAAATTAGAACCCCATTAGATTACCCATTTTAAAACTTTTTGATCTTGATTAATTTTTAACCATGGTAATTATTTTATTACTAAAAATATATTATTACCCTTCTTACCAATATTTTAAATGATGAATCTAATTTAAAATCCAATAAATATAGTAATATTTATAAATATAAAAAAAATGAATTTTAAATTTAATCATTTAATGTATTCAATTTTATTTGGAGAAAAATATCATTTTAAGGATTTCGTGTCTTTAATAATATTTAAAATTTATTAACTTTTTCATGAGTATTATGTAATTTTTTTATATATTTTAACAAAATATATTATTTATTTTAAAATATATTTATAAAATTTAAATACATAATACCTAAAAAAGCATCATTTGTTGAAGAACAACTATTTTACCATGCTGACACAAATGTATCTATGTAAAATACATTTATGTATAAATATGAAATTTCTGAATTAAAAACATTAAAATTTAGGATTACAAATGTTCAAATAATATTATTTCATTTAATTTATAAAGTTATAAAAATTTTATTATAATCCCACATAACTACTAAAAAAATCTTAAGAAACATATATCTTTTTATAATTAAATAAATTTATTACATACATAATATTAACTATTGTATGTTTTTGAATTTATTTTATCTTATATATTATCAATAATTTTGATTGAAATTTTTTTAATGATAATATAATAAAACTTATATATGATAAAAGTGTCATTTTCAAAAAAAATAAATTTTTTGCATCAAATGACTTTTATTAATATAGAAATTTAAATTCAAATTTATGAATGGATTGGTATTAAAAAAAATTATTTTTTGTATATATTTTATAATTAGATTTTTTTCTTCATTTACATTCAAATTGAATGAATAAATTTTAATTATTAAATAAAATTCCAAGATTCATTTTGTTTCAGTGTTATGTGTAATTGATTATATTGAACACATTATTTTTAAAATAAAATATAGAATTTAAAACCTCTAAGTGTTACATTTAATCTCCCACTTCCATTAATGAATTATTGTTGTATAAATGTAGAGTTATGGTGTTGTATATTGAACAATATTTTTTGATTTAATACAGATGAATGATTAATAATAGGTTATATGGATATGTGGGTATGCTTCAAGGGGGTTGTTAAATATTGTATGTTGGTGTGATTTTTGGGTTTCATTATTAGAATTATGTATAATTGATATATGTGTAGTTTATGGAATTAGTTTTTATCATTAGTATTCCTCTCACCAAATTATTTTAAAAACCACCTAATCATGGTAATAAATTGGGTTGACTGGAATATCCAGTTTACATTAATGGTTGATTATATTTCATATAATGAATTTATGAAGAATAAAAATTAAAATTAGGGGATGTGTTGTCATAAGTTATGGTCTTGGGTGTGGGTTGATGAAGTAAAATGGGTTTTATTATTACAGAGGTGATGGTCTGGTATCATTTTCATGGTAGTGTCGAATGGGATGTTGAGTGGTTTGAAATGCTATAGAATAGTTTGTTTTGTGCAATGGGTTAAGGTATCATAGTTTCTATAGTGGATATTGTTTATTGGTGTGTGCAAGATTAATTATTGATGGTTTAGTTACTATGATTTTTTATTATAGTTGGCATATAATATGGTTGAAACAAATGAAATTGGTAAAGTGGGTGGTCTGGAATTAGTAATATTATGGGCTGATTAAATGATTTATGAAAATGGTTGGAGTGGTTTTGATTAAATGATAAATTACAAAGTCTTCAACAAAACTAATTACTGAATAATTAAGGGAATGATGAAAGAAGTGGTTGAAAGGATTATTTGATATTAAACAAGTCCAACTTCCTGAAAGTATACCAAGTAATATAAAATTAGGAAAAAAATAATGTTGAAAGAAATGTTAATTTATTGATTTTTTGGATATCTTATGTAAAACAATAAGGGTGGATTTGTGGAATAGTATGTTCATTGATTTTAAGTGATTACTGGAGATGGTGTTATAGATATTATGTGAAATCATAATGTTCTTTTCCTTTTCATCCATTACATTATAAATGTGTGTTAAAATAAACCATTATTAGTTTATTTTTATTTCTCATGTGCTACCACTCAAGTAAGTTAACGTGGATGATACACATATGTGGATATGTGTTTTGGGTGTTTACTCTAACTACTATGTTGTAGGGGGGGAAAGATGGATGGGTTATTTGAAATCTCTACTCTCCCTTTTGATTTAGTGATGGCTATGTTGGGTATGTGTAGGTATATTTATACAGGTATAAATGGATACTAGTTGGATAATTTATATCACAGTTGATGTGGTATAATATTATGATAACTATACGTTGTTGGGATCATGCTTATAGGTGGCCATCAAAAGGTGATTTTCTTTAATGTTCATGATATCGTACCGTGATTAGGATGTGGTATTAAACTATGATATGGTGATGTGGTATGTTGTCAGAGATATGTGATTGTGGTTGTTCTATGGAATGTGGAATATGGATATGTGGATATGTGGATAAAGAATGGATTGAAGAAGATAACATATGATGTCATGGTATGATAGAGAATATATTAGTGGGGGTTTTATTATATGGTACCTTTGGGACATGTATTCCATATTACTAATTTTATTTACTTGGATTTGTTATTGTTTGAACAATACTTGGTAATGATGGGTGATAATTGACTAGGAAATTACCCTTGTTGGTTCTGATATTTATTCACCAATTCTTTAGTATGGTTCTTTAAAATTTACATTATAGGATTTAGGTAGGATCCAAATAATTTTATTTGTATTCCCAACACAATATATAAAAATACTATTTTTACTTCCTATGAGGGAGTTGTGAAAGAGAGACACATTACTAGATTTAGGTGTTTGAGGCTTGTCTTTACGAGTTACTTCTATAGGTATTTTTATTATTGTTCTATTATAGAGTTAATTGTATGTACTAAAATATAATTCATAGGATATTGGTTTCATTTTATATTATTATGAGTTTATTTTTTTATTATTTCTTAAATCCTGTGATATATGCTGACAATACCTCCGATTTTTTTTGTGTTTCATGCCCAAGGAGATTAAACCCAAATTATTCCCTATTGATGGTAGGATTTGGGGACCCCAGTTTCATTCATTATAGATCCATGAGGTGTTCATGGTTATATATTATTATAGAGATTTATCATACATATAGTTACGATTTATAATGTTTGGTGGATTTGGGAACTGGTGTGGATTATATGGGTTGGAAGGGAAATAATATGAGCCTTACATGGCATCTGATGTAGGAATGGAGATGAGCTTAGACACATAGAATTAGTTCCACTTATGATCAAAGGTAAGTTGCTAAAACTGATTTAACATACTATGACATGTAACACATAGATATTTTAAAATAAAACTATGTTTAAAAAGAATATAAAACATGAAACACTGAGCATAAATGATCAATGAAATATTATTACATAAATAACCTAGAAATCAATTTGAGAGACATAAATTAGATTAAGTACTTATTGAAATATATATAAAGGAACTTATAAATTTAAATTTATTGACACACTCTTAGTATATAATCACTCAAGTTTTAGTAAAGTCATTTATTCTTCGTAAATGCATGTTCTTTAGAAATGGATTTTCTTACTTTTATTTATAAAATATTTTTATTAATTTCATTTAATGATAGAATATTATTTTATAAATAGGATATATTTTTTAAATCTTCATACCAAAATATTCTTGTGATACATTTTTTATATTTTTGCAAGCAAGTTTATTTTTCAACTAATGGTGAGTTTTTTTAATATTTATTGAATGTTTTAATTTTTAATGAGTATTTAAAAAATAAATTATTTTTGGATAAGATATAAAATTGTATTAGTTCCATTTTATTAAACATAATATAATTATGGACATTGAAATGAATTTTATAATTGTAAATAGAATAAATATTTCAATACTAAAACGTAATTTATCTAAAAACACATTTCTCATCACATCCCATGGGTATAATCGAAATTAAATTCTTCCAATTCTAAAAATCAAATATTGAAGATGTATTCTATATTTGTAATTCAAAGTTACAAATGTTTTAAATAGGAAACTATTATTTTTATCCCAAAAGAATAGTAACTATAGTAAATAATTATCACCAAGTTAAGGGTAAATCAGGTAACTATTGTTAAAAAATCTAAAATTTTTACCATATCACTTTACTTAATCCTATTTCATTAGTATAGTTCGGCCATTTTCATCCAAATATTGAATATATGTTGATTTTGGGCCTTGTTTCTTTCATTTTAACCTTTATAATTTTAACAACAATAATATATTGAGATAGATTATAAAAACATAGGTTTGGTTCTAAATATTAATTTTTAAAATAAATTATTTTTTTATCATGGTAATTTATTAGTAATTTTTAATAATTAAATAAATAACATTATTGATTACGCAATAGTGGTAATGTATTCACTCAATAACAGGAAAATAACAAAATTATTTAAAAAAAATTAAAGTATTATAATTTGAAATAAATATTGTTTTCCAAGAATGTTTTAGATAAATATTCCATTTTAGATATTTTTAATGTATTATATCTGAATTTTATTTTTTCATGTTGTTTTCAATGCCAAAATGAACGAATAGTTTTAAATATAGCACTAATTTTATTTTCTATCAAATAATATTTTATTAAGAGAATTAAAATATTAAAAAACATAACATCAACAAATTTATTGGTATATAGTTAAAAAAATCAACTATTTCCCATTAATAGAATAAAATTTCATTTATAGTGATTATATTGATCCCTAAAATGTAAATAACATCTTTATCATTTTAGTTGACAAAAAGGGTAATAAAACCTAAAAAAAATAGATAAGGATAAAAAGATTACCTGAAATTCATCAAATTTTATTAGGTGCTTGTATTTATACCCATAATCATCCAATATTTAAATTATATCATTTTAATCATTTTCTAGATTAAAATTAATTTATATATTATTAATATTTTACGCATTCCAAAGGTGTCCCTCCCCTCACTTATAAATGTTAACCCTCTATCCAATTTTATTCATACATAACGATCCATTTTGTAGGTCCAATACCTAACCAAACTGTCACAACCGATCCTAGTGGGGCCCACACCGTGACTCCCTAAGCCTGCCTCCAATAGGCCAGGGGCTGGTGACTAGAACCGAGTAGGCATGTCACTAACATGGGAGGCATTTCCTAAGTACCTGTACAGACACACACAAATCTCCAAGCCAACAAATGATGAAATTTAAAACACTAAGGAACATAAATGCATGCATAAAACTAAACCCAACTAATAGAGTACGACGAAAGGTAGAGTACTGTAAAAGTAAACTAGGCCAGAATACATGCCCACCAAATGCAAGAGTCTGAAAAACTGCAAAGTCCAACCTGTAAACACAAGTGTACTGGGTCTGCCGCTCGTAGCCCTAGGAACGCCTCGGCCTGTAGTGAACTAAAAAAGATCGGTCCTGTCCTGGTCCGCCATGGACTCTGGCAAAAGGCTACTCATCTGCAAAAGACACCAGACGTGCGGGCAAAGCCCATGCATGGGTGAGTATAACAATAATCAGTAGAGGACCCCGAAAACCACAAATTAATACAAAGTAATAGTATAGTCAGCTATGCACAGTATATGTTTATAGAACATATAAAACGAACTAGATATACTCAAAACCCAGACCCGTGGTCTAGAGACAAGTCACGCAACCACATACCCCCACAAGGGATTCCGTTCTAAGATTCTGTGATGCGCTCGTTCCGAGAGAACACACTCCACAAGTCTTATAGCTCTGATGACGTCCGTCCAGGAAGTGTTGTTCGTCAGGAACCGTCACGAGAGATGGCTACACTCATTATGGAAGACACACTCCTGAGTGGGAATGATTTCAATACACAGATGAGGATCACTTCCAGGGCCATGGCAAATACCGCGACTCATCCGGAATTCTCCTGCTAGGTTGAGGATCAACGCCCGGTAAATTTGGTCACACCGATGCCTGACTCTACCTAGGGTCTGGAATGGATAGAGGATCTCGATCTGGGCCTCTCAGATGGATGCCTGACTCTATCACAAAAAATTCATGCTGAAGGGATCATAATCTTGCATGAGGGAATGATGCCTGACCTTCAAGGGAACAAGAATAAGGGGCACTAACCCAAAGAAAATATGTTCAAGGCATGGTGAACAAAAGGACCAAGCCGTTCTCCAAAAAGTACATGACGTGTAGAAATGATACACACCATGTTGTCTGACCCCGGGTACTGCCCGTGTACAACGACCCGTGTCATGAGGCTGGTCGTGTAGAAAAAATTAGTACACAGTGTGTAGTATGGAGTACACACCGTGTCTGGGTAACTGGGATTGGCTCCGTGTACTCTAGCCATGAGCCCGTACACGGTCACCAACCCGTGTACTACAACCCGTGCGATCCACACACGGGGTGACCCGGGCTGTTTACCTTGCCTGGCCGGGTGATGGAGTACATGGTCGTGTACTCCATCCTGTGTCCGTGTATCCCGGGGATACATGCCGAGCTCCGCATAGCCACCTCTGACGAGCTGTACACGTTGTGCCGCTGGAAGCCTTGCAGACCGTCGCGTGTCCGTGTACTACCCAAAGTACATGATGAGCTTCGGGGAAGTTCCAACACGCCATGTTACCGGGGTCACACGCCGTGTGATCCTTCTCTGACCCAAAAACCCTAACCGCCACCATCAGAACTACACGCCGTGTTCTTCGAAAGTACACGTCGTGTATTCTAGAAATTTCCAAAAATGGCGCTCTTCGCCAGCACGCCTCCCGTGCTACTCCAATCATCAATCCGGCCATCCGATTGCTGCGAAACATCCAGGTTTTGGTCACCCCGACCCCATGAAGCTGCTTCTGTCACTTTCGGGCCTCCGATCGGCTCTGAAAACCTGATCTGATCTTCCCGCATGAAGAACGCTCGAAGAATGCTCTTTTCGATCCGGTCTAATTCACCGTCCGCTATTGTCACTGCACCTCCACAAGGTCGTCGCAGTGTCGAACCTTCATTTTGGGATCGTTTCATCACAGAACGGATGCGCAACGATCTGTTGTTCGTCGCCCCACGAAGAACGCGAAGAACGCATGGGGAAAAAGGATGAAGAAAACCAAATAACCAAATGAGGAACGAACCTCCGCCGTCGTTCATCATGGTGTTGATCCACTCCCGTTAATAGGCTTAAAACAGAGAAGAGATAAACATGAATAAAAATAATGGGTTGTTTCTCTCAATATCATCCCAATGAAAACCCTCCTTTAAGAACATACGAATCCGCGGATCAACTTGTTCATGGTTGATCCGCATTCATCATTTAAACTCTAAAATGGGAAAAATAAATTGAAATAACAAACCCCTGCCTTTTGAAAGAATTGATCGTTGATGATGGTGTTGTGCTGCTATTGTCGTCGAGATCCTTCAACGTCAGCGCAACGATCCTCGATCTTGATCTATCGTCATTCTTCGCCGATAATTCTCTCTAATACCTTGTGGATTCGACAGAGATTCCTCTCAAATGTTGTAAACGATCAACAGTTGCATAACCCATTAAAAAGAGAAACATGTTTTCATTTAATTACGCGGAAGCATTAAGGACTTTTACTTTCTATTTTGAAGTTATTATGTCGCGTCATTAATTTAGGAAACAGTTGTGCCGTCACCATGCTGCAGTAGATGTTTCCTTAAATGAAACCTGGAGGCCTCTTTCCCATGAACGGGCTTTTCCCGCATGTCTGGTGTCTTATAAAGACGAGAAGCCTTTTGAAAGAGTCTAGGGCAGACCAGGACAAGACCGAGCTTTCTGAGTTCTCTAATGGACGAGGCGTTCCTACGGCTACGAGAGGCAGACCCAGTACCTTTGTGCTTACAGGTTGGACTTTGCAGATTTTCAGACTCTTGGTTTTGGTGGGCATTTATTCTGGCTCAGTTTACTCTTATAGTACTCTACCTTTTGTCGTACTCTGTTGGTTGGGTTTAGTTGTATGCATGCATTTTTGTTCCTTAGTGTTTTACATTTCAACATTTGTGGACTTGGAGATGCGTGTGTCTGTACAGGTACTTAGGCAATGCCTCCCATGTTAGTGACATGACTACTCAGTGCTTGTCACCAGCCCTTGGCCTATTGGAGGTGGGCTTGGGGAGTCACAGCGCAGGCCCCACTGGGACGGGTCGTGATAGAGTGGTATCAGAGGTGGTCTGTTCTACCTTAGGACCAAGATTCTACGAGTTTGGTTGGGGGCAATAGTGTTGAGCGTTTCGGGATTGGCTTTCAGGCCAGAGACTCCAATGTTAGTGCGGCGGCCAACATATCCAAACACCAGGACTCTGATAACCTTCTTTTCGACCCAGTTCACGAAAACACTGGTTGCGGGGAAATAAAAAGGTACATGCGTCATATAGGAATGTGTTGTGTCTTCCATATCCTTGGTGTCAGCTATCCAGATATACTCATTGACCGTGACACATCTTGTTTTTAATAGGATGCCTTCGGGACGCGTACCCGCTAGGATTCAGCAGCACGATCATGAGGATGACCCCCTCAGTGACAAGGCTTCAATATAGGGACCATCCCCCCTAGGCATTGCCACCAGGTGCTGCACCTGCTATACCGCTAGTGGAGCAGCCAGTGGTACCTGCAGTACCAACCGGCAAGGAGCGCAGGCTTAGTGCACTCCATGAGTTTCAGAGACAGAGACCCCTTAGGTTCTGAGGCGAGACCGACCCTCAGGCGGCTGAGGACTGGCATGAGGTGGTGACCAGAGTTTTCCATCTAGTGAGGACACTTGTAGACCATATGTTGGTCCTAGGAGCGAGCCTTCTTCAGGGATCGGCGAGACGATGGTGGAGTCTGACCACGCAGACTCATGACGAGGAGAATCTTTCGTGGACAGTGTTTGAGTGACTCTTCAGGGAGGATTTCTCTCCAGTTATGTTTAGAGGTGTGTGAATCCAGGAGCTTCTTCAGCTCCAACATGGTAGTATGACGGTGGCCGACTATTCATCGAGGTTCACCAACCTCTACAGGTACTCGATGGATATGGTCAGGGATGAGTACATTAGATCTCGGACCTTCAAGCGATTTCTATGTCGTAACATCTGAGCTAGTATCGTGCCCCTATGCATTTCGACTTATACTAGAGTGCTCGAGCGAGAGTTGGTGATCGAGAGGTTCTTGGTAGAGAAGAGACAGCCGCCGGCAGTTAGTAGTAAGCGGATAGGTGCAGAGACACCGGCAGCAGGGAGCTGACGTCAGGCACAGGGATCTGGATGTGGGAGACGTCATAGGAGGACCCAGGACAAGGGATCGACAGTCCAGGGCTCTCAAGCTGGATCCAGTCAGCCTAGGGAGAAGCGATGCTATGCATGCGACAGTAGGGGGCATCTCGCTAGAGATTGCCCGACACGTTGAGCTGCTGACAGGGAAGTGGTGGATGGACCACCGAGGCAGAGGCAGAGAACGGAGAAGGCAGATCTGCCAGGCGGCGGACGTGGCAGAGGAGCAGGGAGAGCTGCAGGTGGTGGAAGACACTTCGACTTACTTTACCACTACCCCCAGGAGGTCCACACCAGGCTATGAGAGCTGGGGGATAGGGACGGGGACAGCTTCATGCGGTCGAGGCATACGACCCAGGGGCTCCAGGGATTATTTGAGGTATGATCTGTGTCTTTTATACCTTAGTTGTCGTACTCATAGACACATGTTCCAGTTAATCCCTTATAGCCACATGTCTTGTACAAAGCCTCGAGATTCCGGTAGAATCATTGACCCAATCCTTACACTTGGAGACACCTACGGGAGGAGACTCGGTGATCACACACCTTTGCAGACAGTGTGATCTTAACCTTGGAGGTGAGAGTTTCGGTTGGATCCTCTTGGTGGTAGAGTCGAGGCATTATGATTTCATTCTTGGTATATATTGGTTATCTTCAGTCCATGCCCAGATTGACCGTTTTAGGAGAAGAGTGTGGTGTGTCTGCCGTGATGGAACAAGGTTTTCCTTTGTCAGAGAAAAGGAAACCCAGGCAGCACAAAATGGGCTCATGCATAGAAGGGGGTAGCCGATCACTCATGAGTTGGTTAGCCTTACCCTCGGAGCAGTAGATGTTGTGAGCTCTCAGTTCCCAGCAGTGGTGGCGGAGTATGAGGACATCTTTCCGGAAGATGTTCTAGGGTTACCTCCACGCTGGGAAATTGACTTCTGTATCTACTTACACCCCGAGATGACACCGATTTCCTCATCAGCTTATCGGATGGATCCCGCAGTGCTTCGCGATATGAGGGTGCAGTTGGAGTATTTTCAGAGCAAGGGTTTTGTAAGACCCATCATCTCAACCTAGGTGGCTCCAGTCTTGTTTTCCAAGAAGGTAGACGAGAGTCTAAGGTTGTGCGTCGATTACCGGTGCCTGATCCAGGTGATGTTGAAGAACAAGTATCCACTACCGAGAATTTATGGCCTCTTCGATCAGCTAATCGGGGCACAGTGGTTATCTAAGGTTGATATTCGATCAGGATATCACCAGCTACGAGTGTGGGATGAGGATATACCGAAAACGGATTTCAGATGTCACTATGGTCACTATGAGTACTTGGTGATTCCCTTTGGCGTGACGAACACCCCCGTAGTGTTCAGGGGTTTGATGAACCGTATCATCCATCTGTACTAGGACTGGTTAATAGTAGTCTTCATCGATGAAATCCTTGTGTACTCAGCGTCATAGGAGGAGCACGCGAGACACCTGCGGATGGTTCGTGACATACTTCAGGAGCACCAAATTTATGTGAAGCTCTCAAAGTGTCAGTTCTGGATTCGGTAGGTCCACATTCTGGGACGTGTCATCTCATCAGATAGAGTAGATGTGGTCCTAGCCAAGGTGGAGGCTGTGTTAGCATGAGATCCACCTCGGAGCATGACAGAGGTGCGAAGCTTTCCTGGGTTGGTAGGATATTACCAGAGATTCATCCCTGATTTTTCCCGAATATCAGCACCGATGATGGCCATGATCAGGAAGGGGAAACCCTTCGTGTGGACAAAAAAGTTCCAGCAGGATTTTGATTAGCTAAGACAGAGTTTGATGAGGGCCCCAGTTTTGAGATTGCCGGAGGAGGGTGTCGAGTACATTGTTTTCTGTGACGCATCAGGGACCGGGCTCGGCTGTGTCCTGATGCAGTGACACGCGGTGATTGCTTATGGTTCACGCTAGCTTAGGCCGCATGAGCAGAACTATGGGACCCATGATCTCGATTTAGAAGTGGTATTCTTCGCATTAAAGATTTTGTGACACTACCTTATGGGCGAGTGGTTCATTCTCTACTCTAACCACTAGAGCCTAAATTGTATCTTCTCACAAAAGGATCTGAATCTGAGGCAGAGGCATTGGCTAGAGTTCCTCCAAGACTATGATTTGGAGATCATCTATACTCTTGGGACGAGGAACAAGGTGGAGGATGCTCTTAGCAGAAGGTCGAGCTCACAGTTGTTGAGAGAGGTGAAACGACAATTAGCCCTGTTACAGTTATCCTTCATGGATGAAGAGGATACAACTTACCTAGAGTCGATGGTTGTAAACCCTACACTCTTACAGTGAGGTATGGAGGCACAACTTGCGGATGTCTACTGTGTGACCTTACATGCTCAGTTATCCACAAAACATGATTCTGATGGATATTCGCAAGGTGGGGAGCACGTACTTATTTTCAGAGGACGCACTGTTGTACCAGTGGCGTTGCATGAGGAGGTCCTGAGGGAGTTCCATACATCCCCTTTGGTGGTACATCCCGGAGTGAAAAAGATGTACTAGGACCTCCGACGTCAGTTTTGGTGGTCAGGCATGAAGAAGGCAGTGGCAGAGTTTGTTTCTCGATGCCTCACATGCCAGCAGGTGAAGGCTGAGCACCAGGTTCTAGCTGGGTTATCTCACCCCTGGAAGTTCCAGAGTGGAAGTGGGATGGAATATCGATGGAATTCGTGACGGGCTTACCACAGACATCCAAGGGGCATGATTCTATCTGGGTGATCGTTGACCGACTCACCAAGTTGGACCACTTTCTAGCTATCAGGGAGAAGAGTTCCGTAGAGATCTTGGGACGCCTCTATGTATATGAGATAGTTCGGCTTCATGGCGTCCCCTCGACTATAGTCTCAGACCGAGACTCCCACTTCACATACCAGTTGTGGAAAGTATTGTAGGAGGATTTTGGGACTCAGCTGCGCTTGAGCATAGAATTTCATCCCCAGACAGATGGTCAGAAAGAGAGGACCATTTAGGTTCCGGAGGATATGTTGCGAGCCTGTATCATGGACTTTGGTCGTAGCTGGGAGGACCACCTACCACTGGTGGAGTTTGCGTACAACAACAGCTACCACTCCACCATCGGTATGACACCATTCGAAGCCTTGTATGGGAGACCCTTCCGGTCACCGCATTGCTGGACTGACCCCTGAGAGTCAGTACTCATGGGTCCAGAGTTAGTGTGAGATACTACCGAGAAGGTGCAGATCATCTGAGAGTGGATGAAGACTGCACAGAGCTGGCATAAGTATTATGCTGACAGGCAACAGAGACCTCTGGAGTTCGAAGAGGGAGACCACGTCTTCCTTCGGGTCTCACCTCGACGAGGGTTGAAGAGATTTGGCTGAGGTGACAAGCTATATCGGAGGTTCATTGGACCTTTCCAGATCCTGGGCAGAGTTGGCGAGGTGGCGTACTACATGGCTCTACCGCCACATTTTCATCGGGTACATGATGTATTCCACGTGTCGCACCTGAGGAGGTACATGCATGACCCATTGTACATCATCGACTGGGGTGAGCTGGACATCGAGGATGGAGTGACCTTTACTAAGTACCTGGTGGAGATCGAGGATCGCCAAGAGAGGATCCTTTATGGGAAATTGATTCCATTAGTGCACTTCTGGTGGCAGCACGAGAATTTTCAGGAGAGCACATGGGAGCGGGAGGCCCAGATCCGTTCCCAGTACCCTCATCTTTTTTAGTAGCCTTTGTTTTGGTTTTTCGGGGACGTAAAGCCCCAAGGTGGGGAGAATGTAATGTCTCTGATTATCCATTTATTTTTTTAATATTATATGGTATTATTTCAAGACCGGGCATGAAGACGGCACATCATTATGAGGTCTAGTGAGCCCGGAATGATGGTTTGAACTTTTTTTGGTTGAGTGAGTCGGCACTTGTGCGCGGTTGTGGCAATTTCCCAACTGATGCCTGGACCAAAAATATGAGCGCACCGTTGCGTCCATGATGAAGACATCACCTAAGAATGAGGCTAACCTCAACCGGCGCGGGTTGAGGGAAAACGTTAATTTTATGACATTTTAAGTAAAATAAAATAAAATAAATTAACCAGTTTATTTTATTTCATTTTACTTAAAACTTCAGAAAATTATCTTTTTCCCTCGACCCGCGCCAGTCGAGGTTAGCCTCATTCATAGGTAAAGTCGTCATCCCGGACGCAACGGTGCGCTCATATTTTTAATCAGGGCATCCATTGGGAAACTGCCATAACCGCGCACAAGTGCCAACTCACTTAACTAAAAAAAGTTCAAACCACCATTCCGGGCTCACTGGACCTCGGAATGATGTCCCGTCTGCACGCCCGGTCTTGAAATAAATCCATATAATATTAAAAAAAATAAACGGAAAATCCGAGACATTACACAAACCCATTAATTTCTTCCCTTATCAAAATATAGAGGCCAATCTTTTTCATAACACCATCCTTGGAAGGATTTTGGTGTAATTTTAAAGAGGTTGTCTGAAGAAGATGTATCACTCCAAACTAAGTGTTTTTTTTGTATTTCTTCTTCCACCTTCTTCAAATATTATTCATCCATACTGATATAATGAAATAATTATCTAAAATTTTATAATTTGTAATTATGAAAATGTAAATATCCAACATCCATCTCCACTTCTATCAAATTTTAAATGAAACCATCATTCATGTGTAAGGCGGACAACTGCATCTTCAACCGACTTATCCATTTTTCATCATTGCATCTAATATATATTTACGATAATGTTTTTAATTTTTATATAATATAATCATGGTATATTTATCATTAATAAATTATAATATATCATCTATTTTATTACATTTTCTTCTATTTAAAATAACAAGGATGCTCGTATATATGTGTGGACTACCACATGCATGAAGCATTGTGATTTATTTTCCATCACCGCATCAAATGAATGATAATATATATATATATATATATTTAAATATTTATTTCATGAAATCATATTAAATTTATTTTATAATTATCATTCAAAATAGATAAAATAATACTTTCCTTCTTTCCATCACAATTATTGTAAAATGGAAACACTACTCATGTGTGTGTATGACTGACCATCTCAATAAGCGTAATTCACATGATTCTTCTTAACCATATTTTGGGGTTTCTTAAAAATTTATAATTGATATGTAAAAATGGTAACTATTCCATTATTGTAATTATTATTATTTGATGTAAAAATTACATCTTTTTCAATATTCAAACTGTAAAAGCCATTTTGGACATATTAAATGAATATGGTAAAAACATACACTATGAAATTAACAAATTAATTAAATTAACATAATATAGTAAGAAATAAAATCTAATGAATGATAAATTTCTAAAAAATTTCTTCATATATTAAGTAATTAACATACTTTTTGTTATTTAGGAATATAAAGAACATATGTGACATTAGAGACCTAAGGTGAATAATTTCATCACAATTTAAATTCCATTGATAAATATTTGATTTTATGCACCAATTTATGTTTATGTGGTGTATATACATATCCTCTGATATAATTAACATGAATACCAATTTATTCATGATGATAAACATTTCAACTAAAATATATTCTTTCTAGGGGATAAAATTTAAAAGTCACCAAAGAGGTGAGGATATATTTTGTAATCACATTTTTTTGAGGTTGCTTTATGTTTCCTTAAAATAATATTATAATCAATATTACTAAAAAATTATCCATTTTCTTATCCTTTGGATACTTATGGAGTTTCAATATTTTATTCCGAAATTTTCAAGTCTCTATAACTTTAATCAATCAAATAATTGTTTAAAATAAAATCAATTTTATTTATCAATAAATAAGACTTATTTTTCATACATGTCTATAATTTTCAGAATAAATTTATAAAAGTCCTTGTTTATCACTAAAATGGTTTATTACCAAAATGTTATGTTATACATCACTTATTATAATATTTTATATGAATATTTATAATTTTCTTTTGAATGTATACTTTTTAAATTTCTTTTTAAAAATTAAAAATAAATATTTTTTAATATATATGACATTAAAAAACATTCCTACAATATTTACCATTTTATAAAATATGTATTCTTCAATAATTTTTCTATTGTTTTATAAATAAAACACTTTCATTAAAAATTATTTTCATGTTTTAATTGCTTTTTTTATTCTATATAATACTTCAACTAATAAGAACCCTATAATTATAATGAATTGATGATTCTCTTCTATATATTGTTAATTTTTTGATGTTAACTTTATATTGACACCTTCACTTTCTTCTGATCATTTGGAATTAAATTTCACATAAATATATATTTTCTATATATCATTAATAAGATCATTTCCAATTCTGTATAGTAACTCAACATGCTATGTCTTACTTTAATATTTATTTGATTGCTTTGGGAAACTCATGATAAATTTATATTATCTACTCAATTCAGTTATTTAATGATAAAAAATTTTATTTGAATTGAATTGGTAATTAAATATATGTGTAATGAATTGGAAATTCAGTGATGAGTGGGTCTAATTATAGATATCTTCTTAATGCATTGAAAATTATTATGGCACAAATAACTAAGATACAAATAACTGTATATGGTGTATACCTACCCCCAAATATTAAAAAACCATGGAACAAATATTTGATGTTATAGATGTTGTGATCTCTAAAATCATTAGGTCCAATACTATGAATTACCATCATTAATAATTAAATTATTATTTTCTATGAGAATACAACCTTGATATTACCCATGGATTAATTTTTTCCTAAAGTTATTTATCAAATTGAATGTGTTTTCAGATATTTATCTTTTCATATTTATTATTTATTATTGATTCATGATATATTATTCATTACATAACAATTAATGAGAATATAAGATCACATTTATTTTGATTCCATTCCCTAGAATATAGAGAAAAAATATAAAAATGAGTTCAAAAATTATGAATATAGAATTTCATTTTTTTGTTTCTAAATGTATTGTGATATTTATGTTTTTATATTGTTTACCAAGACTTCTAAAATATTTATAACTTTGTGATATAATTAGTTATATCTAATTTCAATATAATAATATAACTGTTAGATCTCGGATAATAAAGTATGAGTCGTTACAATTCATATTAGAGAAATTCTAGTAGAAAGCATGGGCACTATATTTTATGATACACGGAGTAGGGAATAAAAACTTATGACTATATATGAGGTTAATTGTATTTATTTAACAACATCATAATTTTTTGGTAAGATATAGATTATGTGGTTTTCCAAAAAATACATCATTTTATGGATAGTACAATTAGATGTGGGTTTTTAACATATTTTTCTAGGGGTAATTAGTTAGAAAATAGGTATTCAAGTATATATCATCCATCATTATGTGTATGGTATGTATGTCCTTACTACGCCCCTAGTTTGGCACTCATGCGGGTTATTCTTGGTCTAACACACATTTTATCTCTGAATAATTATTAGGAATTTATGTATAAATATTATAGAAATATATGAATTTGATAGCGATATGTGATAAAACCGAAGTATATCTATATGATAAGTGTAAGGTTAATTATATGTTTAAAATCATAGATACTGTTTTTGAGGTTTTATATGATGGGAGTTTAACAGAATTATGGATATTCTGGGAGGCATTTAGGGTAAAATAACCCTTTATTTAATAATGTGTTTTAGTGAAATGTTTAGTAGAGGATAGAGACTTTAGTATTTTATGGACTAAAGGTGAAATATATTTAAAAAATTTTGGACTAATTTGATCATTGATGTTATGAAAATAATATTCAGTTAATATTGTATTGATTTTTTTGAAAAAAATGAGTTCTATAGAAAAATGTTGTTGTTAAAAGTTACTTGATGATTAATGTTATTTTTGAGGATGTTCATCATATTTATAAGAATATATTAAGAATTATTTTAATATAGTTTAGATGAATGGAAACCCAAATTTTGGGTGACAACTCATTATTTCCAAAAAGACTATGTGGATTGAAACAATAATTAAAGGGTGGAATGGGTAAAATTCCTACAACTAGATGGTGTGAAGTAATGGTTTATATGAAATTATTTTTACATACAGTATTTTATAGTTAAATCTTAAGTTGATTTTTGGAAACATATTATAGGATCAAATATTTTTTAATTTTTCATATTTTGGGATGATTAATGATATTTTTTGAAGTGATTCATTGGGTTATGGTATATGTAACTCTTATGTATAACATGATATTTATCATGAAATATTATTTGATAATAATGTAATTAAATTTTTGAATTTTGAGTTTATTTGGGATGTTGGATCATTTATTTAGGTAATGATTTAATTTAGACATTGGATTTGAAGATTAATATTAAATAGTTTTAATTTCAGGAAATATCTTACCTTATGCTAACTATTTTTTGGTTAAGGATTAAAGATAAAACAAATATCTTGATATAATTTTTTGGAATCATATTATATGTTATAATTTTATTTTAGTACTTCAAGCACTGAAATTTTACCCAAAATACAAATCTTTTGGAGAAATAGATGAGATTAAAGTAGAAATTGATTACATTGGAAATTAATCACTTTCTAGTAAGTTTATTTCTTTATGTTCATACTATATATGGTAAATAAATTCATAAAATGTAATAAAAATATATTGAAATAAAATTATTCTATTATTCTCATTTTTGATGAATTAAGGGCCATTTCACCCACTGTAGATTTATTGAATTTTGGTAATTATCTTTCTCCTCATAATGTTCTCTATCAGTCACTATTAGTCCTTGGGTGTTATATTTCTTATAAATTTCAATATTTTCAATACACACTAATGTTCTTTTGTTTGGAAACCTATTTTAAAAAATAAAATAAAAAACATTTGTATTTATCTTTTCATTTTTTTAATTGGATGTTTTATTAGCAATTTTTATAATGTGGGTTTTCCAAAAAATGAATTTCCACATGTCAAGCCCCTGAATCTTGATCAAATTTTCAAATTGGAATGATATAATTTATATAAGGGGATAATTTAACACCAAATCATTTTAATAGAATGATATGATCGATATAATATACAGCACATTCCATCAATCCTAAAATTATAATATATTATTATTTAAATATGATCCTTAAAGCCTAACTATTTTATTAGTCGGTATGAATAGGATTATCTAATTAATGAAATATATAAAAAGTTCACAGTAATAAAAAATTTATTAACAAATTATTAGTAAATAATCACTCAATTTAATGTACAATAATTTCATTCTTCAAAAATATGTTTTCATCAAAAATTGATTTTATTACTTTTATATAGATAATATTATAATTAATTTCAAAAAAAAATTAAAATAATTATTGAATAAAGTGGTTATAATTTTTTAATTCATCATATATAAATTATATTACGATGAAATTTTTATTTTTATTTTTTGAAATTGTTAATTTTGTAATTAATAGATAAAAATATTGTTTTTATTTAAAATTAAATTTTGTTTTCAATTATTTTCAATGTAAAATTATATTTTAGATTAGGATTTAAATTTAATATGTTTATTTTTTTTAAACATATAAGAAATAAAGTCATTTTAATGAACCTTATTCTTGGATTTATTACAATAAATTATATATCAAAAACATTTAATGAAAAATGGAATTTTATCTTGTCTCACTGGTCAAAGATTAAATTAAATTCTATAACTTATGTGAATTAAATCATGAGAAATTTATTAAATATATTTTAATTCGGAGTCCAAATTTGGTTAATAGGTCCCTTTTATTTTTAGTCATTATGAATAATGACTATAGTAAATAATTATCTTCAGGGTAAGGGTAAATTGGGTAATTAAGGTAAAAAATTGTGTTATAAGGACTAACAATTGACCCTAAAACAAGACATTATATTTTAAAATGGGTGAATTCAGACATTTAAAAACAATTCTAGCATATATAGCCTATTTTTTCTATATGTCTTTGATTTATCTATTTATAATATTTTAGTAATTGATAAAGTCAAAAATGTCACTTTCATAATTTTAATAAATGAAATATTTTATGATAGGGATAAAAACAAATTATGATTGGTTAAAAATATCATTTTAAATATATATTAATTTTTATCAGGTTAATTTATTTCTATATTTTATAAATCATATAAAAACCTTAAATTTTTACGCAATGCTGACAAGATATTTATTGAATTAATAAGAAAATAAAATAAATTATTTTAAAAATTTTAAAACTAAAACAATAAGAAATAACTATTGACGTATCTAAATTTATTTGATAAATATAACATTTTATTTATTTTTTAATGTAATATATTCCAAATCCATTGTTCGGATAGTTTTTTCAACGGTAAGTTATACAAACATTTCACAAAATGACAGTAATGATATTTTATAATACAAAATATTTTATTAAATGATTTAAACATCCTAAAAATACTATATTTTGAAATGGTACTAGGATATGTTCAAAAATATTTTTATTATACATTCAGGGACCAATTTTCCTTTTAAAGATAATATATTGACCGTTAATGTGTAAAAACATTAATTATCATGGTATTTGTCAAAAAGCATTAATATGGGTTAATACCAAATCTAAGGGTAAACAATCACCTAAACTTGTAAAAATTTTATTGCATGATAGTATTTAGATCCATAATAATATTATATTGGATTTTTTTATTTTTATTTTTTCCATGAAATTAATATATATTAATTTAATATTGTAGAAAATTCAAAAGTTACCCTCCCCACAATTACAAAACAGAACCTCATCTCCAATTTCATTCACACTTAAAATCCTATTAGTTTCTATATTATAGTAAAAATACCTTAAATAAATTGCTATACACGTACTAGGGTAATTTTATTGGTTATAAAGCACCACTGGTAAGGCTTTTGGTGTAAACATAAAGTGGCTCTCTATAAAAAGAAGTATCATTTTTAACAAAATATTTTTTTTATTTTATGTTAAAAATCATTTCTATATTATTAAACCATTACAATATAATAAAATATGTATCTATCATATATGTAGATTTTTTTATATAAATTTAATAACCTACATTGTTCTCTTCTTCCATCAAATGAGAAATGAAACCATCATTCAACTGTTCGGTGGGCTACCACCTCACGAATCGATGTTATTCATTGTACATAATCATATCTTATGGATATTTATGATAATTAATTTTATGTTTATATCTTATGTTAATTAAATATTTGAGATTCGAAAAATATAATATAACATCTTCATTCATACCTTTCCATAAATCGAAAATGGTAATGTCATTACTGCATACATGTGGATTTCAACTTCCATTAAGTGATGTGATAAATTTTTCATCACCAATTCATATAGATGATATATATAAGTTCATTTAAAGAAATACAATTTTAATTATTATATAATTATAAATATGGAAGGATAAAATAATATTTATCTTTTGTCCATCATGGTCATTGAAAAATGAAAATGTTACTAATGTGTATGTAGGACTTACCTTCTCTATGATGGTAATGTACATAATTTTTAATAACGACATTTCAAGGTTAGACATTAAATTATAATTTTTGTATAAAAATGATAAATATTTCATGATTATTATTTTTGTATATGATGGGAAAATTATCACTTTTACTATATTCATCCTACTGAATTTATTTTTGATATATGGACAAAATATCACCAAATCATTCAATCTGAACTTAATTGATTGTGATGATAAATATAACACGGTAAAATTATAAAAAATTAAATAATAATCTTGAAAATTTATATTAAGTAAGTAAATAATTTAAATATATTTATTATTCGAAAATATAAATAACGTATGAGATATGTCATACCTGAGGTAATGGATTTCATATCAATCTTCATTCTGTTGAGGCATATTTGATATTATACAATTATTTACATATATGTGGTGAGTATACTTCTCATATGATATATTAAAAAAGAATAGATATTTATTCTTGATGATTAATTCTTCAATTCATGTTAACTCTTTCAATGGGTTATAATTTAGATGATACTAAGAAGGTGATGATTTATTTTAAAATCTCATTTTTTGGAATGGATTAATTTCTGTTGAAGGAATATCATAATCTATCCTTAATAAAATATATCTATTTTCATATGATTTTTATAATTATGTATTTTCCATATTTGTTTCCAAAAATATTCTTTATTTAGAACTTGAATCAATAAGTGAAATATTTTGAGGAAATGTCATTTTATTTCTCTTTTAATCATATAGATTTGTCTTCCATGTCCTTACTTTTAAAAATTATTTTAAAAAAGTTTTTTTTATCAATAAAATTATTTATTATGAAAAATTAATGTTCTTCGTGAAATATTAATTTTTATAAAGTGTCTTTTATAGTGTTTTTTTAATGGATAATTTTTTAATTTCTTTATAAACTTCAAAAGGAATATTTTCAATGTGTATAGTATCAACAAACATTCCATTCACATTAATTATTTTATGATATTTATCATCTTCTATAAGTATTGGGTTGTTTTACAAATTAAAAAAATTAAATAATTTTTTATTTTTTTAATTACATTTTATTTTTTTCTCAAAATTTCTTGAATTAATTAAAAATCCTTTACTTTTTATGAATTTATTTTCATTTTTGACCACTTATTCAATTTTCATTCTTAACATTGTTACGAAACATTCACGTTCTTGTGGTCGTTAGAAATTAAATTTCTCTTAAATATAAATAGTCTTTGTTTCATGGATATTATTTTATCATAAAATATATACCAATTCTACATATGGTGTTTCCATTGAATGTTTTTTGATTGAAAAGCTAAAATCTTGAAAATATTTATATTCTTTATTCATTAGGGATATTTATTGGTAATTCATATTTTTTATTAATTTATGTTATCATTAAATTTATGAGTAATGTATTGGACCTGTATTTATGGGATGTTCCTCGTTAGTGATATACCCTCTATGAATTAACTAATCTCTTAAGGTAAATGGGTAATATAGCATTAAATGGGTTTCTGGTGTGTACATACTGTATCACCCCATGGATTTAAAAATTAATTTAATATTGAATGTAATGCATGTAACACTAAGTCTCTGTGAAACAATAATGTTTTATTATAATATTTCCCTTAAAAATATTCCCCATCTTTGTTTTGAATTTCAATAAATAGGCATACAAGGTTGCGATCAGTAACTTATTTAGTGTTTAATAGGATCAACATACATTTTTTGGGACTAATAACTTGACTATTATTAATAGTAATGTACCCTTCATAATTTTAATAAGACCCTTATGAATGATAACTTCACCCATGTAAGTATAAATAAAATATAGGCATCATACAAATGAGAGTGAATATATTAAAAATTAATAATTAATTCTTGGTATTTTTATGAGTAATAAATATTGAATTACAATTTTAAATTAATAAATCGTTTTAAATTAAAATTCATTTGCACAAAATATATACCTATATAAATATTTTTTTTGTCCTATGGTCTCAGGATAATTTTATGAGACCTTTGTTAATTTATGAAAGTGTTATACTATTATTTCGAAAATTAAAATCAATATTTTTCAGGTAAATAAATATTTTATTTAAAAATTAAATTTCACCTATTTAAAAATTATTTTCATAAAATAGAGTACATTTTTTTTATTTTACACATCTAAAAATTCTAATGTTGAATTTTTTGGATTTTTCTTATATACTTGAATTTTTATTGAATAGTAAAATACTGTAATTTAGGGTATAATTACATCAGAAGATAAATACACTATTCCTCAAGTCATCGATGATGTAATCACACTTCTAACAAATTAACAAGATCTTATAACAAATTTTTATCACAATAATCAACACTATTACTCGTCTTCAACAATATAATAAAATAATTAATGAGATATTCAAAAATCACCCATCTCCTCCACTATAAATACAACCCCTCACACCCTCTTATCCTCACACCTATAATCCTTGAATATTACCAAAGCTCTTCCCAAATACTCTTCCCTAGTCTATCCCCTTTTCCATGAGCTCTTTTTCTTTCCATCAGACTAAAACCCCTTCCCTTAAAGAGTTTTTTAATGAGGATATTTCAATAGGTAAACACACTTCCGTTTTCTTTTAATTTGATTTTCAATTTATTTTATTTTATTATCTTCTCTACACCTCCTCTATCAAAATGATCATGATAAATCAAATATAATTTTTATACTATAATTATATCATGTTAATGGAATATCCATCATAAATATCTTTACTCTCTCCATCCCTTTTATTTTAAAAAAGAAATAATCATCCAGGAGGTGCCAATTAAGAATTTTTATATTCAAAAAACATTCATTCTTTAATTAATCATTCAAGGATGGTAATTAAAACATTTTTATGGCTAAAAATGATTATAAAATATGTATTATGTCTTATGTAATGTTCTGAATCTATTATATATACATAATTACAATTCATATGACAAAACTAGTACATAAAAATAGAAATATCATCAAAATAATCAAAATGATTATCACTAATGTTATATCTAATAACTCATCCTCATACCATATAACCAAATTAATTATATCACCATTTAATCTTTTTTATTTTCCTTAGTATCACATATATTCAATTATTTATATTTATAAAAATTCCAGATGAACTTCCATACTCATATATAATTATACAAAACATGAAATCCAAGGAATCAAACACTCTCGATCGTTAAAATTGTTTTTTATAACTCATCCAAAATGACATAAATGAACTTAATAAAACTGTAAAAAAAAATACATGTATATAAGGTTATAAATTTATTATTAAATAAATTTATGTTTATTTTCATGATTTTAATGTCAAGTGATGAACTAATTTATACATAAGGTAAGGGTTTTCTACTTGTACTCCATTATCTTTCGGGTTACTATTTACCAATATTAATCCTAGTTAAATTATTTATTATTCTTATATACTATTCATAAATTCTGTTCTAATTTTCTATATTTTTACCAATTAAAATAATTCATTACATTATTGGGAGTTAAATGTTTTATTAATATCTTTCTCAATTCACCCAGATAAACCATCCTGATTTATGGGAACATCTCAAATTATTACCTATTTTCAAGTGCACTCTATAATATGTTCTGAGCCAAAATTAAATTTTTAAATACAACTCATTTCATCATTGAAATAATTCCTTATTTTATTTATGGTTTTATGAAAAAAAAATTCCAAAGGAACTCTTCTTTTTATAGTAACAGCGTATTTCTCTCAAAAATTGATCGATTGTTTTATTAGAGTATATTTTTCAATTTTAATCCACATATTGAATTTTATGTCTTATATAGGTTTATATATTATTTTTATCATCTACTATATTATATTAAATTTTCTTGGAATATTTTTAATTTGGATGTTATATCTTGATACCATTCATCATACTACTCAGAATGGGTAGTGTTTATGTCTATAGATTGGGGAAAGTTATTTCATATTATCATGTTGTTTTTGTGTATGACCTTTCATTTGAAGAATTAACTGGACATACAAAGTGATATGTGGGACTACTATATCCCCTCATAGCTTTTTTAGGTCTCATGAGACATAATATTATTGGGTTTTTGTCGAGGTGATACCCTAATATTTTTAGACATCTTGGTTGAGGCCTTGAAAACATGTTTCAGATGTCCGACAAAATGTATTCCATCATTATGGTATTAGTAATTGATACACCATGTGATTATTCGACCAGTAAATATCAATATTTATGTTTCATTCTATTATGATCATTTTTAGGCATTTATTTAATCATATTTCATTCTTACCATATTATCTTCAAGTATAATTTTAATGGTATGTGTTTTTATTTGTTCACCATGCTTATTGTTTATTTTTATGATCACTTCCACTATAATACTTACCCTTTTTAGCATATAATCTCACTACATTCTTATCTTTTACTTACCCAAGGCTGTGAAGATAAATATTATGAATGACATGCAGGGATAATATATGATTCATAAATGTTTCGAATGGAATTAATATTATGAATTTAATTTCATGTGGTAATATTGAACTTATATTTGTATCTCCTTTTCAAAAAATAAAAAATTATTCATTCCATCAGAATACAACATTCTGGTAATCTGGAAAATGTTTTAATATAAGTCGTCAACCTAGAGCAACTGGGGAGGGGTCTATACTATTTTTATTCAAGGATGTTTTGTATAGTCATTGGAAACTATATTAAGAAAACATATATTATGTAAAAAAACCCTTGAGATAAAATTTGAAGATAATTATACAATAACATAAAAAAATTTTGGTAAGTTATAGATTTTTTTGATCTTCTAAGAAAATAAATACTTTCCTAGATTCTACAAGTGGACATGCTTCTGGCATAGATATACCGAGGAATAAGAACTATGAAAAGGTGTTTCAGACCACCATGGGAAAACATAGTCCATGATAATGGGCCTTACTATACACCTACATTGAAGCACCCAAGGTAAATTATTAGATAATTCACATATTCATTATAAACCATTTTGAAGGATTTAAATGTAAATATGTTCTCATGGAAACCAAGCTTATGATTTTTTCAATTAGACATTCATAACATTTTCAATTTATTTAAGTGTTTTGATAGTTTGATATTATTCATTATGATTCATGGCCTTATTTGTTGTATGCCATTATTAAGAAATGGAGCCTAGTGGAGGTAATGGAAACCACATGAATCCACGTATCCTATTTAAGGATTTTCCTCTTTTGTAAGATAATGATGTTGGTACAAGAGCCGCGACTGGTGTTGATTGGCTTATGACAGTACTGGGATAGCAGACTTTGGTTATGAATAATAAAGATACCCATATGGAGCATCATGATCTATAATGTGGAGTGGCAATGTTAGACCACTTTATGATAAAACATAATCTATCATTTAATTGTACTATAAACCAATTCAGAGTAGAGTAAATGATATGTTACATAGAGAAGATAATTCTCACTATTGGATTTAATGAAAGGGAGAAGGTTATCATGGATGGTTTTCATCTATCTGGAGATATGGATTAGTGGTGGTCCTTAATTAAAAATACAAAGGAGTAAGAAATGTAATAAATTGATTGGGGGGACTTTAAGGAAATATAGTAAGAAAAATATTTTTCTTTGAGAACAGTGAGAAACTATAGAGAGGAAATTAATGAGCTTGAATAAATAATAGGATGAAAACATTAAAATTTATTAATCCCATTTTACAAGGCTAGAAAGGCATGTCACGGAAAAAATATGTAATCCAAGTAGTATTATTGATCGATTCATTGATGGATTAAAACCATTCTTCTAAGGGTCACTGGTTTCTCAAAATTTATCATTATAAAAATATATAGTCTCATGAGTTACCAAGATATATAAATAATCCTCTAAACCTTACGAATTTAAAGGAAATTAATAGAATAAAAGGTTGGTTGATGAAAGAATATATAAAGGGAAGAATAAAAATGGGATTTTTCTATCATGTGATACATGGTGAATGAAACCCCCCGAAGCCTTCTTAAAAGGAAAATGGATCTGTTAAAAAAATGAGAAATACGCAACCAACCTTGTGATTATAAAGAAAATAAAGAATATACCAATGTTCAATGATACAATTTTAAAGTTATGGTGCATTATAAAAATGATTTTCTGAAGCATGAAGGAATTATTACCCAGATAAGGATAAGATAGAACAGGAATGATTATGTGATCACAACAACTATGGTTGAAGTTCCTATTGATGAGGTGATAGGTTCTTTAATAATTTCCTAAAACTTATAAAATGCTCTATTAAATTTTTGATCTTCAAATTATTTTATATCTTCACACTTTTCTATGAAAATTATAGATTTCCAATTTGAATTAATAATGGTGTTATCAGTTAAAACGCTAAAGGGAAGTATCGTTGCAAAAACTATGTGTCGATCAGTCCCGCTTATAACACATATACATGCTCTAGTTTCTGTCCTTGTCACCATACCCATCATTTAATTTGATAAAATTCTTGGAATAAATTTGTTTTCATGTCATTATGTAAAAATATATTGTAAGAAGAAAAAAGATAAATATTTTGAGATTAATGTAGAATCCCTTATCTATAGGACAGAAACCTCATCATTTGATTCTTATCTAGATCCATCCCCAATAGCTCTACTGAATAAAATTCTTGGGAAATAATATAAAATAATATCTATGGGTGAGGAAGGAAATATTAAAAATTGAGGATATATCTATTGTTAAAGAACACATTGATGTATTTCTAGAGAATTTACCTAGACATCCTTTAGAGTAGGAAATTGAGTTTTCTGTTGATTTAATTCTTGGTGCAATGACTATAAAAATAAATCCTCATAGAATGGCTAAAATGTAATAAGTATAAATGAAGAAACAACTATTGGAAGTGAATGATAAAGGATTTGTCCTCCATAGTTTTTTTCATGGGGATCTATGTCCCCTTTTTCAAGAAGAAATATGGATCTAAGGGGTTGTATAAGGCTCCAGCCTTAAACCTTACTTATTCTTAAGTTACTTCAATAATACATGTTGGGTATATTTTTAGGTTTAGAGTTTTAGAGAATTAGATCATAAAGCATGCATTACATTCCACATTTAAACAAAGTGGTTACATAAAAGATAGTATTCATTTTTCCCATCAATTGAAACATATTTAAAATAAAACATGGATTCTTTCTTGACACTTCCTTGAAACTATCATCATATCATGTACCTTTCCCTTGACCTGCTAAAATACATTTCAAAACCTGGGATGAGCATAAAAAGCTCAGTAAGGGATATAGAAAAATATGGATAGTTAACATGAGTACATGTATACATAAGAATCAATGAAATCATACTCTACTCATAAAACATAATCACTTTAACATACTTCATCATATCATTAATAAATCATAGAAATCATAAGACATAAATGTAACTTGAGGCATTCATAACATTCGTACGTAGGGAGTATCCCTCTTGGTAACATTTGGAATACCCATCACAGTATATTCCCTAAATCACTTCGGATAAAAATTAACGTTTAACTCCTTCATGTTACCCAATGCATTGGAGAGCTATATCAGTCTCACCCGCCATTAGATTATCACAGAACCACCCGTCTTCATAATAATGCCCAAGAACCATAACATAATCGTATCACATAAAACATGCATAAAGGAAACATAACATTTCCACTTTTAAATCAAAAGATATCAATACAACACATTGATATAAAAACATTATGAAAACCATTTTCAATACAAAAATAAAATAAAATTAAAACATGGTATTTATTTTTCTTTTAAAAAAAGTTATGTCTTATAGAGGAAGCCGAAAATCAAATAATGGTCACGGCGGCGGAGAAGTCGTTTTCGCTGCCTACGTACGACAAAAACATTCCCTATTGTCGTTTAGTAAAATGCTTCATATAAAAAAGATTCATTTTGGATAAATGTAAAAGTCAAAGGGGTTTATACACCATATAAAAGAAGGTTGTGTATAAAACAAAATATGCCTCAATGAAAGGAGATAGAGACAAAGTCCCATTCCTCGGGTCCAACTTGACTCGATCGTTCTTTAACCTCCTGAATAATAAACCTGAGTTAATTTATACTTGCATAAGAACCTTTTTCAAGTTCACTATTACTTTTATATCACTTATTACCATGTCATGAACACTATGTAATTATTTAAGTTAATAACGGCCATTTTAATGATCATTGGTACTTGAGTCAAAAATAAACTCATTATAATTACATGTTTTTCATGTATCCATTATATCCAGAGTTATACTCATGATGCCGATATCATATATATCATATATACCCAGTATATACATGCATTTATAATATTACATAACGTTTAGAGGTAAGAAATGAAATGCACCGTTCATGGAGACGGTAAGCCGTACATACGCATGAACGCTACTTTCATTTCTATTTCATATTTTATGGAATGTAATAATAATGATATAAAGGTATATTATAATTCCAGTATAATATCATATATAATATCATTAATTACATCCTTTATACATCCCACATATGGCATTAACGAATCAAATAACTTTGAAGGGGCGGTAGTCCGCACTTCCTAAAATGAAGATATCACGTTTACCCATAATGGAAACCATAAATGTATGACATAAATGAAAAATACAGAATCTTAAGTAAAAAATAAACATATTATATATCATATAAAAATATAGTGTCATCTTAATGGCCACCTTTGAAGGTGTTAAAAGAATATTGAACAATCATCGTTTCGTGGGGGAAGAAATTCGCCATCCACGGAAACAGTATGTTCTTTAACCATTAGATGTAGGTGTTTGTAAGTGTAGCTTGAATATTTCTTATAACAACATACTAGTATATGGAATATACTGGTGTTGTTACAAAAGAAATTAATAAAAAGAGTTTAGGGGGTTGTAGAAGCAAAATATAACATAAGAACATAGGAGAAGACACTACCTTTAAATCGGGTAACTCTTTTTGATTTGATCTCAAATGCATTTTTGGAAGACATCTGCCAAAAGTGAGGATTCTAAGAGTTATATAGGGATGTGGAGAGACAAAATGGGTAGGGGTTGGCCGAGCCAATGGCTTTGGAAGTGTTTGTAAGGTGGTAGAGGTGGGGGCCTTTTATAAGAGGATAGGAGGGGAACTCTTGGAAAGTTAAGAAAAGATACTTTGTTATAAAATGATTTTCGGATAAAAAAGGTCCCACAATTATAAATATCGAGGATAAGGTAATAAGGGTTCGAAATCCACCCATCTAATAAGTTTTTGACAATTGTAGGTCTTATATTTTACATTATATTTTCATTTTATTTAAATCGTTAAATAATGAGGTAATCGCTGCATCATCATGGTGTCATAAATAATTTAATTTATTTAATGTCTAAAAATTATAATAAAAAATATAGTGATGTATTAAATCTTTTTATATTTCTAATGAATATTTATAGTCAAAAATATGACTTGTATAATCCCATTTAAAAATTGTTTTAGTAAAACAACTCATGTTTGTGACATTTTAATTTTAACATTAAATAAAAAGGTATTTATGTTATTTTCCCACAAAAGTGGCTCCATGGGGTCCCCAAGTCGACCCATGGATTTTCTTTGTCAGCCATGACACATCCAATAATGGTAGGACATGTGTTTAGGAATTTTCATTTTATTATAATTTCATTTTTGCCTTAAATTGCACTAATTACCTCTAATCGTGATTAAAAACTTAAAATTTACTATTAACCAAAAAAATATTTTAATCCCATTGAGCCACATTTTACATATTAATGACAACCATGTATGCATGATTTTTGAAATTCAAAACACAGAGGTGGTAAAATTTCATTTAAACGAAAAATCAGTTTTTTAAGTGCCACTTAGTGGTTTCCCTATTCATCAAAAATTGAAGCTTTTCAGAAAAATACCAAAACTTCACCCTAAGATATATTTGATATTCCAAATTCAAAAATTATGCCTATTTTACAAAATGAAAAACATATAAGCTACATTAATTAATTTAATAATTAATTCCCGCTGTCAGAGCAAATAGCCTGTTTTTATGAAATAATAAGTATCAAAGATTGACACTAGTTTAAGTCCAATTTCAAAGTGAAATTAATTCCAACGACCACTTTTGGATTAAATGGTAAAACTTTATTCTAATTGAACTTTAAAACAAATTCAAAAGATAATCTAATCATATAAATAAATTAGATTAAAAAGAGGTTTTGAATTAAAATACAACATTTTTCACTACTCATTAAAAATGATCTTTATCAGAAAAATACCAAAAATTTACCCAAAGTAAATTTCAATGTCCCAATCATAAAGAATAAGTTTATTTTGACAAATATATCTTATAAAATTGTCAAATTTTAATTTAAAAATGATTTTCCATCAAAAGGAAGTAAAACAATCTTTTAAAAATATTATTGTATTCCATGCTTACGATTGGATTTATTCTCATTTTAAGCCCCTAAAACACTATCTAATTCATTAATAGACATAGATAAAAATATATATTATTCATTACTTACTTGGGATGTTACATCCTTCCTTCCTTTAAAAAATTGCGTCCCCACAATTTATTTACTTATCGAATAAGTGGGGGTATTTAGCCCTCATTGCATTTTCAGATTCCCATGTTGCCTCGTCAATCATGTGGTTTTTCCACAAAACATTTACCTGATGGATCACTTTATTCTGTAACACTTTCTCCCTATGGTCAAGAATCTGGACCGGTTTTTCCTCAAATGGTAGGTTCTCTTCCAACTGAACTACCTCTGAACTCAAAACATGAGATGGATCTGGCAAGTACTTCCTTAACATTGAATCATGAAAAAAATTGTGTACCAGAGATAAACTCGGAGGTAAAGCCACTCGGTAAGAAACTGAGCCAACTCTCTTCAGAATTTCATATGGTCCAATTAACCTTGGACTCGGCTTTCCTTTCTTACCAAATCACATCACACTTTTCCATGATAAGACTTTGAGAAAAACATGATCACCTACCTCAAAAGAGAGATCCTTCCTCATGTTGTCTGCATAACTCTTCTACCTGCTCTGATCTATTATCATGTGTTTCTGAATCAACTGAACTTTTTCTTCCATCTCTTCTACCAATTCTGGTCCCATCAGCTTCCTTTCACCAACTTCATCGCAGAAAGCATGAGTTCGACATCGCATCCCATATAACGCCTCAAATGGTGCCATCTGTATACTGAATGAAAACTGTATTATATGAAAATTTAACCGAAGAAAGCTGTTGGTCCCAACTTCCATGATAATCCATCGAACAAGCACGTAACATATCCTCCAATGTCTGGATTTTTTGTTCTGACTGCCCATCTGATTGAGGATGAAAAGTCGTACAAAAATTTAATTTAGTACCCAATGACTTCTGAAGGCCTTTCCAAAAGTTAGAAGTGAACCTGGGATCACGGTCAGATACAATGGAGATAGGAACTCCATGTAACCTGACTATCTCTTTAAGATACAAATGAGAAAGTTGATCTAGGGAAAAAGTATCTTGTATAGCAAGGAAATGAGCAGATTTAGTCAAGCGATCAACAATAACCCAGATTTCATTATTACCTCGAGGTGTCTTCGGCAATCCCACAAAAAGTCCATGGATATATTTTCCCATTTCCACTCTGGCACTGGTAAAGGCTAAATCATCCGTTTCGGTAACTGCCGCTTTGCTTTATCCTGTTGACACGTCAAACACTTCATAGTAAATTCAGCAATATCTCGTTTCATTCCATCCCACTAGTAGTACTCCTGAAGATCTCTATACATCTTAGTACTGCCTGGATGAACTGAAAACGGAGAACTATGAGCTTCATATAACAACTCTCTCTTCAACTGTGAATCACAAGGCACACACAATATCTTCCCAAATCTCAAAACACAATCATTATGAATGTTGAATTCAGGCAAATTACCCTTCTGAACCTGCTCTACCTTTTTCTGTAACTCACTGTCTTGCTTATGTGCTTTATTGATTCTGTCTGATAGAGAAGGTTTCACTGATACCTGAAACAAAACAGAAGAACATCCTGCCCCAAAAACGTCTATGCCAAATTTTATCAAATCCTTAACCAAAGGATCACATTCCAAATGCAACATTATTAATGAAGCATTACTTTTTCGACTCAAAGCATCGGCCACTTTATTTTCTTTTCCTGGATGGTAATGAATTGCACAATCATAATCCTTGATTAATTCCAGCCATCTCCTCTGTCTCACGTTCAATTCTTTCTGAGTGAATATATACATTAAAATTTTGTGATCGGTATATATTTCACACTTTACTCTATACCAATGATGCCTCCAAATTTTTAAAGGAAAAACAACAGCAGCTAATTCCAAATCATGTGTAGGGTAATTTACCTCAGGAATTTTTAACTGAAGTGAAGCATAGGCAATTATCTGATCATTCTACATTAGGACGCAACCAAGTCCTTTCAATGAAGCATCACTGTAGATAACAAACACACCATTGCTGGAAGGTAGTGCCAAAACTAGAGCATTCACCAATGTTCTTTTAAGTTCTTGAAAACAATCATCACATTCTTTTGTTCAGATAAACTTAACACCCTTCCGAGTTAGCATAGTCATTGGACTAGATAACCGTGAAAAATGTCTAACAAACCTTCAGTAATATCCTGCCAAACCAAGGAAGCTACGAATCTCAGTTACATTTGTGGGACTTGGACATTCTTCAACAACTCTTTTTTTTGCAGGTTCCACAGTTATTCCATCTTTACAAACAATATGACCAAGGAAAGAAATTTTTTGCAACCAAAACTCACACATTCTGAATTAACCATACAATTTCTTTTCATTTAAGGTTTGCAATATAACCCTTAAATGTATTTCTTGCTCCTCTTTATTTTTAGAAAACACCAAAATGTCATCAATAAAAACATCCAACATTTTTCACCTGAGTCATCTGAGCCATCACTGCGAAAAACTGTTTTGTTCTGATTTTGACCATCTTAGGTTACTAATTTGAAAGGTCATTTCCCTCTGTATGCCTTCCCAGAAAATCTGTTTTGTTCCCTCAATGAAAAACCATTCTTAACACAGAAATATCTTTGGAGAAGAAACATGGTAATCTTCTAATGCTATATCATTTCAATTTGACCATAAAAAAATATTTTTGGATAATCATTTAATAAAATTCTAACTCCTAAAGTTATCTAAACATACCTGTGATACCAACTATAAATCCCTAGCCTTAAGCCTTAATTAATCATAAGTTACTTAAAGAATACACATTGAGGATCTTTTCAGTTTTAGAGTTTTAGAGAATTATATCATAAAACATGCATTACATTCCACATTTATACAAAGTGGTTACATAAAAGATAGTATTCATTTTTCCCATCAATGGAAACATATTTAAAATAAAACATGGATTCTTTCTTGACACTTCCTTTACACTATCATCATTTCATGTACCATTCCCTTGACCTGTGAAAAAACATTTCAAAACATGGGATGAGTATAAAAAGCTCAGTAAGGGATATAAAAAATTATGGAAAGGAAACATGAGTACATGTATACATAAGAATCAATGAAATCATACTCTACTCATAAAACATAAGCACATTAACATACCTCATCAAATCATGAATAAATCATCGAAATCATAATACATAAAGGTAACTTGAGACATTCATAACATTCTTACGTAGGGAGTAATCCTCTTGGTTACGTTTGGAATACCCATCACAGTATATTTCCTAAATCTATTCAAAGAAAACTTAACATCTAACTCCTTCGTGTTACCCAATGCATTGGAGGGCTATATCGGGCTCACCCGCCCTTAGTTTATCACGGAACCACCCATCTTCATAATAATTCTCAAGAACCATAACATAATCGTATCACATACAACGTGCATAAAGGAAACATAACATTTCCACTTTTCAATCACAAGATATCAATACAACACTTGATTTAAAAACATTATGAAATCCATTTTCAATACCAAAATAAAAGAAAAGTAAAACATGGTATTTATTTTTCTTTTTAAAAAAATTTATGTCTTGTAGAGAAAGCTGAAACTCAAATAATTGTCACGGCGGCGGAGAAGTCTTTGTCACCGCATACGTACGACAAAAACAATCCCTTTTGTCATTTAGTAAAATGATTCGTATAAAAAATATTCCCTTTGGATAAAAGTAAAAGTCATAGGGGTTTATACACCGTATAAAAGATGGTTGTGTATAAAACAAAATATGCCTCAATGAAAGGAGATTGAGACGAAATCCCATACCTCAGGTCCGACTTGACTCGATCATTCTTTAACCTCCTGAATAATAAACTTGAGTTAATTTATACTTGCTTAAGAACCTTTTTCAAGTTCATTATTCTTTTTATATCACTTATTACCATGTCATGAACACTATGTAATTATTTAAGTAGATAACGGTCGTTTTAACGATCATTGGTACTTGAGTCAAAAATAAACTCTTTATAATTAAAATTTGTTCATGTATCCATTATATGAAGAGTTATACTCATGATGTAGATATCATATATATCATATATATCCATTATATACATGCATTTATAATATTACATAACTTTTCGAGGTAAAAAATGAAATGCACCGTTCATGGAGACGGTAAGCCGTACGTACGCATGAACGCTACTTTCATTTCTATTTCGTGTTTCATAGAATGGAATCATAATGATATAAAGGTATATTATAATTTCAGTATAATATCATATATAATATCATTAAATACATCCTTTATACATCCCACATATGGCATTAACGAATCAAATCACTTTGAGGGGCGGTAGTCCGCACTTCCTAAAATGAAAATATCATGTTACACATAATGGAAACCATAAAGGTATGCCATAAATGAAAAAGGCAGAAGATTAAGTAAAACATAAACATATTATATATCATATATAAATATATTGTCATCTTAATGGCCTCCTTTGAAGGAGTTAAAAGAATATTGAACAATCATCGTTTCGTGAGGCAGAAATTCGCCATCCACGGAAACAGTATGTTCTTTAACCATTAGATGTAGGTGTGTGTAATTTTAGCTCGAATCCTTCTTATAACAACATCCTAGTATATGGAAGATAATGGTGTTGTTACAAAAGAAATGAATAAAAAGAGTTTAGGGGGCTGTAGAAGCAAAATAAAACAAAAGAACACATGAGAAGACACTACCTTTAAATCGGGTAAATCATTTCATTTGATCTCAAAGGCTTTATTGGGAAGAATTCTGCCCAAAGTGAGGCCTCTAAGAGTTATAGAGGGATGTGTAGAGACCAAATGGGTAGGGGTTGGCCGAGCCAAAGGCTTTGTAAGTGTGGGTAAGGTGGTAGAGGTTGAGGCCTTTTATAAGAGGAGAGGAGGGGCACTCTTGGAAAGTTAAGAAAATATACTTTTTTATAAAATGATTTTCTGATACAAAAGGTCCCACAATTATAAATTACGAGTATAAGGTGATAAGGGTTCGAAATCCACCCATCCAATAAGTTTTTTACAAGTTCAGGTCTTAGATTTTACATTATATTTTCATTTTATTTAAATCGTTAAATAATGAGGTAATCGATGCATCATCATGGTGTCATAAATAATTTAATTTATATAATGTCTAAAAATTATAGAAAAAATATCATGATGTAGGAAATAGGTTTAGATTTATAATTAATATTTATAGTAAAAAATATGACTTGTATAACCCAATTTAAAAATTGTTTTAGTAAAACAAATCATGTTTGTGACATTTTAATTTTAGCATTAAATAAAAAGTTATTAATGTTATTTTCCACCAAAGTGGCTCCATGGGGTCTCCAAGCCGACCCATGTATTTTCTTTGTCGGCCATGAAAAATCCAATAAGGGTAGGACATGTGTCTAGGTATTTTCATTTTATTATAATATTATTTTTGTCTTAAATTGCACTAATTACCTCTAATCGCGATTAAAAACATAAAAGTTACTATTCACCACAATATTATTTTAATCCCATTGAACCAAATTTTACATCCTAATGACAACCATGTATGTCGGAATTTTGAAACTCAAAACACAGAGGTGGTGAATTTTCATTTAAACGAAAAATCAGTTTTTTATGTACCACTTAGTGGTTTCACTATTCATAAAAAATTAATGCTTTTCAGAAAAATACCAAAAATTCACCCTAAGATATATTTGATATTCCAAATTCAAAAAATATTTCTATTTTAAAAAATTCAAAACATATAAGTTACATTAATTAATTTAATAATTAATTCCCGCTGTCAGCGCAAATAGCGTTTTTTATGAAACAATAAGTATCAAAAGATTGACACTAGTTTAAGTCCAATTTCAATTTGAATTTAATTCCAACGACCACTTTAGATTAAATGGTAAAAATATATTCTAATTTAACTTTAAAACCAATTCAAAAGATAATCTAATCATATTAATAAATTAGATTAAAAAGAGGTTTTGAATTAAAATACAACAATTTTAACTATTCATTAAAAAATGAACTTTATCGGAAAAATAACAAAAATTAACCCAAAGTAAATTTAAATGCCCCAATCATAATGAATAAGTTTATTTTGAAAAATAGATCTTATAAAATTGTCAAAAGATTGATTTAAAAATGGTATTCCATCAAAAGGTAGTAAAATAATCTTTTAAAAATATTAGTGTATTCCATGCTTAAGATTGGATTAATTCTTATTTTAAGCCCCTAAAACACTATCTAATTCATTAACATACATAGATAAAAATATATATTATTCATTACTTACTTGGGATGTTACATCCATCCCCCCATTAGAAAACTACGTCCCTGCAATTTATTTACTTATCCAATAAGTGGGGGTATTTAGCCCTCATTGCATTTTCAGATTCTCATGTTGCCTCTTCAATCATGTGGTTTTTCCACAAAACCTTTAACTGATGAATCACCTTATTTCATAACACTTGCTCCCTGTGGTCAAGAATCTGGACCGGTTGTTCCTCATAAGATAGGTTCCTTTCCAGCTGAACTACCTCTGGACTCAAAACATGAGATGGATTTGGCATGTACTTCATTAACATTGAAACATGAAAAACATGGTGTACCTGAGATAAACTCGGAGGTAAAGCCACTCGGTAAGAAACGGATCCAACTCTCTCCAGAATTTTATATGGTCCAATAAACCATGGACTTAGCTTACCTTTCTTACCAAATCGCCTCAGACTTTTCCATGGTGAGACTTTGAGAAAAACATGATCACCTACCTCAAAAGAGATATCCTTCCTCTAATTGTACGCATAACTCTTCTGCCTGATTTGAGCTGTTCCCATGTTTTTCTGAATCAATTGAACTTTTTCTGCCATCTCTTCTACCAATTCTGGTCCCATCAGCTTCCTTTCACCCACTTCATCCCAGAAAGATGGAGTTCGACACCGCTTCCCATATAACTCCTTAAATGGTGCCATCTCTATACTAGAATGAAAACTGTTATTATATGAAAATTCAACCAATGAAAGATATTGGTCCCAACTTCCCTGATAATCTATCGAACAAGCACGTAGCATATCCTCCAATGTCTGGATTGTTTGTTCTGACTGCCCATCTGATTGAGGATGAAAATCCGTACTAAAATTTAATTCAGTACACAATTACTTCTGAAGGCCTTTCCAAATGTTAGAAGTGAACCTGGGGTCACGGTCAGATACAATAGATAGAGGAACTCCATGTAACCTGAATATCTCTTTAAGATACAAATGAGAAAGTTGATCTAGGGGAAAAGTATCTCGTATATCAAGGAAATGAGCAGATTTAGTCAAGCTATCAACAATAACCCAGATTGCATTATTACCTTAAGGTGTCTTCAACAATCCTACAACAAAGTCCATGGATATATTTTCCCATTTCCAATCTAGCACTGGTAAAGGCTAAAGCATCCCTTTCGGTAACTACAGATTTACTTTAACCTGTTGACAAGTCAAACACTTCACAGTAAAATCACCAATATATCTTTTCATTCCATCACACTAGTAGTACTCCCGAAGATCTCTACACATATTAGTACTGCCTGGTTAAACTGAAAACGGAGAACTATGATCTTTATATAACAACTCTCTCTTCTACTGTGAATCACAAGGCACACAAAAACTCTTCCCAAATCTCAAAACACAATCATTATCAATGTTGAATTCAGGAAACATACCCTTCTGAACCATCTCTACCTTTTTCTGCAACTCACTGTCTTGCTTCTGTGCTTGCTTGATTATGCCTGATACAGAAGATTTCACTGATACCTTAAACAAAACAGAAGATCATCCTACACCAAAAACTTCTATTCCAAAGTTCATCAAATCCTTAACCAAGGATCACATTCCAAATGCAGCATTGTTAATAAAGCCTTAATTTTTCGACTCAAAGCATCAGACACTTTATTGGATTTTCCCGGATGGTAATGAATTGCACAATCATAATCCTTTATTAATTCCAGCCATCTACTCTATCTCATGTTTAATTCTTTCTGAGTGAATATATACATTAATCTTTTGTGATCGGTATATATTTCACACTTTACTCCATACCAATGATGCCTCCAAATTTTTAAAGCAAAAACAACATCAGCTAATTCCAAATCATATGTAGGTTAATTTACCTCATGAATTTTTAACTGACGTGAAGCATAGTCAATTACCTGATCATTCTGCATTAGGACGAAACCAAGTCCTTTCAATGAAGCATCACTGTAGATTACAAACTCACCATTCCTGGAAGGTAGTGCCAAAACTGGAGCATTCACCAATCTTCTTTTCAGTTCCTGAAAACAATCATCACATTATTTTGTCTAGATAAACTTAACACCCTTCTGAGAAAGCTTTGTCATTGGACTAGATAACCGTGAAAAATTCCTAACAAACCTTCGGTAATAGCCTGCCAAACCAAGGAAGCTACGAATCTCAGTTACATTTGTGGGACTTGGCCATTCTTTAAAAAAATCTTGTTTTTGCAGGATCCACAATTATTATATCTTTAGAAACAATATGACCAAGGAAAGAAATTTGTTTCAACCAAAACTAACACTTTCTGAATTTACCATACAATTTATTTTCTTTTAAGGTTTTCAAAATAACCCTTAAATGTCTTTCATGCTCCTCTTTACTTTTAGAAAACACCAAAATATCATCAATAAAAACAACCAACATTTTTCACCTGAGTCATCTGAGCCATCACTACAACAAACTATTTAGTTCTGATTCTGACCATCTCAGGATACAGATTTGAAAGGTCATTTCCCTCTGTATACCTTCCCAGAAAATCTATTCTGTTCCCTCAATGAAAAATCATTTTTAAAACAAAAATATCTTTGCAGAAGCAACATGGTAATATTCAAATGCTATATCATTTCAATTTGACCATAAAAAAATATTTTTGGATAATCATTTTATAAAATTATAACTCCTAAAGTTATCTAAACCAACCTTTGATACCAACTATAAAGCCCCAGCCTTAAACCTAACTTAATCTTGAGTTACTTCAAGAATACACATTCAGGATCTTTTCAGGTTTATAGTATTAGAGAATTAGATCATAAAACATGCATTACATTCCACATTTAAACAAAGTGGTTACATAAAATATAGTATTCATTTTTCCCATCAATGGAAACATATTTAAAATAAAACATGGATTCCTTCTTGACACTATCATCATATCATGTACCTTTCCCTTGACCTGTGAAAAAACATTTCAAAACATGGGATGAGCATAAAAAGTTCATTAAAGGATATAAAAAATTATGGAGAGGAAACATGAGTACATGTATACATCAGAATCAATTAAATCATACTCTACTCATAAAACATAAGAACTTTAACATACCTCATCAAATAATAAATAAATCATAGAAATCATAAGACATAAAGTTAACTTGAGGCATTCATAACATTCTTACGTAGGGAGTAACCCTCTTGGTTACGTTTGGAATACCCATCACAGTATATTCCATAAATCTCTTCAGATAAACCTTAACATTTAACTCCTTCATGTTACCCAATTCATTGGAGGGCTATATCGGGCTCACCCACCCTTAGTTTATCACGGAACCACCCGTCTTCATAATAATGCCCAAGAACCATAACATAATCGTATCACATAAAACATGCATAAAGGAAACATAACATTTCCACTTTTCAATCACAAGATATCAATATAACACATTGATATAAAAACACTATGAAAAATATTTTCAATACACAAATAAAAGAAAAGTAAAACATGGTATTTATTTTTATTTTTAAAAAAAGGTATGGCTTGTAGAGAAAGCTGAAACTCAAATAATGATCACGGTGGCGGAGAAGTCATTGTCTCCACATACGTATGACAAAAAGATTCCCTTTTGTAGTTTAGTAAAATGATTCGTATAAAAAAAGATTCCTTTTGGATAAACGTAAAAGTAAAAGGGGCTTATACACCGTATAAAAGAAGGTTGTGTATAAAAGAAAAAATGCCCCAATGAAAGGAGATTGAGACGAAGTCCCATACCTCAGGTCCGACTTGACTTGATCGTTATTTAACCTCCCAAATAATAAACTTGAGTTAATTTATACGTTCTTAAGAACCTTTTTCAAGTTCATTATTACTTTTATATCACTTATTACCATGTCATTAATACTATGTAATAATTAAAGTTAATAACGGTCATTTTAACGATCATTGGTACTTGAGTCAAAAATAAACTCTTTATAATTACAAGTTTTACATGTATCCATTATATCCAGAGTTATACTCATGATTTAGATATCATATATATCATATATATCATATATATACATGCATTTATAATATTACATAACGTTTAGTGGTAAGAAATGAAATGCACCGTTCATGGAGACGGTAAGCCGTACATACGCATGAACACTACTTTCATTTCTATTTCGTATTTTATGGAATGGAATCATAATGATATAAAGGTATATTATAAATCCAGTATAATATCATTAATTACATCCTTCATACATCCCACATATGGCATTAACGAATCAAATCACTTTGAGGGGGCGGTAGTCCGCACTTCCTAAAATGAAGATTTCACGTTTACCCATAATGGAAACCACAAAGGTATGCCATAAATGAAAAATACAGAAGCTCAAGTAAACCATTAAAATATTATATATCATATATAAATATAGTTTCATCTTAATTTCCACCTTTGAAGGTGTTAAAAGAATATTGAACAATCATCGTTTCGTGAGGCAGAAATTCGCCATCCACGGAAACAGTAGGTTCTTTAACCATTAGATGTAGGTGTGTGTAAGTGTGGCTCTAATACGTATTATAAAAACATCCTATTATAGAGATGATACTGGTTTTTTTACAAAAGAAATTAATAAAAAGAGTTTAGGGGGTTGTAGAAGCAAAATAAAACATAAGAACATAGGAGAAGACACTACCTTTAAATCGGGTAACTCTTTTTGATTTGAGCTCAAAGGCATCCTTGGGAAGACTTATGCCAAAAGTGAGTCTTCTAAGAGTTAGAGAGGGATGTGGAGAGAAAAATGGGCAGGGGTTGGCCGAGACAAAAGCTTTGGAAGTGTGGGTAAGGTGGTAGAGTTGGTGGCCTTTTATAAGAGAAGAGGAGGGGCACTCTTGGAAAGTTAAGAAAGTATACTTTGTTATAAAATGATGTTCGGATAAAAAAGGTCCCACAATTATAAATTTCAAGGATAAGGTGATACGGGGTCGAAATACACCCATCCAATAAGTTTTTTACAAGTGTAGGTCTTATATTTTACATTTTATTTTAATTTTATTTAAATCGTTAAAGAATGAGGTAATCGATGCATCATCATGGTGTCATATATAATTTAATTTATTTATTGTCTAAAAATTATAAAAAAAATATCATGATGTAGGATATCATTTTATCTTTATAATTAATATTTATAGTTAAAAATATGACTTATATAACCCCATTTAAAAGTTATTATAGTAAAACAACTCATGTTTGTGACAATTTAATTCTAACATTAAATAAAACGTTATTAATGTTATTTTCCCACCAATGTGGCTCCATGGGCTCCACTAGTCGACCCATGGATTGTATTGGTCGGACATGACACATCCAATAAGGGTAGGACATTTGTCTAGGTATTTTCATTTTATTATAATATCATTTTTTCCATAAATTGCACTAATTACCTCTAATCGCGATTAAAAACATGAAAGTTACTATTCACCAAAAATTATTTTAATCCCATTGAACCATATATTACTTCTTAATTAAAACCATGTATGTTGTATTTTTTAAATTCAAAACATATAGGTGGTAAAATTTCATTTAAACGAAAAATCAGTTTTTTAAATACCACTTAGTGGTTTCACTATTCATCAAAAATTGAAGCTTTTCAGAAAAATACCAAAACGTCACACTAAGCTATATTTGATAATCCGGATTCAAAAATGATGTATATTTTACAAAATTCAAAACATATAAGTTACATTAATTAATTTAATAATTAATTCCCGCTATCAGAGCAAATAGCATGTTTTTATGAAACAATAAGTATCAAAAGATTGACACTAGTTTAAGTCCAATTTCAAAGTGAAATTAATTCAACGACCACTATTGTATTAAATGGTAAAAATATAATCTAATTGAACTTTAAAAACAATTCAAAATATAATCTAATCATATAAATAAATTATATTAAAAAGAGGTTTTGAATTAAATTACAACATTTGTCACTATTCATTAAAAAATGAACTTTATCGGAAAAATACCAAAAATTTACCCAAAGTAAATTTGAATATCCAAATCATAACGAATAAGTTTCTTTTGACAAATAGATCTTATAAAATTGTCAAAAGGTATATTTAAAAATGGTTTGCCATCAAAAGGCAGTAAAACAATCTTTTAAAAATATTAGTGTATTTCATGCTTAAGATTGGATTTATTCTCGTTTAAAGCCCCTAAAACACTATATAATTCATTAATAGACATAGATTAAAATATATATTATTCATTACTTACATGGGATGTTACAGTTTGTGCATTGACTATAAAGGAATCAATGCTATTATAATAAAGAACAAGTATCCACTTCCTCAGATTGATGATTTCTTTGATTAAATTTACAGAGCCTAATATTTTTCAAAGAATGGAATTTGATCTAGATATAACCAATTGTGTGTGAGAAAGGAAGATATTCCAAAGACATCATTTTGAACCATGTATAGGCATTATAAGTTTACAGTAATAACTTTATGAAAGACTAATGCACCCTCTATTTTCTTGGATCTATGAATAGAGTTTTCATGGAATATTATGATGACTTTGTTTTGGTATTCATTAATGACATCTTGGTATAATTCCAAATTAAGGAAGATCATGAGAATCAATTGCACATTATTTTGAATACTCTGAGAATAAATAAATTATATGGGAAGTTTAGCTTTTGTAAATTATGGCTTTAAAAAGTTGCTTTTCTTGTCCTTATTGTCTCAATATAAGTAATGATAGTAGATCTTGATAAGAAAATGGTAATTAAGGAATGAACTAATCCAACGAACTTAACTAAGTAATTTGGTTTTATTGGTTTAGTAGGTTATTGTTGACATTTATTTCAGAAAATTTCTTGATTATCAAACTCGTTAACCAAGATTACTTGTAAAGGGATTAAGTTTGCATGGAAAAAATAATGTCAAGAATTTTCTGAAGAATTAAAGAAGATGTTAGTGAATGCTCCATTATGGACTCTACCATAAGGAAGTGATGTATTCGTGGTTTAGAGTTCTACATAAAAGAAATTACATACATGTGTTCATATAAAAAATGATTGAGTTATTACCTATGAATCAAGGAAGTTAAAAATTCATGAACAAAACTATCCAACTCATGATCTTGAGTTAGTTGTTGTAATATTTTCTCTAAAGATACCGAGACATTTTCTCTATTGTTAAATATGTGATATATATATATACATACTAATATCAAGAGTTTTAAATATATATTCTCACATAATGAACTCAACATAAGTAAATGTCGATGGCAAGAGCAACTAAAAGATTATGATTCTTCCATACACTACCATTAGAGAAAAAAATAAGGTGGTAGATTCATTGAGGAGGAAGGATCACAATTTTCTATATAATTGTAGAATTGAAAAGGGTATAATGTACAAAGATCTATTGAGGTTGGTTATGGGAATTATCAAAGAATGTGAAAAATCAATACTTTTTAAAAAACATTCCTAACTATATTTATTATTAATAATTAAATGTTATCAATCTGATGATGATAATATTCAAAATAAATTTAATATTGTAAACGATGGGAATCTTCTAGATTTCGTGCATGTGGATGGAATTATAAATATTTGGATAATACTATGTGTTACTTCTATACCCGAGCTAAAAAATGGAGTTATTGGATTACTACCATATTTATAATTTCTCTATAAATCTGGTAGAACTAAGAGGTAATTATATTTGATAGAACATTTTTGGTGGGACAACATGAAGCGTGAAATTTCTGATTAGGTGAAATTTTTTTTAATCTTTCAACATGTGAAGGATTAAAGGAAACATCCAAGAGGATTCATGTAATCTAAACCTATTTTTACATCGCAATGGGATCCCATCACCAAGGATTGTATAACTGGATCACCATAAACTCCAAGAAGGAATGATCAAATATGGGTAATTATTGATCGGGTTTCAAAATCTGCACATTTCCTCACAATAAGGGGGGAATTTCCACTAGATAACCTTGCATGAATCTTTATCAAGGAAGTCGTAGGACATCATAGAGTATCTCTCTTAATTATGTGTCATCATGACCCCCAATTAACATCAAAATCATGTAAATGTATCTAGAATTTTTTGGATACAACACTTTATTTGATTATTTCTTATTATCCTCAAACTGTGGAGTAGTTAGAAAGGATGATCCATAATTTTGAAGACATGTTGAGATAATGATCACTGTATTTTCAAGGTATGTGGGATTTTTATTTTCCTTTAGTAGAGTTTACCTATAATAATATTTTCCATTCAATTATTCCAATGAAACCCTATGAAGCATTGTACCAAATGTGATGTCGCACACCAACATACTAGGGTGTGGTTGGGGAAGGGAATCTTGGAGTCCCAAAACTTATGGAGGAACAAAAAAGAAGGTAAATAATATTCAAATCCATATCAATAGATCTCTCAGAAATAAAATTTATTATGCTACTAATTGAAGTAATGGTTTATAATATCAACTGGGAGATCAAGTTTTCTTAAAAACAACTTCATGGAAGGGTGTTATAATATTTTGAAAGAAATTGAAACTAAGCCCCATGTACATTGGTTCTTATTAAATTATAGAGAGAATTGGAGTTGTGGCTTATATTTTGGTAATTCCACCATTCCTCTATATGGTACAAAATATGTTCTATGTCTCATTATTATGTAAGTACATGCTATACCCAATACATTTACTCACTTATAAAGGTATATAATTGCAACTTGTATTATCATATTGTGAAGAGCCTATCTAAATTTTTGACACTAAAGAATAGGTGTTGAGCAATCAGATGACTCATCGGGTAATGGTCATTTGAAAAAATCAGAAATTGGAGAGACAACATGGGAGACTGAGGAACTTATGGTGAAGACCTACCCAAATCATTAAATGAGGTAACATTTTGGAAATTTTGAGGATCAATTTTTTTTACGGGGGGGGGGGGAGAGAATGTAACACCCATAGGTTTTACAAATAAATTTAATATATAATGTAATGCACGAAAAACTGATTCTCTATGAAAAAACACATTGTTTTTATAACCTAGCTATTAAACATAATATTTGCACCTCTGTGTTTCTAATTTCGAAAAACAAACATACACAGTTGATATCAGTTAGATATTTATACTGTGATAGGATCATCATACTTTTTTTTGAATAGTTACTTAAACCTTATGAATAGTAATGTACCCTTAAGAATAGTTATATGATGCTTATTAATACTAACCTCTCCCATGTGTGTTTGAATAAAATTTTGGTACCATATAAATTGGAGTTACAATTTTAAAAATTAATAATTAATTATTGGTATTTTTATTATTAATAAATATGTAATTACAATTTTTAATTAATAAATTTATTTAAAATAAATTATTTTTCATAAATTATTTTTCTAAATAAATATTTTTTTGTCATATTATTTTAGGATAAATTTACGAGATCATAGTTAATATATAAAATTGTTATAATATCAGTTTAAAAAATGAAATCTTTTTTTCACATAAATAATGATTTTAATAAAATATTAAATTTTACACTTTTAGACAATTGTTTTGATAAAATTGAGTCCAATTTTTAATTATACACATAGAAAATTATTATGGTAAATTTTTGGTATTTTTCTAAAATACTTGATGTTTTTGTGATTTGTAAAATGCAGTAATTTACACTATAAATATATTATAAGATAAATACAGTAATACATGAGTCATCTATTCTATAATAACACTTGTTTCGAATTAAAATTCACTTATTACTATTTTTTCTCTCAATAATCAACATTGTTTCATTCATTGAGGAAAATAATAAAATAATGAATAAGAAATTCGAAAATCACCCATCACCTCAACTAAAAAAACACCATCACTTCTATAAGCCCTGAAGAATCTTAAGGTTCATCCAAAATAATATCTCCAAGTCTCTACCCATGTCTAGGTGATCTTGGTATTTCTAAGATGCCAAAACCCATTTCCTTAATGATGTTCTGAAGGAGGATATTTCATATGGTAAACACTATTTATATATTTTTTAATTTAATTTAATTTTTTTTTATTTATAACATTCTATTCAACTCCTCCATAAAAATGATCATTATAACTAAGGTATAATTTATACACTAGAATTATATCGTGTTAATTAAATAACCATCATAAATCGATTTACACACTCTCATTTAGTTTAAAAACAAAATCATCATCCGGGAGGTGCTGATTTACAGCCTTTGGGGACAACGAACCTTCATTCTTCAATTTCTAATTCTAGAACGGTCATGAAATAGTGTATATAATTAAATAATATTAAAAAAATACTTATTATGTATTTTTTATTATTCATAAACCTGTATTTATACATAATAATAAATTATATGACAAAACTAGTTTGTAATATTCAAAATATCACCGAAATAATCTAAATAAGTATCACTAATGTTCTATCTAAAAACTCATTCTAATAACATATAACCAAATGATTGTATCACCATCAAATATTATGGATTTTCATTCCTATAACACTAATTCAATTCTGGAAAATTATACAGATTCCACATGAACTTCCATACTCATGTACAAGTATATCAATCATGAAAACTAAGGAATTGAACACTCCCAAGCGATAAACGTATGTCTAATAAATCATTAAAAATAACATAGATGAACATAATAAAACTATAATAAAAAAATACATTTATATAATATTATTAATTTATTAATTAATTAAATTAATTTTATTATCCATGATGTTAAGGTCATGTTCAAAACTGATTCAGTCATATGTTAAGGGTTTTTTACCTGAAACTCCATTTTCTTTTGGGTACTTATTATCTCCCATAATCTAAATTAAATTCTAAATTATTCTTCTTTAATCCTCATAAATTATATCTTACTGTTATATATATGTGTACCAAACATATTATATATTTATTCAATTATTAATTTATTGTTTTATAAAGATCGTTCTCAATTATTCACGATAAAAAAGCCCGATTCAATGGAACATCTCAAATTATTACGTATTTTCAAGTGCACTCTATATTTTATTTTTATCCATAACAAAAAAAAATTAAACCACTAATTTTATCATGTAAAAACTACCTTATTTCATTTCTAGTTTTATGCAAACATTTTTCCAAAACAACAGTTCTTTTCAAAGATACAGTGTATTTCTCTCATAAATTCCTCAATGATTTAATTAATGTATTTCTATGATTTTCAACACATTTATTGAATTTTATGACTTATTATGGTTAATATATTATTCTTATAATCTACCATATTAAATTAAATGGTTTATGAATAGTTTTAATATGGATTTAATATCTTGATACAATTCTCCATACTACTCAGAATGGTTAGTGTTTATGTGTACAAATTGGGGAAATTTATTTCATATGATCATGTTGTTTGAGTTCATCCCCTTTAATACGAGGCATTCATTAGACTTTGAATGTGTCATCTGGGTACCCCTATAGCCCCTCGATTAATTTTTCGGTCTCATTAGGCAATCAAATTTGGTTTGGGGTGTGTCCTTACCCAAGTATTTTCATACGTCTTGGTTTAGGCCTTGACAACAAGTTTTAGATGTCCAGAATAATGAATTCCCTCATTATGGTAATAGTAATTGATAAAACATGTGATTATTAGAATATTTAAATATCAATGGCTATGTTTCAATCTCTTTTGATCATTTATATGGAATTAGTTAGTCATATTTCATTCATTCTAAATTATGTTTGAGTATACTTTTAAAGTCCTGTGTTTCTAGTTGATCACCATGCCTGGTGTTTATTTTCATGGTATCAACCATTGTATTACTTACCCATACCGAGCTTCTGAGCTCACCAATTTCTTATATTTTATATTCCCAGGGTTGTGGTGATGAATATTATGAATGAATTGAAGAGATAATATAAGATTCATTAATGTTTATAATGTAACTACTATTAATTATTCATTTCATGTTGCAATGTTGAACTTATGTTCATATATTGTTTTCCTAAAATACTAAACTATCCATTTTTTCATGGTATGATTTTATTTTAATAATTCCAATTTGATAATATAAGTCATTAGATCAATGAAACTAGGGTATAGGTCCTTAAACTTACCCATCAGTTAAACTATCATTATAAACGGATTTAAGTGTATATATGCCACGATATTTTAAATAATTACATGCAACATCCTGACTCGGGTTCCAAACACTAGTGCGCTGAGAAGAATAGTTACGTGACCTCAGACACACCTCCTGGACATCATAGAATACCAACTAGAAGTGATGGTCTAATATCAATCATGGTAGACTGTACCCTCTTTATAAAGGAAGAATAAAGGTGGAAATAAAAAATAATAACCAAACTCTATAACAAATAACCAAACCAACATGAATCACTTGATGACCAAAATAAGTAATATAATATCCAAACTAAAAAGTAGATATGTTATCCCGAATACATGTTAAGTGTCAATATGAAAATCCCAAAATAAATAAAGTCACTCACAACCCCCAATAGGGTCCCGAATAACATTTGGTTTCCTCTTCCATGATCCATCCCAACTCACCCATCTAATATAGGTCACTTTCCCTTATCCTTTCCTACAAGCATGAAGTCTATTTGAGTACCTATGGGGAATCCCAAGTAGGGTGTGAGTAAAAATTTGTTGGACACAACCGAAGGTTTCTAAAACAGTGTTGATTTAATAATAATGTATGATGTATTATAAATAATGAAATACAAGAAATAATTTAAACAATTTATATTAATTCAATTACTCTTTATTTGACCACATAACTCACAGGTTCCCATGGAAACCCAAACTCTCAATACCTATATCAGCCCATGATTGAGTCTGAACTATCCCCAAGGTAAATCACATGACATATACTTAGTTGGAAATTCATTATATCACATGGTATTTCATTATACATTTATTTTAATTCATTATCCTGTCTATTTGGAACCATAGTTCAATGAATACACTTTGTGCCATGATTTCCATGCCTAGGACCTCATAGGAATTCGAAGTTGTATTCTATGACCCAAAACACATCTATCAAACAATACCAAAAGTGGGATTTTGAAGTAATAGATCGTGTCCCACCATAATTTATCACTATTGTCTTTTGATACAGTAAACCATGCCCACCCCCATTTATAACTCTAGATGTTGATGAAATAGACCATTTCCCACACATGTATGATACATATTTGATAGTATCACATATATCACATCAATCATGGCAAGTCAACATTAACCCTCTCATCACATTTCACATTCCATTTCAATTATCAAAACAAATCATAGTCATCACATTATTCATATGAAATAATATGTGAATCCACTATTTAAAAATATTTCACTATTCAATTCGTATAACCCATTAATCCATGAAGGTCATACCAATGATCTCATACTCCCCAATAGTAAATATATTCATATCTCATTAATTGACCAATTATATAACCTTTAATTAATTCACCAATTAATTTTTTCAATTCCCCAATCACAACAATCAATTAATGAATTCACAATTTAATTAATCGTATTCAAAATCCCAATATATCCTTAATTAATTGTCATAATAATTTATTCATTTAAACAATCCACCATTTAAAAAATATATTAATTAATTAACCAATTAATTATTTCAATTCCATAATTTTTATTTCTTCAATTTTACCCATTTCATTATCATATAAAAATATGATTAAATTAAATTAATCAACAATGAAAAATCCCAATTATAGAATTTGAAATTTCTCATTTACATACATGTAATTAAATTAAGACTATGGGATTTCAATTTAGACCTCCTACCTCAAAATACATGATAAATGTTCACCAAAAAATAACCCCATTTAAGCAATTTGATCAATAACACTATGAAGAATGAGATCTAGATTTTAAACTTAGATCGAATATCAAAAGAGACAAGATCCATTTACGATCAAAACCATTTCCAACAGTAGATAAAACATCTATCTTTTATCCAGAAAGGGGAGTAGGGGATAGATAGATCTAACTGAGAATAAATCTCATACTGGAAGAGGTGTAAATCTTCCAAAGGATCTTCTTTTTTACAAGAATAGCTGATTCAAGTCCTTGTAATCCATCTAGGAACTTACAAAAATGAGATAAAATGTTTTAAGGTTCAGCTTTGGGGTTTATGGATATAATATATGGGGTTTCAGAAAATTTAAATCTAATTTTTGTGCTAGAATAAATTTCATGCATGGTTTCTTAAGTAGGGGTGAATGGATTTCCAATTCTTGTGGCTAACCTATACGCCACATCTAAGGGTTGGGGTTTATATTTACTCCTAAATGGGTGCATGAATTCACAAACCATGTGAATCCACTCTATCTGGGTTCCCATTTATTCTTTGGATGGGCTAATAGTTTGGGAAAACCATGAACCAACTATACACTACCTCTCCACTTAAATTTCTTCAAGTTGTCACACAAATTCAAACAAGATACGACCCAATAATTACTCCTAACTAAAAAAGTGTATATGAATATGAGCTCAATAAAACTCTAGAGAAGGATAGGATCATATACGACACCTAATATTAGCAATTTCCATCATTTAGAATTAAATTTTTATTATCCATTAGATTACTATGTTGATATTATCCATGGATTAATTTTGGATTAAATTTATTGACTAAATGTAATGTGTTTTCATTTATTTGTCATCCCATGTTGATTAACTCATTATTGATTCTTGACAGCTTCTAATGTTTTGTATCCCTTACTGAGTATCTGTGATTACCCCTATTTCCATTACTTTTTCTAGGATATGGTGTATAAATATTCTAATATGTTCAAGGATTTATAATATTTAATTATATTGTGATTTGTATTTTATCTTTTAATATGTAATGTGAGACAAGATTATGTGTCCAAATTACAAATTCTACTAATCTATTTTTTCCATCAGGATGCGATTCATTAAATGTAGTTTCAACATAGTAAAGTAGACACAAGATCTGGGATGTTAGAGTTGTGGAATTTACATGAACAATAAGATTTCTTTGACATTAGAAACTGATGTGTAGTATATGCATATTATTTTTTAGTTCGTGTGAATAAATTGGGGATAAATATGGGTATTACTAGGAGGAAATTTTAATTAAAATTCAATAATATAGATCTATATCATTGGATTATTGATTTATCCCACAAATTTTATCTGATCTAATATATTAGGCATGTGAAGTGGGTTATTAGGATCCTCAGTTTCAATGTTTTTGTCTGATTTTTGTCACAATCTAATATATATTACTTTATGTTTTTGTTTTATTTTATTCTCTATAAGGTTTTTCTGTTTTTGATATATGTGTTATTATAATGTGTTATTTTTTATTAAAATGAATTTTGAACTAGAATACACTTATAACATTACAAGGTAATGATTTTTAATTAATTTAATTAAAAATGTAATAAATTTTAGAGATTATGTGATGGTAGGATAAGGTATTCAGAAAATTTATATGGTGAAATTTTTTAATATATATGGTTTAATAAATTCTATAACATGAAAATAATTAATATAAAAGTCAGGAATATATAAGTGAAATGCTAATAATTATGAGTGATCTATCAAAATTTGTAAAATTTATATCCTCACTAAAAATAAAGGAATAGGATTTTTGAAATATATATCTTTAGAGTAATTCCTTATCAAATTGGTTTTTTCGCTAATGTTTTTTTATTATTTGAAAATTACTTATAAGATATCATGGAAAAATACACAACATGATATAATATATTTTCTTGTCGTATGATATTGGTAATCACCTGATATTTATGGAAGTTATTTTATTAAATTGATTGATTATATAAGCCTGTTCAATTGATAATGAAAATTTTTCAAGAAATATTTTATTATTGAAATAGATTATTTCAAATTTTTCCAATGTGTTGTAGGAATAATGTTATTATTTATTTATAATTTTTTATTATGTTTTTAAAATAATGATATATGTTTTTGATAATTAGTTTCATTTAATATATAATGATATTAATTGGTTTTCATTTAATAATGATTCACTAATTTTGAATATGATTTTATAAAAAAATTGGAATGTTTTGTAAACTGTTTTATTGTTATCATTATTTAATAAATCATTTATTAATAACTATTATTTTAAAAATGATTCTAAAAGGATGTTTTTGAGGAATAACTATTAGTAGATTTTTAATTTTTTTTTAAATTTGTTGTTACAAAAATGAGTTTAATCATTTAATTAATTTTCTATAAAAATATTTATTTCAAGCTCTTGTATTAAAATAATGAAAAGATATTTTTTATTGAAAATAAATGTGTGGTTTCGCCTAATAAGGGTTGTGATAATATCCTTTCATAAATATGATTAGTGGAAAGAAATATTTTGTTGTTTTTATTTACTGATTGTTGTATGGTTGGTAGTGGGGTGGGAGTGATGATGATATTCTGTTATTAAATGAAATGATAGTGTTTTTTTAAAGATGGTGATATTGTTTTCATAGAGGATGGGTTAATCTAGATAAGAGTGGGTGCATGAGTAAATGTAATTATTTATGTGTGTTTCTGTTATCTATACTTTCTATGTATGATTTAGTTTTATTGAATTAACATTATTGTTTTTTACATTTTGAGTGGATGTATTTTTCGAGAATCATCATAGTGGTGTACTCAATAGGTGAATAAAGTAATAATGAAAAAAAAGATCTATCATGATTCTAATAACTTTAAGCGAAGAAATTCCTTATATTAGTGGTATTGAGATGCGAGGTTAAGTATTAATAAGAATATTTTGATGTAACCTTTAAATTTATAACGAATTGTAATAAATGTTTAGTAGCATTAACACTAGGTTTTCTTCTAGGTGTGGCTTGTGTGTGGTGGATGATTAATTATTGATCACAGGATGATGATTTTTTTGGGAAATTTTGATTTTATTTTTTATGTAGTATTTTTTATCTATATATATATATATAATTAATATATGAAGGTACTCTTGGAGTTCCAACAAGGATTTTTAAGTGTACATGATCAATTGATTCCCATTTTCTTATTTATTTCCTAATCTATAAACTTATTAGCTGATGAAGATATAAATATATGAATTTTTTGTATTTCATTGAGGTAGAAGATTCATAAGTGTGTGGATTGTATGTGATTATGGTTCTAGGTAGAGTTTCAAAATCAAGTGGAGATGATATATATGGATTTTCCCCAAGATATTAGGTGAACTAAAGATGATGCCTCACTTTTTGGGTCTTATGGTAGGATAAATTAGATAGAAGAAATCATTTAGTGTTTGGGTGTGGATTTGAATATTTGTTTTGAGTAGATGAAGGTGACATGTATAAAGTATGTTGATATGTTTAAATTTTAATGTAGGATGACACAAATAGAATGGTTGATCCTTAGTTCATATTGATTCTTGTTTTAGGTGAAGTTTTTTATTTCCCTCACATTGCTTTTTTTATTTTGATGGATATTTAGTCATAGTGGGTTGATTCTAGTTTTGGAAATTCAAAAATTGGGTGTGTTTTGAATAAGAAACCCTATTTATTTCATAAGATTCTGTTTGAATAATAATAAGGTTTGTAATTTAAATTTATTGTATCATATATCACTCTAATCATTTTATATGTTTTTTGAAAATTCAATCCATTTTTTAAAATTATTGTGGACTTATCATCAACTGAGTCAAATTTAATGTAGAATAGGTTTTCAATATTACTTTTGAAATCTTAATGGTTTTGTAATTAAATTTCGGTATTGATAATTTAAAAATATATTTTTTTTATTGAAATGAATGTCTTGAAAAATATATTCTCATAAAATTATTATGGAATTATATAATGATTAATATTTATTCATATGTTCATGTTTTTGGATAACCTAATTGATTTTAAACCCTTTTTGTATATTTTTCATTCGAATGTTTATTGGGGACATATTAGTAGATATATATATATCTTTATATAATATAGTGTTTAGGTTTTAGAAATATATTATTATAGTTTAATTAATGAGTTTTGGGTGTTGGTTGTGTACTAATGATATTCCTTAGAAACAAAAATGTAAATCACTAAGTGGTATAGTTATTTAGAATTAGAGAGAAATTATTGGGATAGTGTATTTTTGATTTGTAAGGTGTCTCCCAAGGAAATATTTATTCAGACTTTTGAATTATTATTCAATGATCTATATTAATTTTCAAGGAAGAGAATAATTTAATTTTTATTTAATGAAACATTCTAGATCATATTAGAAAATTAAATTTGGTTATGTTACTGTTTGAGGTGTCAGATAGAGGATCATGGATAGAAGATGGAGTTGGAGATGGAATTATAGCTTGGGATATGAATTAAAATGTGGACCTATGGATTGTTACATAAAGGGTTCACAAGGGGAGATGGGTTTTCGGCATTCTGGGTTGTTTTATCATGATCCAATACACTACAAAAAGGTTTATATATTATCAGGAATGGTGTAAACTGTGTATTTTTTGAGTTTCATTGTTTTGAAATGGAATTCTGATTTAGATGTGTAGAGGTTTGGTTGAAGTTTAATGGTTCCCATGTTTTTCATACAGATAAATGGCCTTGTTATAGATTTAAATGAATAATTTATGGTCTATATTATCTAATATTCTTTGAATCATGGGGAGTAGTGTTGATGTTTTATGGTCCCAAAGTGTTTTGAAAATCAGATTATTATTATTTTTTTCACAATGACTATTTGAGAATTATCTTATATTATCCTTTTCATCTATCATTCGATGAGGGGTATTATGGAATAGACCTCCTTATTTCCCCTCAAGATAAATGTTTTCTAGTTTCTTGATTATTGTTTTATGAGTTATGATGTGTCGGGGTGTCTTCCATATCATTTTTGTTCGGTCTGGGGTTAATAAAGTTAAAGAAAATTGGATAAGGATTCTATCATGATTCTAGGGTATTACAATGTGACATATTAGCCACCTTGGTTTCTCCATAGTTATCATTTTATGTGAGAAGTTAAGATTATTTTGGTTGCGATATATAAAGTCAGACAATAGTCGATCACAAAATTATTTCCATAGGTGCAATCATTTGATCCACATTAAACCCTAATAAAAATATATGATACTATAATAAATTATTATTCAGGTTATGTTATAAATTCCGAAGATTATTCATGTTCCTGAAAATTTCATTGTCCCTTCCAAAACCAAATGTGCCCATAGGTTTTTTTTAGATCATCGATGCATCTTTGATCTTATTTCAGGGCCTCATGATATCATCATCTCTTCATCCATGGTAATATACTCTTCTTATCATTTTTATCATGTTTTTTACCCTTCATGGTGAGCCTATGGAAGTGGCGTTTATTTAGTTTGGGTGATTTTGGGTTGATTAATTGATGATTCGTGGCATGTTCTTATTCATTGAGGGTTTCCTATTTTTGTTTTAGTGTTTTGACCATTCAATTATTGTTTCTCCAATTTATAAAGGGGATATGAAATGTATGCATTAATATTATGTGAAAATTTTGGAATTATCATTCATTTATTTTTTGGGGTGTATGCAATGGATTAACCAAATTAGATAATGAATCCTAATAAAGGAAAATGAATTGTTTTCAATAATTTTCAAATTCATTATAATGTTTCATGTTATTACTTATTTATTATTCTTTATCTTTTTTGTAATAAATATTTAGGATTTCATCTAATATTTGAATCATTATTTATATTGAATTGTTATAATCACCTTCCATATTAGGTTATTCACATAAAGGTGTAAAAGAAGTTTTTTAGAAATCTGAAATTATTTTTTTGGCATTTTAATATGAAATTATGATTTAATATGGTTGAATGATTAATAAGATATTAAAAGGATATTGTGATATGCTTCACATTTGTTGTTAAATATGGTTTATTGATTTTTTCCTATTTGATATGTGGTTTATTTATATATTCCAATGTGATAAATACAGTTAATATCATTGATATGTTTCTCAGCAATTAATTATATAATTACATAATGTTTGTAAGAACCCGGATCTTCTTCTCAGGTAAAGTTTTCTCTGTTCTGGTGTTTTTGAGAAAAAAAAGTAGTTTCTGGAAATTGTTTAAGTACAGGACATGTACTTATATGTACATGCCATGTACTCTTTTGTCGTATGTAGCCATGTGATGGTCATGTAATGACTGAGCACACAACTGTGTGTGCCGACATGGAGACTGCCTAATGCTGGGGCCAGTAAGGGAAAGTACACACCATGTACTTATACATTACACACCGTGTACATTCGTTTTTTCATTAAATGGACCAGATTCGCATCTAATTAGAAGAAGTTTCATCTTCTTTGCCTTCTTCAACTGAGAGCATCTATACAACACTGATCCTTCCCTAAGCCCCTGATCAAGCATCTATTATCCAAATTGAACTCTGTCAGTTGCGTTGGAATCACATCAGTGAGTTCTATCTTCTCCTTAGACCACATTTCCAAATTTCCCTTCTCTCCTGATTTATCCTAATTTGAAAATTTTAGAAAATATTGTAGATCTACTACATTGTATGTCAATCCATGTGCCAGCGCTGGGTATATCGATCAAACGACGTTGCAGTAGTTGGTTTGTGCCTTTCCGTAGAATGTCTGTGAGTTATATGTGCAAAAGTGACCAATACCTTTGATCAGGGTATTGTGTGTTTTTTATTTTAACCTCGTTATTTACTTCTATAATTTATATTCTTGAGTAAATTTTATTTGAATGTAAATAGGTTTAATTGCTATGTTATGGATTTCATTCCCCTACTTGTATTGTTTAATAATGTTTGGTCTTTCTTTGCCTGTTAGAATCCTTGATTTTGATTCCTAGTGTTGATTGGATGGTGTAATATTATTTATCGGACATTCGATTATGTTATATACTTTTTAGCAATGTATTTCTTGAGGTATAATTTGGTTGTTATATATCTTTGTGCTTGATTGACTTGCACAAGGCCGTGAGAACCTGCTGTAGTGGACCATAGAAAGAATGGATGGTGAGTGCCTCTCCAGATTGTCAATTTACTATTATGATGTGAGACAATAGGGGGAATTTATGTAATTTCTTCCTCCGAGTGTCCGTAGTTCCTCGATGAATTCCACAAGTGGAATTGGATGTTGATTTCTTCCCCAAAGCACCATTTAGTTACTGATATGAGACTATAGGGGGAATTAATGGTGAGTGCTTCCACAGAGAGTCTATGAAAAAGCTTAACTAGAGGGGTTAGACTGTATGTACTTCCCAAAGGGTTTCTTGTATTGTTTTGGTCAGACCCGAGGGGTTAGGCTGTGGGTACTCCATAGAGGGTTACCTATTTGTTATTATCTACTTACATGATATCTGATAATTGAATGAATTTGAAACTCTATGATTGTTTACTTTTGAGTACATCCTTGATTACTCCTTCATTTTTATTATATCCTGTCATATATATTCGAGGACTATTAGGCATAGATCTTTGGGTGGTTTCCTTCTGGGATTTAGTCTCACACCCTATTTGAGTCATTCCATTAGGCCCAAATAGATTATATTGATACAATTATAAATAATGGTATGTGTCCTTCTACTTTAGGTACTTGATTTCTACGGATCTGGGGAGCGTGGGACCATACTGAGGCTTGCAATATTGTAATGTTTTTTTGTTTTCTATTGAATTTTGGTTTAGTATTTTATTCCATCATTGTGACATGTTTGGAAGCATTATTATTCATATGTATCTTGCATTATATATATCTATATATATACATCTTTTTTCTCCAGTTTTTTATTACTTCCATTGTTTATCTATTTCATGTTTTACTGCTTCTGCTATTGCTATCTATTTTACTTCAACTATGTTACTTTGCGAATGAGGGAATGGTTTCTACAATATCACACCCAAGGCCCTCACTGCTAGTAGGCAACGTCTGGCATTCTTGGAAATTCTCTTCAGGCCATGTGACCAACTGGGTATGGGGTGCCTCTGGGTGGATTTCGGAACCGGGATGTCAAAAAGAGGAATGAAATGAGTTATTTTGTTCTTGACATACTATTTGAAGCCTATATCCTGGGATAGGAATAAAATAGGTACTTGGTAATAAGTTGTGTCCGAGTCTATGTAACCTATGTACAAGGAAAATCCAATCTACCTCGTTATTGCAATTTTTATGGTTTTTCAATTTTACAGTTGTTTTAATTTCACCATTGGGTGATTCACATGTTTTGTGCTGTTATTGTTGATATTATTAAGGTTCTATTTCGGTTGCAACCTTATGAGATGGGCCATGCCATCTCATGCATCATATAGGAACTTTCTAGAGTTCGGATGTCTTGCATTCTAGGCATGCCATCTAGCTTGCATTAGTGATTTCATGTTGTTGTGATAGATGTTGTTCTAGATATGCATAATGTTGTGAAATAAGCCTTGATAGAATACGTTCTTTTGACAGTGTATAGAGTTGTGTAAGTTTTTCTTTAAATGAATGTCAATCTTTGGTTTTTGAGGTGTTATGGGACCTCATGGACCAGAATTTGGTGGATCATTTCTATGTTATGTTTATATATAACAAGTATAGGATGTAATGATTTGATTCGTGTGGAGTATAGGCCCTAACGGATTGAAATTTGGCACCTAAATGTCTGTTTTTGTGATTTATGGGTCCAAAGTAGTTTCTAAGGCTTACTATCCGGAAGAACCCAGAATAAACAGCGTGTAATGATGAATACACACCATGTGTCCTTCTATTTGGGAAGGAACTGTTTTTCTTGAGTACACACCATGTACTATATATACACTCTATGTAGTCTCTAATTGTTTCATATACTATGTGGGTAGAGACACGGGGTTGAGAAATATTTGGTGTGACACGCCATGTACCAAATGTACACACTGGGTTTCATAGACCATGTGTCCACCCGTGTGACTAACAACATGGATAGATGAAAACTTATATTGTACATCTCATGTCAAGCATGAACACATCATGTAGTGTTACCTTTGTATCAATCCATGTAACTAACAACACAGGTCAGTGCGGTTCGTCTAGTACCCACTGTGACTGGCACTAACACGTCATGTAGTCTTGTTCTAGGAGAACCGTGTGGCTTAGACATGTAGAAGAACTCGGGAAGGGGAAGTGGATACAAGTACATGAAATGTGTTAGGACAACATGTCATTTGTATGGGGTGTCACACGACCTGAGTTGGGAAAAGTACACGCCCAGGTGAAGTCCTAAGGGAACATGTCGTGTAGGCATTATACATGCTGTGTATCCATGTTATAAAAAACATGATTGATTTCTTTCTCTTGGTCCCTTCTTAGAAATATATGTTTCAGTCCCTATTAATCTTGATCAATGGTGTGTGCTTGACCTTTCAGAGTCATTCCACCGAGATGTCCTCTAGTTGTCAGAAAGTTATAGGGTAGCGATCGGACACCAGATATAGTTGGTTAGGGACTACATGTAAATCCTCCTGTTGTGCCAGTCCTGGTACCATCCATTATCCCTGATACAGGTGATGATGTACTGTACCAAGAGGGATGTATGGGTTTTATGCAAAACTTTCAAGGAATACCGCATCATGCCCCTTCTAAGGTAGAGTTGATGTGGGTTTTCCAGCAGTAGCATCCTCCCACCTTCATAGGGGAAGGAGGACCTCAGGCTTCAGAGTCATGGTTAGAAGCCATGCTTTCTATCGTTGAGCATCTGGAGACACCTCCAGATTGGAGGGTGAATCTTTCTACTTATATTCTTTGGTACTCAACCCAGATATGGTGGGATGTGATCTCATAGGAGGGACTCCAACAGGTTATGGCATGGGATGAGTTCTAGTGTGCCTTCTATGAATACTTCTACCAAGAGACTTTGAGGTCCGATCAAGCCTGAGAATTCATGATTCTGGAGAAGGGTACTCTTTCTGTTATGAAGTATTCTTTGCACTTCACAGAGCTGCAGCACTTCACGTATATTCCAGGAGGTGATGAGTAATTTCTGGAAAGAAATATTGAGGATGGTCTCACACACGACATCCGATCAGAGGTGAATATCTTCAGGTTGTCCTCCATCACTTCTATAGTCAACAAGGAACTGATCATAGAGCACAATATGAGGGATTATGAAGTTGTGAGCATGGGAAGATGAACCTTAGGAGTTGGTATCCCTTCTACTAATAGTAGGAAGTGCCGCTGGGAGTCTCTGCATGGAGATCCAAGGAGGTGGGACACTTCTTATGGTAGCCAGGTGGTGTGCGGGCAGTGCACGAAGAGTGGTCATACAAGGCCACATTGCCCGAGAGACCCATTGGAGTGCCAATAATGTGTCATGATGGGCCATCTTCAGAGCTTCTATCAGTTTTCTCAATGGCACCTGGTGATAGGGGTTCTTCTATGACTCCTCGTTCGTGAGATGGGCCACCAGTTTCTCACCAGTCTGGGAACTGGAGTTCTTCCGAACGTTCAGGATTAGATGGAGGTTGTGGCTATGGTATCCAGTCACCAGGCATTCATCGACAATAGGGTGGATCAGCTCAAAGTGGTCAGGAAGGGTTATAGGGCCACAGTGCTGGTCAGACATTTTCAGTAGAGCAGACCCAGTGGGAGCAGGATCCCAGACCCTCTACAGTTTGAGGTACGATCCTAGTTCCCTCGGTTTTAGCTTCTTCCCTTTTCAATACGGGGGCTTCCCATATCATTATATCTATTGCTGTTGTGGAGATACTTGGGCTCTATATCTTTTCTTTTGCTGATATCTTGATGCTAGACACACCGTTGGGGACAAGAACAACTAGTGTACGACTGTGCAAGGAGTTCTTTCTAGAGGTTTGTGGTTGTCACTTCATATAGGACCTTTATTTCCTAGAGATTATAGGATATAATTTCATTCTCATAGTGTACTAGTTGGGTCCCTTCCAGGCAGTTGTCGATTTCTATCACCATAGGGTGAGTTTCATGTCCCCGGAGGGTAGATCGTTTCTTTATAAGGGCGAATGGTTTGTCCAGGCGAGCATAGCGAGACTCGAGCATCATGGGTTGGGAGGAGTTATAACCCAGATTTCTAGTCGATATCTAGATTACCAGGGGACTTCAGAGATGGAAGTCCCTCCACAGGTGAATCGTTTTACGGATTCCTTTCTTGAGGATATTTCAGGTTTTCCTTCGGAGCGAGGGGTGGAAATTTCTATCGAGCTTGTGCCAGGAACGACACCGATGTCTATTATTCCTTCTAAGATGGCTACACCATAGTTACGGGTTCTTAAGAAGCAGTTGGGGGAGTTGTATGAAAATGAATTCATCTAACCCAGTACTAATCCCTGGGGTTTTCCTGTCCGGTTTGTGAAGAAGATGGACGATACCCTCCGAGTTTGTGTGGATTATCAGATGTTGAACCAGTTGGCAGTCAAGAACAGATATCCATTGCCGAGGATTTATGATCTCTTTTATCAACATCGAGGATCTCGGGTGTTCTCCAATATTGACTTGTGCTCCAGTTATCAATAGTTTAACATTAGAATAATTAGATATACCTCATATAGCCTTTCGGAGCAGGTATGTTCCATATGAGTATGTGGTTATGTCGTTTGGTCTCACAAACTCACCATCATTTTTCATGACACTTATAAACTGAGTGTTCCATCTATATTTGGATTCCTTAATGGTATAATTTGTCGTTGATTTCTTGTTGTAATATCACACTTGATACAACCATTCCTTACATCATTATATCCTTTTGAGTACACTGAGTGAGCATCAGTTACATGCTAAACTCTCAAAATCCCACTTCTGGATTGACCAAATTCACTTCGTGGGTCATGTAATCTCAGAGGCAGGAGCATCAGTACACCTATAGAAAGTGAGAGCAGTAGTTTTCTGGGAGTAGGTGAAGAATGTATTTGAGGTATATATTTTTCTAGGGCTAGCTGGTTACAACAACAATTTTATACAAGACATTTCACGCTTAGTAAGTCCACTAAAGGGACTGACTAAGAAATGTGTGATGTACTAGAGGATAGATTCTTGTGAGTCTGATTTTCAAGAGCTAAAATGGAGATTGGATTCAATACTGATAATAGTATTTACAGAGCCAGAAAAGAGCTATACTATTTATTATTATGCATCAGGTATCGGTCTGGGAGCTCTGCTTATACAGGGAGAAGGATTCATTACGTACGGTTCTCAGCAGTTGAGGCCACATGAGAGGAACTACCAGACACACGATCTTGAACAAGCTGCAGTGGTTCACACCATACGATGATGGAGACATTATCTTCTGGGAGAGAATATTTTGGTTTTCACTGACCACAAGAGCCTCATGGATATGTTCACTCAGCATGACCTAAATTTGAGACAACGAAGAAGGGTTGATTACCTTCAATCCTTTCACTTTGATATTGCCTACACACCAGGGAAAGGCAACGATATGGCTGATGTGTTGAGTAGGAGAACTTATATACAGGCTGTTTAGGAGGCCAACAGTGAGTGGAAGCTTATGGATATGTTCATTGAGATGTATCTGGAGGTTCACAATAGGTTTTGGTAGACTTTTATATCTTCTATAGATTTTACCTCGACTATTCTTGATCAAGTGTGAATGAGGCAGCAATCAGATTCTCAAGGCCTAGTCCTATGGGAGAGTGACTCAGGAGGGGACCCTATTCTTGGATGGACAGTATGAGAGGATGAGATCTTGTGTTTTCATGGACGTGTGTGGGAGCAAGAAGGCATACGTGAAGATCTGATGTGAAACATTCATTCCTCAATTTGGGTAGTTCATCCTGGTGACACGAAGATGTTTTAGGATATACATCATCAGTACTGGTTTCTAGGAATGATGAAAGATATTGTCAGTTTCGTCATGAGGTGTTACACTTGTTAGTAGGTGATGGCGGAGAATCAGTGAACATCAGTGCTTTTGCAGTAATTACCCATTTCCGAGTAAAAGTGGAACAATGTCGCGATTGATTTTGTGATAGGTTTACTAAGGTAGTATGGCTTGTCACTAAAAGACTCATGAAGGCTGCTCACTTCTTACCCATTAAGGAGACCATCATTGTTAGTGAGCTGGGAAGGTTATACATCTGAGAGATTATGCTTTTACACAGATTTCTGCACTCCATTGTATCAGACAGGGACACCCATTTTACTTTTGGGGTCAGGTAGGGACTTCAAAAGGATTTGGGTACATAGGTACTTTTGAGTATTGTTTACCATCCTAAGACAGATGGCCAGTCCGAGCATACGATTTGGGTGCATGCGGACATGCTTCGAGTATGCATCTTAGATTTTGGAGGTTCTTGGTAAAAGAACATATCTCTTGTAGTTTTTTCCTACAATAATAGTTTTCATGTAACTCTTCAAATGGAACCTTATGAGGCATTGTATGGTTGGCCATGTCGATCACCCTTATGCTGGATAGAGGTAGGAGAGGCAACTATGTTGGGACCTCAACTTTTCCAGGAGACATCAGAGCAGATAGAGGTGATTCAGAAGAGGATGGATATTGCACAGTCTCGTCCAAAGTCTTATGTTGATCGATGGAGATGACCTCTAGAGTTTGAGTTTAGGGATCAAGTTTCCATATGTGTCACATAGAGGTTGGGACAAAGGAGGATTATGAGACATGGAAAATTTTACCGAGGTACATCGGGCCGTTTGAGGTTTTGGAGAGAGTTGGGTCAGTTTCCTATCAGTATTAGTTACCTCAAAGGTACCAGGATATGCACAACATCTTCCACGTTTCTCATCTTCGACATCACTTCTCAGACCGGTCTCATCTTTTCCAACCAGAGGAGGTTTAGCAAGAGGTGGATGCCTCATTTGAGGAGTATCATATCTAAATTATTGATCAAAGTACAGAATTTATCGGTTGTCGGTCTGTTCCTCTATTATGTGTTCTATAGAATCATGGTCAAGTACAAGATAAGACTTAGGAGAGGGTGGCCGATGTACGATCACAATGGCTAGAGCATTTCAAGGATTCTTTCTCTACACCACCTTGCTAGGGAAATTCAGGGATGAATTTCTTTAAGGGGGGAATTTTTTATTTACCTGAATCTTCTTCTCAGGTGTGTTTTTATTTTTTCAAGTGTTTTTGATAAAAATATGAGTTTCTACAAATTTTTGAAGTACACTCCGTGTACTTATATGTACATGATGAGTACTCTTTCTCCGCATGTAACCATGTGTTGTTTTTGTAACGGTAGAGCACACAGTTGTGTGTCGTGACCTAGAGACCGCATAATATGGGGGCTAGTAAGGGCAAGTACATGTTGTGTACATCTAAAGTACATGTCGTGTAATTTCGTTTTTTCATTAAACGGATTGGGTTCACATATAATTAGCAGAAGTGTCTTTCTCTTCACCCTCTTCGACCGAGAGCGTCCGTACGACGTCAATACTTCCCCAAGCCCCCGATCAAGCATCCATTCTCTGAATTGAACTCCGTCGGTTGAATTGGAATTGCATCGGTGATTTCGCTCTTCTTCATGAACCTCATTTACTAATTTCTATTATCTTGTGAGTTATCCTCAATTGAACATTTTAGGCATTTTTATAGATCTAATACATAGTAGGTTCATCCAAGGGCTGACGCCGGGGTATATCGATCATACGTCTCTGACATAGGTGGTTTGTGCCTTTATATAGATAGTCATTGAGTTATATGTGAAAAAGTAACCAATAACCTTGATTGGGGTATTGCTTGTTTATTATTTTAACCATATTATTTCTTGATTTGAGTTATATTCATGAGTAGAATTCAATTGAATGTAAATAGGGTTAATTTCTAACCTATGGATGTCTTGACCATGCTGGTATTATATAAGACCGTTTGGTCTTGCTTTTCCTCTTAGACTGCTTGCTTTCCATTCATAGTGCTGATAGAGTGGAGTGATATTATTAATCTGGCATTATGTTATACTATAGACTGTTTAGCCATGAAGTTAATGAGGTATACTTTGGTAGTTAAATATCGCTGTGCTCAATTGAATTACACAAGGCTGTGAGAACCTGGTGTAGTGGACCTTAGATAGAATTGATGTTGAACGCTTCTCCAGAGTGTATGTTTACTGTTACAAAGTGAGAACATAGGGGGAATGAGCGTATGTTCTTACTCAGAGTCTCTATAGCTCCTTGATGCATGCCACATGGCGAATTGGAAGTTGAGTGCTTCCTTATAGCCACTTTTATTTACTGATATGAGACTATATGGGGAATTGAAAATGATTGCTTCCCTTGACCTCCAACATATTAATAGGATAACCTGGGGACAAAATTAACAAAAGGGGTAAGCTAAAAAGCCCAATAAGTGAATAAACATGAAAAAGATGCATAACACATTAGTCAAAGGAATAATGTGATAGGTTTGTGACATAAATAAATATGTATAGGCATATCATATAGAACATGGAATCTTATAATCATTGAAATATAAGAATTTATAAGCAACACACAACATGACATAAACATGAGTAAAGGATAACTTCTATGTGAGTATCACATGGGAGACAAAGTGCCATAATGGATTAGGGTTAGTCCCCAATCCCATACATAACTTTTCATGAGGAAAACAATTACACAACACATTATAACACTATCTAGGTACACCCATAATAAGTTGTTCGAAAATATGTGTTCCACATAATGAATCAAATATAAAGAACACACATAAGGGATTCCCATGGAATGAAATGGGTGTTATAATCATGTCATAATGCATAACTAATGGGTGTATGACAATGATATAAAATAAATAAGGGATTTAAATCATTATTTGCAATTAAAAAATTAATAATAAGAAGAGATATTGAATAAGTATTTCCAACCTAATTGGAAAAAATAAAGGGAGTGGTTAGGAAACATTAGAAATGTCCAAAACCTGGGTGGTTTAATGGAAAATAATAGAGTCATTAAAGTTGATAAAAGTATACTTGTATGAATAAAAAAACAAATTTAATTAGATATTTTTTCCTGATAAAATTATTAATTTTATAAAAGTAATTTTTTCATAAAATAGTTTATGGAGTGTACTTGAAATGGGTAAGAAATGGATAGGTTCCCCTTAATTAGTTTTTATTATTGAGTAGAATTGAGCAAGGTAACTTTTAAAACATATATTGACACATAAAAAAGGATGAATTGATAAAGATACAAATGTTTTGAAAATATACACATTATTTATTAGAATTATATAATATTAATTAATAAGTACATTGGGTTAAAGTATGATAAAGCATAACCCAAAGAAAAAAATGTTGGTTTATATAGATCCCATACATTTTGCCTGAATATATTCTGCACTTACACTTAATAGACTAGTTAATCAATTTATATTCATTAATTCATAACCTCTTATACATTGATTTTTTTATTATAGTTTTATGAAGTTCATTCATGGCTATTTAGATGATATATAATGTTCAATTTCATTGTTCTAGTAGCATTCGTTTTGATGGTTTCAAGGCAGATTTACTTTTATACAATTATAGAAGTCCTTGTAAATTGGGAGTAATTCTATAGAAGTGAAATTATATGGTATTAATTAAATTTAATAAGATTAAATTTTCCCCCAAATTAGTTTTCTATAGTTTTATTATGATTCATTTAATGAAACAATAATGATTAATGTTTTGTTTATTTTGTAGTTTTTTATCATCATTGACTAGTTTTATTTTAATTAATATTATGAAAATATATTAGTTCCATATCATTAAAAATGTTATAATATAAATATTAAAGTCTTATTTAACCATAATAATAGTTTTTTTACCATCCTTTATGGTGGTAATGGAAAATTAGAACTCATTATCCAGGAAGACGGTAAACCGCCATAATTTGCACAACGTTTTGCTTCTAAAAATAAGAGGAGATTAGAAAAGGGTTGATAAAAGATAATAATTCATAAAAATAACATACCAATATTTACATTTTATAATATTAATTATATTTTTATGGAATACGGAGGTGATGAGATGGTAGAAAAAAATGAAATTAATTTAAAGAGTGGTTTGAGAAAGTTACCACTTGAATACCACATCCTTGAATAACCCCATAGGGGACTTGGAATTGAAATTTTGTTGAGATCATAAGATCTTGGATGTGGTAAATATTCCTAGGAAATTAAGTTCTAAGAATACTAACATTATACATTTTTTAGAAGGTGTGAGGAGATGAGGTGGTGGGTGATATTCTTATGGACAGAGAGGGGCATTTTTTATTATTACGTTCATTAATTTATTTTTTTCCTCAAGACTATAAATAGTGTTGAATACTATGACTAAATATATTAAATGATTTAGGAGAGTTAAAAACAAGGGGTTTATACATTTTCCATGACTCAAAAGATCATGTATAGCTTACAAAGTTAAATATCATAAATTTTCGTATTTCGGTATTAAGAGAAAATTAAACTGTTTTTAACAAATCCCAAAAAATCACCCTTACTTTTTTTAAGTGTAAATTTTAAAACTGGAATACCTTTTATGAAAATAATTTTCAAAATATTAGTAATTTAATTTTTAAATAAAATCATTATCTATTAAAAGATTCTAATTTAAATATTATAATTGATTTTATGATCCATTGGGAAATTACATATTGTCTCATAAAAATATGTTATAATTATAATAAAACATAATATTAATTTATAAACCCATTTTATGTAATTAAAATTTATTTCAAATCATTATATTTATTATAATTGTGATTAAAAAATTAATGTTTTATAAAAATATAAACACACAAGTTTGGGTTTTCATATTCAAATTGAATTGGTTATAACAGAATCTGTGCATTCTCTAAGACATAGCTTTTGTAGTTGGAAATCTGATTAGGATGTATTGGCAGACTAAAAATCCACTATTTAGAAAATATGCATGCATCCTAGTGGAATATGATATTTCTCTCACCCATGTGTAGGAATTTTTTCTAACTATAATAGATGGAGACATCAACTTACAGATCCAGTATGAGAGGAAACCAAATTTCTGTACGAGTAACATGTTCTTTGAGAAGTTTTTATCTGAATGAAATAGAGAAAAGGATTGTAGCTTCTAAAACATAAAGTACCATGATGACACAAATTTAAGAAGTAGGAAATTAAATGAGAGGATCCTACCTCCGGACACAAATCTTATCATCACCTTGAGGCCTTATATGGTAGATAAGAAGGTATATGGAACTGTAGTGATCAAACCTATGGATGGAATCTATGATAATTCTAGTAAACTCCCTATCACATTTACAAGAAAAGATGACTAGGATGTGAAACATATACATCCTATTGATAAAATGGATGATCTATCTATGGAAAAATCCCATGGTTAACCTTGTACATCACACCCCACAAATCATTACAAGAACCTTGATAAGGTTGTGAGTGTTTTCAATTAGAATATGATGAAAAATGAGGACATACAATACGAGAATGATGATATGGTCTGAGGAAGCTTTCAATCAAAACATGGGGAGGAAACAATTGTTGAAAATTCAGGTATCCCACAAGGGTGTGCTCAATATCCAAAGCCTTCTATTATTTGAATATCTATAAATGGGATTTTTTGAGGACATATTATATGAGAAATCAATTGAAATGATTATATCTAAGGCATGAAAACATGAGAACATAATAAATTCAAAAGAATACCCATTACCTACTATTGGGTCTGAGGGTCACACTTGTTGTGGGAAGGATAAATATGAAGAGTTCACAAAGGCATACTCAAGGAAAAAAATCCCAAAGGGAAAGAAGATGACAGGCATGAGATACAGATTCAAATTTGATACATCAGTACTGAAGAATGTTATGGTGACATGTAGGAATTCCCAATTGAGGAACCAATCATTACTAAGAATACTAGTTCTCAAACTTCTCAACATGATGATATTAGTGCTATTGTAGAGTCCTTTTCATATGTTCCACTATCAATGTCTTCTAGGATACAAGTATCCACAAATAATGAAAATGAAACTGTACATTCCATAAACACATTCACCCCATTGAGTTATAGTTTTTGGGTTGATGAAGCCGAGGATCCACAACCCCCTGCAAAGATTAATAATTCAAAAGAAATGAATGACTATATTATTATAGGGGGAAATGGGGAGGTATCAAGGATGGAATCATTCCCAAATTATGTATAATAAGATTGTTCAAAAGAAAAAAGGTAAAGTACATTCTATGATGGTAAAGGATAGAGGACCAATGATAAGGGGAATCCCTCAAACAATGAAGCTCTTATAATGAAATTTCAATGGTCTAGGGAACCCCTTAATGGTCAAATCACATTTTTACTTTTTTATGGAAAAAAACCAATGATAATTCACATAGCTAAACCAAACATGTTATTCTAGAACATAGAAGACTTTCAAATGGGATTCTATGGGTACCAATTTTGTTCCCCAGAATCTTCACAATTACAACATGGATCATCTTTGTCTTCTTAGGTAAGAATGAAATAAAATATGAACATGTACTGAAAAAGAACATAGATTAACAGTCTATCTCCACATGTAAATCCATACTAATATGAGCTCTTTTATGTATGTACCAACATCATATATTTGAACAAGAGGAATATGGAGGGAGATCGAGGCTATCTCTAAAAATGTTTTTCACAAGTGGATGATTATGGGTGATTTTAATATTGTCCTGAAACATAAGGAAAAAACTCGTACCAATGCCAATAGGAATCTAGCCATTTAATTTTCATCTTTTATTGATCAGTGAAACCTTTTGGAGGTTCTGATTGCAATATCTATTTTTACATGGTGAATATACACTTTAAATGGGAGATAAGACACAAAACATGATAGATGATTTGTGAAAATGGATTAGAGAAGTGTTCAAATGGGTTGCAAAGACAAATCCTCCCAAAATATAATTCTGAACACAATCCTATAATTATAGAGGTTTCCAAAATAACATGGTTATAACCTCTCCATTTTCTTTTCAATAATGGTTGCATTGTCAGTTATAGATGCAGGGAAATTATTTTGGATTCCTGGAATCTTGTTCTAATAAGAATACCAATTATGAGGATTCCTAAGAAACTAATTTATAATAAGAGTATTATAAGGGAATAGAGTAAAAAATACATCTAAAAACATGATCTTGAAATTAAGGAGGCAAAATAACACATTGAAAATATTTGGGCCATAAATCAAAATAATAATATCAACTCTAGGGAGTATTTTTGGGCTCACTAAAAGCTGGATGATCTTATAACCATGAAAGAAATATTGCACATGAATAACTTGAATGGGGAATGTTTGAAAAGGGGAGATATGAACTCAAGATATCTCCTCATATTTCCTAGATAGATGATAGATAAAGCATGGAACAATGTCATAAGTATTAATGGAAAACTTTACACATCTGAGAATGAAGTTTCATATGAATTGGTTGACAATTTTATTGGTCTCTACATATATTATTGGATGTAAAACACCTAAAATAATATTGAAAACAACATTCCCTGCATTGATGAGCAATAAAATCAAAGCCTTTTCATACTACCATATAAAGTGGATGTCATGATATTTATCTTCTCTCTAAACATAGAGAGTGATGTTGGACCAGATGGTTTTACAAACAAATATTACATGTTCAATGGAGACATTCTATAGGATTAATTTTTAATTTTAGAATGATAATTTTTCACTCATGCCTCATTTCATTATAGAATCAATTCAAACATAATTTCCTTGATTCCTAAGACATAGAATGTAGTTGACAAAAATGATTTTAGACTAGTTTCTCTTTGAAATTCTCTCCCTAATGTCATCATAAAAATCATAATGGTCCTGATGTGGGTAACTATTAAAGATCACAAAACCTCAAATTAGTATATCTTTTTCCTAAATATATGCATTCAAAACATCTTATTTATAGCCTCTAAATGTATAAACCTAATGAAGAGAAAGGTAAAAGAGAGAAATGTTTCCCTTATGATTGATATATCGAAGGATTTGGATACCCTTAATTGGAGTTTCTTTATCAATATCCTTTGGAGTAATGGATTATCAAGAACATTGATTAGATTGATAATCTTCATTCTCTCGTCTTCAAGTCTTTCCATTTTAATCAATTTTCCCCCCTACGTTTTTTTAGTACACTAGGTGTGTAAGGCAAGGGGATACAATATTAGGGATTTTCTATGAAATAGAATAAGAATAATTAAGTAGATGCATCAATGACCTCGCGCGGGTTGGGATGTACAAGATAATCAGGGTTGGGAGGGGTGAACTCATTACATCACAGTTGTTATATGTAGATGAAATACTGTTAATGGGACGGCTTCAAAGACAATCATGGCCTTTATCCAAGATATCATCACTTATTATGAGGACATGGTTTGGAATTCCTTTACTATGGGTAGATATTTTATTGTTTTTAGTGATGGGACATCCATGGAATAACCGAACAGGATCACTAGAAGACTTGGAGTAATAAGGAGATCACACCCATTCAAGTATCGTGGTGTGAATTTTTTTTAGGGAAATGGGAAGAGTCCAAATGTTATAAGAATATTATTTGGTATCATCAATCAGATAGCTATATGGAATGGGAAATACATGTCTCAATATGGGTAGGTGTTCCTTATTAACTCATTCGTCACATATAATTGCGTTTACTTGTTTTCTATTTAAAGGTGGCCAAGAATTCGAAACAAGGAGTTGCAGGGTAGGATCTGGAACATTATTTGGACAAGGCCTATTCATGAAAAAAAAATTATAACTATATCCTGGAAGGAATTAATCAATCCCATTTAAATAGGGGGACTTGGCATTAATGATGTTATAATTTTCAATGATGGCATCATTTCTAAATTCACATGGAACCTTAAAACTACCGATGATCCCTCCAACCATTTATTTTCAATAATGTTCATGGGAAAGAATATTTATGGGTAATAATTTTATCTTGGTTCATCAATCTATCCCTCAGTCAAGTAATCCTTTAATGTTATTATTTGGAATAATAATTGGATGGTTAGAAAGCAATATGATCTCAATTTTTGGGATACTTTTTGACATGGAAGGCCTCTTAGTGACAACCTGAACATCCCTCATGATAGAATTCATATGACTGTTATTGAACTATTAAATCAATTTAACATCCTTGAATTTCTTCTCTTGTGTGATATGATGGACATTTAAAATCCATTTTTCATAGATACTAACACACTTTTAAAGAAGCTTAATTGTAATGGATAATTCAATGTTAATGAGTACCATAATATGGAATGTGAAATCACTAGAATTACACCACCATGGTTTTATAAATTCAATGTACATTTCATTAAACCCTATAGATATATTAAATGATTGAGAATCTGGAAATGCATATTAATCAAATACAACCAACTGAGTAAGGCTGGAAAGTGTATTATTTCATCCTTCCATATATGTTTTAGGGATGAGGAGAACATGCCTCACCTATTCATTAGCTAGGAGTATTGTAGGGAGATATATGGGTATGAAGGTTGGTTTTTTGTCCTTGAAATGAATAAAAATAGCTATCTGGAAGAGTTTATGATCTCCATTAACTACAATGGAAAATTTGGGGAGATTAAACATCTTCTCTTATCAGTCGTAGCCTCTATGTTTTCTATGATCTGTGGGTATCTTATTAGAATATTGATTGATGGTCAAGTGCCATATACTCATGTTAGAGCTATTTCTATCCTTAAGTAGGTACTTGTTGCGGAAATGGTGCAGGATGGCGTAATATGTAATAGCATGAGTTATATGAGTACATTATTGATGTTGGGTATTGAAGAAAGAGCTCTGAAGCCCTGTATTCTCAAATCTATGATTTTGATCCCTCCAATTGATTCGTGGATAAATTTCAATGGTGATCGTGTGGATACTAACATGTTAGGGACCTCGGTAGGTGGAGGTATTTTTTAAACCCACCATGAATTTGTCAAAGGTTGTTTCCATTACTATTTTAGAATTAGAACTCATTATGAAGATGAGATGTGGGAAATTTTATATTCTATTAAATAAGCAATTAAAATCATTTGGACATCCTTATGGATATAATTTGACTTGGAAATCAATTTTAATGCCCTAAAGGTGACAACCAATAATGTTCAATGTAAGAATCTACCTCATTGGATTGAATGCATAAAACATGCCACTCAAAATCATTTGGTTGTCTCATGTGCATATAGAGGATCCAACAAGTGTTAAACAAACTGTAGAAAAGTGTAATTCTGGAAACTAGTAAGAGATGGTCTTTTAGAGATCTGGATTATTGAGAATCATTGGTGGTTGATGATATGTGAGTTTTGGTTCACTCCCATGTTTTTAAACTCCCTTGAAACATGTAACATTGTCTATTCACTTTTTCACTACTAATCTTATGGGACCAGGTTCTTCCTAAATCCTAGATGTTCATTGAAATATAGGTTACTATTATAATGTCGATATTACTATTTCTAACTATCAAATTATTTTTCCAACAGTCATGTTAATATTCTATTGGTCATATTTATAATGATTATACCACTTATTTCAATCATTCATCATTAATTTCGATTTTTATTAGGTTTTTTATATAATTGAAAATTTAAAATGAATATTTTAATATAAAAATATTTATTATTTCTATATCTTTCTTTCTAAGTGCATTCATTCTAATGGATTATACAAATTCAAATTTTCCTATTCTTATTATCTATTTTATTTATTTATTACCCCATTGTAATATTTGGCATTATTATTGGTTTTTATTATTTATAATGCATCATTATTCATTTATAATATTATTTGGTTTTCTCTATATGTTTTTTAGTCTTTACCCAACATTAATTAATTATAAGAAGAAAATTTCATTGATAAAATTATGGGTTGTTATAAACCTCGGTTCTACCCCCAATAACCATCTCCCCGTCCAAACGTGGTTATACCCCACAAATTTCCTATCTATATACAAATTATTCATTGGTCATTATAACCCAAATAAATAATCCTTTTTAGAAACTAGTTATACACCCGAGCTACATGATCCTTCCTATTTTTCTTTTCAATTTTGTTGTAGAATGATCTTATATGACTTTGTAATAATTTTTTATCACTTTCAACATTGTAAAAACATAAATATATTAGACAAATCTCAACTGAGTTGGTTTTCCTCGAAATTACGTCATAATATTTATATGACCTTTATTTAATCAGTCTAAAATTTTCCAAAAAATATTAGGGAAGCATCTTTATAAAAATTTCACTCATTTAGAATCATCTAGTTTTCCTATGTCTGATAGCTTCATTCATTTTGTCTGAATCGGGTTCTCCTCATAAAAATTAAATTTGGCGGGCTATGTTCAACATCTTTATTTGATGAATATATCTATTATACCTCTTCCTATTGGTTCACTCTCTCTAGGGTCTTCGTTCACTTGCACTTTCATTTAATCTCCTCTCTCTTATGAATTCTTCTTCAATTGAGTAGAAACTCTATTAGAAACTCAATAAATTAATTATTCAATAATTCCACTTTTTCTTACATGGACCATGTTAGTCTATAATTTATAAAATCACCTATATATATGTTAGATTTAGTCATTCATATTGAAAACTAGAATTTATTTTCCCACATTATCAAATTTCAAAAAAAAACCCAATCAATGGAAATTCACTGTAATAATTATCAACTATACTGGAACATTATTGAATACCCTTAATGATTCATGAAATATCCTCATTTCATTAAACATAATGAAAAATTGGTTTTAACGTTGTATAATAAATATAATAAATCTCCATCTAGAGGAATTTTTTCTATTAAATTATTTAATAAAATTCAATCCAATCATAAAGATTCACTACTCTGCTCTGCTTCTTCCATCAAAATATGTTTGGTTACCCTTTTTTATCTCAAAAAATATATGTAATATACATTCATTTAATGTATTCATAATTGACATTTTTCCAATGGAGATTTTCCAATTGAATTTCTATATGATGAGATTTATTCCGCAATGATATTCATTAACATTGTAGAATTGAACCAAATTTGGCCTTTAATAGGAAAACATTTTCCATGAAAAAATACACCCAATAAATTTTTTTTGGAAAATTTCATACATTAAAGATGTTTAACTTCAATGTTAAAACTTTTAATGAATCAATACACATGAAAATTCACGTTCTTTTGACTAGCATGGATTTATACTATATTATAATATCGACTCAAAATTTATTTCTCCATTTATTTTTGAATTGATAAAAACTCAAATGTTGAAAGATAATTTCGGTTCATCTGCACATTTGTAATTCATTTATAAGAATTGATTATTTTATTATTTTGTGAATATCCATATAAATATTAGCATCTAGATTTCTTATAGTTAATTATCTAAAAAATCTATATGGTGCAATGTTTCCACAATCTCATACTCTTATTTCCAATAAATCTTTTCACCACATGTTTTTTTACAAACGTCAAGAGTGATAATTTTAAGAAAATAATCATTCTGTGAACTTCATATTGTAAAACATTTGAACCCTTTAATTATATAAATATTTGGATCATGTTCTTTTCATGACTTTATAAACACTAATGAATAGTATAAAATCATTTAACTTGCATAAAGATATTTCATATACTCTATAAGGAAATTTCCTACAAATTCATTAAGATACATTCTTAAAAAACTTTCTCCAAAATTTCATTGTAAATACATATCGATATATTAAAAAACCTGAAACCAAAAATCCCCTAGATTTAACAACATACCCATTTTTTTATTTTTAAATACCCATAATAACATAAAACATATATAGTATGAATACGTGTACAAAAATATTTCCCCTCATATTATGTTTGTCTATTATTTCTTACTCCCCCTACTTTTCTAAGGCCACCACCCCTTTGACATTCAAGTTCATAGTGCCCATTAAAACTTATCTGCTATCATATCATAAATATAAAAACTTTTATTTGGAGAGAAATAACATCACATGAGTTTCTAATCATATAGCCTCTAACTAAATTACTCTCTGCCTATGTGGAAAGAATTGGTGTAGAAAAAAAAGTGTTTATAAGAATATTTTTCATTTTTTTCCAAAAAATTTATTTCATAAAATACTTTACTAAATTTTATTAAAAAAATATTTATATCTATTTCAATATGGTAATTTTTTTAAAGATAAATCCTAAAACCATCCCAATAAATATATCTATGTGGTTCATGTATGAAAAAGCATTTTCACCAACAACTCTGCATTCTTATAATATTTCTTTTTAAAAGGAAAGTGTGATACTCATAACTCATCTTTAGATTTAATTCCCCTCAAGGGTAGTTTAACATTCTTCATCTTGTTGGTAAAAATGTACCAAGATGAACATCCTATAATTTCTGTAAACCTTCGATAACTCTCAAACAACTTCATTACTTATTATCCTTTAATTTCATGCAATTTTGTACAAATTAAAATGTATATTTGGAATAAGAAGGAACCTTAATTTTCCATTCAAATTATTACCATTATGATAATATTCTATTATACACATCCTCATTATCTTATTATTATAATTATCTTTCGATGTGATTTCATTATAGTGAACATCCACAATAAATTTTGTAATTAATTTCTTCTAACCTATAGAATCTTCAAATGAAGCTCTCATATTTTCTAAAAATTTTGTGACATATTTATTACATTTTTTTGTAAAATTTAATTCATTTTTTCTTCCAAAGATGGTATGATATTCATACATTTATTTTTAATAATCGCATATTTCTTACATCGCTTTCAATTTTTATGAATTTTAAAGTCATCAACTATTGTCGATATTCTGTCAAATGTTTTCTCAATTACATATTTTTTGTTCCTATCCAATTATTTTTTTTTATTCTTCTTAATTATTTCTATCCTTGGTCACATGTTTTGGTCAAATAAAAAATCACCCCTTCCTTCTCTGCTCAAAATTCTTGAGCTCATTTACCTGCACAACATAGTTTTCTACTAAAATTTCTTAATGTGAAAAAAATTATTTAGTTTTTTATATTCCATTATTGAAGATTCTATATTATTTACCTTATGAACACTCTTTTCTTCCTCAAAAAACCTTCTTGAGAAATTTTTTCCTTTCTACTCATAATGTTCCCCCTTGATTCATACATATTTCATTGTATATACATTTTATACTTACATAAGTATTATTTATTCACCAAAACTACACAACACTAGTAGTATCATCTGAATCATGATCTTTCAAAGTGATTGTAATACTTATTTGATGATTTTTTTTATTGTGATATTTTTAAAAACTGTGGGAAATGTTGTTTAGGGAGATAATTTCTATATTAATACCACTCTTTCTTAGTGGAGGATGATTTTTCAAAAGTCCTCATTTAGGAAACTGTATTTTCTATTGAAGTAGATGTACATTGAGATAGTTTGGGAATAAAAATAATTTGCTCCCATAATCATATCTTTACTCCAACTTGATAGGATTAACCTTTAATTATAATTAATATGGTGAATTGTTATGTCATCATTTTGAACACACTTTGTGTTATAAGGAACATTTTTTTCAGTTTTTATAACTATTATTATTTCTCATCTATATATTCTTTAAGAATTTTCACCATATTCCCAGGTTTAGCTAACTTCAACATGTTCTTATTTCTTTTATCAACATATTTTGTTTCTCTTATATTGATATTCTTTCCCAAATAAAATTTCATCCTAACTTTTTAGTTTTTTTTCAATCTCAGATATTTTTATATCATAAGATCTAATAATAATGTTGTTTACCTATTTTTTTATCTGGTCACAATTAACAAAATTTATTTCCTTAATATATTTCATCAAAAACATCCTTTTCTACTTATGCTTTGTAATTTTCTCAGGTGGAACTTCCAAACATTCTTTTAGAATCAACCACAATTCTATAATCAATTCCCCATAATCATCAGTACATGATGATTCATTTTCTTTGTTAACTAATGAAAATAAGATTACATGGTGATAAGATTCATTACAAGATGAAGTATCATCCTTCTCTATTCTTCTTAAAAAAAATTCTTCTTAATTTAGGGGAAATTATTTTTATGTTTATTTCAGTTTTTCTACAGACACGTTCTTTTAAATCTTCTAAATCAAAATAATAATCATTATTTATGATTATTATTTTTGAAAAATATCCATTATCATTAAAATTATAACATTTAATATAATTGTTTCTTTTTCATTATAAAATTTCTTTTTTTGTTTATATAAATAATAGTAATAATTATGTTGAGTTCCTCTGATTTTTCCTCTTTTTGTGAATCATTTGAATCATAATCATGTACTTTATCATTGAGTATAACTTTTAATAAATATCCCAAATACATTTCATCTATATTTTTTTATTAAGGTCTACAGATTTTCAAATTTTATAATATATATGAATATTCAAAAGTCCATATGGATATAAATCTTCTTGATCTTTAAAAAAAATATTTCATTAAATCTATGTAGAATATTTCCCATAATTTTCATAATATTAGTAGAGTCTTATATATTTTCACTAAAACCTATGATATTTCTAACAATATCATTAACTCATATCATGTAGTCATCTATAATTTCTATATCAACTATCCTTATATCTTCAAATATTCTTCTCCAAAATTATAGCGTAGATTATTTAACGTTGTCAATTCCTTCATTTCTACTTTTTAACATATCACACGTATTTTTATCCATAAAAACCCCCATAATCATTGTATGAACATTTTTTGTGAGATCCATCAAAATGGAATTATGATCATCCCCATCAACTTCCAAATTTATATTATGAGTATGTTTCATTGAATGTTCATTAATTGTGGAAAACCTGATATTTTGATATATTTAACTTCAATACTAAAAGATAAATGATATGGTAACATCAAATTATTCCAACTATGATAGTTTATTTCATTTAAAATATAAACACTGATATTGTTCACTGAATTAAAATTTAAAATCCTCAGAGTTTGATCTTATACAGTGAACTAACCCTCTGATACCACTTGTATTTCCCTATGATCAATTATAGAATAACTAAGATAGTGGGTGAATCATTTGTACCTTGTTATTTTACAGTAATGTTTCAAAATTTCGTATAGAGACTTTATTAACCTCTAAATAACATGTTAGAGTTACGATATGCATAAAAATAAATATCTACCTCAATTTTTGTATTTAAAAATGATATAGAGGGAATACCACACATGATATTTAAAAGCTTTGAAACCAAGAACTACTCCTTTCCATATTTTTCATTCCCGCTGACATAAATATTACTCTATTTATACTATTATAATTAAATAGGGAGAAATTAGTGCTACACCCATGTATTCATTCCTCTTTCTTACCCAAAATATACACCCCAAAAATCATCTCTTATTCCATAGTTGGTTATAACCCTCAACTATCCTAACTATATCCCCTTTCTTCACAAATAACTTTTCCCCATAGTAAATAACACTTTTTTGGTAACTGGTTATATACCATAGAGACAATTTATTTCCATCATACACTGTAATCTATCATAAAAAAGGTATTTCCTTTATCCACAATCATGTTGGATTACCTTCATCAATATAAAAATAGAAATACAATCAATAATTATCATAAGATTAAATTGGATATGAAACATATGTTTCAGCTTTTTATGACATAGGTATACTCAATCTTAACATTTTAAGCTTTATTATTAAAATTTCTTTAAAAACATTTGGCCTATTTAACTTCACCTTGTCTGTCCCTTTTTGCTAGATCTTCCCATTGTATCTCCATCTGATACTCTTCACTAAGATTTGATACTATGGTCTATGTTTAGTAGTTCTATCTAATGATATTTTTTGACGTAACTTTTCCCAATGGTTCACCATTATTTAGGAATCCATCCACCAGATCTCAGATCTAATGTCCTATTTTGTATTAACTCTTCTTAAAATAAGTAGAAAATCTTTTGAATACTCGGAAAATTAATTCTTTAGGAATTCAATTTTTCACCCATGAACCATGTTAGTGTATGCTATATGAAATCCAATTTATATAGGTGTTCTTTCAGTATTTTGGGTGGAAATAAAAATATATATCAATGTATTATCCAAATTCAAATTAAAATCTTTCTCAATAGAATTTCACTGGAATGTTTCTCATCTCTTCTATAATTCTCTTGAATACCGTTGATGTTTCATAAATGCTTCCCCTTTCGTTATACTTACTTAAACATTGATGTTAAGGAACACTTTAAAACTACCTAAATATATACTTGGCATAATATTTGTATTTCGATATAATTATAGACATTCAATTAGATCACAAAACATAACTCCTTCACTTTTTATCAATAATATAATTTATTCTGTCATCCTGACTCAATTTAGAAAAAACTTCTCATAAACATATGTCTGTTGAATGTGTTTTTATGGTGGTTTTTCTGATCAAAATCTTCAGTAATTCACTTCATTAAACTTTAATCCTCAAAAATCGTTTAGGCATTAAAAAGAAGTATTTTACCATTGAAAATTCACACAATATATCTATCTTGAAAACATTAGGTGTAAGAAAATGGTTTATGACATTATTGCAACATCTAAAGACTTTTGTCACATGTAAATTATTTATAAGGTTCCCTAATTGTATTTCCACTATCATTTAATATTCATTTAGTCATTATTTATCCATTATTTTTTGAAAAATAAAAACTGAAACACTAAAATATTATTATTTCACTTCTCCCCATTTTCACATCATTTATAGAAAATGACCATTTTCTTATTTTGTGCATATCCATATAAAATTTATAATTTTTATCTCCAACATTTCTTTGCCTAAAACATATTTTTTTCTTTAATAATCCATGTATCATGAACTCCACTTTATTATAAATAATTTCCCAACATAATTTAAAAAATCTTTTGAAATTAGAATTTAAAGAAATTATTTATCTAATAATGTTTTACTGATAAATTTTTTTTGGTAATGATGTTGATATCCCTCTTTTTATAAATGATTGCACCAATATATTTTCATAATTATAGAATTTTTTATGAAAATAATATCATTATCTGAATTTTTTACGAAACATTCTAGTAATACATAAAAAAAATTTCTAAAACTTCATTAATTAACATTCTTAAGAAAAATTCTCACATATTTATATTAAAAAACATATTGATATATTAATAGAAAAATGCAACCACAAATCACTTGGACGCTATATTATCTTATTTAGATTATTTCTACACATGACACATTCATCTTTTTTCCCATAAGGAATTTATGATTGTGTAAATAATTAAGGGAGAGGGCATGATTATCAATTTTTTAGTAGGTTCTACTAGTTGCGGATAAATGTATCACCAGGACATTCTTTGGGAGTAGTGATCTCTATTTTTTCCCTTTTTTTTTGGAGCCACCATTATTGAGGATCATACTTTACCTCTTGTATAACACTAAATATTTTATGTTATTATTTTATATTGTTCCCTATTGATTTCATTATTTATGTTTATTTTATTCATTACTTCTATGGTTCCTTTAAGTAATACTCATATTGTATTCTTTACATTGATATTTATTTGGTACTAATGTAATAGTCTCCACATATTTTTCTAGGACCATTCCACTTTTTGAATGCCTCTTGTATACAGGGAGGCATACATGACATCATGTACCACCATAGGATGAACTCTAACTACATTGACCCTAGTGGCTATGAATTAGCTGTTACATTATTACATTGGAATAAAATATTAGAAATCACATGTAGATGAACCAAATAATTTATTATTTTTGTTAAAAAAAGATACATACTTGTATCTAATATTACAATTGAAAACATAATGTAAAATGTAATAATTTCTTTAATTGCATCATTATTTCCATTATCATTACCCAACATATAAATCCTAATACACATTGTGGAAACATTGGAAAATAATGGAAAGAAATGGGTGAGATCAAATGATCAGTAAGGGTTTATATAACTTAAAATATATCATTAATAAATGATCATAATAAAAAAGGAATGGTTAATAACGAAAACAGATTCCATTGAATCAATTACTTGAACAAAATTTGTAATGAATAAAATTTATTGAAATAATTCCATATAAATAATCACAAGATTTTGGAACATAAAAATTGATATTCTAACTAATCTCATAATTAGGTAAATCACAATTTCATACAAAATAAAAATTCCATCAATACCTCATGCGAGGATATCATACATAATTGGCTGATAACATGGCCAAAAATCCAACCCAGATTGTCTCAACAAACCTACAAATGCATCGAGGGGGATAAAACAAGCCCCAATCATCACATATTAATTCTATTGTACTCATCATATGAAATGGGTGACAAATAATCAATATAAAATTTATTACTAAAAAAACCAAATATTAATTTTCAACAATTACACTAATAAATAAACATAATAAAAACCATTTTGGGTAATACGAATGGCATCAAAGTAGTACATTACAAGTCAAAATGGTCAAAACCATCAAGATACATAATAAGGATGTTTTAACTACAACATATCCCAATGGTATCATTATAACAATAATTGTTTTATATCATTAACAAAAATAAATACAATAAAAATCCATTTTATAATTCCCTATAAGACTAAAAATTTACAATTAAAATTATTTTAAAAAATAAAAGTTCACATTATATTTTGAAAATAATTCCTTTGAAAATGACCATTGAAAATAATAAATTAATTATTAAAAAATATCATGGACATGAAGGTTGAAATTTTTTTTCATGTCTTGCATGTTAAAAAAATATTCCTTTAACAATTTTGGTAAAACCCAAATAGGGGTTCTTTGGAGAAAGACATTAATATTCCTTTCACAAAATTTTATGAAAATCCAAAATTATTAAAAAAAAATTAATAAATCATTTTTATAATGTTAAAAACGCTTTTGAAAAAAATTTTATAAAACATGGGTTTGTAAAAAATAATTATTTTCTACTGAAAAAATAAATATAGTTGTATAGTTATTAAAACATTTTCCCGGTCATTTTAAGAATCAAAAAGACTTAAAATGGAACAATTACTTCAAAAAATTCATAAATAACTATAGGGTAAAAAAAATATTAATTTTAAGATAGAAATTTTTAATAATTCTTATAATGTAAATTAAACATAAATAATCTCGAATAATATTGAGATTGTGCAATAAACCCTTACCACTTTGGTGAAGTTTGAATCATAATCCCCATGAAAAAAATAACATCAAATTAATCATTAAATACGATAATAATTATTAAATTCATGGTATAAAATATTAAAATTTGTAGTATATACACCACACAAAGGAATAAGTGGTGCATATGGCATATTTCTCCCCAAAGTATAAGTGAGAAAAGAAACCCTTACCATAGGTCTAACTTCATTCATACATGTTCAAACCTCCAATATAGTATATATATTTTTTATACATCTATAAAAAAATTGTAGTCATATATTTCATACAATATATTATTTACTTATAGTATTTTATAACCTGATTATTAATAATACTTTGTTGAAACAACTATTTCGGTTGATAATTTATTTTTTTACATGTATGTTTTGGTTTTGTAATGTCATTCCTTTTAATTTGACCAAGGTTTCACCATATCCGTATTTTGAAAAATGATATAAATATTATATAGATTCATTATATATGTATCTATAGTAATCTATAAACGCTATAAATAGGAAATTTATTACACCGATCATAGAGAAGGTAGGTCATACATACACATGAGCGTTATTTCAATTTTATTAATCAATAGAACAAAAGAAAAAAATATTAATCATAATTTAAAGAATAATCATTAAGTTATATATTTTGTGTGTAATAATTAAATAAATCGTTATTCCCATCCATGTATAAAAAATGAGAAGTGGTATTGCATCTCTATGTAGAGGTGGAAGTCCACTAGTACCGTGACATCCCACCCCTCCTCATTGGCCCCAGTTGATGTAGATGGGCTACTTATCCTTAAGTGACATCCGCAAGATGTCTATGGATGGAAATAAATGCCAAATTTGTTCAATACATATGGGAGATGATTTTCACTTTAAGAATAAAAAAACAAACCAAACAATCCATAACCAAAAAACATCCATATGATTCATGATAACAATGAAACAAAACTCAACATTTTATTTATCAAAATAAAACTCAAAACAAGTACCATAGTGGAAGAGTAAAATATAAATATAAATAGTGGGAGAAAAAACTCGAAGACTATAATGATAAATCCAAGAATGAGACATGAATAAATCTCCAAATCCATAACATCTCTAGTATCTGTAAGTACTACTAAAGATGTGTGATACTTTAACATTTCCCATGTCTCGATAATAAACATCTAAAAAATCACTGAATTGAAAAGGCAGTGGTGAGTAATGATACTCAATAAATTTTCCCCAGCGACTTCCTTACTCATTCCACTATTATAGAACATCTTATTCAATTTATGTAAAATTATTTATATATATCAATTTCTAAAATAGTTTATATCAAACATGTTCCAATGTAAAATAGTTTTCTCAACCAACATCAATTTCCATAGGAAGCAACCAAACAATGCTCCAAAACCATTTCATTAATTCCACATTGGAATACCCCATCCCAATCCACAGATACATATATCTACACATGCATGATTCATTATGATAGTTCCATACTCATGAGTAGTTTCTCATCGATCTACTATGTGACAAGGTAATTAAATCCCTTGTTCTATTACACATTTGGAACTAAAAAAATGTTCATCTTTCAATAAAACCTCATAATAAAATATGAACACACACACCAGGTATTCTGAAAAAAATATTCCAATATAATCATGCACAAAACCATTAGAATAAAACAACCATTTTATTGAAATTATTTTTCTACAATCTAAATCAACAAATTATTTTAAAATAAATATTTTAAAATCATTTATCAAACAATATTCACAATAATTCCATAGTTTCACATAAATGAAAAAACCATAACTAAATAAAGTTTCTACCATGATTCTCACACATATTTCACAATCAATTTCAATCAATTTCATCCATTTTAAACCAATCCTTCATGTTCTAAATAGAGGATCCATGATTGAAGCCACCCACCTCAAGTTTTATGATGAACAGAAAGAAAAAAACATAAAATCCCATTAAATCGGGTAAAATAACTATGAAAATGCATTAGATATCTTCCTCTATCAATAATAAGACCAACTCTAATCGTATTTGTAATCTAAAACCTTATATCTACCAACATTGGGTGTAGATGTAAGAAAACAAAAGATATTTTGAATTAGAAATAAGTAAAAATTCCAAAACCCAAAATGATTGATGACTTACCCCAATAACAAAGCTTTAACATAGGATGTGATAGCTTTGGATCACATTCGATTCAATAGGGAGAGATTATCTAACCTTTGAGAGATAAAAATACCGATTTAGGGCTATTTTGGGGGGAAATGAGGTATTTAGACGCTAAAACGAGTGAGATCTACAATTTTAGGACCTCACTTTATTCTGATGCATGGTTAGTCACATAGTTAGGAAAATTGTGTGTTAATTGTGCATAAGGTACTACCTCAAGGGATAGTCCTCTCATGGTTATCTCTCACGGTTAACAAACTATGCACCAACCATGCCAAATATCACTATCTCAACATTACCCACTTAGCATGGTTTGGTCAAACTGTGTGACACTCATTCCCCATCCAAGTACCATCCCTTTAGCATCTATCTCACTATGCACAATTTCCTATAGGTGTTTTATAGTTTTCCTAAATTGTGAACCAACCATGCACTTACAGAAAATCCCCATAAACATTCCAAAATGTCCCTAAACCTTCCAAAACATATACCTTATACATTACATATTAAAAACACAAATAAATTGTTATTTACTTAAAATTGTATGTGCTATATTCTCCCCACCATTATCCTTTCTTTCATAGGAATGTATAAAACAAACATTTCCTTGAAAGAGTTTTTTCCATTTCTCTTTCATTTCATTCCCGTGTTACCAATTCTCTTCCCTAATCTATCCATTTTTTCACAAAACCCATAACAGACTGATACCTTTACCATGTAATACTTTCTCTTAACTATCCACATTTTGAACTAAGATATGTCTCAATAATACATTTTTCTCTAGTTTAATATGATCAAATCAAATCACAAGTTCGGGATCAGGTTCATACTTTTTCAACTGAGATACGTAGAACACATTATGCACCGCACTAAACCACGGTGGCAATACCAAATAATATTCCACCTCACTAACTCATTCTAGTATATAAAAAGGGAATATTTATCAAGAACATAACTCAACCATCTTCCCAAAATGACAATGTATAAGCCTAATATAGATCCATAAGAACACATGATCACTTATCGTGAATGACAGGACCATCGATGATGATCTCCATATGATTTCTAATGACTCTAATATATCTCCATCCTTTTTTGATCAACTGAATCATCTATTTTGTCTCTTGGACAATCCTCATACCACTTTTTCATGTCTCACCTATTTCCACCTAACACAGTAGTGGACAACAACAACACCCATACAATACTTCAAATGAATCCATTTGTATCATGGACTCATAATTGTTGTTATACAACAACTCCACTAATTGCACATTCTCTTACCATGATCCAAAAAAATCCATTATACAAGACTGAATCTTGTGTTTTAATGTCTATATTATTCATTCATATTTCGAATATGTCTTGGGATAATAAGATATACACATAGTCAACTAAGTCCGAAGGTATTTTGATAAGGACTTATAAAAATGATATGTCAGCCGCATATCTATATCATACACTATCGAAACTAGTCTGCTATATCATGTTAAAACTTTAAAATATTTATTTTTGATAAGTCATCTACTGTATGAGTTTCATGAATAATAATGAAATGAGCTAAATTTATGAGTTGGTCCACTATAACCCATGGGGCATTGTGTTTCTGAATCATTCTAGGGAGACCTGTTAAAAAATTCATGGCTATCTACTCTCTCTTCCAAATAGGGATCGGTAAAGACTGAAACATATGTACTGTTCACTAATGTTCTATCTTAACTTATTGAAAAATTATGCATATTGAAACAAACTCATCCACTTTCCTCTTATTGACACTCCACCAGAACTATGATTTCAACATCTTATATATTCATAGATTCACACCCCATTTTTTATGGTGGTAATCATGAAGAGGTTGTTCTAGACAAACCATAGGTATGCCCATCCTATTTCTAAATAATGACACTAAACTCCCATCCAGTTTCCATCCCTTGATGGTATACCCACAATTGAGTTTTGACCACATCAACACACATTCTGCATCAGATGTATGTACCTTTTTCCCCATCTTTATCAGACCAGGAACCAAAGAGACTATAAATAAAACCACAACATCACCTCGATCATCAAATTCCAAGATCATGTATGCTATGACTGACATCAAATGCCTCTAACATAAATCCTCTTTTTAAACTTACCATATTAATTTCTACTTAATTCATCCACAAATTAATTTCCATTATCAGGAGTATACATCAAGTTAAATTCAAACATTTCTAGATATTCCATCCATATTCTTAGACTTAGGTTCAAATCCTATTGTGTGAATATATGCTTCATGATCTTATGATCCGTAAAGATAGTAAATTTCCCGCTGAATAGTTAATGATGTCATGTTTTTCAATCATGGACTATATCAGCTAACTTCAAATCATGTGTTGGGTAGTTCTTTTCATCCAATCTTAACTACCTTTATCCACAAGAAACCCCATGGTCTATTTCATGAGAACACACCCCAACGCTGATCCTGAATAATATCAGTACACCACATAACCTTGTCCCAATTCCAGAAAAATCAAGATTTGTGCTGATATAAGGTGAATTTTAATCTCCTAGAAAGACATCATTTGTTCTGCATCCAATTATAATGGAATATTCTTATTCTTCTAAGATGTCAAAGGATAATCTAGTCATGAAAAATAATGCACAAATAATCGATAATAACCAACCAATCAAAGAAAAATGCATATCTGAAGATATTTTTTGGTGGTTTCCACAAGATCAAAGCCTCTAACTTTTATAGACCCATAGAAACACCTTCATCAGAAATTACATTTCCAATAATATATATTTCCTATATGAAAAAAATCACAGTTTGATAATTTTTCATGTATAAGTTGATCCCTCAAGATTTTAAACATTTCTTTCATGTGTTACTCATTCCTAGCCCTTGTCTTTGAATACACTAATATGTAATCTAATACCACCACCACGAAATAATCTATATTTCCTTGCAATTACCAATTAATTAACACAAAAGATACCCCTAGTGAATTTATAAGATCAAAGGGAATTATAACATATTAATAATGGCTATATGTACTTATGAAATCTATTTTCATAAAATTCTCCTACTCTACAAAAATTTGTGATATACTCATCACAATTCAATCACAGAGATCCACTGATCTCCCCTTAATTGATCAAATAGATCATCAATAATCGGACGAAAAATCTGATTATTTATAATGACTAGGTTTATATTATTATAATCCACACATATCCAAAGAGTTTCATCCACCTTTTTCATGAACAAGATAGATTGTGTCTATAGGGATGTCTTAGGTTGAATAAACCATTTTCTTTCCAGCTATTTTAACAACACATCCTTTATTATATTAGTTCCCTTAGATAATATGTAAGGGAAATAATACTAGTCCCTAGAAGTATATCAATCATAAAACCCACTTCACTTTTCTATAGTAACCCTAATAAATTATCAGGAAACACATCTAGAAACTCATTGTCCACTACTGGAAAACTTTTACTCTCAATATTATCTATGAATGAAAAGTTCTGATATTCTAATTGGTATAAGATCATTCCAATTTGTAGTGAAATAAATTTTATTTCACCAACCTTTACATTCCACTCTCTTGTAAATAGTTTCTCAACACCATCTTTAGTAGTTGAATAGACATTTCTAGTATTACAGTCAATGTTATCCTTAAACACTGTCAACAAATCCATACCCAAGGTTATGTCAAATACATACAAATGAATCAAAGTGAAATCACATTTTATCTTAGATCAATTAACAGTTATATAATATTCTCTACACACAAAATTTTAACACTCACTTTGAACAAGAGGAGTTTAAATTTTTATCACAAGAGTCATTATCTCAAGTTTTAACTTAGAAAATTCATAGAATGAGAAGAAATAAAGGAATGGGATGCACCCATATCAAAAAACACTCTCATTAGTATAGAATTAAAAATAATTGTACTTATCACTATAGATAGTTCTATCTGATCATCCAAAATAACTTGGCCTTCTCCATAAAATTTCATTGTTGCAACACATTTCTCTTTTGGGACCTTTTGATATTTCACTACCTAAGGAGTCATGGAATTCCTATAATCTCCACTATAATATATTTTCTATATATGAGACTAATTCTGTTTTCTTCAGCATATCTAAGCATAAGATTCTTGTGACACTAGAGAAGTGTCCCTAACACCTTACTTTGGAGAACTATGATAATAACACTGAACATTTCCCATATTAATGCCATTGTGGAATTCCATTGGTGGTTTTGTACACTCTCCCTTCATCGGGTATATCAAACCGCATCAGAAATATCCATATTATGTTTTGGGTCTCATAGGATGTGTCACTGATCTAGCCGTCAGATTTTGATTCATTATTCCACCTCAGAAATAGGTTTCTCTATTCTATATCATCCTAGAATTATAGTTCCAACCTTTTTTGTGGGTATCAACATACATCCTCCTCTCATAGCTCTTGAGATTTCCCTTTAACCTACCATCACTCTATTTAGTACCTTTATATAATCCACATTACATAGTAACAAAAACATTGAATGAATCTCATATCTCATCCCCGATACAAAAATGTGTGCCTTTAAGGATGCACTAGAGGAAGCATTTGGCGAAAGTCGCAAAACAAATCATGAATTTAGCCACATAATATTTTATACCAATATGTTCATCCTTCAAGGTGATGAATTATGTCGTTCTTAAAATTATGAACATTTGGGGATATAATTTCTTATTGAAAAATTCTTCAAAATCCTCCCATGAAATTCCTGGTTCTAATTTAGCCTGAACTTTTATATACCACCACTAACTTGCAAGATATTCCTATATATAATTCACTAGTTTGACTTTAAACTCTACTGGTGTGATGATGAAATCAATTATACAATTCATCCTATTCAGTAAAACCTCTACCTTCTAGGGTTTATAATCACTACAAAATATGGGTGGATTCTGTTTCTATAATTCTATAGAATGATCCACTTTCATTGTCTCATCCCTCTTGTTTCCATTATCCATAGTCTAAAATACTTGGAAAATAATCTGAACTGTCCACTGGTTCTTGTGTGGATATAGTGAAACCACATTCTCTGTAGCTTCTTCTCGTTGGTTTCTAAGATTCCTATTAGGATCCATTTTCTATAAACACAATAAACTCAAAAATCTCAATCTCTATAGACATAAGGCTTAACAACATCAAATGCGATCACATCCTTATATCAAAACAATTATTTCCAAAATTAACCATTTTTTAAAAACCTATAAATTCTTTTTAAAATGATACCATTTTAAAAATAACCAAACTATTATCATTTTCAAAATCTCACATTTGAAAAAAAAATTAAACATTCTTCAAACAGCAACACATTTTCACTAAATCATATATCATTACACAAAATGAAATATAAAATCCTAGTGGGGATTCATTCCTTTAATTAATTCCATGCATACCTCATTGGTTAAACCCATGATAATGAGATTCCAAAATACTATAAGTGTCTCCAAAACATTTATGTACCCAAATCCCTAGTGACATGAAGTTCATCATAAAAAGTTAGCTACAAATTTTCATGCACTAGATGTCAATTTCCAACTATCCTACCCCTTTCTTTGATCCAAACTCAACGAATATACCCAGTTTAATTCAAATCCTAGAATAATAATCAATACCAAGTAAAAGAACAACAAATACTTAGACCCCTTGTTCCATAATGAATGGAATGAGATGATACCAGTTGTCTCAAATAAATTTTTGGACCAAAATATTTGATGCCACCTATGACATGTCACCACTACTCATTGGTTTGAGACAAGGATGATTTGCTACATGGAATTAAGAAACCTCATAATGAAACCAAAGGCTCACAATAAATAATGAAGGGATTAAATATAATTGGGGGATGTTTTTTCCATTAAGAATAAAAAACTAACCAAACAATCCATAAAAAACTCCATATGATTCATGATAAAAGTGAAATAAAATTCAGAAATTCATTTATCAAAAACAAACTAAAACCAAGTACCACGGCAGAAGAATATAATATCAAAGTAAATAGTGGATGAAAAAACTAAAATACTCAAATGAGAAATCTAATATAAAAACATGATCCATGATCTAACTCCACAATATCCCCATTTTCATGAAGTACTTCTAAAAAGTGTAACACTTTACCTTTCCTAATGTCTCCTTAAATAACATATACAAAAGCACTAAAGTGCCAAAGAAATTGTGTTTAATGGAACTTAGTATATTTTTTCAATGAATTCCCAACACATTCCACTTGGATAAAACATGTTATCCCATTTAAATAATTAATTTCCTAAAATATTTTATATAAAAATATAAATAAGTGAAAATGTAAAATAGTTTACTCAAACAACACTAATTTCCAAGGAAAGTAACCTGATAATGATCCAAAACTATTTCATTAATCTACTTTGGAATTCCTCATTCCAATCCACAGGTCCATATATATACACATGCATGATTTGTTATGATTGTTACATACACATGAGTAGTTTTTTATTGATCTACCAAGTCATCAAAAGGCAATTAAATACCATGTTCCATTACACATTTGGCATCGTGCATAAGGTAATATTTCAACCAATCCTCATAATGAAATATAAACACACACACCAAGTATGCCAAAAAAACATTCCTATATAATCATTACCAAAACGATTTCAATAAAAAAACCTTTTATTGGAAGCCTTTTTCCATAAAATGACTCAAGAAACTTTTTGAAAATTATCATTTAAAAGTTATTTTTCATTGCACTTCTCACAATAATTCCGTGATTTCACACAAATCTACAATCCATTACTGAAAAAGGATTCTGCCATGCAAAAAACACAAATTTTAGACTCAATTTAGATCAATTTCATAAATTTTAAAATAATCCTTCATGTTATAAATAGGTGAGTCAATATTTAATCCACTTACCTTAGGTTTTTTGATGAAAACAATAAACAACACCTAAAATCCCATGAAAATGGGTTAAATCTCCAGGAACCTCCCATAGATTTCATCTGTTGTCAACAAAAAGACCAAATCTAATCATATTTGGAATCTACAACCTTAGGTCTACCCACAAAACGTTTATACATAAGAAACATATACAGAGGGTGAATAATATCTAAGGAAACTACTAAAAACTACCATAAATGATGAATTATAATGAGAATCGAGCTTCAACGCACCAAGGAATGGCCCCAAATTGATTCTAATGATATTGGTAGAAGTTATCCAACTTTTTAGAGAGAAAAATAACGAGTTAGGTCAATTTTTTAGACAAAAGGTGGGAGTTAAGAGGGAAAATAAGTGATATCCACAATTTTTGGATCTCAATTTTATCCCATGAAAAGTTAGAAAGAGAGTTAAGAAAACCATGTGCTAACTACGTACAAGATAATACGTTAAGGGTTAACCCTCACATCGTTAGATCTCATGGTTACCAAAAATAATTCAAGCCATTAAAAATATAAAAATATCATCATTTACACACTTATAAAGGTTCGGTATAATCATGTGTTGCCCATGCACCAGTCATGCACTTTCCCATTAGCCTATGTATCATTGTGCATGGTTTCCTGTAGGTGCTACATGATTTTCTCAAACTGTTAAAAAACCATTCACCTATAAAAAAGCCCCAAAAAATTTCCAAAATTTCCCCAAACCATTCAAAACCTAACCTATATACTTTACAAACATAAAACACATAAATAAAGTGTAACTTACTTGATACAGGGGGTGCTACACACACGCACGAGAGACATTATTGTTTTCTAACAGATTTGAAGGTATGAAGTTAGGAGTTTTACTATATTTTTACATTTATTTTTCATGTCATAATATCACATATATAAATTAATTTTAACCTTACTTCTTTACATTTAAATCATAAGTTAAAAATGAATCTCAATGCTTCACGAGGTAGTAGTCTTCCGTACACACGAGTGACGTTATCATATCCCACATGGAATGGAAAATAAGAAGTTATATATGAAATAATAATTAATTATGTATAATAATTTCATAAGTTTCAAATAAAAATTTTAAATATAACATTATATCCACACTTTAAATGTGGTTATTGAATGAGAATTACATTGGTTTGCGAGGTGGTAGTCCTCCATAAACACGATCGATGGTTTATTTTTCCATTTGATAGAAGTGAAAATAGATATAGTTTTTTTTCATAAAATAATAAAATAGAAGTATATATGTGATACTTGTGTTATTATATTAATATATTTGAATATTATTTGAAGGAGGTGGAAAAATAAATTAAACAAGTATGCGTGTTTAATAATTTTTCCTCTACTTCTGAGTGTCTCATAATGTTTTTCCAAAATCCATCATAGGATGAATTAATAATAAAAATAAGTCCTATAATATGTGGTGATGGAATTAAGAAATATATTGAGTCATGTATTGGCCAAACCAAATGGATTTCAATGTGTGATGTAAGGAATATAGGAGGTGTCCATTATAGGTTGGGGAGAGGACACACATAGAATATTTTGAAAGTAAATGTGATACCCATGTTTTTTACATTAAAAAAGCCTAAATATGGGTTATTATAGCCCCATAGTGATGAAAAGGTAAAAATATTACCCAAAAATGAGATTTATACAGGTTTTATGTCATTTGTAACACTTACTTTTTTTTAACCCCCTAGTAAGCCCATTTTTACATTATCTATGATAAATATTTTTTATAGTGGTAACTATTCATTTTCGTCAAATATTAATTTCACCACATTAGATAATTTTAATTTTTATTATTTAAAATATTTAATCCACTTTTCTAAATTCAATTGACATAATATATATAACATAAATTTAAAATAAAACAAAAAGATGCAATGAAAAAAATGTGCATTCCAAAGAAAATCATTCAAATTTTTCAAATTTTTTTTTAGAATTAAATATGAAATTGATTATAATGGCCTAAATTAGTTTAATTAAAATATAATTGAACTAATTTAAATTTAAAAAAAAATAAATGTAATTTAACATTTTAAAATATTTAAACAAAAAAACATTTTTCAATAAAAATCATTATTTTTCAATATTCATCAATAAAATATTCATTTCAAAAAATATTCATAAATTAAACCAAATATAATTTTTATATGTGAAGATGAAAAATTAATATTATTATTAAAAATAAATTTTCTAAAATTTGTAAAAAGTAATTTTAATTTATGTTTTAAAAGCATGACTAAACCACATTTTAAATAAATAAATATTTTCAAAAACATTTCATTTTATTTTAAATGGTTCTTATTTTATTTAAAATCAAAATATAACAATTGAACTTATTTTACGATATAATATTCATAATTTAGTTACAGATATTAATTACCACTAAATTACTCACTAGTCTATAATAGTCATGTATAAATAATGATGTTTTAATAGAGTATCATGTTTTATTCAAAATTGGTGTTGTGTGCATCACAAGCAACAAAATATATTAAATGTAATTAATAATAAATATATCACAAATTATAGAAGTGTTATATTCTCTTATAAACTTGTTATTGTGTTTCACGCACTCTATCAAACATAATGTTCCTATTTTTAAACCGTTTCTCATAACATGTTACACCCTATATAAATCATATACTCACAATTTAATCTTGATCTCAGAATAAGGGGTTGAGATTTGAAAAAAAATAGAATTAAAATTTATAAAAATATTTAATAAAATATACTATTGATAAAATTGAAAAGGAGTTACAATTGTCATATAGTATAACACATAAAAATGTTTCAATGTAGGAAAACACTAGTGGAAAGTGAATATATGAACATGAAATAAAATCATAAATAATTATAGAGAGTGATAAAGATAATTGATCCTAATAAAGTGAATGATAAGAGGAAATTTAAGGACATAAAAATATTAAATGTGTTATTATTTAAAAAAAACTATTTATTTATTATATATATTTTTTATATGATAAAATTATTGTTTAAAGATCCATTTCTAAAAGCTAAGGAATTATTTTACTACATAAGAATATAAGGATATATACCAAAAATATATCTTTTAGGTTCATAATCAAAATTTAATCCTGTGATTTTTCTTTGATATATTGCTACATCATCCATTAGTCCAAGAAATGAATATCCAAATATACATTTTTATGGATGAAACACCAAAATTATTATCTAATGGGTCATAAGATCCATAAAATAGTGAAGATCCCTTCCTCCAATATCTTCCAAAACCAACATGATTAGCACATGTTATCATATGACACGCAAATTCTAACTTCATCCACTTCAAAAATAGTTGATTATAAAATATTTCCAAAATATATCTAAACAATTTTAATGTATAAAAATTTATAAGGAAGACTACTAATAAACATAATATTATGTTCCCAAAACAACATAATGTGGCTATCAATCTCAAATAAAAATTTTGTGAATATTGTGATCACTATAAAAACTTAATGAAAACATGCATGCTTCAAAAAATTATTTTCGTCATTATTCCTTAAATAATATATCATCTTTTCAAATTTATTTCATAATTTTAGAAAATTCAATAAACCCAAGATGAGATAACATAAACCATTAAATCACTAACCAATTATGAGGTCACTAATAATATCTTATAAACATATCTTTAACATTATTATCTCAACATCATGCATGTATTAAGGGTTATCTTCTCTCAATCATGAATTTTAGAAAATATCAAATTGAAACTGAATCACTTTTCTTGGCTATCAGTACTATTTATCATATTCTTGCAAATCGATAATGAAATAATACCACAATAAAATCCTTATTCATTCCATAATTCTTCTAACCAGAATATCACTGATACTATACTCCTCTAAAATAATTATTAACTATAAATACAAGCACATTAATCCTTTGTATCTTCAGTAATAGCATAATATTGACCTTAATCCATTAGAATATTCTGAGGTATATTCTCTTGAAGCATGGAAAATTCATTTTTATAGTGGTACATTTATTATAATTGAATAATTTCACATTAAAAGATGCTTTCATTCCTTAGAATCACACAAGTAGTGGTATTTCTCTACCCACTTATTGAAAACACACGTTCCCTTCAAGAAATTACCATAGTGTTTCTTTCCACAATTATCACAAGTGGGGAAATCCTCCATTCCATTCTTCCCTTTCACCATATTTTTATCTTACATCCTCTTCTTTTCTTACATACCTTAAATGTCGTAATACAAAGGGAGTTGTATCTTTTTCTTGATAGCACAAGATATTATGTCCTTATATGATGAGATATTTTGGGATACTAGTAACCTTCAAATAATTGGCTTAATCCCATTTAATAAATCCTCTATAATTCACTTTGGATTATTTATGTAGTATTTATCATGCCTTTATAGCCTTATAAGGTTATATTCATACATAGAAAACATTTTATCTTCATTTTTTCTTATAATATGGGATTGTATATCTATATCAAATAATTTCTTGTGAGAAAAATACTTTTCCAAGATTAGTATGTTAAAATATATCCATTTATTTTTTTATTTCTTATTCAACTAGATTGTTTTCAATCAATGACCCCCATTGATTCGGATAAGCTAATTGATGATAGACTACCATGAAAAACAATCCCCCTTTCATTACATCCCAAATCAAGAAATATCTAATTTAATGAACATATCCATTACTCATCTAAAAATGGGGTTTTAGTCCTATTGAATGATGGATTTTTTATGCATACAATGGTCTAAAATTGTTTCACCATGTGGTGGCCCGTTAATATTTCCCATAAAAGAAAGGATATTTCTAATAACCTATATAATTTTCCATAATATGATTATAATTTGATCAGCTAAAATTATATCTCTACCTATAGATTAATTATTTTCCTTGGAGGAAAATCCTTACATGGGGTATGTTAATTGATTCAGTTCCCATCACTATATTTTTTTCATAGTTTCTAAAAATTGGAATGCCTAAATTAGATCATAAAATTATGGAACATAATGTATAATCCCAAAACTAGTAAAATAATTAACCTAAAATTGAAAATTTTATTTATGGATAATCATACAATAATAAAAATTGTTTCTTTGGGAAATCATTCTAATAATTAAAATATTTTCAAATCCTTCATATTTTTTTGTAAATTAGAAGTGATGTACCTAATAAATATCCCCCTGGTGAGTCAATCCAAGAATGCGGAAAGGGTCATTGTCATGCACTAGGTAATTCTTCATCCATGATCGATGTTCATTTTTCAGAGGTATTACCCCTAGGAACATATATTCCAATACCACATCCACTTATTGAAATCAGATGGGGTTTAATTTCAAGGTTAACCAAAATATATATTCTACACCAAATCATTATTATTTTATTTTATACTTATCCTCCAATTTGAGAATAGGATTATGTTCTCTAATCTATGTTTTCCTAAATCTAATTTCCAATGTTTCTATTAAACTTAATCTGATAATAATTTAAAACACCTTATCCCTAGTAGCCCAATGTTGATGGTTCCTTAACGAAATTTTAGTAACATACAAGGAATTTCATCCTGAAGAACTGAATAGTATAATAGCCTTGGAAAACTAGATTCGTACTTGAATATAATTTTAAAATTGAAAACATAAAATAAAAGCTATAATTTTCTTTGAGTGCATTATTATTTCTTTAATCAAAGCCCAAGATATGAATCATAATACACATTATTGAATACAAGGGAAAGGAAAGTAAGAACGGGATGATCTCAAATTTCCATAAAAGGACTTCGTATTTTGTAAGCTATCATGATTATTAAAGTATAATAAATATAAAAAGGTAAATAAAAAATAAAATTCCATTCAATAAATTAATTGAGCATAATATGGAAGGAATAAAATATTCAATATAAATAATCACATGACCTTGAAACTTAAACACATAGAATCTTAATAATTGAATAATCATAGGGGACATAAATAATTAATGTCATAATAAGAAAATTTTAAATTTCAAACATCATAAACTTACGTTCCAGGAATCATTCCATTGCATATTACAAAAATGGGTAAGGAAATTTAAAAATACCCAAACTAGCTTGTCTCAGGAAACCTACGAATGCATATATGAGATATAGATTTCCATTTATATCACTTATTAAGTCTAATGTATACCACAGATAAAATAGGAAGAAATAATCAATATAAACATTCATATTGATAAACTATCATATAAACTATCAAAAAATGATCCAATCAATAAACCTAATCATAAAACATCTATAGTAATATAAATGGTGTCCAACTGGTACATCCCAATGCACACTAATAATAACCAAAATGGATGAATAATAATTATGGTATCATTTTAAAATATACTAATTTAAACCAAATTACAACAAAGGGTTGATTTCATTAGTGAAAAGAAATATCATAAAAATGTCACTAATAACAATCTTGAGGAAAATACCATCATACTTTGAATAGATGTTTAAAAAAATTACAAAATATTTTAAAAAACAATTATTTTAAAGAAACCATTGAATATTAAAAATTAATATTAATAAAATTGATAGTTTGTGATGGTTTAAATTACATTCATGTCGTATACTTTAACCCAAAGATTCCATTCATATTTTCAATTAAAGAAAAATGATTCATGTTTATAAATAAAAATGAAGATTATGTTAAAAAAATTATAAAAAATATAACATTGTTGAAATTTTCTTTAATAAAAACTTTGGTTTATGATATAAATACTTTTGGATATATTTTTTTTAAATGTGGTTACAGAAGAAAAAATGATTTTCAAATAAAGAGATAAATAAAATAATATTTTATTAAAACACTTCTCTCATTAATTTTAAGTAAAAAGAAATGAAACATTGTTCAATTAATTTAAAATTTTCATGAATAACTATAGTGGAATAAAATATATCGATTATAAGATAGAAATATCAAATAATTCCCACATAAAAATCATGAATAATGTTGAGATTATGAAATAAATCATTACTACTTTTATAATGATGGAATAATATTCCCCATAAAAGAAATAACATAAAATGAAACTATAAATATAATGACTATATTTATATTCATGATATAAAATATAAAAAGGGTAATTATATGCAAAACATGTAGTAATAAGTTGTGAATATGACATATATCTGACGGATGTAAAAGTGATATGAGAAACACTCATGTTAGGTCCAACTTATTCTGTATGTCTTAGAATCTAAAATATAATAAATATAGGTTCATTATAATTATATTAATGATAAATAATCATATATCTCATATAATATACTATTTACTTATAATAATGTATTCATTATTTTTTGAAATTTCTTTATTAAAATCACTATTTGGGGTGATAAATGCTTTGTTTTTCATGAATTTTTTGGGTAAGAAATAATTTTCCTTTTACTTTGATCATGGTAAAATAATATCAACAATTAAATCCATTATATAAATATAATATATTCATTATATATGTATTTATACTTATATATAAAATGTAGAGGTAGGAAATGGATTATAATGTTTATGGAGAAGGTGGACAATACGTATGTACAAACATTGTTTCTATTTTTCTCAATGGATTGAACAAAAAAAATATCAATTTAACATTAAAAATAATTATAATATATATATATATATATTATTAGATGAATACATATGTAATACCTTCTATGTAAAAATATAATGACAAACATTTCATATATCTATGTGGAGGCAGTAGTCCACATTTATGCTCGAGTGACGTTACTATTTCAAACAGATTGGAAGGTAAGAAGTTATATGTGATATTATATTTCAAAACCCATGTTTAGATTATTATTGTAACATATATTCATTAATTAATACATTACATCCTTCCATATAAATTGTATCCAAAAAATCAACTGAGTTTCTTCGCGAGGCGGTAATCCTCTATACATACGAGCAACATTACAATATCCCACAATAAATAGAATCATAGAAGGTACATGTGATATAATAATTCCATATATATAATAATTTCATTAATATCATATAAAAAATTTAAATCAATAATTCTATACATACTTGAAAGGTTGTGGAGAAAAGTGAATTACATAGGTTTGCGAGGTGGTAGTTCACTGTAAACATGATCAGTGGTATCATTTCTAAATTGATAGAAGTGGAGATGTATATTGTTTATTAAATTAAAATATTACAATATATTATTTGGGATACATTGGTTTTATTATATTATCATTTTTTAATATTATTTTAAGGAGATGTAAGAAGAAATATGGCAAATACGCATGTTTAAGAATTCTACCTCTTCTTTGGAGACCCTCTTTAGTTTTATACCTGAAGGAACCTTTAGAGGGACTCATAATCATTATAAGACCTATAGGATGTTGGTTGGAAGGTAAGAAATATATTTGGGCATGTAATGGATAGACCAAATGGTTTTGGAATTATGAATATAGAGGATAGGTTGTGGCCTTTTATATGTAGTGGAGAGGATACATATGGAATTTTTGAAAGGATAATGTGATATACAGATTTTTCTCATGCCAAATACCTCCAAAATGGGTCACTATCAACCCTTAGATGTGATATGGTCTAAATATGTCCATATAATGCGTTTTGAATAATTTTTAGTTATTTTTTAACTTTTATGATCTTATTTTCTGTCCCCCTACTAAATCCATTTACACCTTAACCCGGATAATTAATTTTTATTGTTTTCACTATTCATCATGGTAAAAAATTAAATTGTCCATATTTTGTAATTTTATTAATGATTATTTAAATATGGAATCAATTTTCCAAAAATAAAATTCACATAATTGGAATAATTAAAATGAAAATAAAACCTATGGTAATGATGATGTAATGGGTTTTTGAAACAAAATCATTCAAAGGATTAAAAAGTTTTTGTATCATAATTGTATATTAAATTGATTAAATTTACATAATTTTGTTAAATAGTAATATTATTAATATAATATTAAATTAAAATCAATTTACTATATAATTTATCTTTTTACATAATTTAGACAAAAAATCAGTTTTAAATAAAATTATTATTTTTCAATATTCATAAGAAAGTAATCATTTCAGCAAATTCTAAAAAAATCACACAATGATAATTTTTACATGTAGGTTTCAAAAATTAATTATATTTTTTCAAATACATTTTATAAAATAGGTGAAAATTTTATTTTAATTTAATTTCAATAATCATTACAAAACCACATTTTCAAAAAAAATAATGTTTTTCAGAATGCATTTCTTTTTCTTTCAAATAATTATAAATTTTTATAATCTATAGATAACCATTGAATTTATTTTTCTGTATATTTTTCATAATTTACTTATTCCTATTCAGACTCTCCAACTTACTATCTTGGTTATAATGTTTATGTTTAAATAATAATATTTTATAAAGTATCGGGTTACATTCAAACCTGGTGTTGCATACATCACATTCTGTCAAAAGGACTGAATTTATTTAAATCTAAATATATCTTAAAGTATGTGAGAGTTATACTATTTTATGAACATGTTTTTGTGTTTCATACATGATATTGAACCTAAATTTCCGCTTTTATAATCTCATCGTGTTACATTCTATCCCCATTAAAAACAATTATCCCCAAAATTTAATCTTGATCTCAGAAATTAAGGGATTTAAATTTGAAAATACATTTGTTAGAAACCAAAATCATAAAAAAAATAAATAAAACATCAATTTGATAATTGATAAATGGAGTTATAATGGTCATCTATAATAAAACATAACCAGGATTCCATATAGGATAACATTTTTGGGATGTTTAGACATAGACATGAAAAAAAAAAGAATAATAAATTCTAGAGAGAAATAAAAATCATTTATAAGAAGTATATGAATGTTAAATGGAATGTTAAGGACCAAAAAACCATAAATCTATTATCATTTAAAATTCCATTAGATTCCTCACAATATAATGTTACTGTGATAACATTTATTCCAATAACCTTTTTCTAAATTTGAATAATTGTTTTACAATTCTAGATTATAAGGAAATATATTTACTTTATATATTTATATTTCATAATAAAAATTTCATCCTTTGGTTTTGATCTCATCAATTATCCATTTATCTCATAATCCATGAAATGAATATCAAAATATGAATTTTTTGTTCCTAAAGCACTAAAATTAGCTTTTAACGAATCATAAGATACATAATAAATTGACATATCCTTCCTCCAATATTTTCCATAACCAAAATGTTTATAAAACATTATCCAACAACAAAAATATTTATAATTCATCAATTCTATAAATATTTAACCACAAAGCCTTTCCAAAATATTCTTGACAGAATTCAATGTCCAAAAATTTTGAAGGAAGGCCCCTAATCAATATAAAATTTTCTTCCCCAGAGAACAGAACATTTCTATTAATTTCATATTCAAAATATGTGAATTCCATGATCACCATAAAACAATAATGAAACAAATCATGATTAAAAAAATTATTTTCAACCTTATTCTTTAAATAAAATATAATATTATCAAACAATTTTGATAATTCTAAAAAAATATAATAAACACATATTGAGATAATCGAAACTGTCAAATCACTGACCAATTTCAAGGTCATGAATACTGTTCCATAATCATCTATTTATCATTATTATTTTAACACCAGGAAAATGTTAATTGTTATCTTCCATTAATAATGTGTTTTATAGAAATTTAAACATTCCGCTAAATTTGCTTTCATTGATATTGGAAAGATTTAACATGTCCCCTCATTTCCTTAATGAAAAAGTATTATTGTAAAATACTTATAAATTTAAAACTTCTTATAAATAGAATATCATTGATAATGTAATTTATGAAATAGTTATTCAAAACTTGAATTGGAACAAGAATCCTTATAATTCATCTATAGTAATCACATATGCTTTACCTTGATCACTTAGTTTCTTTTGATGTGTATTCCCTTAATGATTGGGGAATTCACATTCATAGTTCCTCAACTCCTTATAGTTGAAGCATTGTACTTTGGAAGATTATTTCTTTTCCATTAAATCATGATTGTGATTTCCATTCCCTCCAAACATATAGAAAAATCTCTTTCTCTTAAGGTACGTTTCAGGGTGTTTTTTTCCAAAATTATCACATGGAGAAAATCCTTCTTTTATTACTTCTGTTTATGTATCTTTTTTACTACCATCAACTTCTTCTCTTCGATACATCTTAATCGATAATACTTAGAAAATCCTTTCTTTAACTTGATTGCACCAGATACTATGTCCTCATGTGATGAGAAAGTTTGGGAGACTAGTTCCTTATGATTAATATGCATAATACCATCAAATAAACATAAAATATTACTCTTTGGATTACATACTTATTCCATAGCAAGTGTTTTTATTATTTTAGAGTTTGGGTTTAGACATTGAAACATTTTCATATACCTTTTTTCTAAGAATTCGGAACTGTAAATCCATATTCAATCATTTTTTCCCATGAAAAAACATTTCCTAGAATAGTACCATAAAATCATTCTATTCAATGTTTGTTTTTTCTTATTCATCCTTCATGTCTAAAATCAATGAACACCTTGATTCATATATCCTAAGATATGTTAAAATTCTATGACATCATTGTCCATTTCATTTCATCCTAATGTGAGAAATATCTTCATTGAGGAACATGTCCATTTAACATATATAAATGAATTTTTAGTCCCACAAAATGATGTAGTTTTTTCACATGTAAACTGATACTGAATTGTTACACCTCAGGGTACATCAGCAATATACTCCATTCAAGTTGGGGTATTTCTTATTATTTGAGTTAGTTTCCCCAATATAGTTATATTTTAGTCAGTTTTAGTTGTAACTCCAACTCCAACTTCATTATCTTACCTAGTAGGAAAATACATACATTGGTATGTGAATTTATATGGCTAATGATCCTTATTATACTAACCATTTTTATAAAATTTCATTAACTAGATTAGATTATAAAATTATAAAATATTTTTAAAATCCCAAACTAGTGAATCACTAAACATAAATTGAAAATTTTATATATGGATAATATCATAATCATAGACATGGTTTCTTTGGTAAATATTTAAAATAATAAAACTATTTTCAAAACATTCAAAATTGTTTGTAAATAAAATGTAAATTATGAAAATCATATACCACTGTAGTTTTAAACAATGTGAATCAAAATTCTTTTGGTTGTGTACCAGGTAATGCTCAAGTTAGGTCGGATGCTCCTTTTAGGGAGTTATTACCCCAACATACACCTATTATATAGTCACATCCATTTTTAATATCCATGCATGTATGTATTTCTTAGAAAACCACATAACCTCTTAATCTAAAAAACATTTGGATGTTCTTCTATGTGTGTCCTCAAAATCAATATTTGGTTTATGTTCTTTAATATTTTTTCTCTTGAATATAATTCACATTTTTTTCTACTCATCTTCCCATAATACCAACCTTAATACCTTGAACTTAGTATCCCAAAGTTTGTTTTTACATTCTTACATTATCGTAATATACAAGTAATCACATCTTTAAGGTTTGAATAGTTTAGTAGTTTTACTGAATAATTTATATACTTTAATCACATTTTACAATTGGAAGCATGAAATTTAAAATAGTATTTTCATTTAGTGGATAATTATTTCCTCTAGTATGACCCTTTATATCAATCATAATACAGTCATATCATTCTAGGAAAATAAACATAACAATGTAGTGAGCTTAGAGGCTTATTAATGGTATGTGTATAGTGGAATCTATCATGAATGAATAAAAATAATCAATATATAATGGTAAATAACCCAAACACATTCCATTTAATGAATTACAATAGAATAATATTGAAGGGATCAAATATAATCAAATAATTCTATTTAACTAACCACATGACATTGAAATAAATACATAAATATTCTAACTAATTGAATACGAACATAGATTTATACATAGTCTCAAAATGATAGAATTAAAAATATGATACGTCATAACCATACTTTAAAGGCCTTTTATCAAGAGATATTACATAAATGGGTAAGGCCTTAGCTGAAAACCCAAGCCAGTTTTTCTCTTGATAAATATCGATCCATCAACTAGATATAATGGGCCATACCCATTAAATATAAATTCCAAAAAATACCTCATATGAAATTGTTGAAATTTAATCAATATAAACATTCGTATAGAAAAAATAACATTTGAAATTTCAACAATTACCCTAATCAATAATCATAATCATAAACCATCTAGAGTAATATGGATAGTATCAAACAGGTACATACACAGTCAAACATATCATAAACAATCAAAATAAGTAATAATGATGGTATAATTAAAACATATTTCCCAATTATTATTAATAAAATAAATTATTGGTGTAATTTATGAATATAAACACCATAAAATGTCATTAATATATTATTGAGGAAAATAACCTTTTTACTCTAAAAATATTTCTAAAAATAAGAGTTCAAAAAATATTTTCAAAATAATTTTGATATAAAATAAAATTTAAAATATATAAATTATTCTATAAAAAAATTTATTGGTCATTAAATTTGAAATTGTTTATATTTTTTCTATGCAAAAAACAAAGATTCTTTTCACATTTTCAATAAAATCCAAAAGGGTCTTTTTTAGAAAATGATGTAAAGGTTACATTCAAAAAATTTAATAAAAAGAAAAAAATGGTTATAATATCATTAATAAATAATTTTGATAATGTCAAAAAAAATTGAAAACATATTTGAAAAACAAGGTGTTTGAAGAAAAATGATTTTTTTTCAAAGATAAATTAAAGTCAAATTTTCATAAAAACATTTTCTGAGTAATTTTAACTGAAAAATAAGGTCAAATTATACTATTAATTTAACAAGTTCATGAATAACCATATTAGATGATAATATATTTACATTAAAATATAAATATTATATAATTCCCCAAAGGGATACTTAAACATAAACATTCTTAAATAATGATGATATTGTGAAATAAAACGTTACCACTTTGTTAACGTTTGAATCATAAGATCCATGAATGAAATAAAATATAATGGAAAATTTAATATCATTAATATAAATATATTTATAATATAACATATCAAAATGGTTAGTATATACACGACACAAATAAATAAGTGGTCAATATGGAATATGTCTCATTGTAGTAAAATTAATATCAGAAACCCTTACCTTATGTTTGACTTCCATCATGCAGGTTCTAACCTCATATGTAATAAATATATATTTATTATAAATATATTAAATAACCGTACTCATGTATCTCTTAATATATATTATTTACTTGTATCATTTTATCATTGGTTTATTAACAATTCTTTGTTAAAATCACTATGATAATTGCTTTTTTCATGTATGTTTTAATTCGGTAATTTTAGTCCTTTTACATCGAATATGGTTCCACAATATAAAAAATATCAACCATGATATAAATATCATATATATTCATTATAAATGTATTTATAGTAATCTATAAATTCTAGAGAGAGTTAATGAATTATACAGGTCCTAGGGATGGTAGGTTGTATGTAATCTTGAACATTATTTCCAATTTCTCGATGGATGAAACATAAGTAAAATAAATATTATTTAAAATTTAAAAAATAATTGTTATTTTTTATATATAATTTATTTTAATTAAATGCATTAATATTTCCATCCATGTTAAAATTATGTGAAAAACATTTCACGTCACTACTTAAAGGCATTAGTCCCCACGTGCGCCCAATCAATGTTATTATTTTATAAATAATTGGAAGTTATGAATTTATATGTGATATTATATTTACATAATTATTATTAGGTCATAAATATCAAATATATTCATTAATTGTGACATTAATTATTTCTATATAAAGTGTATGTGAAAAACAAGTCACATAACTTTGCGATGTGGTAGTGCACCGTACATACGAGCAATGTTGTCTTATCCCTCATGGAATGGAAAGTGTGAAGTTATATGTGATATAATAATTCCAAATGTTAATTAATTTGATAAATATAGTATAAGAATTTTAAATTTTTCGTTTTATCCATCCGTGAAAGGTGGTGATGGAAAAGTAATTACAATAGTTAGTGAGAATGCAGTCCACCATACAAACAATTGATGGTTTTGTTTCCCATTTTATGGATGTGAAGATGGATATAGTTTATTATATTAAAATAATAATATATAATTATGTATGATTTAATTTTTCTATTATATAATCATAGTTTAAGATTATATGAATATGGTGGAAGAAGAATCAAAACAAATAAGCATGTTTAAGATTTTCAACTCTTCTTTTGATAGCCTCTTTAGGTTTATACAAAAATCCTTTATAGGGGGACTTCATGATCATTATAAGCACTCTCAGATGTGTGAATTTAATTATGGAACATATTTTTTCAATTATTTTCTAATCCAAATGGTTTTATAAGCAGTAATAGGGGTAGAGTGGTGGTGACCATTAATAAGTGGGGGAGAGAACACACATGGAATTTTTGAAATGATAAAGTGAATACATTGTTTTTGTCATGAAAAAAGACACTAAAATTAGTCATTATATACCATTATAGGTGATAATGTCGAAATAATCTCATGAAATGCGTTTTGGATAAGTTTTAGTTCATTTTAACCCCAGATAATCATTTTTTTCCTTAATTATGGTAATTAATTTAAACTATTTTAACCATTATGTATAGTCAAAAAATATGTTAAACTTATTAAATAATATTGATTATAATTATTTAAAAAAATTAATCCATTTTTTAAAATTTTATTAACATAATTATTAGAATTTAATTTAAAATGAAATCCACTGACGTGATGAAGAAACAAGTTTTCCAATGAAAAATTTTCAAATGATTATAACATTTTATATCATAATTCAAAATGAAATTGATTAAAATGACCTATATTAGTTAAATTTTAATAAAATAAATCTATTTTTACCTTAAAACCTATTTTAAATATAATTTTCAATGTAAATAATTTATATAGAAAGGCAGTTCTCAATAATAATTAGTATTTTTCACTATTCATCAAAACAATTAATCTGTTCAGAAAATTCCAAGAAATTCATAAAAATAAAATTTTGACATGTAAATTTAAAAAATGAATTATATTTTATCAATTAAAATTTATAAAATTAGTAAAAATTAATTTGAAATTATGTGCGCAACATGTGACTAAACCACATTTAAAAAAATACACATTTTCAAGAAAATATTACTTTTTATATTAAATTGTAATTATTTTATTAATAACAAATAACCATTGAATTTCATTAACATTAAATTTTTTACAATTTAGTTATTTATATTCATAAACAAAAACATTATAGCTATTTTATATTGGTTATGTACAATTAATAATATTTCAATGGTGTATCATGTTTCATTCAAACCTGGTGATGTATGCATATAAAACTATCTAAGAGATTGGATTTGTTTAAAAAGAAATATATAGTAAGTTATCATGGTTTAGTATTATCTTATAATAATTGTGTATTGTTTCATATTAACAATAAAATATTATGTTCCTCTTAATATCATTGCATTTACCAAGTGATTTGTGTTCTGGTATTTTTATAAGATGTCAGAGGTGTTATTTGACGTAATTTATGGGGCATAGTAGAACGAAGATAGGTTGGATGAGACTCAGGTTGGACACCAGGGATTTTTCTTGTCCCTCACATAAGTATTAGACCTCGTATTTTTTATGTAAATTTCTTTTATTCTAATTTTTGGGATGTTACAGTTTCATTTTTTTCATGAGTATTATTATGTTGTTATGATTTTTTGGTTTTATCTCTTGAAATATTTGAAGAGTGAGTGATTTTATACATCATCCTTAAGAAATTAGGTTCCAATTTAATATTCTCTATTATATATTATTTACATCAGTCCAAATTAATTAAATTTTGGTGAAAAATATATTTATCTTTTTCACAAATACATTTTTATGACATATAAATAATTCAACCTATGAATTTTTAGTGTGGATTTATTATATTATTGTATCTAATTTGAAGGTCAAATATTGTGGTCTTATGTATTTGATAAATCTTAAGATGTATTTCCTATCTGTTTTTTGATAGATCTATGGTGTATCCTCTAGCACTATTGTGTTTTTGTGGGTTCCTAAAAACTACTTAAGTGTTTTAATGTCTGATCTATTGAAGGTACTTTGAGCTTATTTTGGCACATAAAATAATTAAATATCATCAAAACATATTGAAAAATCATGGAAGTAGGGTTAAAATGATATTCAATTAAGATATCTTCTTATAATACTAAAATATATTTAGGAGGGTTAGCCAAGGAATAAACTTGATATTTCTAATGTAGTTCATGTGGAAGAGACCCTTCAACCAAGAATATTATGAATCACACTGGTAAAGGCTTGATATTTAGATCATATTGGGATGGGTATGGTGGATTTCACATATGAATTCTATCTACATCAACATCCACAATTCCACAGTCTAGGTGTTTCCAATTATATATAAGAATGTATTGGATTGATATCTTGGAGAGGTTATTTTACATTTGAGATACCCTGGAAGATTGTCAAGTGAAGTTGGTGACATTTATATGTAAAGGACCATCTTGGAGGTAGTGGGGTGTGATAATCCTAACCAGAAGTCAGGTGTATTTTATATGGGTATATTTTGAGGACATATTTATTGAGAAAATATTTCATAAATCTGTGTGGCTAGAAATATCTCATGAGTTTATGGAACTTTAATAATGAATGGATTCAATGGCTGATTATGAGAGTTATTTTAGAGTTTTTATATTTTTCAATAATTTTACTCGAAGTGAGGCTTATAATGATATGATGTTCATGATTGCAATTTTCTATAGGTGATGGTTGTGTTAAGACATTGGAATTATCATCATATTAAAAATGGGTTCATAAAGTTATTAGTGTTGAAACGTAGTTGGCTGAGAATAGTCGGGGGGTTCCTACTTCTTTCAATAGTTATTTTATAAGTGGTATGATATATACTTCCAGTGGTAACAATACGAGATTAGATGTGATTTGTGGAGAACCTATTTTTTGAAACAATGTAAAATTCAATGGGATATTTAATTTTGGATTTTACTGGATGGGTTTTTCTTTGAACTGCCATTTGAAACAAAATTACTAGAGTTGTAATACCTCAATGTGTTTCTATTTGACTTGGGTAAAGGATTGAGGGGTCCCTTGGGATTCTCATTGAGTTTTGGGAGTGTTGGGCTCCAAAATCTCAACCCCCGGTTCTCTAAATTGGATGAAAGGATTTTCTAAAACCTTTTGGCCCATTCTATAAACGTTTGTGGCATTTATCAGTGGAGTAGAAGTTCCATACATAGGATATGTAGGGTTTACCTAAAATGTGAACATATCCTACATAGTTAGTGACGCCGAGAAAGTATATTTACACTATTCATCACATGGTTGGTGTATGGTTTGGGAAAACTATGCAGAATAACATTTCAATGTTGGTTTGCAAGGTCGTGGGAGCCCCACAGTTGTCACACAGTGTCACCAAACTGTGCATCCAAACCATGTGACCACTTTTTTAGGGTGAAATTTCCCTTTTCCATTATTGAGTTTATTTTTTTTATTTCTTTTCTTCTCCTCCTCCAGCCACATGAGGTTCCCCTTATATCCATGTGGTTACTCCTCCAATCCAAATTTATACATTAACATATCTCCTCTTTCCAATGTAAGAATATAATAATATCTTTCTATATGAGTCTATATCTGTAATCTCTCAATTCGTTCTAAACATTTCTTTATTTTATCTTTTCTCGATGAAGTAATCATTATGCAAGCTCATTTTCTCTATTTTTCAAGGTGAATATATGTTTCATAAATTTCATCCAAACCATGAGGAACCATACATAGATATTTCTTAAGTGAAACATTATAAGCATTGGGTAGGTGTTCTATAGATTTTTCCCAAATTCCCATCGATTTATGAATAATATCATTGTTCCATACATCAACATTTACCATGAATTCCCCTAAAATTTATTTATTCCCCTCCTATTTTAATACAAACTATATTGTACATATGTGTATAATTTTTAGATGACTTGATGATGTTAACTTTGATAACGGCACCCCTTGGGTGCACTGAATAGTATTACCCTATTATAATTAATTTATTAAATTAATAGAACACCTTATAAGATTTTGTCTTAGATTAATAATGGAATTTATCTTTTATGATTTTTTCTAATGGATATGGGTACCATCTAAGTTCTATTTGGACCATTATGTAATTAATTGGCATTGATTGATCATTATTCTAAAATTCTTCTTCAATAAAAATTGAGTTGTGGCTCTAATATCTGATGCTTGATTATGCTAAATTATTTTTTATGACTATCTTCATGATTTTATAATAAATCCACTTGAATGAGATGTGATATCTTTAAAATTACAATTTGATGATAATGGTGTAGGATGTGCTTGGTCGCAATGCTTTGGACTTTCTTATATTCTTTGATTACTTTGTTTGGTTTATGGAATGTTTTAGACATGGACCTTATTGAAATTCTTAAATGGATTTACCCTACTCTTATATAAATGTTAAATGAACCTAATAACCTTCAATGTGGTTCTTCTATTTTATAAATTGAATTTATTTCTTGTCAAATGATATTTTCCCAAGTAGGTAAATGTCTAATCGACAAATGACACCTTCTAAGTTTCCCTTTTAACCTTATAAAATGATTTTTTTCCTAACAGAATACATATAATGTATTAAAGCTAACATCATTTTAAAGATGTGTTTCGTTTCTTAAATGTATTAGATGATTTAATTGAAATTGAATTTAATTGGTTTGTATGACCAATCCTTTTGGGATAATTAAATAAGTACGAATTTCGAGAATTGTTATAGTTATGGTTCCCTTGATTATATAATTATATTGATAAATTTATATCATGATAGGTATTTTATCATGGATATTTGTTATAATATGATATGTTATGGAATGATGGTAAGGGATCTGTTTAGTATAGCAATATCACACACCCATACATTAAGTGCTAATCATGTCATCTCGCATTAGTCCAACTATTGGATGGGGGGCATGATGCCCCACATCCCTTTTTGTGAGCGTTGGCCTAAAGAAACACTCACTATTTCATGGGTTGATGTGATTGGAAAATCACAATCACTAGTGACGAACTTAAATTCTTTGACTCATTATGAGATGTAAGCAGTGTATCTTTGTCTTGAGAAAATAGGTTCATTCAGACCTATTATGGAAGAGTGAGTTATACCTCGGTCTTTCCTGCACATGGTATTACGATTATATAGCCACATATGTCCATACGTACTGGGTTCATAGTGGTGGATGAAATATATCAATAAACTATATAAAATAATGAATATATATATATAGTTACTGGTCAGACATATCATTCTTGACATGTTCCGAATTAGCTATATCTTTCTGGTGTCCTTTAGGAATAGGAGTGGGGTGTTTGTTATTTATTTATGGATTTTTTATTAGTGCATTTATACATACACACAACCCAATTTTATATTCTTGAATTGGATTCAATTATTGATGCCATTGGTGGTATCCTATTGGGATTTGTTTCCCACACCCAGATCATGACACAATTGTACTAAGGTACCTTTGTAGACTTTATGTTCATAGGACTATGGATTCAGGCTTATGTTGTTTTTCTTTTACCTAAGAGTTTGGTGCATAGGACAAAGTTGGAGATTAGGATGCATGTAGAGACCTTCCTTGGGGATTTTTCTTCTTTTATTTGTTTTTGTACTATACAATATCATATTGATTTTTTTATGACTACTATTTAGTTATGTATCCTCATTTGGACATGTATTCATTGTTATACTTTAGTGTTGGTCATATTTTTTATATAGTCTATATTAGTCTTTATTCACACTTTCATTATTTTATTACTACATCTATTGTTTTTTTTTCTTTTATTGTTCATTTAACATTTTTTTACTCTATTATTAGGGTATAGTATCCCCACTATTAACTCTTTAGACCCTCTCTTCTAGTCAGTAACCACTACTGTATAGGGAGGCGCACTTTAGGCCATGTGACCCACCAATATGGCCACCATCATAGTGGTGATATGTGTTGGGATGTTACAAATTTGTATCATAGGGTTCTTTTTCCTTTTATTACTATTTTGGGATATTATATAGGAAACCTGTAATGTGACAGTGTTTGGTAAATAGTCTTTTTGGGGACTGATTACTCCACCCATGAGGAAAGGTCAATGTACCTAGGGTTGGGACTGTAGTTCTTGTTGTTCATTATTACAGTTGATTATTATTTCACCTTAGAAAATGGTTTACATTACAAAACTTATTAATTTATGGAATTTATCATATTTTTATCTTATATTATAAAATAATTGAATCAGAGTTACATGAATCATTATACGCACAAGGAAATTCACATGTCATACATATCAAATGCTATGTAGTCGCATCTATTGGATTATTGATTATTATGAGTGCGTTACATTAGTATTATTCCATTATTTTTTTTATTTAGCATTCCTACTTATATAATATGCTCATGTGTTATTTGGATTGTTCTTCTACTTCCATGATCAGGGGGATCTTCCATGATACTTACTTGTTTTAGCATGTTTCTCTATGTTTCCTTCTTATAACAACATATTATAAATAATTTGATACGTAATTGTTTTCATGGGATTATTTTTTTAAATGGGGACCTAATTTTAATTATTAGGTGTATGAGATCCTTAGAAAAGGGAAAAGGTAATCCATATACTCAAACCATCATTGAGATTTGGTTATAATTAGAGACCATTATTAAAATGTAATGGCTTATAGAGTTCATATTTTAATGGGAGTTGGTTTTGGAGAAATGGGAACTAGGTTGTGGTCTTTAAAGTGTATGTTTTCTTTATAGTCTTATTAAAGGAAAACCATATAATCAATCCATGATATATGACCATGATATATTTTGATGTGTTTATAATGTAAATACTATTTAATGTTTTGTTAAAATGAATTGGCTACCTTATTAAGTGTTGTAACTCAATTAATTGGGTTTAATGACCATATAGGATAAATTATAAAATTCACAACTAGTCCCAAGTTTCTTATTTGGGGCATGTATAATATATGATATCCCACTATATGTGTTTTGAAACATCGAAAATCTAAGTAACCGCTATTGGGTTTCATTCTGAGGAACGTAGGTCAACTTAATGGGACCCTCATATGTCTTTTTTATCTTTTACTAAGTACCTTCCATTTATAATTGGCACATGATGTTCTACTTTAAATCTTTTAAATTTATAGGGTTTGAATATGAAACAATGTAATGTCTTTAAATGGAACAATATGTGTTGTCCTTCATTGAAACCCTCATGTAAGTGTAGTTTACCTTTTCTTTTATGTTTTAAAGGAATGGAAATGTGAATCATTTTCTATTGGTCTTATTCTTTTTATCAATTCATTAGTGTCTTCGATATTAAAACTAATTTCATTTTGGTAGGAATGACCTAGTGATATGGTTGATTCTTATGCTCTTGTAAGGAGTTATCCCTTGGTAGGTAGCATCCTTTGAGCTAAAATTCCTTACTAGTGTTGTGAGTTACCTATTGTATGGTGTCATTCAAGTGTCATTTTCCCTAGTAGGTTTCTTGGATTATAAAATACACCCTTGTTTGGATGGTTGTGAATGGTATCATTGACCCTTTATTATGAGCATGGGAATCATGTATTGCTCGGTTTCAGTATGTTATACATGGAAAGGGCATGGTCGGCCACTTTGTCAGTCGTGTGACCCTATCTATTTCCTCGGTACTTGATGACATGGTGTGTTATCATCTAGGTTAATGGTCATATGAGGAAATACGACTCTAGTTTAGGTATCTTGTATGTTTCATTAAATACTTTTTTGCATCAGTCTGACAATCCTATGGGTAGCATCAAAGATGTGTCATTTTGTTTCTAAAATATCAAGTTGATTTTCATTGGTACATATGGTACCTATCAATTTGTTATGTGACGTAACAAATTGGTTGATTTCAGTGAAATCATTGAACCTTGTGATGATGAGTATGTTATTCTGTCATCTTCATAGTATTATGTCCAGTGAGTTTAAAGGAATCACATTTGTCCAAATTCTAGGGATGTCTTTCTGGGAGGATCAGGTATTTCCATATGTCTATAAAGTTTTTTTGGACATTATACCAAGTGATATGATGTTTTTGAGCATGACATGGGCATGATTCAATTGTTTGTTTAATTTGAATCTAATATAGAGCACTTATGAGAACCTAGTCTCCCTTATTTTGATAACATGGACACTCCTAAGTTGAGAATAATCACATCTGTTTTGGTAATCATTTCCATCTAGGTATAAGGGATACAAGCAAGGAGGTCCATTTAGAAAATGTTTACTGTTATTTGGAATTCCCTTGAGGGTTATAAGATTTGAATCATTTCGGTTCTTTTTCAAAATCATGTCATTGATGTGGATTGTTGTCAATGAAACCCCTGAGAAACACCATTGGTTTAGGATGGATTTCGGTGCTTATACCGAGTTATCATGGAAATCCTCAGGTGGTAAAGGCTTGTCATATTTAAATAAGGATGCATCAGAAGGTGGAAGTTGATATTCTTTGAAGAGGTCAACTAGTAGTGGTTAGACTATTTGTCTTTTGGTTTTCTTGTTTTTTTAAACTGTTAAAATTCTCTTGGTGTACTCTTATGAAAGATATGAGCATCTACCATATATTGAATTCATCCTTTATGAACTAAGAGAACATTGGGATTATTCCACACTAATGTTTTAAAAGTTTTTTCTCCTGATAAGTATCTATATCTGATTCACATACTGGACACATGTTTTTTTATCAAGGATTGGTTAGTCCCGAGTGATATAAAGGTTCCCATATAAGAATGCCTTAGAAAAAATATCAGAAACCAGTGGTTTCCATTAACTTTTCCACTATCTGGATGTCACTCTGGGATTTATTCATGATCTAATATGGACTTCCTAGATTTTTACCAACATCTAACATTTAAGCATATTGTATTGAATACCCTGGGTGAGTTCCTTGGACTCCACTTTGATTAATATGTGGTTATGTTGGACTAGTTTTCAGGCTGAGAGGTGACGCATAAAGGGTGATGATTCTAGTGCGATGGATCTAGGTTACTCCCTTTTTTCATGATGAGGCATGATAGTTAAAAAGGTCATGTGATAGTTTGATTAATGAATTCCACCATGATTCATGTATCAGATTAAGTGAATGTGCTCATTATAAATGTTTGATTCCTTATAAGAATGAATTAGAGTTCATGATGTTTTATTTCAGGCATCCAAGTCGGGAATTATTTAGAATCATTTTCCAAGGGTGGATCTTCTAGTTTTCCATTTTGTTCAATGAATATTGTTAATTACAACCATTTTAATCACACTTTTGGGTGAATGGGGTGTGGAGTAAAGGTTAGGAATGTTTTTTGGGAAGCTTTCATGAAAGGTTTTAGATTGTTCTATGGGGACCTACCCTTTACCTTCTGATAAGTTCTTTGATTTGACGTTGGATTTAATCAAGTTCACCTAGTAAAAAAAATCATTCTTGGAGAAATGATCGAATTCTTTAGGGATTGTTTAGAAAGGATAATCCAAATATGGGGCATTCCATTGTTCGAAATTGGCCCCTTCTGATGTTCAAACATAATGTGGGGAGTGCCATCATCCATATGTTAAAGTAGATGATGATGTGATTGTATATCTTGCTAAAAAGGCTATAGTAAGCTCAATTTCAATATTACTTTCTAAAAAAGTGCATTAGGATGGGTTTTAGTAGCTTAAGTGTTGTATTATTATGTAATGCCTTGAGGTGTGTTGGGAATTTGGAAATGCAACACCGTTGTTTGAATGGGTCTTCATGGTCCATGTAGGTCATCAGATGTTTTTGTTCTTCATAAAGGCTTATCAGGGATGGGAAGATATATAATGAGGAGGTTTTAGTGACATGAGTTTTTAATCCAAGTTACAATTCCCGTGGAATTTCAATTTTAACATTTAATGTGTGGGCTATTCCTTGAACCAAGATTTTGAAAAAAATTTTGAGAGTTGGAAAACCTCAATGTGTTGTTTTTAGACTTTGGTAATGGTTATAAGGGTCTATTGGGTGTCTCATTGTGTTTTTGGAGCATCTGGCTCTGAAATCACATGTTTGGGAGCACTAAATATGGTACATGGATTGTCTGAAACTGTGCGGTCCTCATTAGCAAACAATGCGGCCTTTATCAATTGAGAAGAAGTGCGCCACACTAGTTTTTCATGATTTTCCTATAAACTTCCCATATACCACATGGTTAGTTACACTTAGGTAGTATCTAAGCCCTATTTATTTCTTGTTTGGAACATGTCTTGGTAAAACCGTGCTACATAACCATACGAGGTAGGTTTCCAATGCTATGGGAGCCTCACTATTGGTGCACAGTTTGGCCAAACCATGTCACCGAACCATGTGACCTAGATTTTATGGTGAAACTACCCTTTTCCCCTTAATGATTTTATGTTTTATTTATTATTATTTTCATATTCTCCATCATCCATGTGAGGCTCTCCTTTGAATCATGGGGTTACTCCTCCAAGACTAATCAAGGATTCAAGATACCTCCTCTGTCAAAATTCTAAATCAAACAATGTTGGTCTTCATAGATCCATATTGGTAATATCTTGATTCCTTTTGGACATTTATTTTTTTTAATATTTCTTCAATGGATTTTACACAATGCAAGTTCATTTGAACAAATTTTAGGGTGGATTCCCATTTCTTAAAATTTATCCAAACTGGACTGAAACTAACCTCGATATTGGATAAGTGGTATGTTCTAAGCATGAGGTAGGTGGTCAATTTCTATTTTCCCAAATATTCCATCAATATATGAATATTTTCTTTGTTTTTTGCACTAACCTTTTCTAGGTTTTGATCTAAAATTGAGTTCTTCCTCTTCAATTGTCACACACGCATTATTATAATCTCATGGATTATTGATAGATGAATTGTGGATTCTAACATTGATCATGGACATCCCATTGGTGTGTCGTCTTATATTTCCACATTATAATTAATTGATTAAATATGTAGAACATCTTATAAGCAGTCATCAAGTTTTTATAATTTAATTTCCCTGGTATTATTATTTCTTGTTAATGAGGTAACCTTCTAGGATCCATGTTAAAACTTTTGAAATTTGTTAGATTTGATTAATAATTATTATAAAATTATTCCTTAATTAAAATTTATTTGTGACTCTCATATTTAATTCTTGATTATAAAAAATTAGTCATTTAGGATGAATTTCATGTGTTTATAAAGAAACCCCTTGAATTAGTCACAGTGTATTCAAAATTAAAATGTAATGATAGTGGTTTACGATGTTCTTAGCCATAATGCTTTGTTTTTTCTTCTATGATTTTTTTATTATTTGGTTTAAGTTACGTTTGAGAAATGTCCTTTATTGAAGCTCTTAAATGGATTATCCCCCCTTTTATATAAATGTTAAATGAACCTAATCACCATCTAAGTGATTAGCCTGTTTTATAAACTGATTAGATTTCTTATTAAATGGGATTTTCACCAGTATGTGAATGTCCCATTAACAAACAGAGCCTTCTAAGTGTCTATTTGAACCTTTTAAAATTAACTTCCATGTTTGATAGAATAAATGGAATGTACTAAAAGGATTTACGTACTCGAGATGGGTTTCCTTCTAAAAGTTAATTATATGGTATGATTGAAATGGAATTTAATTAGGTGGAATGACTATGCCTTTATGATAATTAAATAAGAACAGCTTATATGAATTGTTATGGTTTTGGTTCCCATTATTATATAATGATCATTATAAATTCAATTCATGAGAGGTGTTTCTTCATGGCTATTTATCATAATATGATTATGCCTTGATATATTCTATGGAATGATAGTAAGGGTTTTGTTGAGAATGGTGGTACCATGCACCCTTAATTTGGGTGTTGAGCATGATTCCTCGCAGTAGTGATACTATTGGATGATGGGGATGATAAACCATGTCCCTTTATGTGATCATCAGCATGATGGAAGACTATATATTTTGAGTGTTAAAATGATGGCACCCTCACCATATAGAGGGAATATAATAACCTCTCCCACTCATTATAATATGTAGGACATGTTCCCTTGGCTTGATCTTATAACTCCTTCATACTGGTTATGAATGACTATGTTATGCCCCAATCTAGCAATTAAATAAGTATTCCAAGTATATGGCCACCTACGTCCACATGTACTTGGTTCATATAGGTGGATGAAATATATAACTAAACTATATACATAATTCTTAATATATATATATATAGTTAATTGTCAAAAGTCTCATTCCTACAATGATCTAAAGTTGGTATAGCTTCCTGGTGTCCTTTATGAACTTTAGTGGGCTGGTGGTTGTTTATTTAAGCTTGGTTTATTATTTTTTTATTCTTGCACACTTTCTTACATTATATTTATGTATTGGAATCATTTGTAGTCAGTGTGGGTGGTAACCTACTGAGATTTATATCTAAAATCCTTCTTTCTCTACCATTTCACTAGGGTACCTGAGTAGAACTTATGTTCACAGGCCAATGGAATCTTTCTTATTCTGTTTTTCTTATACCTGGGTGTTAGGATCATAGGATCAAGATGGAGCTCAGGATGCTTGAGGATATATCCCTTAGATATTTTTCTTCATTTCCTTATTTTTGTAATGTACTATATAATTTTTACTACTTCATGTCTACTATTTCGTTATGAATCATAATTTGGATATGCATGCATTATTATACTTTGGCATGACATATTTTGTACATAGTTCATATTATTATTCCTCTTCTTTTTCGAGATTTTATTATTATATGATACATTTTCTATTAATTAATTCATGATTTGATGTTGTGGTTCTTTTATATGAGGGTATAGTATCCCCTCTATTACTTCCTTAGATACTCATTAGAATTCAGATGCCTCTAACGTATGGGGATTCACGATTGATGCTACGTGACCCACCAGTCCAGCCACTGTCTAAGTTATGAGCTAGTTCGAGATGTTACAAGATGATCTGGAGAAATTAGAGATAGTTGGGTAAAGGGACTATTCATATCATCCAAATTTAGGAGGGACTTTTAATTTATGATTCTAGTGGGAGAAGATGAGTCATTATTGTAGTTCATTTTCTATTCATCTAAAGGGGTTCAATTCATGTGTCTAGATTTTGAGTCTTTCATGTTTTTGTTCTAAATTCTACTAGTATGTTTTGGGAATATGTTTTAGGTAACCTCATTCCTTAATTAAATTATCAGGAGTAGATTATGTGGATATTGAATCCTCTTCAAGGATATTGGATTAAGGACTATACCATGAATATTATTAGTGGAAGCTATAGGATCTCTAAGAATTAGTCCCTCAAGTGAGCCCGAAATCATGGGGGAAGGTTCGTGGATCTGAGGATAGTAGGGTATATGATCTAGATCATGTTTTAACTGATGGATGAGAGGGACAATCAATTGTGACATGTTCAGTTCTATTTTACTTGACATGGTTTTTTGAACTGACTATTTTCATTCCATTATTTCTAAATGATTTATCTCGGGGTTGGGTTTACTTCTACAATTTTCCAATGGAATTTGGTCACTAGATTCACCTCTTATAAAACTTATAGATCATGTGTTTTTTTGTATCTCATGTTCCATATTGGTTAGATACTCTGTGAATTTGGGGGACTTCATATTACTAAGTAACATGAGTTTTCTCTCCATCTTTCTTATAGACTAGTTTTTATTTTTTCAATTCTGTATTGATTTTTATAGGTGATAGCTGAATTTCAGCTTGAAAAAGGTAGATGAGTATGTAATTACAAGGGAGTATAATATTTAGGTACAAAATAAAGGGCTATACCATATCTATATTGGGTACATTACTATATAGGCGGTTTGTTTATTGCTTGTAGTAGACTAGGTGATGGATTCATGCATCCTTCCTCTGGTGGTATGTCATTATCAAGACATCTTTCTAGATGATTTCACTGTCCTTCCCCCTAAAAGGGAGATTAAATTTGATATCCATATCATTCTAGTTGCATAGCCTATATCAATTCCCCCATATCACATGCTATTAATAGTGTTGAGATATTTTATGTTAGAACATGATGACATGAAGGTGAAAGGATTCATTCACCATATCACTTCTCCATGGGGGTGCTCTAGTTTTATTCTATAATAAATCACATATAATTTTTATACTATGAATGTATTATAAAAAAAATAAATATGTTTCTAGAGAAAAATTGATATCCACTACCCAGGATCAATGATATGTTTTATCATTTTAGGTGTGAATGTGGTTCTCCATGATTGACCTATGATTAGGGTACTGTCAGTTGTAGGTCGAGCGTAAGGATTCCCCAAAGATAACTTTTAAAAGAGTTTAAGTTTTATATGAGTATCGTTTCATTCCATTTACTTTTATGAATATACTGGTAGTGTTCATCGGTGTCCTAAATTGTTTTTTTTTTACCCAAACCTAGACTGTTTTTGTGACATTAATTAAAAAATAAAATTCTACTCATAGAACATGAAGAAGCATGCTAGAAAAAATGAAATTTTATTGAAAAAATTTATGTAAACTCACATAATTAAAATTTATATAGGTTCAACTTCAAGAAAAAAGAGGTATTTTACTTAGAAAATTGGTTTCTGAGGTAGAAATTTATTTTGATCTGTAGAAAGTGGAGGTCATTATGTCTTTGTATTTACCTTGTAATTTGTTCAAGATCCTATATTTGCTAGGTATGAGTAGATATTATAGGTGGTTTATTCAGTAATTCTTCCATTCACTGGGGCTTATGACAGATTTCACTAAACATTGTTCATGTTTGAGTGCACCGATGGGTTTGAGGAGGCCTTCCAAGAGTTAAAGAAGATATTGATGTCTGCTCTAATTCATCTTATTCCAGATCTTGAAACTATATATATGGTTAACTCGATTGTTTATAGGTTGGTATGGGGGATATAGTAATGTAGCATGAGTGGTTAGTCACATATAGTCAATGCCATTTGAGACCCCAAGAGAAGAAAAAACCATACTCATGACTTTCATTTACCTGTTATGGTATATGATCTAAAGTGTTAGACCTAATATTTATTTGGTAAGAGGATTCTAATTTATAATAACTAGAAATGATTATAGTACATATTTTATATGTGATAATTGAAACTATTCCAGAGTTACTTGATCGAGTCCTTTAAGATTGTTTATTTTTGAGATGGAATATGCACTGGGAAAGCGGGATGTTTTCATGGATTCCCTCAGTAAGAAGTCATAGGAACCGAAGATATCAACATAAGAGGAAGAGTGGAAGCTCATTCCCCTACTAGAGTGTTTGAAATTGGATACTATAGAGGACCAGTAAGGTGCTATTTTTGTTCCATAGGTTGTTTCATCATCCTTGGTTGAAATGGTCAATGATGTCTTGGAATTAAATAAATATTTTCCGGTGATTCCAGATAATTTTATTGGTGATGAAACTCTTTTAGGGTGGTCCATCTATGGGATTTATTTACTTCATGTTCATGGTATGGTTGTAATTCCCATATTAATGGGTGAGGAATTGATGAGAGAAACTCATTCTTTGTAGTTGGAAGTGTATCATGGATCTACCAAGATGTGTTGAGATATGTAATTCCATTTTCTATTGTCATTCATTAAAAATTATGTAGTGTGTTTCATACCTCACTACCTTACCAATTTTGGAATGAAGGAAAAGAACTAGCGACCAGTTTGGTTGCCTCAACCCCTTCAAGTTCCTATGTGAATCTAGGTATAAGTGACCATGAACATCTATTATGGGGCTACCCATGACATTGAGGAGTTGAGATTCTCTGGGGTTATTTTTTGACCATATGATGAAGGTTTCATGCTTCTTTCTCATTCAAGAGACAAATTCAATGTATGGACTATGTAGAATTTATGTATAAGTGATAATGTAATTTCAAAGCTTTCTGATGAGAATTATGTCAAATCAATACACTCCTTCAACATAAATCTTCTAGAAACAATTGAATTAGTCAATGGGAATGAAACTGATGCTAAGCACCACATGTTACCTATAGGTATAAAAACAATCATATAGGATGATCTAAATTCTAGATGATATACTCATCTATTGTGTTATTTATTTTATAAGAGCATGGGATTACCAGAATGTTTTGTTAGATTTTAACAATAACTATAGTTTTCTGGAATTGATTCTGGTGTAACCCATTGAGCTCTTTATGGTTAACCAAGTCCATAATAATTGTATTGAAATTATATAGATGATTCGGTAGTGGTTGAATTGATCCTGGTGAAAGATACTTCTGAGTAAGTATATTTGATCGAGAAGTGGATAGTTACTTCCCAAATAGGTTGTGTTATTTTACTAACTATAGTTGATGTCCCTTAATGCTCATCTTGTGTGACCATGTACACTTTTATCTACCACCACTGATAGCCTATAGATATTTGATGGGAAAAGGGAAAATAAAACCATATTATTCAGTTAGATGTATATTTTAGAGTGAATTGGTACCATTTCTTATCTATTGGTTACCCTTCTAAAATATTGGGGTATTGAAGTTAACTTTTATATGTCACAATATTAACAGTGTGAACATAAACTATCACATGTCAGTGACAGTGGGCATGTAGTGTTGGAGATATATGATTTATTTGAGGAAGGTACACTAGGAATTATATTCCAAATAGTAGTGTGATGATTAGAAGATATTTCCTTCAATTTAGTTGTTATTTTATTATGGGGTTATATGAGGGGATATTTTGGAGTGATAATTTAGAGATTGGGAGTAGTGGATGATGGTGTTTGTCTAAAACCCCAGAGAGTTCCTCTTGAGGATGAGAACCCATTAGAGGGGGAGTTTGTAATACCCCTCAATGCATTAAGGTGATTTACTATTTAAATAAAATTATATGTTCCTATTTTATGGTTTTTGAGATCATCGAGGTGTTTTGAGGTGGTTGGGAGGCTCACTAGGGGAGTCCAAGACAAAACACAATTGTTACATATCAACTAGGTAGTTAGTGGACTATCCAAGGGAATGATCTGACACACCGTATCTGTTAATTAATTCAATTTTTATTTTATTTATTGTACTACTTATGTTTCATATATTTCTTATCCATTTTTTCAAGGAATATTTCCCTTTTTTGGTGTACAAAAGGAGAAGCATGATTAGAACCTGATTAAGGGAATATGTGTTTCATACATGTGTTAACCGTACATCCTAGATAGTGGCATTGTCCAGGATGCATAGTCGGGAATAAGGTCATGAACCCCTCACAAAATAAACAATGTGACCTACCATTTCTTTTGGACATAGGTGTCACAAGATTGGCGCCCAGTCTAGAAGGTTGTGTGGAAAAATCATGAGGGTTTCCAGATTCTTAACAAATGAAACTATAATTATAGACCTCCCCAATTTTAACCCCTAACCATATCATGTCAACCCATTTGACCCTCTAAATCACTATGTTCACCCCTCCCCCTCCTCCACTCCATATTGGATTTATTATTGGGTTTCTTTAATCTTGAATCATTAAGAAACTCTCTTGTATGTTCCTTCCTTCTTATTCTTCTTACATTATCTTTATCTACCCACTCTTCCTCTAGGGTTTATCTTTTCTCCATTAATTATATTGTCCTAAAATGGATTCAAAATTATTTAATTGGGTTAAATCTCGATGGTTTTCTGTTTTCTTGCTTCCACAGGGTCTTCCCCTAGTGAGGATTTTGGTTTTTAACTGGTTTTGTGTTGTTTTAATTCAAAGGTAGGTGGTTACATGAAATTCTATTAAATAATGATTTTAGTATGCTTTATTTGGTATTAAAATGAGATTAAACTTTTTTTATTGGTGAAAATGTTGTTTCCAAATGTTTTGATGTTGGATTATAGAATAAATATGATCTCCACCTTTGGAAATAACTTTTTCTATCATTGGTGTATTTTGGAAAATGAAATTGTGATTTCACAAAGGGATTTTGCTTAATGTGAAAATGGGATAGAGAAATTGGGATCTATGGGTATCTAGGTGAATTTCTAAGGACAAGTAAATGGGTTGACTTAATAGGGATGTGATTTTTTCCCTCTAGAGTTGGGGATGACCCCATTGATTTAAGGTTCAAACATTCCAAGCGGTTTCTAACGGGTTTTTTCGTAGTACCAGAAACATCCAATGATTCCATATCCTTTTGAACCTACTTTCCAAAGGTAGGCGCTCATTAGTTGTGGACTGATGAGGCTTAGGAATTTTCATTGGTCGAGAGGATGGGAGGTCGGACTCATCACACCTTTTTTAGGGGAATTGTTGTCTACTCTGGGACTCTCTTAATATATTTAAGTTATGTTCGTGAATCCTTATTACATTACCAAGTATAAAATGATATTTCCTTTAGATCTGAAAATCAATGATTGATATGTAGGAAATTTAGATAATATTTTATATGTATTCAAGGTTCTTCATCGGTAGAGAATCATCTGTATTTGTTGGAGATTCTTAGTCAATGGTATTCTTTGATACATAAAAGTCTCTTGGTCATTATGTTGACCATACTGGTTTTAAATCCACTCAGTGGGGCACTTGAAGTTTATTTTAATTCATATGGACATTGATTATTTCAGAGTTTGGATCATACCCGCAGATGGGATACCTATGTATCCTTTGTTTTGGGTAAAGAATCAGAACCCATGTAGTTCGAGTAAGGGAATACGATGTTTATGATTCATGGCTCAAAGAAAGTTGTCATAATTACTTTTACACTCTATGCTCACGTGAGTCATGCTCGGTCTGAGAAACAAGAGGTATTGGTAAAACCAGACAGTTGTGACATGAAAGATGCAATCATAAGAAATGATGTGGGGCTTATATATGTATGACTGCCCAAGTAGATAAAGAATAGGATTTACATCATGGAAGAAATCCAGGAACATGGTTCATAAAGGTATATGTACATTATGGAGATTTGAATACTCTAATATGGGGCTTACTCTTGAAAAGGAGGCCCAAATTTGGAGGGGACTTATGATTGGGTTTCACTCCTGAGAATGTGATCCAGATCAAATAGAAATTAGGACTAGTTAAGATAAAATTAAGGGACTTGGGGCTTACTCATAAGGAGGATGCCCATATTTGAGACTGGGGCTTACTCCTGAAAAGGAGGCCCAGGTTAATGAGGACTTGGGGCTTACTCTTAAGGAGGCTGCCCAGATTTGGGAATTTTAAGATTGGGGATTACTCCTGAAAAGGATGCCCAGATTAAGTGACTTGGGGCATACTCTTAAGGAGGATTCCCAGAATGGAGAATTAAGACTGGGGATTATTTCTGAATAGGAGACCCATGCTAAGGGATTCTCTCATCATAAAATGATGAGGTTTAATGAATTAAATCTCAATATTTAGTGACAAAAAAGATGTGTAAATCACTAGGTTTTGAGAAATTTTCCACATAGTTCCTTTCAGATAAGGAAGCCAAATCAAGAAATCATGCCATAAATGGCCTTGAAGAGTGTCTTGAAGAATGAATCTGGAATAAGAGAGGTGGAACGACATGATAGGGGTTAAATGGGCAAGAAAGGAACCCAAAAAGGCAGGGGAGTGCAAGTCCTGGTAGGCACGCAAGTACTGCATTGGCGCGCAAGTCCTGGTCGCGCAGGTATACCTACACGACACATTGGTACTTGCGCGTTTGTAAACCAGCATGGTAATACTTGGGCGATCCTTGACCAATGCCTTTAGAATTATCCAGAGGTACCTATAGAAGAGAGGCACATAAGTTTTGGTGAGGATGTAGGGCAGCGCGCAAGTATGTTCATTTCCCTTAAGGGTTAAACACCTTAGGTGTGCAAGTGTTAGTGAATTATAACACTTAGACCTTACTCCTATTGTTTAGACCTTCCATTCTAGGTAAATAATTATCTTTGAAGTGTTCGAACGACCTAAAGAAGAGACTTGGGAATTCAGAGCTCTAAATCTGAATTTTGGAATGATTCCTCCCCGAAATGGGGGGCCCACATGGTCTATTAATAGGCTGTAGAAGGCCTCGGGCAGTTATCTTTTAGGTCGCGCAAGTCACTTGGGCGGCCTTTAGTTGGTGCGCAAGTATACTTGCGTGACAGTGATGGAACTTGCACGACCTATGGGTAATGTTCTCCTTGTTCATCCCTTTATCAATTTTTGATGTTTCTTCATAGGGTGAATCACTTTGGACATAAGGTATTTCCATTTCCATTATTTTAGACAATGTGACAAAAAGAAGCATCAAAAAAAGTCCCCCCTCAGTGTTGGATCCAAAAGAATAAGGATGTGACTTGGAGGAAAAGAAGAAAACCAAAGGGAAAGAGGCGCATAGGTGTGAGTTGCGCAGCTGTCATTACGCAGGTGCGTGTCATGCAGTGCTAGAGTGCACTGGATGGAGCGTGCAGGCATTAAAACGCAAGGGTGCGGCCTGGCCTATAAATATACGGCCCCATTTCCGTACAAAGCATCCAGATTTGAAACATTCGAGCTCTCGCCGTGCAAGCTATATTTTACGCCCATGTTGCTTTGTTTCCCGCTGTTTCCTTTATGTCGCGCGGCTGTAGAAGTATTTGGGCTTGCGTGGTGACACCGGCTCAACAAATACTTGCGCGACACACTGATACTTGTGCACCAATTTTGGGACTTGCACTCCTTAATTCCTTATCCATTTTTCTGAAATTACTTCAAAAAATTTATGAAAAAACAACTTACTTAAGAGTTAATTTATTCAACTTTTGTGTAGATTCAATGGATCCCAAGAGAATTGGAACGACTGATGAACTTGAAAGAAAGCGGATTGATGAAATGATGAACATTGATGGCCATGATTCCGATGATATATACGATAGCACTCTCCCAGACTTGAAGAAATATCATCGTGATTTCCCACAGAGCATCTACCTACCTCTATATGGTCATGGTCATCTGCAAGGAGTCAATCATCCAGATGCCAAGAACTATATTCATGAGATTTAGCTGCACTTATAATCCTCTATTTCGGTTATGTTGTGCATTAAGATCAATAACATTGGAATGAACTTTCAAATATTTCCTGCATGCCATTTCCTTGCATATATGAAAACGGAAAACCCATGGGCTGAAATGTTTTTCACTGCCGGTTGGTGGAGAGAAGAAAAACATGGAATTAAAGAAATATCTGAAAATTTTACTCTCTCCAAATGGCTCTTTACTTCCAATGCTTCATTCTCAAATCCATGTATTCATCTTCCATGTCTCTTGGACAGAAACAGAGTCACTGTTTGATCAGCAGAAAATTTTCTCAAAATGCACTCAATAACATTCTTTTACAATTGTTCCAAGAATAGATGGTATCACTGCATCTCTTATGGTATCCAGTTGAATGAATGAATTCCAGGTGGCTGCTGATGAAGTTCGGGATGTCGTAAATCAAATGAAGAGTTATGTTGAAAATCTTTTGTAATTCATGAAAAAAGAAGAGACACCAATTTGTGGATGTCATTCTAATTCTTGTGCATCAATGAAAAACACATTCACCTTCAATCATTTGTACCTTCATTCTATTTTTCTATCTGCTTTAAATTTTACCCCAGACAATGGGCCTAGTAAGCATAGTTTTATTTCTACTAGGATTATTATAAATAATCATACAAACTTTGAATCTTTTAATTTCTAAATATTACCTAAATCATACAAAATATATGTTTAGTGAGTTGGAACTTGACTTTTATTCAGTGTTCCTTTGCTTTTGTGGGAAGTTTAAAGTCATGCATGTCAGATATAAAGAGGCTAATGTTTAAGTTCAAAATAGCTTTGACCGAATGAATTATAATTGACTCAATTCCTTGACAATTCATCTGAAAACATATTACCATACTCATGTATGAGTGAAAATATGTAATCAATGACTAAAGAATATTTGAATCTGAGGAATGATATGAAAATGGGATAAAAGGCATTTGAAGAAGTAGTTCCCAAGAATTAAGTTACCATTATTTAACAAACCCATTAGGGGGTTGAATTATGCAGGGCCACCTAAGGGAATTGCCTGCATCGTCAAATAAATAGCATCTTTTGTCTGATAGGTCTGTTATGTAGACTACTTATGCAAGGCGACCTAAGGGAAAGTGCTGCATAGTCAGGCAAAAGAACTCTCAAAAATCTACATTCCTAGTTCTAAAATCTAGTGAAGGTTTATGGAGATTCAAATTTTCCAATGTATAGAGTTTGCTGTATGGAAACAGGTACTTGAATATAGAGAAGATATTTCCAAACAAGATTATCGAAGAACTGGATGGATATCACTCATTCGAAGGTCTGACCCAAACGTAGGGAAGGAGAACATAAACCATAGACTTCAATACTTTCAGATCATGAAAAAGGATATGGGACAAGTATGTTAAGGATGGCTATTTTTGCGAATCCCTACATATTTTCATTAAGAAAAATAAGGACAAAAGAGGTGTTCCTCACAAGAATGAAGTTAACACTATTTAACAAACCCGTTAAGGGGTTGAATTATGCAGGTCCACTTAAGGGCATTGGCTGCATAGTCATATAATATTATCTTTTGGCTGACAGGTCCGTTATGTAGACTGTTTATGCAAGCCCGCCTAAGGGCACGTGCTGCATGGTAAGGAAAAAGAACTCTCAGAAGTTTGACATTTTTTTGACTAGAAGTCAAGAAAATGGTTATGAAGATCTGAAAATATTTAAGGTTAGGATTATTACACATAAAGATGGGTTTTGTCCAATGTATTCAACAATACACAGATCAATGCTAACCATAATCATGTTGTGGTTGGGTCCTGAGTTGGACTTCACTATGTATCCCATAAGGATGGGAATCAAGACATACGTAGTTCTTGAAATACAGTTTAACGTCGTGTGGTACAAAAGGATTAGAGATCTTGTTTTAGGGTCATAGAACTTGGACAATTATAAGAAATACACAGTGTGGGTTTTCATGGGGACTTTTCAGCCAAGGGACTGAAAGTGGAATTTGGGGTTAGGCCCAAAGACTTGGGGCTGGATTCGAGGGACACTCAAATGTTCCTACGTAGCCCATAAGGATGGGAATCAAGCCCATGTAGTCCTAGAAATACCCTCAGTACATATTTGGTTTGTACATGTGAAGGGTGAAAGGGGACTTTAGTGCAATGATGGTTTAACCCAAGATAAAAGGTTCGGGCATTGCCATGTATTCATGTAGTCTTTGGAATAAAACATGATTGAAAATCAATGTAAATAATGATTCCCTCTCATGTGAGGGTATCAAAGAATATTGTATTCTATTTTCATACTGGACAAAAGTTTTTTATAGTTTAACATCGTATAGCAAGGACGATAGTGAACCAATGTAAAGATATTGATTCTAGAGGCGGTTTCACGAATCAACATCATATGAGATGGAGGTGAACCAATGTGAAGATATTGGTTTTGGGCATGAACCTTTGGAGGTTGCCTACATACCCAGCCTAGAAGGCAAGGATCAAAGTCCGCGTAGTTAAATTTAATGAATGAATTAATGATCAAGTTGTTCTTGGGGACAATGACCTAAAAAAAGGTGTTGGGACTTACACATCGTTAGTAGCCCAGAGAGAGTGTTATGGTTGAAGTTTTCTCTAAGCTCACGTGAGTCATACAGAGTGTGAGAAACAAGAGGTAGTAACAACCCTAATTATGCATAGTTTAATGTCATGTATGACATATAAAGGGACTATGCAGTTTAAAGTCTTGTAGTTAGGACTATTGGTGCTGCACAGTTTAATGTCATGTAGCAGGGAGAAAGTACAGTTTAATTTCATATAGGACATATTAAAGAACTTTCTATACAGTTTAGCGTCATGTAGTTAGGACGATGGGGAAAATTCATTTTAATGTCATGTTGGAAAAAAGGGGGACTAAGCAGTTTAATGTCATGCAGTGAAGACAAAAGAGTATACCATTTAACGTCATGTTGGACGTATTAGGGACTTTTTCATAGTTTAACATCATGTTGGACGATAAAAGGGACGATACAGTTTAACGTCATGTTGGACGAAAGAGCCAATAGTTTAAGGTCATATGCATGGACCGTTGGTTATGCAATTGAACGTCTTTCTGGATATAAGAGACTTTTGTACAGTTTAGCGTCATGTAGTTAGGATGACACAGTTTAACGTCGTGTGGGATGAAAGGATACAAACAATTTAAGGTCATATGTATGGACCGTGGATGGTTCAGTTTAACGTCTTGATGGACGCAAGGGACTTTCAAATAGTTTAGGGTCATATGCTGGACCATGGTGCAGTTTAAGGTTATACTGGATTGAGGTGCAGTTTAAGGTCATACTGGACCGAGGTGCTGAATTTTGTGTTCATACAAAATATTTCTTCAGAAATCTGGCATTGGTTGGAGTAGTGATGAGTTCTCCATCCATTGAGATTAATGAATAAGCTCCATTGGAGTAGACCTTATGTATTGAGTAAGGTCCTTCCCATTTTGGCTCAAGCATGGGAGGTTTCTTTCCTGGTATCATTGGAGTTATGAGAACAAATACCAATTTCTCCCTGAGTGAATGAACTAAGACGAACTTTTTTGTTGAAAGCTTGTGCTATTCGATTCTGATAGACTTCCAAGTGGTGAAAAGTGCACAATATTTTCTCATCTAACCATTCTAATTCATTCAATCTCTTTTGAGATTGCTCATCTGTAGATGACTGATCACAAATGGCTACTCTAAGCGAGTCTAGATGAACTTAAATGGGCAAGACATCATCCGTTCCATATACTAGTGAATATAGAGGTGACCGCGTTTCAGTGAGATTAGTTGTCCGATATGCCCATAAAGCATGAAAGAGTTTATCAGGCCATGACTTCTTATCTTTATCCACCATCATTTGTAGTATATTTGATAGAGTCTTGTTGCAGGCTTCTATCTGGCCATTGCTCACTGCATGATACTGAGATAAATGATTGGATTTGATGTTGTATTCTTGATACAACTTCTTCACCTCAGATGAATGGAAGTTCGTGCCATTATCCATCAATATGGTATGAGGGACACCAAATCTGGTAATGATGTTAGACTTAATGAAGCTAAAAATTCATTTAGAACTGAATTTCTTAAGAAGTATTGCCTCTACTAATTTGGAAAAGAAATTAGTAGCAGTAAAAATATACTTAAACTGCGTAGCTGTAGCTGAAGGGTAAGGTCACACCACTTCCATTCCCCACATGGAAAATGTCCATGAGTATTTAGTTGTATGAAGCAACTCTAGAGGTTGATTAATGAAGTTGGAATGTACTTGTCATGAATGACACTTCTTTGTGAAATTAACACAATCTTGTATCATTGAAGGCCAAAAGTTTCCAAGCCTTCGAATCTGATTAGACAGCCTATGTCCAGACTTGTGGGAACCACAGATTCCTGCATGCACTTCTTTAATGACAGCCATTGTCTATTCACCATGAATGAATCTAAAGAGAACTCCATCAAAACCATGTTTGTAGAGAATTTTATCTAAGTGATTTGGTATATCATAAAGAGTATAATTGACCACACGTCGCAGGATTTTTTCGTTCTTGGATCTATTAGGTGGAAGTCTTCCATTTTGAAGGTATTAACTGATAGGTGACATCCATCCTATAGTATGACCATATAGTTCAGGAATGGGACTAATTTCATTAATTTCTTCCATTCTGATTCGAACATAAGGTGAAATTGCATGATAGTGGGCAATACTGATGGTTGTCTCGTCCCGATTTGGATCTTCCAGAGCTATGGCTATATTAGCGAGTGCATCAGCTTGAGCATTTTGTGATCGCGGGACATAAAAAAATGTTGGTTCTAATGGGAATTCTGCAATTAACTCTCTGAAGTAATCATACAAAGAGATTAGTTCATCTTTTCTGATGGCATAATCACCATTGACTTTTTTGATTTCAAGGCCTGAATCACCTTTCGCCTTTAAATGATTCACTTGTGCTTGAAGCGCCAATTCCAAGCCGATGATGAGATCTTGGTATTTTTCTTAATTATTGGTACCACCTTCCCATAATAAGAAGGAATAAGGAAACACTGCATTTTCTGGAGAAATGAGCACAATTCCTAAGCCAACATTGTTGAATTTAGGATTTTCCATTTACCTCATTGTTGGACTTCTGGAAGCACTCTCAAAGTACATTTCCCATGTATGAGGACTATCCTGAATAGAGAAGACTTCCTCATCAGGGAGTTCAATATCTGAATATGTGTCTTCTACTGAAGGGTGTTCAGCCAGGAAATCAGCCCGAGATTGGCCCTTTATTTCTTGTTGAGACACATACTGAATGTCAAATTTCTACAAAATAACTACCCACCTTACCAGATGTCTTATAATAATTGGACAACTAGGGATGAATTTGAGCGGGTTATTGCGAGATACCAAGTGGACCTCGTGATGTTGCAGGTAGTGTCTCAACTTCTGAACTACAAAGATTAATGCCAGGAAGCACTTCTCAATACTTGAATACTAGGTTTCTGCTTCAAGCATAGTCCGACTGAGGTAATAGAGGCTGTTTTCATTCCCAGCATCATTTTTCTAAGCAATAAAGGCACCCAATGATCGCTCTAAGACTGTCACGTAAAGGATAAGTGTCCTTCCTTCTACAGGTGGCATAAGTACCGGTGGACTCAAGAGATACTTCTTGAGAATATCGAATTCTTCTTGACATTCTTCAGTCCACTAGTAAGTGACTCCCTTCTTCATCAATTTGGTGAAGGGTAAACGTTTTCCTGCTAAATTGGCGATGAAATGCCAAATATAGGCTAAGTGTCCTTGAAGTCCACTAAATTCTTTCAAATTTTTAGGAGGTGATATACCAAGGATTGACTTTGTCTTCTAAGGATCGACTTCAATACCACGATGGAATACAACAATGTCGAGAAATTTTTGTGAGGTTACCCCAAAAGCACAATTTACGGGGTTCGTCTTCAAATTATATTGTCGAAGCTTGCAGAATATGACTTCCAAATAAGCCAAGTGATTAGAAAGTTGTTTGGATTTGACCACCAAATCATCCACATAACATTCAACAAACTTCCCTAAAAAGTGTTTGAGGATACGATGCATGGCACACTGATATGTTTCACCTGTATTCTTTAAGCCAAAGGGAATTACCCAGTAGAAAAACACACCTTAAGGGGCCCTAAAGGCTGTGGATTCCACATCTTCTGGAGCCATTCATATTTGATTATATCCGGAATATCCATCCATAAAGGAAAGTTCTTCATAGCTAGCTTTTGCATCAATTAAAAGTTCTGTAATCGGAACTGGGAAATCATCCTTAGGAAAATGCCGATTAAGATCTCTGAAATCGATGCAAACTCTAATTTGTCCGTTCTTATTATTTACAGGGACAATATTAGCCAACCACATGGGATATTGAACTTCTCTGATGATGTTATATTTGATAATCTTATCCACTTCAGCTTTAATTTTGGAAGCATAAGTTGGGTGTGTTCTTCTCGAGGCTTGCTTAAATCCTCGATGTTCTTCTGGTAAACCCAAATGATGAGTAGCCACATCAGGATCAAGCCTAGGAATTTCTGTATAGTTCCAAGAAAATATATCTTTATTTTTCTTTATAATGGAAATATACATATCTTGTTCTTCAAGAGTCATGGACGCACTGATTAAAGTGGGGCATGGATCTTTTTTTGTACCCAGATTTATTTCTCTAAGTTCATCCACAGTGGTAGAGATACACTCTTCAAATGTTGGAGGATCATCTCTGAGATCTTCCTCTTCTTCTTCATCATGTGTTATTTCTTCTATTTCTACTTGCAATGCAGATGATGAAGCAAAATTTCCATGATCAGAAGAGATGTTAAAACTTGATCATCTTGAAGAAGATGCTTCCATTTCTGACCTAATTGATGATGAAAGGTCTTCCTTGGGAAATAAGGAGGAGACGATGAATTGAGAATCAACATCACTATTCACCTCTGATGTCGTTATCACTTCTTCTCGCCTGGTTGGAAAAGTATAGACTTTCTGAATTTCAGTAGATGAAACAAAGACATCTCTATTTGAGCTTTCACCATTGCCTGGTGGGTTACCAGTTTCTCCCATGTTGTCTGGCTCGATTTCCGTAATTGACATTATGGATCTTTCCATAAGATTATTTTGATTTGGTTCTACCCTATCAATTTTACTGATAGGCAATAGATAATCTGTACTCACATGCGCAAATGGATTTATTGGAATATTTTCCAAACCATATGGAGCTTTAACTTTGGTAATCTCCCTGGTTGTGGATTTATCCTTTCCCTTCATGTGATAGAATTCTGCCTCAATGTATTGAGGCTCACAAGTCTTGAACATGGCCTTATCACCATAAAATGTCCCAACTTGACCATCAAAACAATATTTGAGACATTGATGGTATGATGATGGGATAGCTGCATGTTGATGTAACCAGCGTCTTCCAAGGAAGATGTTGAAAGCTGAGTCTTGGCCAAAAACCATGAAATCTGAATTGGATACAAGATCTCCAAACCGAGTTCTGAGTGTAACTTTTCCCAGAGGTTCTTGTTCATTTTTATCATATCCTTGTAATATCATGGTAGAAGGAGATAAATCATATTCTGTGAGGCCCAATCGACGAAGTGTACGAATGGGCATGAGGTTGACTCCTGAACCATTATCAACGAAAGCTCTTAGGATACCTAGGCCATTGACCTTTCCAGATAAGTACAATGGTCTAGTATTTCCATACACGAAATCATATTCATCTTCATCAGTGAAATATATCACTGCCTGGCATTCCACAGAATTATTCTCTACGTGATAGACTTTAGCTACAACAATTTCAGTTTCAAACTCATGAGGACTTGACAAAGCCTAGATGAGGGCCTCCCAAAGATCCTTTGATAGATTCAAATCATCCAGAAATAATAACTTGGCCGGTTCTTGGGCCAGATGTTTCAATACATCATACTTTTGATATAGAGGTCTGAGTTTCCCAATATGAACATGTGGTTTAGCAGGTGCCATGAAAAAATATTCTTTGGAAGTTGATGCATCTTGTATTAGGATAGAATTTAGATATGTTCCTAGTTTTGGAAGATTAGAACGATTAGATCCATTTACTTTATAAGAGGAAAAATATGGAACCTTCAACCGGTATTCCAGAATAACTATTCCAGGACTGAATTTAATATTGGTGGAAGAACATGCTTGTTCTTGTTGAGCTCACTGAAGGGATCTGCCATGAGTTTCTGTTGCGTACACAGTTCTAGTAGAGGTATAATTGGAATAGTGGTTTCTGAAAGATCCACATCTACCCCTGTATCCTGAGCCTCTAGAACTTTCTCTGATTCCTCTATTTGGTATAGGGAATTCGGGCTCATCATAATCGAAACTGCAACTGGCATACGGATCTGTTAAATGAATCATATTAACAGAACTGAAAATCAATTCTTCATCCGATGAAGACTCTGCCTGACTAGCCAATTTAGGCTGTGTCGTTTGATGGGGCGATTCCCGTTGCTTCGAAGTAGATGGCATGAAATCTGCCAGAGTCAAAGACAACTTAGGATTTGATACATACTCATCTTCTTCTTATTTTTCCTCTTTCTTATAATTTTGCCGTTTCATTGAGGATTTTCCCTCTAATGAAGAGGGTTTTCTACGGCATTCATGGCAGAAGGCACAATTGGCTTCTTCAATTGTGTTCACAAAATAGCATGAGTTCAGTTGATCACCTTTCTAACCATCCAATCATCATATTTTTGAGCATTTTTGCTTTTCACTTCTTGCCACTCAACTTCCTCCTCTGGAACTATAGCAGTAACATAAGCTACCTGAGGTGAAGAACCTTTCATTTTGACTTGTCCTGAGTCGACCATCTTTTACAAGTGGTCTTTGAAGACAAAACAAACCTATATGGGATGCCCCAACATTTGATGAAATGGGAAATAATGGGGACGGTCTTCATCTCCTTTATTGTTTGGCATCTTGGGCATTGGGAATTGAACAAAATTATTTTCCAGAGCCGAAATAAAATAACTAGGAACTTGTTAATTTCGGAAAGAGTTTTTTTTTCTCTTCAGATCCTCGAATTTTTTTTCATTGATCTCTTTGATCGTCTTGACAAAACGAACTCTGTTGTTGGCGATCAGGAGGTAGAGCCCTTCGAGAATATGAAGGTTTGCAAGTAGAAGCAGGTACAAGTTCTTCCTTAAGCACAACTGTAGCAGTCTCTACTTTACCCATTCTCCTTCCTGGAGCTGATGGAATTACACGAGATTTAGCCTGAGTCTGTATAAGAGAATCTTCAATCTGTTGAGCGATTGAAGTAAGGTCTCAAAACCCTCTTATGTATTTCACAGGGATCACCGGTGTGCGTAATTCATCACGTAGATTTGCCACATAGATTGGAAAAAAAATTTCCTGAGGGAGTGTTAAGCTCAAGGAATATGTTAATCCCTTCCAGCGAGCAATGAAATCAGAGACCCTTTCATTCTCCCTTTGCTTACAAATTTTAAGATAGAAAACTATTGTCTTTGGAAAAGTTGAGCTGAATTGAAGAAGAAATCGTTCACAGATATCTTTCCATCTGGAAATTGACCGGGATTGTAAGCTCGTGTACCATACAAAGGATGGTACTTACAAGGTTCGCACAAAGAAACTGAGTTTCACTGCTTCTTGCTGCTCCGGAGTTCCCATCATAGGATCGCAACAAGACACTTAATGCGTCAAATGCTGTTCAGGGTTGCCTGATCCATTGAAAATAGGGAATATAGGGTTCCCAAAACATGATGGGGGAGAGAATGAATCTACCCATTTAGGGTAAGATCTCTTTTCTGGTTGAACCTGCGCATGCTTCCCTTCCATAGTTTCCAACCAAGCTGTTAATTAATCAATGGTAGTTATTAACTTTTGAGAAACATCTGGTTGATCTTGGACTTGAATAGGTGCTTTGACTGGAGCTTGGGCAGGTATAGTAGCTGGTACTGTAACTGATGGCAACACTGCCAATTATTATTGCACTTGACCCCTAGGATTAGACCTGTGAGGGTGTACTGATAGAGGATGATATTCTTGATCCATCTCAGTAGTTTCAACAAAATCTCTTGACTGGATGGCTCCATCACCATTAGGAGTAAGACTAGCCTGAAGTAGTTTTGCTTTCATCCTCCTTAATTCCTTCATTTCATCCTCCTGTTTCACAAGTCTTTTCTATAGTGAGTGTGATTGGCCTTCTCCAAATGAAGGATATGTAACCTGATTCTTCCTCTTTTCCTTGTTTGATCCATTTCAGAGAGGGGGAAGTGTGTTATTTGAAGTAACACCGAGATTTTGGGTAAACCTTTGATTTCGTGTACGCACACCTTCTTCATTTGTGTCTGTGCGTACAACTTCCTAAACAGGAACCTCTTCATCTGATCCCTCTGAGTGAGCCTCATCTAGTGGATCAGCAACAACGACATTGATGATATTGATTGATGCATAATGCATCGCATCCCTTCTATCAGCATTTCTGTGATATTGTCTCCTTCTATTTCTTTTATGAGATATTGGCTTTGTTTGATTCGATCCCTTAGGAACTTCTTGACGAACCATAATTTGGAGAGAACCTCTTGATAATTTGGCTCTTCGTTCCTCATGTGGCTTCTTCCCCAATCGAGAAAAGACTGACTTTGCCAGAGGAGGGGGTTGATGATTTAAAAAAGTCCCCAATCCGGTGGACTGAGGCTGTTTCTTCTGTCTTTGCTCAACCCCTCAAATCCTATTTGTTGATTCCGAGGGTTTGTTTAAAAGAGTCCCCGGTCTGGAGAGCATAGGACACTCTTGACATGCTATGCCAGAGACATCCTTAATAGATCTCCTGATCATGTGGACCATGGTCTGGAAATTATCTGGATGCATCAATCGACATCCACATTTATCACCCATTTCAAAAGACCGTTGGATGATTTCTGACACTTCTGTCACTTGGTTATGTGATTGCTCCAAACGAGAGGCATGTTCAATATTGTTGTTTGCTTGATGTAGGAGTAATTCAAAAACTCGTTCTATGTATTCTTGATATTGAGATAAACTAGTTGAAGCCAGTTCTTGGTCATGCTTTTGATTACAAACAAAGCCAGGTATCCATGGCTGGCCATGGGAAATAACATTGCATGAGACCATTTTCGACGGGCTATGCTGACTAGAGAGCACCGTGAAATGAATTGCTCCATGAACACCCCATCATCTGACATGAATACCAGATGGGGCATTGGAAATTAACTGGCGCAACTTTCTTAATTCTCTAAGGCATGAACTCTAAAGGGATCTCTGCTACTTTTCAGCCTTCGAATGTCAAGATATTGATAGAGATGTCAAGTCAATTTGGCGTTGTAATCCTTCTATTATATTAACATGATTTTCTTATTCATCATAAGATAATACTTTCTTTTTCAACTGAAAAAGAGTTTTCCATATATTGAGATGAATATCATGATTTCCATATTCTGTCAACATTTCTAGAATGTCATACTGAGAGTCAGCCAGAGGCCAAAACATGACTGGCACTTCACCTTTCAACAGTTTTTTTCTCATGTTCAGTATTTTCTCTTTATAATTTGATGAATATTCTTCTACTTATTTTCACCAAAGCTGGTTCTTCCTTGTTGCTTTATTGCATTCAATAGGATTGGTAGAGAAATCACTAATTAAACTATAAGATGCATGAATTACCGGTGGTTTGGATAATGACCTACACCCTGGTCTATCTTTTGATTCAGAAAGTATTTCACCTTCCAGAGATGAAACATCATACATGACTCGTTTCGCATTTTCAAGTGCCTTAAGATAATAGGGATTTCTTGGCACTACATTGTCCACTGGAGCATTTTCCGAGAAATGTGCATCACTACTACAGAGAGGACTTTTGCAGCGAAATTCATCATCATGGGGAGGACCACCATGGTGGGTTACAACAAAAGATGAGATCTCTTGCTCCTTAGTCTTCTGGCCACACAGAGGATTCCTGTGGCTCGCATCTGAAGATGAAACATCGAGATCGACCAAATTGTCATGAAGAAAGCCTTCATGAGAAGTTTCTATTGAAGACCTTCGGAATTAATGTTCCCACTATTGGAAAATGAGGGATTAGAATCATGAATTCTAACAGATAACTATCTGAGGGCTTCAAGAACTCCAGCATCGAGCAAGGCCTTGTTACAGATTGGCTCTTGATCTCTTGATTGTGCTGGGTGGGTCTTTTTCTTAGATGCCTTCTTACTCGCCTTGAAAACCACTTGTTGATGAAAGTGGTGGCTCTGAGCAGGTATATGTGCCTGATCATGAGAGATGGCCAGGTTAGGCTAACGATATCCACTCAAATTAGGTTTATGTGCCTGAGTTGGTTGTCCGTATGATATGGGGGAGTATTCCCCACAACCCTCTTGGACTGGAACAGATGTGTGTGTCTGTTCCGGAGTGAACTGTTGATGTGTCACTCCACTGGTAGGGATAGATTTATGTGTCTTTCCCTGAGATACTGCTGAAGCTGTTATAATATCCTGACAGGAATCCAGGATATGAGCAGGAATTTGCTTCTACTCTTTAACCATTGATAGAATATGCTTGGTGACTTCAGTTGCCGGAATGAGGATATACGTCCATTATGTGGTTGGATTTGGTGTATGTGCTTGCTCCAGTCCTCCTTTTCCAATTAGTGAATCTTGACAGTACTCATGTGTAGGAGTGGAGAGTTGAGTCTGCCTCCTGTTTATCGCCGGAGATTTCCGACTGACTTCTCCGAATGCTACCAAGCGAGATTGTTGGTAGGCTTGATCAATACTAGTAGGTGTATGTGCCTTCTGATTGCACTTTGCCAAACGTGGATGACAAGATCCATCATATGTAGTCAAACGAGCATGATGACTAGCTGGTGATGTATAAACCGGTGTATGTTCCTGCCTATAGTACTCCACCGGAATTTCCTGGCGGGATTGGTGTGATGCTGCCAGACGAGTCTGCTGGACAGCAGAATTAAAACGAGCAGGTGTGTGTGCCTTCTCGTTTCATGCCACCAAGTTAGGTTGGTGGACTTCTCTAGAGATGGCAGAGATGAGAACCTTCTCACCGTTAACCGGACATCGCCTATGGCGATTTTTCTTGCTTGCTCGGGTTCGAGGAACATGATCCAAACTCATGGAGTCGGTACCCTCATCATGTTGAGGGCGCAATTCCGCATGAGTCTGGTAGGGATTGTTAGAGGGAGCCCTCAGGAAGGACCCATGACTGCTTGAATTAAGGCCCTGAGGAACCTGCTCATTCACCTCCCCAAAATAAGGGATCGAATGTTGATTGCATTCCTGGGATAACGACCCAAAACAGTTGGAGACGGTGGTTAGCACCGCCTGCTTATTGATCACTGGTCGTCGCTGTCCGGATGACCAGGTTGAGTTATTCACTTCGAGGGCTTTTCGGGCAGCCTCTTGAGTTGGAATGGTACTTGTTGATGGTACTCCTTAACCAGCGCAATTGATACATAGCGTTGAAGATGCTGAGTAGGTGATATCGTCCTCGGAGTGGACGATGATACAGTAGGAGTAGCAGTAGTGGAATTCGAAGCAATGGTATTCAAAGGTGTGAACTTGAGAGAATCCATTTCTTAGAATGCAGAAAATCATGGAAAAGAGTGCATGTTTGATATAACATACGTAATCAAGATAAATTCAGCCACTACATCTTTTGGATAAGCAAACATGTCAATGATTAGTTTTTTTTGGCCCTCTCATTGAGTTTTAAATAGGGGCATAAAAAAGAAAAACATCATTTTAACTTGGTTAAGGATTCACGTCGGGTTCACCATTTTTTATTTCCTTCTGGAATTGGGGATGACCTCATTGATTTAAGGTTCAAACATTCCAAGCGGTTTCTAACGGGTTTTTTCGTAGAACCAGAAACATCCAATGATTCCATATTCATTTGAACCTACTTTCCAAAGGTATGCACTCATTAGTTGAGGACTGATGAGGATTAGGAATTTTCATTGGTCAAGAGGATGGGAGGTCGGACTCATCACACCTTTTTTAGGGAAATTATTGTCTACTCTGGGACTCTCTTTAAAGATTTAAGGTATGTTCATGAATCCTTATTACATTACCAAGTATAAAATGATCTTTCCTTTAGATCTGACAATCAATGATTTATATGTAGGAAATTTAGAGAATCTTTTATTTTTATTTGATGTTCTTCATTGATAGAGAATCATCTGTATTTGTTAGAGATTCTTAGTCAATGGTATCCTTTTATACATAAAAGTATCTTGGTCATTATGATGACCATACTGGTTTTAAAGCCACTCAGTAGGGCACTTGAAGTTTATTGTCATTCATAAGGACATCGATTATTTCAGAGTTGGGATCGTACCCGCAGATGGGCTACATAGGTATCCTTTATTTTGGAAAAAGAATCAGAACCCACTTAGTCTGAGTAAGGGAATATGATGTTTATGATTGATGGCTCAAAGAAAGATGTCATAATTACTTTTACACTCTATGATCATGTGAGTCATGCTCGGTGTGAGAAACAAGAGGTATTGGTAAAACCAAACAGTTGTTCCATGAAAGATGCAATCATAAGAAATGATGTAGGGATTTTGTATGTATGACTACCCAAATAGATGAAGATTAGGATTTACTTCCAGGAAGAAATCTAGGAACAGGGTTCATAAAGGTATATGTACTTTATGGAGACTTGGATACTCAAATTTGGGGCTTACTCCTGAAAAGGAGGCCAAAATTAGGAGGGGACTTATGATTGGGTTTTACCCCTGAGAAGGAGATCCAGATCAAAATTAAATTAGCACTGATTAAAAGAAAATCAAGGGACTTGGGGCTTACTCTTAAGGAGGATGCCCATATTTGAGACTAGGGCTTACTCCTGAAAAGGAGGCACAGGTTAATGAGGACTTGGGTCTTAATCCTAAGGAGGATGCCCAGATATGGGAATTTTAAGATTGGGGCTTACTCTTGAAAAGGATGCCCAGATTATGGGACTTGGGGCTTACTCCTAAAGAGGATGCCCAGAATTGACAATTATGACTGCAGCTTATTCCTAAAAAGAAGGCCCAGGCTAAGGGGACCTCTCATCTTTAAAGGATGAGGTTTAATGAATGAAATCTCAATCTTTAGTGACAAAAATATTTGTAAATCACTAGGTTCTGAGAAATTTTCTACGGAGTTCCTTTCAGATAAAGAATCCAAATCAATAAATCATGCCATAAATGGCTTTGAAGAGGGTCTTGAAGACTGACTCTTGAATAGGAGAGGTGTAATGACATAAGAGGGGTTAAATGGGAAAGAAGGGCACCCAAAAAGGCTGGGGCGCGCATGTCCTGGCAGGCGTGCAAATACTGCGTGGGCACGCATGTCCTGGTCACGTAGGTACACCTGCGCAACACATTGGTACTTGCACGTTTGTGAACAAGAATGGTAATACTTGGGCGATCCTTGACCAATGTGTTTAGAATTATCTTGAGGTACTTCCAGAAGATAGGTGCACAAGTTTTGGTGAGGAAGTAGGGCGACATGCAAGTATGTTCATTTACCTTAAGGGTAAAACACCTTAGGCGTGCAGGTGTTAGTGAATTCTAACACTTAGACCCTACTCCTCTTGTTTAGAACTTCCATTCTTGGTAAATAATTACCTTAGAAGTGTTCATAAGATCTGATGAAGAGACTTGGGCGTTCAGAGCTCTAAATCTGAATTCTGGAAAAATTCCTCCCCGAAATGAGGGGCCCACAGGGTCTATTTATAGTCTGGAGAAGACCCCGGGAAGTTATCTTTTAGGGCACACAAGTCACTTCCGTGACCATTAGGTGGCGCACAACTATACTTGCGCGACAGTGATGGAACTTGCACGACCTATGGGCAATGTTCTCTTTGTTCATCCCTTTGTGTATTTTTTATGTTTCTTCAAAGGATGAATCACTTTGGACTTATGGTATTTCCCTTTCCATTCTTTTAGACAATGTGAAGAAAAGGAGTGTCATCAATGAACCAATATCCTCGAAACATTTATGTAGCTACACTAAATAAATTAATGATTCTGGTTTAGAGACCACATGAACTTTGGAATAGAACTCTCTAGTAGCTCATACATCTAAACATACTATATGGATTGATCACCATGGTATGAGGATCCTATCACCTAGTTGACATAAATACATAGTGATTAAAAATAATGATTAAATTATTTTTTTCTCTATTTTTTAATTATCCTTTTCTTGTTTTATATTCCTAATAAAATAAACATATTTCTAATTTATACTTCCTATTATATTTCTTTTAAAATCAGTATAATAATTTTTCTTTTCATTCCATTGAATAGAACCTTTTAGGTGAAATCCAACTATGAAATTGATATCACAGTCTGCATACACCCATTGGGTGTATGTATACATTTTTCTATGTGTATTAGATAAAGGAAATTCCTTCCATAATGTTGAAAATGGTTTCTCTTATTAGTGTTTTCTCTTTGGGTGGGTGTTGGTGATGGTTCCATGTGACTGTTGAACCACCTATTACATGGATGTTTTTATCAAGTTGATCCCCTCCCACCTTTTGGGTTGTTTTTCAGGTTTAAATTCTTAAATTCTAAACTCATGCTTGTATTGTTTAGTTTAGGATCATATTTTTTTAGATGTTATCTATGATGTATGTAAATATTTTTTATGGTTGGTAATTTTCTTTCAAATAAACCATTCTAAAAGGACCTCCATGATTCCCATGAAGTATTTTCCAACACATGGGGATTAATAACCCCATTCCAGCTATAACATAGGTTGTGTTGGGTGTGGAATTAGATTAAAACATGGTCTAGATAGTGATAAAATGGTATTAAGGAGAAGTTTCTACCTTCCTTGAGTCGTGATATTTCGGAAATCAAGTTTGATAGGATCTATGACTAACAGATCATAAGGATCTATTTGTGAGTAGGGTGTTTAGTCTACACATCCCGTAATAGACATTGGGTGACCATGAGATGTATGCAATTTATTTTGAATCCTTATTTAGGTGTATAACATAGGATAAAATAGGTAATGGAAACCAAGGAATGGTGGAGTGGTTTAAATTGACGATTCTGAATATGGGGGTTTTAATTTTGATTCTTGAGAAGTGATTATGTTAAATTATTTTCTAGTTTTATGTGGGCTGATGTATTGATGGTTTCTCGTAATTTTTTATTTTTTGAAGAATTATGCCACCCCAAAGACCTCCCATGCTTCCAGGGAAGTGGATGGAATGATTTCTCCCATTCTAGTTGATCAAAGGTTAGTTGAGTCAGTGGTTTGGGTTTTCTGAGATTTGGATTAGGGTCTCAACTCTAGTCCTGATCAAGCTAAGGAAAATAAATCAAGCCTGAAAAAATATAGGGCTCAGGGGTTCCTAAAAAATTAACCCCCTTCTATCCATTTATGTTTTGATCCTTAATAAGCATAATACTATATTGAGAAAATTGAGAGGATATTTGGGTTCCTTGGTAATCATATTGTAATCAAATTGAAGTGCATTGTGTTTATTTTAGAGGGGCCTACTCACAAGTGGTGGGAGGAAATTTCTCAATTAGGTAAGTATGAGAAGTTTGTATGGACGAATTTGAAGGATATATTCAAATAGAAATACTACCTAGATACTTTGGACCTTACTAATAACTAGGTGTTTCTCGATATCCATTTGAGAGAATGGTCTTTGCTGGAGTATGCCAATCATTTTAGAGAGTTAGTATCTTTCACTCCTGAGGTAGTTACTAATGAATAGTTTAAGGCTCAGTAGTTTCAGATAGGGATTTGTATAGACATTTGATGTAAGAACCCGAGTTTTCAGAATAGGCCAAAATCCCAACCCTGTTTGAATTTTTTGACTAGTTTCTGAGGAACCCGGAGAAAATGCAGAGTTTCTGGAAACTTCCAGACTACACGCTGTGTACCTTAAGTACACGCCATGTATGTGTAGGCGAGTGGACGATCATGTGCTCGCCGAGTACATGTCGTGTGGTGACTGTGTGGTAGTTTCTTACTACAGGGCATGTAGTTTTGAACACGTCATGTATACCCCCCGACTGTGTGAGGCCATACATGGCGTGTAGGCCGTTGGATGGGTAGAACCAAGGACACGTCGTGTTCCCTTTGGACACGCCGTGTAGTCTAGTAGTGTGTGAGGGATATACATGGCATGTGGGTATGTCGGTGAGGAAGAGAAGAGGATCCCGGTACACACTGTGCACCCCAGGTACACGCCCTGTACACATATCAGCAGGTTTGGAAAGTAAGTTGGCGGAATTTAGCCGCCTTATGAAGAGTTAAAAGACCAATTCAAGGCGTGTAGTCCCATAGTACACGCTGTGTACTTTATTTTTTCGCTTAAAATGGGCAGTAGCCTCATTTTGAGATTCTGTACAGAACCCCCTCCCCCAAGTTAGCCGGATTTTCAATTACTCCCCGATCGTCCGTTCGAGACACGATTCGAACTCTGATTAGTGTGTTGGAACCCCCTTGGTAAGGCCTCGATTCCACTTTGGCCGTTTTGTTTGATTTTCATTCTATAATTAGTTATATCCATTTAAGAGGTTTGGATTATTTAATAGATTTACCATTTTTTAGACCGAATTGGAGGGTGTTACCGGAGGAGTAGCATCGTTCGAGTCTCAGGTAGGTGGTGCATACCTCATTTTGTGTTTTCGTGGTTGTTTAGGTGACGCGACTTTCGGCACTTTTTTGGGTATTTTTTATCGGGACCCGTTTTATCTACTTTTTCATACAAAATTGTTTATGGGACCTCTGGGATGCTTTTGGGTATGCTCGGTTACCAGTTTTCTTGAGCATCGATGGGTGAGGGGTCATTGCTCGTAAGGGTATTTTGGCCGGGGAATGCCAAAATGGTTTTAATTGATATATGATTGTTATAAACTATTTAGTTTAAATTGTCAAAACCTGTTATAAGTTTTTAGATTCATTTAAGACCTATGTGCTAGTATGGGACACAAGTTGGTATAGGGAAATTCGACAGTTTAGTTGGTTTTTCCTGGTTATGTTTTCTGTTAAACTATGTTATATATGCGATTGTTGAATTGAATCTGCTGGACCCTTTGGGTTGTGTTGGGCTGGGCCTGGTTACACTTGAGTGATGTTAATCACAAGTTGGGGCTTTGCCTGGGTTACTTTGGGTGGTTTTGACCATGGGATTGGGCATCATGGATGTCGGCTTGAGGTAGTACGACTATCAGGTTGGGCCTGGCCCGGGTTACTAGGATGGTGATGCCATCGAACTTGAGCGACATGGTCGCAGGGACACGAGGTGTCAGACGTGTTGGTGGATTAGGACTATTTTGGTGATTACCGCTCACCCAGGACTTTGAGTAGTGTGCACAAATAGATACTCTATGATGAGGTGGTTTTGACCACTCGGGTGGGTAGAGGGCCCCGTAGTTGCGGTTAGGTATTCTGGTTGGGGGTGCTTTCCATAGAAATCTACATGGGAGGTGATGAGCCTTCAGGGAATTGGACGTGACTTCGGGACGTTGGTACTTGAGGCATGAGGTGTCAGGAGGCACATGGTTCCGGGTTACTATTTGGGGAGTGCCTTAGGGATGTCGGTACTTGAGGCACGATGTGTCAGGAGGCACATGGTGTCGGGTTAAGATTTGGGGCATGCCTTCAGGATGTCGGTACTTGTGACACGAGGTGTCAGGTGGAACATGGTTCCGGGTTACACGACAGAGATTCCGGCGTTGGCCCAAGCAGGTGACATTCCATGGTGGCTGTTGAGCACCATTGGAGTTTGTGTTTATTTGGGCATTGTACTGTTTACTGCTTTCCTTAGAAATGAATTACGACTTAAACACATATATTTGGTATGCACCATTGGGTGGTATCCTACTGAGATTTGTCTCACACCCTGCACGGGCCCTTCAGGACGCGTGTAGACTTTATGGATTTATGTGTAGGAATGAGGCCAGCTTCAGAATCTGGGTTACGTTAGTTGTTGCATGGAGATGGTATGGACCTTGAGGTCATGTCTAGTTGGGGTTTACTTTGATCTTTTTACTTTTCTGTATCAGCAAGCTTACTTGTTGTAGCATCTATTGGTTAGCCATTGGCACCCTTTTTATACTCAGTTATGTATGACTGGCTTTGGATGCATGCTTGGTTGTTTAAAGTAGTCGTTTCAGTTGATTGCTGGCATATTGTTCTATTTACTTTCCGCTGCAGTTTTTTCCTATATTGCTTCTACTGTTTATTGCTATTGGATATGCTTCCACTTTGTGGGTCTATTTCGAGTCTGCTGAGTCTTTCTTTCCACTGCATCTTTACAGTTATACTCAGACCAGGACCCTTACTATGATCCTATAAGAGTGTATAGCCTCCCCACTATACCTATTCTGACCCTCGCTACTAGTCGGCAGCCTTTGGCATTCAGGGGAGGTGCACCTAAGGTAGTGACACCCGACCCATTCGGCACTGTTCGAGTGGCTGGCTGGGTCCGGGACGTTACAAAGTGCTATTAGAGGTGTTCTTGACAAGGATTTAGTAGCAGTGATTTTCTGGATACTAATGAGATTGAGACTTATATTTTTATTTCTGCTGGTTTTACTATTTGGGATATGGTAGAGTGGAGATAAGTTGGGGTTTCTGGGACTGGGTTTTTAGCTTGTGCTTGGGTGCCTGCAGCCCCAGTTACGAGGGATAGACCTAGTTGCCCTGGGTGGGAATTTTTGTTGCTTTTTCTCATATTACAGTTTATATGATTTCCACCTCGGTGGCTCACTTAGTCTGTGATGTTCTTGATTATGATATGTGACCCATGACCCGGTGTGGTAAGGGAGAATTAGACCTTGGCCCGGTATGGCAAGGCTTGTTGTCGGCTTTTGATAGGCACATTTTTTAGGTTATTTCAATTTCATAATTTCACATATGCTTTGTGAAGTGATAATACCATTTGAATAAAAAAAATCAATTTCCATGCTTTACCTGCTTGACAATGTGAATTGGTGAAATTCCTGATATAATTGCTAGTTGTGTAAATGTATATTCCATGCTTTATATTTTTTAGAATTGCATGTTGCAGGATATTTGGATCTCACTCTTATGAGAGCAAGAAGGTACTATGACTGAGGCAGTATAACTGTCAGAATTGGGCGACTCGGTCGTCAGTTTGAGGAAACATGAGTTGTTGGGACGGGCATGGCCCGAGGTACTATCGATACTTGGCTCTGTTGAGCATTTAAGGAGGCCATGAGGCTGGGATGCAGTGGGGCATGGGTTGCGGTGAAGGGGAGTAAGGGTAGTTGTTATGCACTGCCTTTTACTGCCTACCTTATCTATGTAGAATATATTATTATATATATATATGTACAGGATGTCTGGCCATTTATGGTATTCAGCGGGTTACTTGAGGTTTTGTTGGCATCGGGGCATCGTGGATGCTGGTTACTTGAGGTGTTGTGGGCATCGGGGCATCATGGATGCGGGTTACACGAGGTGTCGTGGGAATCGGGGCATCATGGATGCGGGTTACTTGAGGTATAGTGGGCATCGGGGCATCGTGGATGTAGGTTACTTGAGGTGATATGCACCAGGACCTCATGGAGGTGGACACCGATGTGGTGCGGGCTACCACTTCTGGAAATCGAATCTTTCCCAACACTTCTATACCAACGGTTTGTAAAAACTGTTGGTATAGGCACCCTTTCCCAACGGTTCTCCCAAACCGTTGGGAAAGGGAGCTCAAAACACCCCTTTCCCAACGGTTTTGGAGAACCGTTGGGAAAGGGGTGGGTCTTTCCCAACGGTTCCCCCAAACCATTGGGAAAGGGAGCTCAAAACACCCCGTTTCCAACGGTTTTGGAGAACCGTTGGGAAAGTGGTGGGTCTTTCCCAACGGTTTTGGAGAACCGTTGGGAAAGGGGTGGGTCTTTCCCAACGGTTCCCCCAAACTGTTGGGAAAGGGAGCTCAAAACACCCCTTTCCCAATGGTTTTGGAGAATCGTTGGGAAAGACCCAACCCTTTCCTAACGGTTCTCCAAAACCGTTGGGAAAGGGTGTCCCAAAATCCAGCATGCACCCCGTAAAAAAAAATATGCACATATCCCAACTGTTTTGCGAACTGTTGGGATAGGATCATCGATTTTTTTTCCAGGTCTACTGCCTGAGAACATTATATAAATCTAAATTTTAAATAATTATTATAATACATATATATATTTATGAAATTATGTTCAAAAAAGTCATATTAGGTTAGTGGTTAAGTCGTTCTATTATAAACGAAGGGTTCAGGGATCAGATCACACCGAATGTATTTTTTTTGAAATAAATATACCAACGGTTTTATAACCGTTGGAATAGATTTTCATATTACCTATGCCAACGGTTTTCAAAACTGTTGGGATAGGTCTATACCGACGGTTTTCCCAAAACCGTGGGTATAGACCTATCCCAACGGCTTACTTTTCCACGGTTCTCCAAACCGTTGGTATAGGCTATACCAATGGTTTGGAGGCCTATACCAACGGTTCCAAACCGTTGGTATAGGTTAGTTTTCCAGTAGTGTACGTTGGGTGTCAGAAGCGACATAGGAGCACCAAGGAGGTGCAGGGGTGATGATGCATCACGGGAGGACTATGCGTCCATAAAACAGGTTAGTAAACCCTGTTTTATTTAGGTTTTGTTGGGTTGAGACCGGGTAAGGCAATTCCTAAGGTGGGGAGTCCCCTTGAGGAATTTAGCCAGAACCATTGCGACCGGGGTAGTCCGGGTTGTTTAACTAGGATGAGCGTGTTCAGTGCCATCTCCTGGTTTCGTTTGGTAGCTCAGGGATGAGCTACGTTAAAGTGGGGAGTTTGTAAGAACTCGAGTTTTCAGAAAGGGTCAAAATCTCGACCCTGTTTGAATTTTTTTACTGGTGTTTGAGAAAACTGGAGAAAATGCAGAGTTTCTGGAAATTTCCAGACTACACGCCGTGTCCCTTAAGTACACGCCGTGTATGTGTAGGCGAGTGGCCGACCATGTGCTCGCCAAGTACATGTCGTGTGGTGACCGTGTAGTAGATTCTTACTACACGGTGTGTAGTTTTGAACACGCCGTGTATACCCCCCGACCATGTGAGGCCATACATGGCGTGTAGGCCGTTGGCCGGTTAGAACCAAGGACACACCGTGTTCCCTTTGGACAAGCCGTGTAGTCTAGCCGTGTATGAGGGATATACATGGCGTGTGGGTATGTCGGTGAGGAAAAGAAGAGGAACCCGGTACACGTCGTGTACCCCAAGTACACGCCGTGTACTCATGTCGGCAGGTTCGGAAAGTATGTCGGCGGAATTTAGCCACCTTATGAACAGTCAAATGACCAATACACGGCGTGTAGTCCCAAAGTACATGCCGTGTACTTTCTTTTTCTCTTAAAACAGTCAGTATCCTCGTTTTGAGATTCTGGACAGAACCCCCTCCCCCAAGTCGACTGGAGTTTCAATTGCTTCCCGATCGTTCGTCCGAGACCCGATTCGAACTCCGATTAGTTCGTTGGAACCCCCTCGGTAAGCCATCGATTCCTCTTTGGCCGTTTTGTCTGATTTTAATTCTAGAATGAGTTATATCCCTTTGAGAGGTTTAGATTCTTTTTTAGATTTACCGTGTTTTAGACCGAATTGGTGGGTGTTACTGGAGGAGTAGCATCGTGCGAGTCTCAGGTAGGTGGTGCATACCTCATTTTGTGTTTTCGTGGTTGTTTGGGTGATGCGGCTTTCGGCGCGTTTTCGGGTATTTTTGAGAGGGAATCGTTTTATCTGCTTTTTCATACTGAATTGTTTATGGGACCTCTGGGATGATTTTGGGTATGCCCGGTTACTAGTTTACGCGAGTAGGGTCAGGTGAGGGGTCGTTGCTCATCGGGGCATTTTGGCCGGGGAACCCCAAAATGGTTTTAATTGATATATGATTGTTATAAAATATTTAGTTTAATTTGTTAAAGCCTTTTATAAGTTGTTAGAGGCATTTAAGACCTCTGTGATGGTATGGTACAACACCTGGTATAGTGTAATTCTACGGTTTAGTTGGTTTTGCCTGGTTATGTTTTCTGTTTAACTATGTTATATATGCGATTGTTGAATTGCATCTGTTGGACCCCTTGTGTTGTGTTGGGCTCATCCCGGTTATGCTTGAGTGATGCTGATCACAGGTTGGGGCTTTTCTTGGGTTACTTTGGGTGGTTTTGACCACAGGATTGGGCGTCATGGACGTCAGCTTGAGGCAGTACGACAATCAGGTTGGGCATGGCCCGGGGTACTAGGATGGTGATGCCATCGGACTTGAGCGACATGGTCGCAGGGACACGAGGTGTCAGACGTGTTGGTGGATTAGGACTGTTTTGGTGATTACCGCTCACCCAATACTTTGAGTAGTGTGCACACAGAGATACTCCGTGATGAGGTAGTTTTGACACTAGTGTGGTTAGAGGCCCCCGTAATTTTGGTTAGGTATTCTGGTTTTGGGTGCTTGCCGTAAAAGCCACGTGGGAGGTGAGGAGCCTTCAGGGAATTGGGCGTTCCTTCGGGATGTCGGTACTTGAGGCACGAGGTGTCAGGAGGCACATGGTGCCAAGTTACTATTTGGGGCGTGCCTTCGAGACGTCGGTACATGCGGCACAAGGTGTCAGGAGGCCCATGGTGTCGGGTTACTATTTGGGGCAGGCCTTCGAGATGTCGGTACTTGAGACACGAGGTGTCAGGTGGCACATGGTGTCAGGTTAAATGACAAAGATTCCGGTATTGGCCAAAGTAGGTGACATTCCATGGTGGTTATTGAGCACCATTGGAGTTTGTGTTTATTTGGGCATTGTACTGTTCACTACTTTACTTTTAAATGAATGACTACTTAAACAAATATATTTGGTACACACCATTGGGTGGTATTTTACTGAGATTTGTCTCACACCCTGCAGAGGTCCTTCGGGACACGTGAAAACTTTATGGGTTTACGTGCAGGAAAGAGGCCAGCTTCAGGAGATGGTTTACGTTAGCTGTTTCATGGAGATGGTATGGACCTTGAGGTCTTGCCTAGTTGGGGTTTAATTTATTTTGTTTACTTTTCTGTATCAGCATGCTTACTTGTCATAGCTTCTGTTGGTTAACCATTGGCACCTTTTTTATACTCAGTTATGTATGAATTTCTTTGGATGCATGCTTGGTTGTTTACAGTAGTTGTTGTAGATGATTGCTGGCATATTTTTATGTTTACTTTCCGCTGCAGTTGTTTCCTATATTGCTTCCGCTGTTTATTAGTATTGGATATGCTTCCTCTCTACAGGTCTGGTTCGAGACTGTGGAGTCTTTCTTTCCGGTGCATCTTTACAGTTATACTCGGACCAGGACCCTTACTATGATCCTCCAAGAGGGTATAGCCTCCCCACTATACCTATTCATACCCTCACTACTAGTCGGCAGCCTTTGGCATTCAGGGGAGGTGTGCCTAAGGTGGTGACACCCGACCCGTTCGGCACTGTTCGGGTGGCTGGTTGGGTCCGGGACGTTACATTTGATCTCATGTATTTCTATTTATGTTGAATATATAAGACGATGTGGTTGATCGAACCCTGATGGTTGAAATTATATAGGCAAGTAACTCTAATTTTTTTGGAGTAGTTACACATATTGGTGAAGTCGGTTATGTTATATCTATGAAGAAAAGAATATGAAATAATTATGAGAATAAGGGAGGTAGTTTCTCTAGATATCTATTTAGACTAATTTCTGCAACAACTGCCAGTGATGTGTTAGTCATGTACCATTAGTAAAGAACACCTATACATGTGTGACTCAAATTCTCAATTCTACTCAAGTGAAACCATTGGTGTGGAAACATGGGGAACTTGTAGTGGTTTTATATTAACAGGACCCCATCTCAATGTTCATTAGTCTCTTCCTCTTCTAGGGGAACTAATTCCTAGTTATTGGTTGGTTCCAGGCATAACAGAAGCGTAGCGTTGGATGTTGATATATTAAAAAACATTATTAATCATTTCCTGAAACCAAGAGTGAGGATATTTCATGTCAAATTTATAATTAATTTATTTAATATTTTCAAAAAATACCTGGTATTATTAATTTTCTTCATCGATGATTTTTGGTCATTCGAAAAGTTCCTCTTGTATTGCCTTCATTGTATTTGTGGGGATCCAAGGGTAGAATCCCACTAGTGGTGTTCCACACGTGATCCAATGGTCTCTGGGAAATACCAATGATTCTGTGGGTGCTAGCATAGCGAATCGAATGTCTTGTGTTGTTCATTATTGGTCAGTCGTTCTTTGGTCTTGAATAAATTCTCTCTCTTGGGTTTCCCATTCTCTATAGTGGGACAGGAGGATTAGTTGTGAGATAAATCATTATGAACAAAAATTTTCCATTCCTAAAAATAGATTTGGTTTCTAATGATTCACACAATAGACATAGTCTTCTATTTATAGAGCATGGATTTCGATTACAAAATTTAATTTCCCAAGAGCCGTTAAATATAATTATAACCCCTAATAAAATAACATGACATATAATAATAATAATAATAATGTGTGATAATCCAACTTGCACAAAAGGGATAAATAATATTTACTAACTAATAAATAATTATTTTTTCACTGGACACGGTCTTGGTCTATTAAAACACCTCTTGTATTTATTGAACACATGAACGAATATTTTATTCACATAAATAAATATTTTATTAAAAATTTGTAACTAAATATTTATTAAATATTCAATCAGAAAAAAATAAATATATTTTATTCACAATATAGGGAATAAATATTTATTTAATTAATGTGATCAATAAAACTTCAATAAAATTATTCCCCTTTTTTATAATAATATGTATTCCATTAATTAAATTTAAATATAATTTTATAGAGACTAACCGAAAAACTTAGTGTGTGAATCTCAAGGATTATCTCTCATTGGAATTAGGCAGGTTTGCCTAAAGTCCATGATAATTTTATAGCAATGGTTCAAGGCACCTATGATAATTAAGTTAAGTCACAATGACAATAACCACATACAAACACTAACTATATAATATAATATTGTTGTCGTAATATCACATCAAGAAGGATTAATGATGGTGTCATCAACATATATGCTTAGCACATTATTCTTTGTCTATCTGAGCAAAAATCGTCATTACACCATGGACATGGAATTTAGCATGATGGTTCTATTTCAATAAAAGTTCCAAAACATCAAAATTCATAAATATTGAAGGGAGAAATACTTCCTTGACTTATCCATTAATAATATTCCATTCGTGATGCACCTGACATACCGTAACTCCATCCAACATATGGCATGACAGTTTTCATCAACAAATATAATTTTGTGAGTCAGGACCTCCAATAATGATAATCATAAATTCTATCTACTATTACACAACGTTGAATATTGGAATATCTGATGTCCCCAAAACATGCATAATTCCTACCAGTGGGTCTACTACAATAATATCCCTTCTTTGATATTACAAAGTGAGATATTTATGAGAAGAAGTCTCATTAGCTTACAAGTATGCACACCTGGCGGTCTCTATAGTATGTGTCCCATCATAGTATGTTATATTACCGAATAACTATATTAATAATGTTACCATATAACATTAGGTTATCGTCATAGTAGGGAACTACTGAGATCTTATCAATGATACAAATACTCTATAACATTATTAAATTAAATTCATGTAGAAAAACTAACAATACGAAATAAGATGTTTAATTTAATGTTTAGTGCCTAAAATTACCATGTAATTAGTGAACAAACAATTGGTGCTAAGACACCAACTCTAACAAACTTCCACTGGGACTATATCCAACTTCCTATGACTTTCTATCTATTAGACCCCACATGATAGTCATATTTCCGTTGAGTCAATGCTTTAGTAAAGGGGTCTTCCATGTTATCTTCTTTGGAAATACTGCTCACTGCAACCTCACATCTCTGTGAAAAAACCCTCAAGATTTAATACTTCTGAAATATGTGGTTCATCCACTTATGTGACCTTGGATCTTTTGCAAGAGCAACCACTAAAATATTATCATAATAAATCGTGATGGGTTGTTTATTTCTAGGTACCACATAGTGATCTTGGATGAAATTATGCATCAAAACTACTTCTTTAGCTGCCTCAAAAGCTATAATATACTCAGACACTAATGTAGAATCTTTAAGCATAGCCTACTTTTTTATCTTCCAATATAAATTACATCCATTCAAAGTGAACATATATCCATTTTGTGAAATCATGTCATCTTGATCTGTTTAGGAACTAGCATATACATATCCAATGACTACTAGTGCCTCATTTCCTCCATAAAATAGTAACATATCCTTAGTACGCATCAGATACATAAGTATAGTCTTGAATTCCATCCAATGGAGGTCTCATTGATTAGCTTGATATCTTCCTACAACACATAATCCGTAGACGGCATCTAGCCTAGTATGTAGCATAACATAAATAAATGGCACAATTGTTGATGCATATGGAATCCTTTCCATTCTATTTCTTTCTTCATGGTTTTGAGGAGACATTTTCATGGAAAGATGATTTGCATGTGATGATTGCAACGATCCCCACATGGATTCTTCCATATTTAATATCGTCAGTATATTTTCAATGTATATACATTAACGTAGGCCAATAACCTCTTGGGTCTATCATGACGGATCTAGATCTGAATGATATATTATACCTCAGCCAAGTTGTTCATGGAAAATTATTATTTTTTCAACCATTCCTTTATAGACTATAATACTAGTATTTCATTTCCATTATGTAATATTTCATCATCATATACAATTAATAAAATGACTTCACTCCCACTTAACTGTTTACATATGCAACATAAAATTATGTTATCGATTCATCAAAATGAATGTTATATGACCTGGAAGAATTCTTTAATCTATAAATGATTTTTTTTCAACAATACAAAATTATTGGAATCCTTTTTGTAACATCTTGGTTCGGGAATCTACCCAGAGGTGTCCCATACCAAGTCAGTCACATGGCCACAAGCGCATTTCCCCAAATGCCAGAGGCTTCCAACTAGCAATGAAGGCATTGGATGTGATAGTGGGGAAACTATGACCTCATTTAGAGAGTAACGTAGCAGAAATAAATAAAAAACAATAGAGGAAGCAATAATAATATCATACTATAGTAGATAGTGGAAGACTTGAATCAATAAATAACTAGAGCACATATATAAATGATTCTTGAAAAATGTGTCTCAAAATTCAGCCAAACAATTCACAATGATGGAATACTATACTAAACCAAGGAACAAAGAAAAAATAAACACTAAAAAAATTTTAATCCTCACCTTGGTCCCATGCTCCCCATATCCTTTGCAATAAAGCACCTGAAATAGAAGGGTGCTTGCCTTTATCTATACCTGCAACAATATAATCTGTTTGGGCCCAAAATCATGAACCAAACAAGGTGTGAGACTAATCCCAGAAGGCAACCACCTAGAGATCTATGACTAACAGTTTCTAAATATATATGGGAGTCAATAAGAAAAAATATGCTGTAAACAAGGAAGTACTAAAAAGTAATTAATCCTATAGTTAAATTACATCAAATTTCACATATCAAGTATGTAGCTAATCACAAAAAGGTAACCATGTGAGAAGTACTCAAAGCCAAACCCCTTTAGGACAACCAAGACAGACACAAGAATCCCTCTAGGAATTACTCACAGTCTAACCCCTCTGGTTCAGCTTTAGCAAAGACACTCTGAGGAAGCACTCGCCGTTAATTGCTCATATTGTCTCGTATGTGTAACTATAAAAATTTTGGGGATGCACTCAATGTCCAATTCCCCTTGTGGTCTCATAATGAGTAACTAATGACACTCGATGTGGGAAATTACATCCCCCCTATAGTCCCACAACATAAAGTAAAAAAGATACTCTGGAGAAGCTCTCAGCATCCATTGTCCCTATGGTCTACTACACCAGGTCCCCACAACCCTGTGTAAAAAATCATACACAAACAATATATGGCAGCCAAAGTGACCCTCAATAACTACTTGGATAAATAGTCTACATCATATTATATCATGTCAAATAAAATCACTTCATCCTAATAATACTAGGCATGGAAAACAAAATAACCTAATATGAAATGCTTGAACAAATGATCAATATCAAGAAAACATGGGAAACACATCCATACAAAGGTAAATAACCCTATTTAGGATAATAAATCCTCTACTCAAGAACACAAGGAATAACATGAAATAATAGGGCTTAAACCATAATCACTCAATACACCAAGAAAGGTTATTTGGAACTTTTTCACATGTAACGAAAGGAATAACTACAGAAAGGAACAAACCACCTACCTTTTCATTGTACGATCAATATACAAGAACCTCAGGTCTTGACTCACCCTAGACCATTGTATATCTAAAAAATTCTAAGAACATTCAACTGAGAATATCTCATGAAAGAGGGGAAATCAGGGAACATGGATCTAGAATAAGGGAGATCATAGTGTGGTGATTAAAATGAAATCAACGATGGTAAATTCATAGAATGGATGGAGAGTCAGGGGTTTGGAGAAGAATTGTCATATACGGATGCTCCTGGATGGGAAATGTTGATAATAAAGGTGTTCTATTGATTAGATGCACCCCCAGTCTATTTAATGAAATAAAAATAAAATACATGGTCTGTTCAATAAAAGTACATGGCATGTATATTCATTAACTGTAATCCACATTAGGTTGCCTCTAGGCCTCCCCACTTGGCCGTGTGTTCAACCGTTACATGTCCAGCACAAGTCTACCGACAGAAACTGAGTGCATGGAGTGTACTTATAAGTAAATGGTGTGTACTCCTAAAATTTCTAGAAACACATTTTTTTCTCAAAAACACCAGAAAAATAGTTTCATGCCTGATAAGAAGATCCATGTTTATAAAAACATACCCCCTTAAAGAAATCTGTCTCAAATTTCCCTAGTAATGTGGCATAGAAGAAGAATCCTAGAACAGCTCCATCAACTATGATTATACACTGGCCTCCCTCTCCCAGGTCTCGTCATATACTCACATGTGCTGCAATATCATTCATACTAGAGGAATAGACTAGCCAGGGATAATAATCACACTGTGATCAACAATCATGATAGGATGCTCCTCGAATGATACTTTCACCTCTAATTCAACCTCCTTGGGATGGAAAACATGAGATGGTTCTATGAAGTAACGTTGTAGCTGAGAAACATGGAAGATGTCATGCATATCCCAGTACCTATGAGGTAACTGCAACCGATAGTCAACCAGCCCGACCCTTCCCAAAACCTCTAACGGCCCTACTTATCTCGGTAAATGCTTGTCCAGAATCCTAATCCTCCTATGTCCTAACCTTAGTGTGACACGTAGAAAAACCTGATCTCCAACCTCAAACTCCATAGGTAATCTATGTCGACCAGCATAAGACTTTTACCATGACTATGTAGTAGTCGTCCTCTTTTAAATCAACTCTATATTCTCTATGGTCTCTTGGACAAGACAATGTCCCAACATAGTTGTCTCTCCTGCCTCCAGCCAACACAGGGGTGATCGGAATGGCCTACTACACAAAGCCTCATAAGGTACCATCTGAATAGTTTCTTGAAAACTATTATTGTTGTAAAACTCCACAAGAGCTATATTCCTCTCCCAAGAACCTCCAAAATCGATGATGCTTGCTCTTAGGATGTCCTCTAGAACCTGAATTGTATTTTCTGATTGACCATCTATCTAGGGATGGTAAATTGTACTCATAATTACTTGGGTACCCAAATCCCTATGTAGTCCCCACCAGACCCGAGATGTAAAACGTGTGTCCTAGTCTGAAACAATGAAGTGTATAACTCAATGTAGACATACAATATCTCAGATGTGTAGCCTTCTCAAATCATAAACATTTAAAGTCTCCTTGATCGAATGGAAGTGAGGAACCTTCGTGAGTCTTTCAAAGACAGCCCATACTGCATCATTCTCTCAAGGAGACCTTAGTAAGATTGTCACAAAGTCCATTATGACGTCATTTCACTTCCACTAGGGAATTGGTAACTGTTGCAAAAGCCCAACTAGTTATTGATGCTTTGAATTAAACTGCTGACAGGTGGAACCCCTTTTGATGAAACCTGCAACAACTCCCTTCACACCTACACAACAATACTAATGGTGCAGATCTCGATACATTTTGGTGACTCTAGGATGAACTTCCCAAAATAAGGAATGAAAATCCTGCATCAGTTCTTCAAGTATGTCTGCTAGCACCCAGATGGGCCCATAAAAATGCATGATCTCATCCTCACCTACTGTCCATCTTGAAATAGGGTCCTCTCCTAACACACTCTCCCATAGGACTAGGCCTTCATAATCTAATAGCTACCTCATTCGCACTCAATCAAGTGGAGTATGGGTAACAACCATCGACGAAAGAAATGTATTCCCCTGTCTATCGTGCACCTCCAAAAGCATTTCAGAGAACATAACCATTAGCTACCACTCACTGCTAGCATCCTAAACTGTCTGTATCTGAGTTCTTCTTTTCAACGCATCAGCAATTGTGTTTTCTTTTCGAACAATGTAAGTAAGTTCAATGTCAAAGTACTGAATGTACATTACCGACCATTGCTATCTCATATTCAGATCGTGCTGAGTGTAGATATATGTGAGACTCTTGTGGTGGTTGAAAGTGCCAAAATTCTCTCCCAATAGGTAGTGTCTCCCGCATCGTAAATCATGAACAACTACAACCAAATCGAGATCATGCGTCATGTAATTTATCTAATGTGGCCTCAACTGCCGAGTCCCATACGCAACGACTCCTTCTTCTGGCATAAGCACTTCTCCTAGCCCGATACCTAATGCATCACAGTATACAATATAACTCTTTCCTGGCTCGGAAAAAACTTGTTTCAGTGCTGAATTCAACCTTCTTTCAGCTAATGAAAGGATAAAAGAGAAGAATTAGATTACAAGAACATTTCACCCTTCTTAGTCAGGCATGTTAGTGGTGCTGCTAGGCATGCAATGTTCTTTATGAAACATATGTAGTAACCAGCTAGCCCATGAAAACTCTTTACTCAAAGAATTTTTTCAGCTACTCTCAGGAAACTATTTCTCTCACTTTCTCTAGGTCTACTAACACCCCTGTCGCTAAGATAATGTGACCCAATAAGTGAATTTGGTCCATCAAAAAGTGTAATTTTGAGTTCTTAGCATATAAGGGATGATCTCATAGTGTACCCAATATGATCTCAAGATGGGTAGCATGGTCATGTCAAGTGTGAGAGAACACCAAGATATATTCCATGAAGACTACCATGAAAAAATCCAAGTATGGATGGAACACTCGGTTCATCAGTGCCATGAAGACTGCATGCACGTTCGTGAGACCAAACAACATAACTACATACTTGTATAGACATTACCTACTTAGGAAGGATAGAAGAGGTATATCAGATGGTCTAACGTGCAACTGATGATATCCAGATCTCAATTCAATCTTCAAGAACACCCTACTCCTCAAAGATGATCAAAGATATCATCAATCCTTAAGAAGGGATATCGATTCTTGACCGTCAACTGGTTCAGAATCCGATAATCCAGAGAATGTCGAAGGTTTCCGTCTACCTTTTTTACAAACAGGAGTGGTGAACCCCAAGGAGAAGTACTAAGTTGAATGAAACCCCTTGCCTTCAACTCCTCCAACTACTTCTTGAGCTCCTGTAACTCCAGTGTAGCCATCCTATAAAGGAATGGACACTAGTGCCACACTTGGCATGATCTCATTAGAAAATTACACTCTCTCTTTGGACGAAATCCTGATAATCCTTCTGGAAAGACATACCAAAAACGGTCGACCACAGGAGGAAAGTCTAACTGTGATGTCCCCTGGTCATCCAGATTTAGACTAGAAATTTGGGTTGTAACACCTCCCAACCCATGATGCTCGGGTCTTTCTCTACTCTCATGGACATCCCACATGCCCTTATGCAAAATCATATCACCCTATCGTGATGTAAAACTCAACATTCAGTGATAGCAATCAATAACATCCTAGAAGGGAACTTGCTAGTCCATTCCGAGGATGACATCATATCATGTCATCTCTAAGAAATAGAGGTCCCATATGAAGTGACACCCACCAACCTCAAGAGGCAACTCCTTTCACTAACTTACACTACCAATTATAGTCCCCAACAGAGTGTCCAGTTTCACGATATATGTAGAGGTAATGAGATAGAGCCCAAGGATTTTCACAATTGCAACAGATATGAAACTATGTGATTCTCATATAGAAAAAAGTGCAGAATAGAAGACTGAGGTAACTAGAATTGTACCTCGAAATGTAGAGGTTCTGGGATTTTGCTTTTGCAGGGTCTACTCCCCTGCAAATGTCTAGCCTGTTTAGTGGCCTTGTGATCCTGTCGGACTACCCTGAGCTAATCAACCTAGTTTTCACTGAAGGACTCCCGACAGACCACCATGGATGTGACTTCCACCCTGAACTAATTGAACATAATAACTCTAGTTTCCAGACTAATAAGAAATCGGTGGTGCTTCTACAAAATGAGGAGTCATAGAAGAACCCATGTCACATGTTGGTGGTGAGAAAAATAGACAAAAGCGCTGAAGGTGACCCATTTTTTCAAAAGATCATCACTCCGCTGGGTCTCTCGGGCAATGTTACCATGTATGCCCTCTCTTCCCACACTAGTAGCACACCACCTGGCCACCAGAAGAAGTATCATTCATACAATTTTCTCAATGTATATACTCCATGCGGCATTTCATGCTGTCAATCTGAGAGTTACGAACTCCTGATGCTAAACCACCCTAGATCCCAGATCCAGAATCCCTTATAATTCACTTCGTGATCTGCACCTGGTGGAATATAGAAGTAATATAATTAAACCTGAAGACCTTCACCTGAGATCATATATCATGCCTGAGACCATCCTTAATCTTTCTCTCTAGAAATAACGCATCACCTCTTGGGATGGGTATGAATTCCTACAACTCGATGAAGCGAGAAGAATACTCCATAACTGAAAGAGTGCCCTAATCTAGAATCATGAACTCTCAGGATCGATTGGACCTCAATGTCTCTGGGTAAATGTAATCATTGAAGGCATGATGGGACTCACCCTAAGCCATAACCTACTAGGGTTATGCCTGTGAGATTACATCACACCATCTCTTGGAAGAATCCCAAAGAATATACGTAGAGTGTTTTCCAAACACACAATGTGTACTTGAATAATCTTCCTCTTCTTGAGTTCTTTTACATGACTAACCTATACTGTTCCCATAGAACAAGACTACATGGAATGATTATGCCAGAAAAAGTGTGTACTACTAGAACTTCACCGACCTGTGTTGTTAGTCACACAGCCGGTCACACGGCTGACCCTACATAGAGTGTTTGTATCAGACATAGTGTGTACTAGACGAACATAACCGACTCATGTTTTTAGTCACACGCCTGGTTACACAGCCGAATCTACACTGTGTGTTTGTTCTAGAAACAACATGTACTCACTACCCATTATCCGCTCGTGTCGTTGGTCACCCAGCCAGACACATGGCCAAAACACATGGCATGTACATCCCGTACACGGCGTGTTCCACTAATGATTTCCCAACCCCGTGTCTCTACCCACATAGCCAGTGACATGGTTAGAGACTAAACATTGTGTACATACAGTACATGGCATGTACTTAAGAAAAATAGTTCCTTCTTGAACTGAAGGATAAATTGCGTGTATCTATCATTACACCCTGCGTATTTTAGGTTTTTCTGGGCAGTAAGCCTTAGAAACTACTCCAGAACCCAGAAATTGCTAAAATGAACATTAACGTCCCAAATTAAGATCTATGAGGGCCCATACTCCCCACGAATCAATGGATGGAATCTTATACATGTTATATACAAGTAAAACAGGGAAATTAGCCACCAAACTCTGATCGACGATGTCCCATAACACCTCAAGGAACAATGTTTGGTGTTCATTTAAACAAAACCACAAAAAGATCAATACCATATCAAAAACAAGTATTCTGACAAAGTATTTATCACAACAACATGCATATATTTCAAAACATCTCTCACAACAACCTACAATCGGTAATGCACCTTAAATGGCATGGAAGGAAAGCATGATGTTTGATTTCTATCATGTGCTTATATGATGCATGAGATGGCATACCATCATCTCATAGGGTCTCAATAGAAATAGAACCCAATGATATCAATGATAATAACACAAATCATGTGAATCACTCAAGGTGAAATCAATCAATTGTAAATTCGCAAAATAATAAAAACAATAAAGAGGTAAGTTGGCTTTTCTATATACACAGGTTAGCTAATCCCAGGCACATCTTATTACTAACTATATATTCCTTCTTATTCATGGATAGCTTCTCAAAATTGTAAGTCACGAATAAAATAACTTCCCTCTGATACCACTTTGTACCATCCTGGTTCCGGAAGATGCCCAGAGGTTCCCTGTACTCAGTTGGTCACATAGAATCAAGAAAATTTACGAAAATTCTAGAGGCCACTAACTAGAAGCAGGGGCCTTGGATGTGATAGTGGGGAAACTATGCCCCCATTATTAGAGTAACATAGCAGAAATAAATAGAAAATAACAGGAGAAGAAATAATAATACCCTACAATAGTTAACAGTTGAAGACTATATGAAATAAATAACTGGAGCACATATATAAATGATGCATTATTAATGTGTCTAGGAAAGAAGCCAAAAAATTATAAATGATGGAATACAGTATTAAACAAAGGTAAAAAGAAAAAAAATCTACAATAGAAACTCAAGCCTCGGATTGGTCTCATGGTCCCCATCTCTATAGAAATCAAGTACCTAAAGTAGAAGTGTGATTGCCCATATCTATACCTGCAACAATATAATCTGTTTGGGCCCAAAATCATGACCCAAATAATGTTTGAGACTATTATCAGTAGGAAACCACCCAATGATATGTTCCTGGAATTCAGTGAATATATATTACAGACAATATGCAAAAAGAAGTATTAAACAAGGAAGTACTCAAAGTAAATAATCTTACATTTCAATTCCATTCAATTTCACATATAAAGTGAGAAACTAATCCCAAACAGGTAACTCTCTAGGAAGTAATCATAGAATTAACCCACTGGTTTAATAAAAAAAAAACACAATAACTCCTCTGGGAAGTACTCATAGTCTAAATCTTCTAGTTCAGATTTATTTAATACACTATGAGGAAGCACTTGCCGTCAATTCCCCATGTGGTCTCGTATCGGTAACTACAGACACCCTGGGGAAGTAGTCAACATCCAATTTCCCCTGTTTTCTCTTAAAACGTAACTACAAAGACACTAAGGGAGAACTTACGTCCACCCATATGGTTTCACAATGTAATGTAAACAGACACTTTGGAGAATCCCCCAGCGACCATTCTATCTATGGTCTACTACACCTGGTTCCCACAACCCTGTGTAAACAATCGTGTACAAATGGTATATGAAAGCCAATGTAAACCTCAATAATTACTTTACTAAACTATCTACAACATATCAAAACATGTCAAATAATATCACTTCTCCCTAACAATACTAGGAATGTAAAACAAAATAGCCTAATAGGAAATGCAAGACCAAACGGTCAATATCAAACAAAAATGGGAAAGACATCCATAGAAAGTTAAATAACCCTATTTACAATCATAAATCATCTACTCATGCACACAAGGAATAGAAATCAATAACAGGTCTCAAAACATAAACACACAATACCACGAACATGGTTGTTAGGCACTTTTGCACATATAACACAATGACTAACTATTGAAAGGTTCAAACCACCTACCTCGGTGTTTTATGATTGATATACGTGAACCTCATGCCTTGAATTTCCCTAAAATGTCATAGATCTAAAAAACACTATGAATGTTCAATCAAGAATATCTTATGAAAGAAGAGATATCAAGGAATGAGGCTCTAGAAGAAGGAATAACATACTGTGGAAATTCCAACGCAATTGATGGTGGTCGATTCGGAGAACGAATGGTGTGTTGGGGTCTCATAGAGGAATCGCTAGCTATGGACCCTCCTAGATGGGAGAGGTTCAGAAAAAGTGTGTTCTATTTATTAGACGTGACTTTAGTCCATTTAATGAAATAAATCAAAAATACACCATGTGTTCTTTAGAAGTACACGACATGTACTTTCCTTAACTGTCCTCTACTCTAAGAGGTCTCTAGGTCACCCCACATGGCCATGTGTTTGGTCATAACATAGCCAGAACATGAATACCCATCGAAAATGATTACACAATGTGGACATATATGTACATGGCATATACTCTTGAAATTTCTAGAAACTCCCCTTTTCCCAAAAAAAACCATAAAAAAGATTCATACCTAAAAATAAGATCCAGGTTCTTACACTTTTGAGTCACAAAAACTACTTGTTGTGTTATGTAGATATATTCTTGGTGGTTCCTATTAAGGTGGGTAGTTTTGAAATCCATTTTCAAATCTCATATTCAATGTAATCCACAATGAAAAGTAGAATACTTATAGATTTACATATTGAAACTAGTGAAAATATTTCATCGTAGTCAATGCCATGACATTTTTTAAACCATTTTACAACCAATCGTGCCTTATAGGTACTAACTTGTCCTTACATGTCCATTTTATTCTTGAATACCCATTTTCTTACCAATAGATTTACATCCATTTGAGGATCTTCCAAAAAATAGAATTGGTTGTGGTACATGGAATCCATTTCATAATTCATGGATTCTTTCCAATTGGAAACATTTGTTTAACTTAATGATTCTTTGAATGTTAGAGGATCATTATTATAAAATAATAATGAGTCATCATCCTTTATAAATAGAAAACGATACCATTCTAGCTCTCTAACCTATCTTCTACTCCAACGCAGTAGTTATGACTCTATAACAGTTTCTTATTCCACATGACATTGTAATGTCTGATCCTGTACCAACTCTTGTATTGCTTTAGCCTTGACATCATCAATTTTTATCTCTCTACCACTATCTCTATTAGATATGGGCTCCCTCTCAATGAATTTTGAGTGTCTTTAACCTATAAAAACATTGTCTCATGGGTCATCTAGGTACTATCCCCTTGTTTCCTTGGGGAATCCTATAAAGGTTAACTTTGAGCCTTAGGATGAATGTTTGTTTCCTGAATATACCATAATAATCTTTTTTGCTTCCCCTCACATTAAAATTAAATAACATGGTTTTTCTTCCTCTCAAAATTATTATGGAATACAATTTATCAAGTTAGTTGATACTTAGTTTCGTATGAGTGCCTATGATTGTAATTTATATTCCCAAAAAGATAATAAAAGACTCACATGACTCATCATTGATCTCACCATGTCCAAAAAAGTGGGATTCCACCTTCTGTTTATAGTGTTCCACTGAGGCGTATAAAGAGGATTCATTTGGGATAGGATCCCAAAATCATTTATGTCATCAATGAAGTATTAAATAATATATTATCCACTAAATTCAGAGCAGAGTTTCTTAATATTCATAACATGATATTTCTCAATGTCATTCTTGTATTTCTTGAATTTAACAAAAGAATCTGACTTATACCTTATTACGTAAATATATCCATATATGCAAAAATCATTAATAAAAATTATGAAGTATGAGTACCCACCTATTTCTTCAATTGTAAAACAGTCCGCACACATCAGTATGAACTAATTCAATAATCTCTTTATCCATTTCACCTTTTCCTCTAAATGGAGCTTTGGTCATTTTATCTTGTAACCATGTGTGACATACACCATGTGGTTTTAGTCTGAAAGAATCTAAATATCCTTATTAATGTATTTTTTTCAAGAATTTTTAATTTACATGAATTATTAAAGATTCCAATGTTGGGTGTGGAATGAGACTTGTAACTTAATTTCATTATCGATTATTATTACTTGTTTCATGTAATCCAATACGTAAATACTTTTATGTAAATGTTCCTTACCATAACAAATTATATCTTTATAAAAGAAGAATAATTTATTACTAAATTTTAAAATGAATCTATATATATCTAGTTTAGATATAGAAATAATGTTTCTGGTAACAGAAGGTACATAACAAAATCCATTTAAAACCAATATAATTTATGTCGGCAATGTGAGGTGGTAGTCCCCAATAACAATAACAAAAAGTTTAGCTCTGTTTGATGCTCGTAGATCTTACTCTCGTTGGACAATTTTTCTAAATATACTTGTTTTTGTATTTTATTACATATTTGAGAACCACAACCTATATTTAATACCAAATTCTTAGAAATTGATAAATTGCACTCAATAATAAATACACTTGAAGCTTTCCATTTCTTCTTTGGTTGGGTGTAGTTTTTCATCTACTGACCCTACTTTCCACATGACTAACTAAAAAATTATATTCCCTTGCTTCCCCTTTTATATCCTTCTTTTTTGAAGTTCATGAAGAAGATTTGGGCATAATTCTCTTTACTTTCCCTTTTATTTTTTTCATAATAAGGAAAAAATGATTTTCACACTTCATGTGATTATATTCTTTGTGATGGAGGATAATAATTTCTAGTAGAGGATTCTCGATGTTTATCATATTAAAATTCACAACAACACTAGAGGAGCTTTGAGGGAGTGATGCTTGAATGAGAATGGTGCCCAGTTATTTGGGATGTTTAAGCTTGAGAACCTATAGGGGCTCAATTTATCCAATGAGCTTGACTATATGAGACCCAAATGGGGAACCATCTCAATAATTATTTTTAAAGATGAACATGGAAGTCTCAAATTGTTCCTATCTAGTACTCTCATAGTATAGACCATGGTGGTTCTCAAGAATGCAATATGAATCCATGTTTTCATGAATCTTCCTAATTTCACTAAACATAGATGAAAGCAACAAACATTGAACATAGTCTGTATATGGTTTTTCTTATACTAGTAACACTTCATCACTCACATCTTATTCAAGAAAATATAGCAATGAGGATTCTAGAACATTAGGTTTCCGTTCATGGCATAGAACAACCCAAAGGTGTCCAAACCAATCTTAGATGTTACTTCTAGTGGTAAGATTGTCATTATTCTATATTTATCACAGGGATAGTGTGGATTATGAGCCATTAATTTTGTTCTACAATTAAAATATTAGATGCTTCATCCTTTATCGATTGAAATTATTTTGAGAAATAATAAATTAACTAATTTTGTTAAATCTCCCACTATTTTATCAAGTCCCAATATCCTTTACCATTAAACATCGAATTTCTAGTTTGTAGACCATTCTAGTGTAAATGATCCATATTCCCCATTGAATAACCCCAACAAGGTTTGGGAAAGAAACTTTGAAGATATTTAGGTATGAATGTCTTTTCCAACTGTGGGCTTGCAGCTCCTTGATCCATTGAGTGGACTCCCTAATCCAAAAATCCTAACATGGATTTAATCAACACGGGCCTCCAAATTGCAACAAGTCTAGTAAGGGATACTCTACTTGATGTAAAATGGTTATGTCAACTAGAAACATTTATAAGAACACACATTATAAAATTTAGTGTCCCAAAAATGGTTGGCCAAACACATAGTTCTACTGAGTTTTGATTCTAATCATGTAATAGAATTCTTAGACTGACATAATTTTAGATTACAGGATTTTATTTTATTATGCATAAATTATTATCCTGTTTTATCCTTTACATGTCTTGTTAATATTAAAGTGTATTTTTTACATAATTAATTAACCATGTTTGGATAAATCATTTACTCTTAATCAATTTTACATGAATTTTTTCTTTTTATACTAATTCATTTATTTGATCACGTTCATGAATCAATAAATATAATTTCAATGCATTTAGATAGAATATAAATAATTAATTAAATGACTCAGTCATTAGTATACCTAATGTTTTCTTTAATGAGTATATATTAACTCAACCTATAACCTAGGAGAAATAACTCCTAATGTCATACTTTTCATGAGATACATCATTCGACATATCCACCTATGTATCCCTGAGTTTGAATCTGTATAGTTCAATCTAGAACTACTTCCACACACCATGGGATACTTAATTAATTGCAAATATTTATTACTCACACACAAGTGATGGGAACCAAAGGATTGTTTAAAAGGAATTACATAAAAATCCTTTTACATGTAGGTCCTATATATTAATGGAGGAATGGATGATTCACATGACATCTTTTCATTTTAATTTTAAATAATTGGAATATCATGAAATAAATTTAATTATATAAATTCCAACACATAGATAGGTCTTTTTCAAGCTCTTAATCATTCATACATGCAATCAGTTCACAAAACGTAACTGGATAGAATTAATTTTTTTATTCGTTCATTATTATTAAGATGAATGAACTAGTATTAATTAATGAATAAATTAATTAATTGCCTTTATTTTCAATGATCATCTGATCTTAATTAGAGAATCCCATAAATTTTTCATTCATGGAAAATAAATGACATAACCATTAATGACATACTTATTACAGTAAATTAATTGAGCATTTAAAATTATTTAAACCCATTACTAAATATTCAAACACACAAGGGTATTACAATCTATAAAATAAGTTTTTATGTTGAAACGTTTCAAATTTAATATAATTTTAATTTTATCCATTAATGGGGGACTACATGGCGTGTACATCTAGCTACATGTCATGTACCTTGGTTGTCGTATATCTGAGTCACGCATCTTGTTCCTCAGTGTGTTAACTCGTCCAGACTACAATATGTGGACATGCCAATTACAAAACCTGTATCAACTTATTGGCTTCTAAGTTGGCCTGGTTAACACGTGGTGTGCAATAAAAGTATCTTGTGTTATTAATTTCTCTTCACACCTATTACATTGAAAATGGGTATACATTGTGTGCTCCTGTCGTACACTGTTTAACCCAACTTAACCATCCAAATATTGGACACTTCCCAGTGTCATCCCTCATTGTTCTTCTTTATTCTTAAATATCTAATAAAATGATACACTGAAAGGACATGATTCATTTTCCAATAACATGTTAATTCAAATCATTTTAAATAATAAATAAAATGAAGTGAAAATCTAAGCACGATTAAATTGAGATCATAAATAAAATAATTATATATATATTTAAACGTGATGGATCTAATACCACTTGTTAGTTCTAGGCATGGCGGATTCATTTTGGTGGAGTGTGATATATCAAAATTTCTATTAATAATCTATATCATAAACCAAGAGTGAGGATCTTTCAATTCTTGTTTATAATTAATTTATTTAAAATCTAAATAAATACATACATGTTCTTAGGAAATCTCTACATTGATGAATTTGATCATCTAAAAATGCCCTTCTATATTACCTTATTGTGTTTGTGTGGATCAAATGTGTAATCATTCTAGTGGAGAACCAAATTTGATCTAACGGTCTATGAGAAATTCCACTCATTCTCCGGGTTCTAGAAAGAAAAATAGAATGGCTTTTATTGTTTCTTATAGAGAGATCATTCTTCGATCTTGAAGAAATTATCTCTTTGGATTCTTATTCTAGAGAGGGTGAGAGTAGAATAAATTGACAGACAATTCATTGTGCACAATAATTCTCTATTCCCAAACATGGAATTATTTTTGAATTCTTTACACAATTGAAATACCTGTCTATTTATAGAGCTAGGATTTCATTTAGAATATTTAATTTTATAATTGACCTTACATATAATTATAACCATTAATAAAATCCAATTCCATATAATGATAACAATATTATATTTTTTGTTGTGTTCCAACATTCAAAAAAATGATAAATAATATTTTCTGACAAAAAAATATTTATTTTATCACAGGGCATGGTCTTGGTCAGTTCGAACTACTGCTTCATTCATTGAACATTGGAATAAATCATTTATTCTCTTACAAAAAAATTTTATTCACAAATTATTAAATAAATATTTATTAAATATTAAATAAAATACATAGATATATTTGATTCATAATTTGTTGAATATAGGTTTAGTTAATTTATGTGATTAAAATAACTTGAAAAAAATATTCATCAATCTTGAGAATAATATTTATTCAATTAATTAAATTAAAATATAATTTAATCAATAACAAAAAAAACACTTAGTGTGGTACCCTATAGGATTATATTTTTCTTAGAATTAGGCAGTCTTTCCTAAAGTCCAAGATTACTATCTTGTAATGGGTCAAGTCACCCAAGATAAAGAACTTAAAGTCCCAATGAAAAAAACCACATACGAATGCTCACTATGTAATGTAATACCTTTATCATAATATGACATTGAGAATATATCATGATGGTGTTATAAGACTATATGATCAACACGTCATTCTTTGACTATCTAGAATAAACTCATCATTACACCACGGCCATGGAATTTAGGAAAATAATTCTATTTCAATCAAAGGAACGAGATATCAAATTCTATTAATATGGAAGGGACAAATATTTCAATTAATTATTCATTAATAACATGTTATTCATGACACACCCAACATACCATACTTTCCACCAATATATTATGTGATGGTTTTCAATAGATTATATTAGTGCGTGAGTCATAAAATGCATTAATGATAATATTAATTTCTAAGGACCATTACACCAATTCGCAAATAGTAATATCCTATAACACCAAAATATACGGAATTCCTACTAGCGGGTCTATTCTCATAATCTCAAATCTTGGAGATTACCTTGTGTGAACTTCACGAGAAGAAGCTTTATCTACTAACATGTACTTTAACCTAACGGTACATATACTATGTGTCGCATCCTAATATTTTTTCTAACCCCATAACTATATTAAGAATATTTTCATAACACTTCATGGTTTTCATTATAGAGGGGAACTTCTATGACCTTATTAATTCCACAAATACAATAGGAAATTGTTACATTATAGTCATGAATAACAATAAACAATATATAATAAGATGATTAATTTAATATTTAGTTAATCAAATATTCATGTAATCAAAGTACAAATAGTTTGATCTAGGACACCGACTCCAACATAGGGTCTATCCAAAGTTGTGGGTTCTCAGATTGGTTGTCATGGTTGAAGGGAAATATATTCTACTAAGAAAATCCATCTTAAGGAGGAACCAGAATTTATTAGCTACCTAATGGATTAGATAGAAATGAGGAACCATCATTTTATAGATCAGACACCTTTGGAATCATAATCACATCCTATAACAATTCAAGGTACCATTTTGATGGAATTATCGATAGATATTTCATTGTTGGTTACAGGTTATTCTTATTATCTTATATTAGTTCACCCTGTGGGCTCATTTAATATTATTATAGAATATGTTCCTATTTATAGGGAGTTATTTACAACTCTGGGAAGGAGGAAGTGATAGGGAATTATATGTTTATCTTGTGATATTTCTCTATTTTAGGTTGATTTGGAATAAGATTATATTTTTTTACAATGGACCTATTTAATGGTATCCTATAAATATATTGGATGATGTACTTCAAGCCTCATATCGATTATTATCAATGGAGGGTGACTTTTAGGATACATGATGGGGGTGATCATGTTTTCTGAGGTGAATGGGGTATTTGATCTAGATGAGTCGGACATGCACTTCTGGAATTAAGCAAACTCACATTCCAGGTTTTTTTCCATTATGCCTGAACATGTTGAGAAAGCTTCTTAGAATATATTTCCACACATGGTGGATGAATTCCCATAGGTATTTCCGGAGGAATTTTCAAGTTTACATCTGGTACGGGATGTAGAGTTCACAAAAAATATGGAATTGATGACATAAAATATACCAATTCTTACATATCGTATAGTCCCCACTTAGTTGAGGGGATTAATGATACAACTGGATACTTAGATTCAAATAAATTCATTCGAATGAGTGTCTTTCTTTGGCCCACTCTGACACTATTTTCCAAGAATCCCATATGATTTCATTGGTTATGTATGAATTATATGAAGTTTAATAGGTTCACAATTAAAAATATAATCTATTTTCCCATCATCAAGGCCTTATTTGATCAACTCAAGGGGACGAAGGTTTTTTATAATCGATATGTACTCTAGGTATCATCCGAACACTATAAGAGATGCAGAAATTCCAAATATTGAATTTTGAAGCAGGTATGTCCATTTTGAGTATTTGGTTATTTCATTTGGGCTAACTAATACTTCATTGGTTTTAGTAGCCCTTATGAAGATAATATTTCATAAATATCATGAATCATTCACTGTGGTATTTTTAGGATATACGAGTTTACTCTAGAATAGAAAGAGGAGCATGGTTAGAATCTATGGATTGTTCTCCATGTGCTCTGGGATCACCGACTCTATTACAAACCCTTGAAATGTAGTTTTTTTATATGGGAGGTTATATTTGTTGGTCATGTGATCTCAGAACATGTGGTTTCATTTTATTGACAGAAAATTATGGCACTAATTTCACCATAACAATGTAAGAATATCATTGTTATCAAATTGTTCTTAGGCCTGATAAAATATTATAGGTTACTTTTCCATGATTTCTATCAAATTGCTTCACCAATGATATCATATACCCAGATAGGGGTAAGGTTTATTTGGATTCCATAAATACATGCATATTTTGATGAGTTAATGTGTTGGTTTACCACTTCCATAATCTTGATTTCCCACAATGATCTAATGGGCTATGTGGTTTATTATACTGCTTCAGGTTTGGGTCAGGGATGTGTGTTGATGTAGGATAACCATGTGGTGGTGTAGGGATCATCCTTTCTACGACCACACGAAAGGAATAACCCCATCTATGAACTCAATCTAGTGGTGTTGATATATTCTTTGAAATCATGGAATAATTTTCTCTCTAGGAGAAAATTCGCAGTCTACTCAGACCAACAATGCTTGTACTACATATTCTCCCATAAAGTTCTGAATCTGTGATAACTCGGATGGGTCGATTAGCATAAAGTGTTTAATATTTAAACCATCTTCATCCTAGGTAATGGGAATGTGTTAGGTGATTATCTAATCATGAGGATAATAATCAAGTAATTGAATGATTCTGGGGATGAGTGGACTCTAATGGGACTTTTGACTCAAGATAATTGAGAAGCAAATGATTAGAGAGGAGGTATACTCTTGGATACCATTAATTTTATTCCCTACCTACTCAAATTGATTCAAAAATAATAGACTAATATAAACTATATCAGTTCTCTATGAAGATTATAATCGGTTTGGAAATTATTAATTATTGTTCGATTTCCAATGAGGTGATTCTATGATTCAAATATCATTTTTCGGTTTCATTGTCTCTGTGGAATGTGGTGATGTAGGATAGCCACTGGTCTCAGTGTTTCATTTTTACTAGGCCCAGAAATATGTTTTATGATGTTAATCACGAGTTATGGTGGAAAGATAAAAGATCTATATAACTTACTTCATATCTAGATGGTATACTTGTTAACAGATTAAATCTGTGTCCCAGAATCCATCAGGTCTACATCATCCACTCACCATTCCTACCAGGAAGGGGGGTGAGATCACCATGGACTTCATAATTTGGTTGAATTGTACACCCAATGGAATGAATTCCATTTTTTGGTTATTGATTGGCCTACCAAATTTTAATGTTTCACCTCGATCAAGGATTTAACAAGGTGAATGAACATAGTATGTTATATGTACAATAAATTATGAGGTTTTACAGTGTCCCATCAACTATTATTTAAAATATGTACCCCTGTTTTACCTCTCAATTTTAGAAAGGTCTTCAAATTGAAATGGGAGCATAGATAAAGTATAATATGGTGTACCATCATCTAACAGATGGTCAAAAGGAATGGGAAATTATGATTTTAGAATATCTGATTTATGTGTGTGTGTTGGAATAAAAGCGTATCCCAATAACCATCATGCTTTGGTGTAATTTTCCAAAAATAATTTTCACCAATTGTCAATAATAATGGCTTTATTCAAATAAAAATATGTTCAGACATGTCAGTCACTTATTTATTGAACAAATGTGTGTAAGACATCCTTATTGGGATTAAGCTATATACCAGAGATGTATATTAAATTTTAGTTGATCATTAAGTAGTTTTTTGCTGTATCTATATTTATATAAGTCATATTTCAATAGATCATTTTGAGGTTTGGAGTTCTTGGTGGCTATCATATTGTTTCTATAGGTGACCCCACAACTGGGTCATTGTCTTCATAGAATGTTGGGAAAGCTTATACTTAGGTATGTTAGACCTTTATAGATTTCCAAAAGGTTTGGTAAGGTGGAATATTACTTAGCTTTACCTTCTTAGTTAATTTTTATTCATGATAATTTCCACATCCTGAAATTGAAGAAGTAAAATCCAAACCCATATCATATGCTAAATTTGGAAGAACTCTATTTGAATCATAATCTTTCCATAATATATTATCCAATGTGAATTGTGGATTCCTTAGTTAATTTTATTTGAGTAAAATATATTCTATTATTTGGGGTAATTTTGAAGCATGGTAATGACGATCAGAATTCTTGTAAATAGATTTCTTGTTTGGAGGAGTAGTATCCTCATTTATTCTTAGATTAGACTACAGTTTGACTTTCGAGAGAGGACAATTTTCATGATTGGGGAAATTGTCACACTCAAGGTGTTATTTAAGGTACTTTTTTTAGTTATGTTACAAATAATTCCTAGTAATTTTCCATGAATAATTGTGGTTTTTGGGCACACTAAAGGAAGATCACGATTGGTGATTGGTTAAGAGAAGTTTTCTGCTAACCCATTTCTAACTATGCAACTCGAGTAGTGGAACTTTTTTGGATACACAGCTAGGAATATGATTGTGCACCCCTCCCAACCAACAATGTGTCCTACCACACTTCCAGGATAGAGGTTCCACATGGTTGGTGCATTTTCTGGTAGACTATACATCTAAACCATGCGACCTACAAGATTCATAGAAGATTAAATTTATATTCTACCCCTCACTAATTTTAAACCTCTATCCCACTAATATCACCACATTTGACCCTATATAGACCTATTATCCTCCAATCTCCACCTTTAATCCCTCTTGTATTTATTTTTGTGTGGTTTTGAGCATGAATATTCAAGAAACTCCATGTTAGTTCCTTCATTATTTATATTCTTCTATTTTCTTAATATATTTCCTCTTCCTCATAGGGTTATCTTTTGTCATGGAATGATGTTAACATAAAAAGGGTTAAATATCATTTATTTTGATTGAATCATGATGGTTTTGTGTTTTATTGCATCTATATGATTTTTTCTTGGTGTGGCTTATAGTTTTTAAGCAAATTTGGGTGGTTTCAAGTGAAAGGCACGTGGTTCTATTCCATTCCATTAATTGATTATTTTATAATTCTTTATTTGGATTATAAAATTATTTTAAAATTATTTTTATGGTTTAAAATGGTGATTTCAATGGGTTTTAAGTTAGTTTAAGGTATAAACATGGTTTCCCCCTTTGAAATGATGATTCTCTCATCTGTAGAGTATTGAAAAATAGAATTGTTATTATAAAGAGGTGTTTTTATTGATGTGAAAATGGGACAGAGAACCTTGGTGTTGAGCCAATAAGGATTCATTATGAATTTTCCATTCCTCTATGTTTTTAAAATCTCAAACACTTTATCTTATGGAAAATTAACTTTCTCTAAGGATTATGTTATTATGGGAAAATTAACTTTCTCTAAAGATAATTTTTATCCTTACCCTGGTATTTATTGTCCTCCAAAAAACAAGATCATTTAATTACTCAGTCAAATAATTGGATCCTTATTTAAAACCTTTTAATCTTATATTTCCTTTAATAACGAGTATTCTGAATTTCATGTTCCATATTATATGAAATTCAGAATCTGAATTCTATGTAATTGAGTGTCTGAATTCCATAGTATTCTGACACTGAATATCTAGAAAAACAGAATCCAAATATCCATGTTTATAGAATCTTATTGTTTATATAATTATACTCCGAATTCTATTTTTACCTAGATTCTGGATAGTCATATTTAGTTAAGCTACTTCGCTTACCCAACACATGATTTTGTAATAATAAAATGATTCCATACAATCATTTTCTAACTATCATATGGTTGAGTGATACATGAACATGTCCCTCTGAGATTCTTGAAAAAATAAGATCATTGGATGATGGTGCTGATCGTTGAAGTTTTTCCTATAAACAGTATCTCATTTGAACGAGCTCGTCATCTATGAAATCGATCAATCGACTGATGATCCTATAGATTACATGTTGTGAAAAGATTACTATAGCGAGAAAGACACCCATTACTTCTGTGTTTTATGAACACCTTGTTCATGAATGAATATCTATTTCATCGTACTTCGTGCGACTCTAATTGTTGTTATGTACAATGAGGGCTTCCAGGTATAGGATGACAGAGGATCCGACTATCTTAAAGCTTGAGGGATTATAGGGACAAAAAGACATATTCTGATATTCTTATCAAGGGTTTACCCTAGTGTGGCTAAGATAGACTTTTTTTAACGTATAAATCAAGGAATCTTTATCCAAGGTTGTTGCATACCGTACTTTTTGGGTAAAAATATTTCATACTTGTTACTTGTTCTATTTTCATGTTTTATTTCTGGTGTATTTTGATAAAGGAATAAATTATAACTTTCTTATAATTTCTTTTACTTTTACTTACTCGTATAAATAAGATTATATATATTTTATGATAGAATATTTCTCTAAGAAAATTGTTCTTAGATATCTTTTCTGTATTTATATTTCCAGATCCTAAGCATGTTTGTTTCATAATTAAGAACCGAAGAGGGTTTGTTAACTTGCCTTGTTTAACATTATTAAACATGGTTTTCCTTAAAGTTAAAAACAATGGTTTCTAAAATTAAAATTCACCCCCTCTTATAATTGGGCATCTGTATACACTATTTTGATCCTACAATTGGTATTAGAGTAGGTCTCTGAAATACTTATACATACATATAATTTTTCTTGCTCAATGTTTCCCTTGATCAAAATTTTCGTGCTTAACTTTTATTGTTCATGTTTTTCTTAATGATTATTATTTTTGTTTATAAACATTAACTATTTACGCATTTTTTTGAAAAGGTACTTCATTATAGAATGGTAGGTATAAATGTTGGTTCTATTAAGAATATAAACCCTACCAAACCACAAATTGTTTATGGAAATGATTATAACTACTAGAGAGATAGAATGAATAATGTTTTCATTAAAACTAGAGTATATAATTTTGTAATGATCACTGGGGATTACAAAATTCCTAACAAAGAACCCATAACCTTCACAAACCATAAAAACAAGAATATCAACTAAATTACAAGGTACATAATACATTGTTCTGTTCTATGACCAGAAATATATATAGTCAAATAAATTCTTGTGAATATGCAAACTGCATCTGGAAAAGACATGATGTTACACATTCTGGGACATTTAAAGTTATACAAACTAGAAGAGCTATGTTGAGAGTTGAATATCATGGATTCTTATTTCTTGATGGAGAACTTATTAGCAAAGTAAAATAATTATTTATGACCACTTTCAACATTCTTTGATCTATGGGAGAGAAAGGTCATGATGATTAATTTCATGAAGATATAATAATTGGCATCATTACCACTGAGTGGGACTCAAACAGATAGTTATTGGTGAGAATAGAAAATTTTCTAACATTACACGTGAAGAGTTATTTGGAAATTTTCTTTAGAATGAAATAAGGATGAAGAGAGATGTTGATTTCAATAAACAAGAAGAATGGTAATGGGAAGTGTAGCTTTCACTACGACATCCAAAGTCAAGACTCCTAAAGGGGTAACTAGATCTAAAGCTATGAAATATGTTGTTATATCTGAATCGAGTGATAGGGATCATTTATAGAATGAATTTTCCAATATTTATTGACGGATGAACATGATTGTGGGAATGAAATATTTTCAGCATAGATATAAGAAGAAATATATAAAGAACCAGAAATATTCTGAAGTATCATGTTATTAATGTAAAAGGGATGGACATATTAGACCTGATTGTCCAATTCTAAAAAAAAAATACAAGAAGGAAAAGAATTATGAAATAAATAGAAAGAAGTATTACAGGTCTAATCATAAGAATGTCTTGAATGAAAATGATACCTACAGTTCCAGTGGTGGTGACACTTTAGATGAATCTTCATATTATGAATCTTCTGGTCAGAAGAATATTGGTCTTATAGTCAAAATACCTATTGAGAATGATTTTCTTATGGCTAAGGTAAACAGTGCTAAATCCTTAACCAATATTTATTTAAATTCTCATTTTCCAAATAAAGAATATTACAAATCTTATGATGATGATTCTTCATATTTAGTAGATAATACCTTACCATCATTTGATGAAGTTTATGTATTTTCTAAACTACATGAAAATGAAAATTGTAAGATTAAAAATTATTTAGATAATGAAAATTCTAGAATTATTATTTTAACTAAAGAGGTATCAGATCATTCTACGAATCTTGATTAGAAAACATTTGATTTCTAAAGTGTTTCAAAAACCTTTATGGATTTTAATTATTATAAGGACAAACATTATAAGGATATTCACTGTGTTATTTCTAAGAATTTTTTAGAGGACAACACATGTTCTAAAACTAATAACTTTGAGGATAAGAATTTAGTCGTTAGACGAATGGAAAAATTAAATTTTCAAATAAAATTTTATCAATTTTTACATCAGGATGGATGGAATTTGATAAAATATATTCACAACAATGTCCCCTAAGAATTATTTTGGAATTGGTTATAATCACTCAAAACTAGTTTTTAGTAATAACTATATTGTTCCCTAAAGTGCTCTATTTTCCAATAAGTATCAACGGGGTTGAAATTGGGAGAACATTGTTCATTAAAAAATCCCAGTCAATAGGTTTTCATAAAGTTAATTTTTTTAAGAAACTGTGGATTCCTAAAATTTTACTTTCTGAAATTTATGCATCCAAGAAATTTTGGATTCTGAATGTTCAACTCATTAATTTTCCAGAAAATAAAGAATGTACCAAAAAAATACATGGTACATGAATAGTGGATGTTTCTAGCATATGAAGAGTAATTAAAACTTATTAGAAAAGATTATCAAAACATTAGGAGGAAAAGTAACTTTCATAGATAATGCTCACAGAGAAATTTTTGGTATACGTAACATTGTTCTTCTTGGAAAATCTATGATTTCAAATATTTTATTTGTTAAATGTCTTTAGCAAGAAATCATTATCATAATCCATTTATGTGATGAAGGTTACCTTGTGAATTTTAGGAATGATAAATTCTTAGTACACAATTCCATGGAAGAGATTATTCTTTATTCCCATAGGTATGAGAATGTATAGACACAAAACATAGAATACTATATGATCCAATACCTACCTTGACTTAGTACATTGGAATATCAATCATGGTTATGGCATAGAATTCTAAAACATTGTGACTTTAAGAATATATGAAAAATCTCAATGAGAAGACTTGTTAAGGGTCAATCAAAGAATATATTTTATTCTTACAAAGTTTGTGATCCATGTAAATATGGAATGAAACATAAATAAATCTTTAAATCAATCATTTAAGTCTCAAATTCTGATGCATTATAGTTATATCATATAGATCTTTTTGGCCCAACACAAACTGGATGTATTGGGGAAAATACTATGAATTTGTTATAGTTGATGATTACACAAGATTTACATGTTTCCATTTTCTAGAGAAGAAATATGATTCTTTTTATTATTTTAAAACATTTAGATCCCATGTTAAAATTTAGAAAACATTTTATTGATAACTATTCATAGTGATCATGGAGGAGAATTTCAAAATTCAAACTTTTAATCTTTTGGTAGTAAGAAAGGCATTACTCATAACTTCATAACTCTAAGAACTCCTCAATAGAATGGTGTTGTTGAAATAAGAAATTTAATTCTTCATGAGATAACTAGAACCATGTTGAGTTAATATTCCGTTGCTTAAAAAATTTTGGATAACGCTTTTAGTACTACTTGTAATAATATAAATCGAGTTTTAATCAGAACTTTTCTAAACAAAACACCTTATGAATTGTGGACTAGTCGAAAACCTAGACATTTGTTACTTCAATTTACATGGTTTCAATGTATTCATCCGGAATACTACATATAACCTACATAAATTTTCACCCAAAATGATGAAGGAATTTTCCCAGGCTATTCCTCTACTTCTTAGGATTATAGAGTTTTTAATAAAAATAAATTTATTATTGAAGTAACATTGCATGATAAATTTGATAAAACCGATCCTTTTTTTTAAACAACCCTATCCTACATCCTGGGATGTTTTTTCAAAATTGGTTATCAACCATTGATATGAGATTCTTCTATTAAGTTAAATTTTCATGAAAATATTTCTGAACCATTTACCCCATAATATTTTCTACCAAATGTTGTGGAACAGGTTTTTTAGAACCCAAAATAGTTGTTTCTTAAGAATCATCTCAGGGATAATATATTTTGTGATGTAAATAAACTTGTAAGAAAATTATGTTCCTTCATAAATGAAGTACAATATATAGAATTTATTTCCAAATTAGAATAAAAAAGCATTGATGACGATTTAGGCGATGATGATTGGATTAAATCCAAGAAAGATGAGCTATATGAATTTGAAAGGAACACATTCTGGAAATTAGTTGAAAGACATAAAGGAAATTCAGTAATTAGAGTAAAATGGTTCTATAGAAATAAATGTGATGAAATTGGAATCATAGAAATAAATAAAGCTAGATTAGTTGCTAAAGTCTATAATCAGCAAAATGTAATAGACTATCATGAAACCAATGCTCCAGTATCTAGACATGAATCTATTTTCATTTTACTTGCCTTTGCGGCATTCTTTATTCACTCCAACTCTTTTTATAAATAATACAATTATATTCATTTCAACTCATCAATATGGAACTGATCGAACTATTTTTATAAATAAATATATGAAAAATGTTTTGATTCTTCCGAAATATGTTGATGATATTATATTCAAATCAACTCAGTAATGATTTACTGATTCTTTTGAAAATATCAAGAAATCTATGTTTTACATGAGTATAATGGGTGAGTTAACATTTTTCCTAGGTTTTAAAATTTCTCAAAAACGAAAATAATCTTATATATCTCAAAATAAGTATACTAATGATATTCATAAAAACAATGTATATGACAATAATAAAAGTTTAATCACTCAAATAGGTAACTCAAATTTTCTTGATATTGATGATGCTAGGAAATGAGTTTATCAAACATCATTTAGAGGTATAATAGGAAGTTTACTATACTTGATATCTAGTCATCTAGACTTAATGTTTTCAGAATTATTATGTGATAGACATCAATCTAATCCAAAGGAATCTCATTAAAAAAAGTGAAAAAATTTGTTATTTAAAGGGAACCATGGATTTAGAATGTTTTTATACTTTTGGAAATGATTTTCTTTCAAAAAGTTTTTCGGATGTTGATTTTGGTGGATGTGAAATGGATAGAAAAATTACATATAAAACATTTCATTTCTTAATCTATGCATTCGTTTCTTGGTCATGAAAGAAGAAACACTAAATCACACATTCCACTATATTAGCTAAATATGTATCTGCTGGAACTTGTTATGCTCAAGTGTTGTGGATGAAACACACACTCACGAACTATGGAATGAGTTTTACAAAAATGCCGATATTGTGTGATAATAAATGTTCCATTGCTCTAAGTAAAAACCATGAAAATCACTCCCATGAAACCATATAGATAGTAGAAATCAATTTCTTTAGGAGAACACAGTTAAAAGAGAGATTAGTTTACAATTTATCGAAATGAAAGATCAACATTCTGATATTTTTTAAAAATATTTACCCTCTTATAGATTTGAATACATTAAAAAAAAGTTAGGAATGATAAGTGTATGGTAATCCTCTATATTAAATTTTTGTTGAAAACTATATCCTTACACTAAAAAACCCATTTTCATAGGGGGAGTACATTTTCTTGTTTACTAAATTTTTTATTAATCAATTCTTTCGTAACCAATTTTTTTTACCTTTATTAATTTTTTTGTAAAATAAATTCTCTATATATTTTTTTCAGAAGATAAATTCTCTGAACCAAAATTTTCCTTTATATAAATAAATTTTCCAGAATCTAAAGTTCTTCAAGAAGAATATATTTCATTGCAAATTTTTTTAGAAATCCGAAAGTTATGTTTTCTTACATAACTTTTTGTAATTTAATTTTTTACTTGTTGTAAAACTCTAGAAGATTCACATTCAATAAATCCAATTTTTCCTTAAAACCTCATCATATCAAATCCTAACAAATATTCTTCAACATTCATCTCAACCATCAGATCAGATATTTTCTACTTTTGATCATTAGATCATTTTGGGAATTTAAACCATCAGTTAGAAACCTATAAAAATTCCCCTTTATTCCTCATCCCACATCTGAATCTTATAGTTCCTTGGATAACGAGTCTTCTAAAAATTAGATTTTTAATTTTCTAAAATTTAGACTCTGAATTATCTAAAATTCAGACTCTAAATTCTCTAAAATTTAGACTTTGAATTCCTCATAATTCAAACTTCAAAATCATTAGCATTCAAACTCTGAATTCTTCAGAATTGAGACTTCGAAGTCCTTAGAATTTAGACTCCATTTTTTTGAAAAATTTAATATAAATATACATGTTTCTATAATCCGATTGTTTATATGATTAGGCTCTGATTTATATTTTTACTTATATTCTAGATATTCATATTTAGTTAAGTTACATTATTTTCATTACACATTCTTTTATAACTATAAAATGATGGTGTACAATGTTTTTCTAACTAGCCGTTGGTTGAGGGACATGTGTACAGGGCCCTCCAAGATTCTGGAAATAATATGATCGTTAGAGGAGGGAGTCAACCATTGAAGTTTTCCCTATAAATAGGTGCTCATTTTAATTATACCATCATCTATTAAATCAATAAATCGTCTAATGATCCTAGAGATTACATGCTATGATTTCATTTCTAGAGAGATAAATACTCTCATTCCTTGTGTGTTTTATGAACACCTTGTTCAACTAAGAACATCTTATTCAGCTTGCTTCATGTGACTCTGATGATTTCTGAGTACAATCAAGGGCTTCTAGGTATATGAAGATAGAGGTGATGACTACCTTAATGATTTAGCGCATACGGTGATGGAAAGATAGATTATGATATTCCTATTGAGGGCTTACCCTAGTGTAGATAAGACAGACATTTTTGAACGTATAAATAAAGGAACCTTTATCCAAGGTTGTTGGATACCCTAATCTCTCGGTTAAATGATTTCTTACTTGTTACTTTTTCTTTTTTCAAGTTTTATTTCCTCTATATTTTGATGAATAATGATAGTATAACTTTCTCATACATTCATGAACCTTTACTTACTCTGATAAATAATATTATATACACTTTTAGGTAGAATATTTCTCTAAGAAAATTGTTCTTAACTTTCTTTTACTAATTTATATTTTTGGATCCTAAGAATGTTTTTTTCATAATTAAGAACCAAACTGGGTTTGTGAATTTACCTTATTTAACTTTGTTAAAAAAATTCCTTAATTTTAAAAATTAAGGTTTTTAAAATTACAATTAACCCCCATTGTAATTGAGCATCTATTTACACTATTTCAATCCTACACTCAGAAGCCTGGGTATCTAGGTGGGTAATTAAGGAATGGTTTTTCATTTGACTCTACAAGGTAATGATCAGGGCTCCCCAACAATTTTACACTACAACACAGACTAAATGTATTAAGATAATTTTGGGTTTTCTAGAACTATGGAATCAACCGTTCTAGCATATTGTACAGAAGGATATATTGTATTGACTGATAAATTAGGTACAAGAAACCTAGGACCCAATTTACCTAACAACTTAGTGATTACCCAAAATGCCTGAAATGGTTCTTCACCCATTTTTAATTATCCTCTTCAGGTATTATTTTCATAATAAAAATAAATCTCATTTATAATTTATATTGTTTATAATATTTCTCTAAAAAATTTCATGTTATTTTATATTTTAATGTCATTACATGGAGCCTTCTTGGTTTTATCTTAATAAGAAATTAATCTCACTGTATACATAAACCCTAAATTGTTTCCATAAAATTATCGGTCAAACTCAGGTATTGGTAGGGACTTCCATTCATGTGATGGTGGTTTCCCTTGTTAGTAGTTTCACTTTGGGAGGGTGTTGGTGGTGGAGGAAAGGTGGTATCAACCCACATTTCACATGGAGATTTGGTTTTTCCATTTGACCACCTCCCCCTTATTTTTTGTTTTATTTCCAATTATAATTATTAAACCGCCAACTAATTCTTGTATTATATCCTTTTTCTCACATGTTGTGGATGTTTGTTATGATGTATGTAAATATTTTTCAATGTTGTCTATTCTTATATTGGGTGAAATAATTCCCAAAGGACTTCCATGATTCCCCGAGACTTGTTGTCAGCCCATGGGGATCGGTAAGACCCTTTGGGCGATGTAACAATCTAGGTTGGGTACTGGGTTGGATGGAAACCTAGGATAGCCACTTGGAAACATTGACCTTGGGGGAGGAATTGAGGCTCGGGTCTGGTTTGTTAAGAAGCAATAGATAGTATATTATATTGATTATGTTTCGAATTATTTTGATTTTTTTTGTGTATTGATATCATGATTTCTCTTACATTTGATGCCTCCTAAAGACCTTTGGATAAACCAATGTGATATGTTGGGCCTTCCAATAACTTTTTGGATGGGGTGGGGTGATACGTTGGATATCCCATCTACCTTTAGGATGGTTCAGTTTGAAATTATTATTAAACAAAGAATTTTATTGATGGGATGTGGTGAGATCGAGTTTTTGACTTATGGGATAAGCATGAGCCATGGGTTATGCCCAGCTATGATAGTTCTGATAGACCATCCATCTGGAAACAATCTGAAGAAGGTAGGTTTAGAGTACATGGAATCTCGGTGATTATATGATGAACATGAATGGTTATATATTAATTTTATTTTGATGAATCCACCTTTATACACATTTGGAATTTATACTGTTGGCTTTTTGGTTATGTCCTTCTATGATTATTCTATCACCCTATATGAGTATCTTAATTCTCATGTAAACATTATTATCAAGGAAGTAGCTATGGTAAAGGGCCCCATGACATATTTCTATGTAGGTGTTAGTGTTTTTGGATCAAGGTGACACTAGAACGTACTCTAAAATAAAAAAAAATCCCCTTTTATTTTTTTCTCTTTTATTCCCTTTCATATACTAATCAATCACTTCTAAGGATCACATTTTATTCCTTGTATGACTCTTGATATTTTATTTCATTCTCTTATAGTTTTACATACTCATGTCATTGTTTTTGTTTGTTTTATTCCACTATTATATGATTCCTTTAGGTATTCATCCAATATTAAGCTTTACATTGATATTTATTAGGTACTTGGGGAATATTCTCCCTAAATATTTTATAGGACCTCGATGCTTTTTGGAATCTTCTTGAATTTGGGGATGTGTGAATGAGGTCATGTACCACTATATCCTGGACGGGGTTCTCTGAGATGGGGTGTGATAGAACAATAATCTCAAGAAATGTAAATAACATCAAGCGTATAATTTTTATTTATAATTTACAATTTCTTAACCTTCCAGACATAGTGCTAATGGAAAAAATCACATTATCTCATGGAGGTTGTAGTCCACACATACACATGAATGGTGTTACAATTTTACAAAGGATGTAAGGTCAAGAAGGTAGTTGAAACATTAAATTTAAATAATATAAATTCTTTCACAAATATCATATATATTTCATTAATTCCACCTCTATAGTCTTCCATGTAAAATATGGTTTAAAAATGAATTACATGGCTTTGTGGATACTATAGGTAGTACATTTGCATGAGAGATGTCTTCATTTTCCATGGGTTGGAAAAGAGGAGAAAAATGTATATATGATAATAATAATAATAATAATAACATCTTATTATATTGGGGATACTAGTTTTATTGTAACGACCCAAAGTTTTTCAATGGAAGTTCCCTTATTATAAATATGTCATAAAATAACATGAAAACACAAAAATAATGAACTACTAAGTGATAAGTGACCTTTAAACATATTGTTTTCACTTCTATGTTTTGAATTTTGAAAATCTGACATACACCGTTGTGTTTAAGATGATTTTTGGACTCTAATGAAACAAAAATAAGTTTTTGGTGAATTGTGACCTACCCTTCTGAATAGTAAAATACCCCTATGAATAGTAATATTAACCTTATTAATAGTAAATAATCCAACATAAGAGAAACATTACCTATGAATAATAAAATAAAATTTAGACATCTTAGAAAGTGACAATTTGACCTTAGTAAACGTTTTGGTATTTTGTAATTCATAAATAATTAATTATAATTAATTAGTTTAAAAGAATATTTATTTCCCTAAAACATATTCATAAATTATAGAATCATTGTCTTATAGTTTTTAAATAATTTTATAAGACCCTACGTAATTTTTGAAACCACTATAAAATCAGTTTTAATCTTAAAAACTATTTTTTAAAGTAAATTATGATTTTAATTAAATATTAAATTAATAATATTTAGAAAATTATTTTTGAAAAATGGAATACATTTTTGGATTCTAAACATCGAAAAATGGTTGGGGTAATTTTTTGGGATTTTTCTGAGATACATGAATTTTTTATGAATAGTAGAATCTGATAATTCACAATAAATGCCAAATAATGTATAAATTTAGTCATCGATGATGTTATGCTTATGTTAACCTACATGGTTCGGGATTACATTATAAAATTACTGTTATTGTTCATCCAATACTCACTATTCCTTGTCATAGGGGAAATTAATAAACTAATTAATTTTATATTAATGAAACCCCTCTCCCCTCCACTATAAAAGCCACCCTTCACTCCCTCATTTCCTCTCACCTATCAAGATCCAAGACATCTCTGAACTATACCCAAACACCTTCCCTAGCCCCTCCCCCACCCCCAAGAGATACTGGTATCATCAAAAGAACAAGATTAGGCCCTTAAGGAGGTTCTCAAGAGGTGGATTCTAATGGTAATTTCCCTCCCTCTTCTCCTTTAATTTCCTTTCAAGTTCATGTTCATTTCTTGATCTCTTCCCATCTAACTTCATCCAAATTGTGTCGTAACTACAGTAATATACATATAATGTAATTTTATGATTCTAATTGGATATTATATCATCCAAACCCCTTTCACTGATCCTTTTATTTTATTAAAGAGAACGTTGTTCGTGAGGTGTTAATTTATCACCTTCAAGAAACAACATGACTTCTACTTCCATTTCAACCTTCATATCTTATCCTGAAACCATTTTTGTGGTTGAACCAGGATATTTTATATGTTTTATGTTATATTTAAAGTTATAGAAATAACCTATGGACATATTACTAAGTGAAAATTTAAAACAAGTTTGTTGTGATCCAAAAACAGCTCAAATTATCCCAAATAATCATCATTTAATTCTTATCTAATGATTCATCCACATGGATATAATTTGATCATTAAAAATCCTGTAATATCATTAATAACATGTAATATCAGTTCTGGACATTTACCCATGTTCTACTCAAACATCAACTTAAGAATACAAGTGAACCACCCAAGAAAAACATAAAAACATACATCCCCGAACAATGTTTTTAAATTCTATAAGTCATCCAAAGGAACATAATATGACATAATGAAACCCTAATGAACCCTATTAATGTAAACATGGTTCTTTATTTCTAATTAATGAATATAATGTCATTATACAGGATATTAAGGTCAATCATTTTGAAGGATCAATAAAGCTAGAGTTCAAGCCTACCAATCTAGGAATATTAAGGTCAATCATTTTGAACCGGGAAAACTTGTGCTCTTGTATAGTTCAAAACTTCATTTACTCCCGGGAAAGATAAGGTCTAGATGGTCGGGTCCTTTCATAGTGCATCATGCATACCCCCATGGGGCAGTAGAAATTCAAGATCCCACTAGTGGTCACATTTCCAAGGTCAATGGCCAAAGATTAAAAACATTCATTGAATCATTCAATAAACAGGAAATAGATGTTGAGTTAATTGAGACAATCTATGAACCAGGAAAAAATTGATAAATTTAGGATCTATGTCGGGCAAATGACGTTAAACAAAGCGCTGCACGGGAGGCAACCCGTGGTTTTTATGTTTCTAATATTTCTGAAACATATTTATTTTTCAAAGAAGTTTAATTAATCATTTTTATATTTAAAAATAAAAAAATAGACTTTTGACATGTTCTTCTATTATGAGTACGGATGGGTACAAAAGGGGAGCACTATATTCATCCGTGTCACGTGGTGTGATCCTTGAGTAATACATTACCCAGAAATTTAAAAAGAAGACAATGTATCATCACTTTATTTTTTTTTATTTTTTTTATTTTATAGGTTAAGATATAAATAATATAATAATTAAAAAAGGGGACACGCCATAGGCCGTGGGGAAAACCCCGTCACAACCGGCGAAGCCGCGGGGACTCGAACCCGGGACCGAAGGGAGACAGGGGCGCGCGCTTACCACTGACCTACGACTTAATGTGCTTACTTATTCTATAATATTTTTATATATACTTATATTTTACTTATAAATATATATATATTGGTTTTGTTTGTTTGTTTTCCTTTTTACACTAGGTAACTTTGCAAGCGACATGGATATCAAAGGACTAAATTCAAGATACAAGAACTTCAAACTTCAACCGCCAGGTGGCTTCATTCTATGATCCTCATATTTCAATTTCCTTATTGAACTCCCCTTTTATTCCTCTACCCCATTCTAAATTTTATTTTTACGAAACTAGGGACATTTTAATTCTATGTTGGGGGGTGTGGAAACAAAATGTTTGTTTAAAAAAAACAATGAAAAAAAGAAGTAAAATTCCTTTCTCATTCATATAATAACATCTTTGCTCAAATTAAAACTACATATCAAATAAATTTTATTTCCTTGACTCTTAATTTAATTCATGATTATGTTTAAAAGCATTTTTTTGGAAGTTTGGTTGTCCGATGAAAATTTTCATCATTTTTATTTTCATCCATTAAATCAAAATGCCACAATGCACGTCCTCTAGACTATGGGGTACTAATTTGAATTTATCGGGTCCCATAATAAATAGCATAGGCTGGTTTGATTTTTATGAATAATATGAGTATTTAAAAATAAATAAAAAATAAATAAATAATAAATAAATAAATAAAATTTACGTGTAGAGCAATGGATTGATAAAATGCGAGGCTTTCAGCACTTGGGGATCGTGACTCCAGAGTTGTCTAGACCTGAGTTTTTCAATCTATCTCTATTTATGATAATATGAATTTGTTTTTTACTAAGTTAACTCGAGACGATGCCCGAGTATGTGGGCTTCACTTGGTGCCCTAAGGCCTTTGAGTCTGGGACTCATCTGCAAAGTCTTGATACAAGGGTTAATTTGATTAACTACAATCTCAATTACTATAGAAATATTGAAAAAATAATAATAATAAAAATATCCAAAAAAAGGAATGAAGAATACTCATATTAGGATTAAATATGATTCTACCTAGCGCTTCCATGATTTCCCCCTTCAATGAAAATGAACCCCCATATCTATTGTGATTCACAACACATCATTTCACATAATTGAGTTGGATGAAGTATGATGATGGATTTGATCAAAGGAATGGGCTTGGGATTCGGATCTGTTTTTAAATTCAACATGTTTTAAATTATCTTGATTGGTTATAAAAATATATTTGTGTGCAGTTTACATTGTGAGCACTGTTTGTTATAATGTGTATGAAGAAACGAATTCAAATAAAATCATTGAATTATTTTCTCGGGACTAGAAAATATCAAGTTGGGGGGTGTGATTATCCAATAAAAACATATATTTTAATTACATTTTAATGGTATTAAATGTTCATTTTTTATCTTATGGGCCTGAGTTAGTGCATTTTCATTATGAACATCCATTCTCATCATTTGTGCACTCCATGCCTAATATACACCAAGTTAGGCCCAATGATTCATCTGATTCTAAGGAATGTAATTATTAATATTTTAATTTGATACTTAGGTAACTATATATACACTTAAATGTGAACATTTTTTATTCAGGGATCAATGGATGATTTATAAACTATGATGGAGATATTTGGAGATGAATGGAAGCAATTCTAGAGAAGACAGATTGGACACCAGCCCACTTATGAGACCGTGGAGCTCAACATATAATCCCAGTGAATCCCAAATTTTGTGAGATGGTAGAAAATATGGTTAGGAACAAATAACTTGGAATGAGATGATGCTACTTTGGTCTCTATGGTGGTCATTAAGGCGGCCCAAGTTAGAGATACAATTCTGGGCCAGATTCTGCGGCCTAGAAAAGAAGCCCACTAATCTGATCATATCTCCTAATATACATCTTCAAATGGGCCCAAATTTTACAGAAGGTTAGGAGAAATCTGGGAATCCATTTTATTCCTCTATGGATCACTCTGATTAGGATATCTAGAAGGTCATAAAAGCGCGTCTATTTGGTGGATGAAAGGTTGCTGCCACCTCGGGTCAAATGTGGAAAAGTCTAAGTTCCACAAGCTTTCCACCACCCTAGTCCTACCATAATCAAGTGGGATGATTTGTACTGTTGTAGGCCCGACCCAAGGCTTCCAAAATGCCTATTTAAGGCAGTGTTGTTGGAGGATTTGATAATCTTGGAGCTTGTTTTCATCTTAATGTTATGCTGCCAATTTCTCTTTGTAATGTTCTTCCTTCACATGAAAGTTGTATTAATTCATCCTTGTTTCTTAATAAAAGTTCTTCTTATCTTATTATTCTGTTCTTCTCCTTATCACTTTGATACTGTTGGTTCAAGGTGTGAACTTGTTCATACCAAACCTTGTGATATTATCACACAACGGTGGAGTGATTGTTATTTTATTGCGTTTTTTTACTTCTCCACTTCCTCCCTCATGAGTCTACTTTCCGCTTCCATTGAAACCAAAGAATCAATGGAGGTATAACCCACTTATGGGTTGATCCAAGGGAGTAGCAAGGGGCTGGGTTGGATGTTATTTATCACCTCATTAATGTATAATCACTTATTTAATTGAGATTTTTTATTTGATGTTTTTTAAACTCCATCGTCCTTGTTGAATTTAAGGCCAACACTTCAAGTGCTAATACGAACCTTTACCTTGAAGTGCTCAAAACTTTGATCCTTCAAGTGTATAGGTGATTAGTATTAAAGGGTTTAGGCATTAAACTAGTAAGTTATGATGTTGTTTTATGTTCTCAAATGAACCCATCTCAAATTTAAGAAATTGAAATCATTAAAAAGAATATACGTCCAATCCACCCCGAGTGATAACCTAGGATCAACTCATTATTTTAAATTGAATTCACTTAAATCTGTTAGTTATACTTTAAAACCATATAAAATCAACCCATGTTGGCCACTTCATATCCAAAAATAGTCCATAGAATGTACGTGTCTATATGTTTCTTCTTAGGTCTCTGAGGATTCGATAACCCAAGCTAAACTACAAGGACCGTTCTACCTTCATATCTTGGGTAAATTTGAGCGAGAATCAGGAAATGTTTAGTTAATTTGGGAATATGGATAACTGATCTCTATGGAAAACCTATATCATGAGACTAAGTAGAAATAGGCACCAAAGAATCTTTACATAAGGGATCCCATATGTTATGTTTTTGGTATAAACTATTTAAATGAATAAGTTATTCATGACTTGTTTAGTTATGTTTGTTTCTATCATTTCTTATTTTAGAAAATAGTGGGAATCAGGAGAAATCAGGCCAACAACTCATGCGAGGGCCAATGCAATGATTGCTAGAACGACATCCCTAATCATTTGGGAGGTGGAGTTCCAAACTTCATGGAGATGCTTACCCAATTATCTCAGGTTATGAATAATAACCATAATAATGGGGAACGTTATCCTTAACCAAAGAGGGAGCAAATAGATATTGAATGTTTTATGTAGCAATGACCACTGATGTTTTTTGAATCTTCTTATCCACTAGTTGCAGAACAGTGGGTCAACTCCATGGAGAAGATCTTTTATGTGCTTCACTGTTATGAGACAGAGAAGGCGACTCTAGCTGTTTATCATCTAGATGGAGAAGCTGATCAATGGTGGTCTTTGATTAAGAATACCAATCCAAAGGATGAAATTGATGAGATGGAATGGAAAGACTTTAAGATAATGTTTCTTAATATGTATTTCCCATGAACTCTTCCCACGAAGATGGAGAGATAATTCACAGAGCTCAAGAAAAAAGAAGGAGAATCTGTCACAACCTATGAAGAGAATTTCAGAATGCTCACAAGGTACCCTTCAGGTTTTGTTATCAACAATGATAGAAAAATTTATAGATTCTTTAGTGGATTAAAACCACACCTTCAAAAGGATCTTGAAATTTGAGACTTTGGGAGTTATGAAGAAGTTGTTCGGTGTTCTCTCAAAGTGGAGATGGAGTTTGGAGAATGGTCCCATGGCTATGGCGATAAGAAACGAAAGATGGAGTTTCAAGCCGGTCGATCTAATGATAAAGTTGGGAAGAATACTCAATGACCCACATGCCAAAAATGAGGAATGTTGAATCATTGGAACTACCTCAAAGGGATGGGGAAATGCTTAAAGTGTGGGAAAGAAGGACACCATGCTCAAGAGTGTTGAGAAGACACTAAAAGGAAGGATAATGTAGCCGATGAAAGGATATAACCAATCATGGTTCAATGCTACAACTGTAAGGAGCGAGGGTAATATAAAAACCAGTGCACTAAACCTCGAGTTCTCAAGGGTAATTAGTGTCAGTAGCCACCAAAGCCAAATGAACAAGAGAATGATTATGCCATCACTACTACAGAGGTGGATCATTATAATGAAGTCATACAAGGAATACTTCCTATTCACTCAAGAATGGAAAAAGTCTTATTTGATTCAGGTTCTACGCATTCCTTTATATATTGCATGTTTGCTAGAACTATATAATCAAAGCCCCGAAACCATGAAGAAGAGATATCTGTAAAAACACCAAGTAGTGAAATCATTGCAACCCAAGTGTTTTACTCTTCTCCTGCTGGCGTATGTGCGAAGATTCTTCTAAAAAATCTTCTAATACTTCGCTTGGTGGAATTCAATGCTATAACGGGAATGGACTGACTCTCATCATATAGAGCGCAAATCAACTGTCGGGAAAAGGAAATATATTTTCATATTACAAACCATCCCATGCTCCTTTAAAAATGCAAGGAATATCATGAATCTCCTTTGAAAAATCCTTCAATGGTGTGGTTGTCGATTCCCTATGAAGAACTATACCTCACCCAAATTGTTGAGTCAAGGGAATGTTCCAACCGTGAGGAAATGCCCATCGTGAGGGAAAACGACGATGTATTTCCTGAAGAGTTACCCAGAATTCCCCTGGATCATGAGGTAGAGTTTTCAATTGAACTCATACCTGGAGCTACTCCTATCTCAAAGTACCCCTATAAGATGGATCCTATCGAACTAGAGGAGTTAATGAAGAAGATGTAAGAGAATCTGGACAAAGGGTTCATACGCCCTACTGTATCACCTTGGGGTGGATCAGTGTTATTTGTGAAGAAGAAGGATGGAACAATGAGGATGTGTATTGATTATCGGCAACTCAACAAGATCACCATAAAGAAAAAGTATCCTCTCCCAATAATTGATGACTTGTTCAACCAGTTAAGAGGAGCCCAATACTTCTCAAAGGTGGACCTTCGTTCTGGATATCATTAGGTAAAGGTGAAGAAGGAAGATATTCAGAAGACTGCCTTCTGTACAAGGTATGGGCACTATGAGTTTTTGGTGATTCCCTTTGGACATAGTAATTCCCCTGCAATATTCATGGATTTGATTAATAGAGTCGTTTGACCTTACCTCGACAAATTTTTGGTAGTGTTTATCGACAACATTCTCATCGACTCCAAGATCAAGGAGGAACATGAAGAACATCTAAGACTTTTGTTGGTGACATTGAGAAAGGATAAGTTGTACGCTATGTTTAGAAAGTGTGACTTTTGGAAGAATCAAGTCACGTTCTTGCGACATGTGATCACAAGTGAGGGAATTTTTGTGGATCCTTCAAAGACAATGGTGATTGAGGAATGGCCCATGACCTCTAGTGTCACATAAATCCATAGTTTTCTTGGATTAGTTGGGTACTACCGAAGTTTTGTGAGAAACTTCTCATGATTGTCAAGACCACTTACTAAGTTAACAAGGAAAGGGGTAAAGTATGTCTGGATGGAAGAATGCGAGGGAAGCTTCAAGGAGCTAAAAAGAAGGAGGATCATTGCACCTGTACTCAGACAACTGAAAAGTAGAGAATGTTTTGTGATATATAGTGATGCTTCAAAGAAAGGCTTTGGTTGTGTACTCATGAAAAATGATAAAGTGATAGCCTACGCCTCACGACAGTTGAATATCCATGAGTAGAAGTAGCCGATGCATGATCTAGAGCTGGCAGCCGCGATTGTTTCCTTGAAAATCTGGCGGCACTGCCTTTGTGGTAAGAAGTGTGACGTATACATCGACCAAAAGAGCCAAAAGTATATATTCACACAAAAGGAGCTCAACATGCGTAAAAGGATATGGTTAGAGCTAATCAAGTATTACGATTGATCTATTCACTATCATCCTAGAAAGGCGAACAAGGTAGCTAATCCTCTAAGCAGAAAAGAACCATCTACTCTATCCATGTTGCGGATTAAGAAAGACCATATCTTCTTGGATATGAAAAGAATGGATTTGGAAATCATAAGGGCGGGGGATACATCCTACCTTGCCCAAATTATTGCACAGCCATCCATCCAAGAGAAGATTATGGAAGCACAAAGGGATGATGTGGAGATACAAAAGAGGGTGAATGCAGAAAAGGGAGGGAATCTGCAAGAGTTTCACATCGACGATGATTGTGAGATTTGGTTTGGAATGTGTCTTTGTATACCTTCATCACCTGGGATAAAGAAGGAGCTATTGGATAATGCACATAGCTCAACTTTCTTTATCCATCCTGGGAGTACGAAGATGTACCGTGATCTCAGAGAACACTTCTGGTGGGATAACATGAAGAAGGATATTGCGGAATATATATCAAGGTGCTTGGTATGTCCGAAAGTTAAAGCTGAGCGATAAAATTCCAAGGGTATGATGCAGCCATTGCCTATACCCATGTGGAAATGGATAAATGTTACTATGGACTTTGTCACAGGTCTCTCGAAGACATCAAAGGGAAATAATGCGATATGGGTTTTGGTTGATCGAATCACCAAGACTACACATTTTATTTCTATACGGGAAGATATCTCACTTGAAAAACTTAAAAATATATATGTGAATGAAGTAGTGAAACTACATGGTGTTCCACTCTCAATTGTCTCTGACCCTGATCCATGGTTCACATCAATGTTCTGGAGGATCCATCAACATGCTTTGAGTACTGAATTAAATTTCAGCCCATACTATCACCCCTAAACTGATGGACAGTCTGAAAGGACTATTTAGACGCTTGAAGATATTCTAAGAGCCTGATCTCTTGAATTCAAAGTTGGTTGGAATCAGCTTCTCCCATTGGTTGAGTTCTCATAAAAAATAGCTTTCACTCGAGTATTCAGATGGCTCTGTATGAAGCTTTGTATGGAAAGCGATGTAGAACTCCAACCTGTTGGGATGAAGTTGGAGAACGAAAGCTACTTGGAACTGATCTTGTTCAAGAGATGACAGAGAAGGTTCATGTCATCTAGAAACATATCAAATCTTCTCAAAGTCCGCAAAAGAGCTATACTAAAAACCTTCTAAGGGACTTAGAGTTCGACGTTGGAGATAAAGTCTTCCTTCAAATATCTCCATAGAAGAGAGTTATGTGATTCGAGAAGAAAGGGAAGCTAAGCCCACGGTATATTGGCCTCTTTGAGATCCTTGACTGTGTAGGAGTCGTGGCCTATCATCTAGCACATTCACCGAATATGGCTAAAGTTCATGATGTGTTCCATGTATCACTATTGAGGAAGTACATACCATACCCCTCATTTGTACTAAACTCAGTGGTGGTGAAACTGGAAGATGATATCTCCTATGAGGAGCAGCCAGTAAAGATTTTGGATCGGAGAGATAAGTTTCTACACAACAAGACAACCCATCTTGTCAAAGTGTTGTGGAGGAACCATAAGTTTGAGGAAGCAAATTGGGAACCCTAAGAGGAAATGAAGGAGAAGTACCCTCACCTGTTTGTGTAAAGTGAAATTTCGGGGGCAAAATTTCTTAAGGGGTGAAGAATGTAACGACCCAAAGTTTTTCAATGGAAATTACCTTCTTATAAATATGTCATAAAATAAAATGAAAACACAAATATAATTAACTACTAAGTGATCAGTGACCTTTAAACATAAGGTTGTGACATCTATGTTTTGAATTTTGAAAATCCGACATACACGGTTGTGTTTAAGATGATTTTTGGAGTCTAATGAAACAAAAAAACAATTTCTTGAATAGTGACCCACCCTTATGAATAGTAACATACCCTTATGAATATTAATATGAACCTTATGAATAGTAAATCATCCAACCTATGAGTAACATTACCTATGAATAATAAAATAAAATTTAGACATCTTAGAAAGTGACAATTTGACCTTAGTAAACATTTTGGTATTTTGTAAGTCATAAATAATTAATTATAATTAATTTGTTTAAAAGAATAAATATTTCCCTAAAATTTATTCATAAATTATTGAATCAATGGCTCATAGTTTTTTTGATAAATTTATAAGACCCTACGTAATTTTTAAAAGCACTATAAAATCAGTTTTAATCTTAAAAACTGTTTTTTATGTAAATTATGATTTTATTTAAATATTAAATTAATAATATTTAAAAACTTATTTTTGAAAAATGTAATTCATTTTTGGATTCTACATGTCGAAAAATTATTGGGGTAAATTTTTGGTATTTTTATGAGATACTTGAATTTTTGATGAATAGTAGAATCCGATAATTCATAATAAATGCTAAATAATGTATAAATTGAGTCATCGATGATGTTCTGATGATGTAAGCTCACTTGGTTCGGGATTAAATTATAAAATTAGTATTATTCGTCATCCAAGACTCACTATTCATTGTCTTCGGGGAAATTAATAAACTAATGAATTTTATATTAAGGAAACCCCTCTCCCCTCCACTATAAAAGCCACCCTTCACTCCCTCATTTCCTCACACCTCTCAAGCTCCAAGACTTCACTAAACTCTGCCCAAACACCTTCCCTAGCCCCTACCCCACTTCCAAAAGCTTCTGGTCTCATCAAAAGACCAAGCTTAGGCCCTTAAAGAGGTTCTCAAGAGGAGGATTCTAAAGGTAATTTCCCTCCCTCTTCTCCTTTAATTTCCTTTCAAGTTCAAGTTCATTTCTTGATCTCTCCCCACCTAACTTCATCCAAATTGTGTCGTAACTCCATTACTATACATATAATGTAATTTTAGGATTCTAATTTGATATGATATCATCCAAACCCCTTTCCCTCTTTCTTTTATTTTATTAAAGAGAATGTTGTTCGTGAGGTGTTAATTTATCACCTTCAAGAAACAATGTGCCTTCTTCTTCCATTTCTACCTTCATATCTGGTCATGATACCATTTCTGTCGTTTAAAAAGGATATGTTATATTTATTATGTTCAATTTACAGTTCTGGAAATTACCTATAGCCATATTACTAAGTAAAAATGTAAAACAAGTTTGTTGTGATCCAAAAACCGCCCATATTAACCCAAATAATCATCATTTAATTCTTATCTAATGATTCATCCACATGAATCTAATTTTATATTTCAAACTCCTATTATATAATTAAAAACATGTAATATCAGTTCTGGATGTTTAACCATGTTGCACTGAAACATCAATTTATGAATACAAGTGAACCACCCAAGAAAAACCATAAAAACGAACATCCCCGAACAATGTTTTTAAACTCTATAAGTCATCCAAAGGAACATAATATGACATAATAAAACCAGAATCAATCCTATTAATGTAAATATGGTTCTGTATTTCTAATTAATGAATATAATTTCATTATATATGACATTAAAGAAAAGGAATCATTCGGGTACAAGGTAAGCGGAAATTCTCGAACCCAACTTTCATCCTTCGGGTTCTCCCTCTTTCACTCCATTTTTGGTATAATTACTCCTTAATAAACATTTGATCATAATTGTCTTACCATTTCTGGGATATTCATTTTTTATACTAATGTTTGTTTCAATCAAAATATTTTCCAAAAGAACTCTCCTTTTAAGAACTCACCTTTTACCTTTCATTCAAGGTTAATAGTTCTTGTATCTAGTAAGTTGTTCCCTTTTTCTTTTGGGAACCCAATGTTTATGAATGTGTTCTTATGAGATGAAACCAATTCCTATTCATGGGGTAGTTATGTTCATTTATGTTTTATGTTCATCGTTTCATTCATGATAAATGATAATGTTATGATGTGATGGGTGCGCCCAGAATTATATAGCGCAATATGAATGTTTAAATGTGACGGGTGTGCCTAGAATTATATAGTGCTACAATGCATTGGGTAAAGTGATGAATCTAATGAGTAAATGTGAAATGATGTGTTAACAAGATACTATCATGGTTCACAAGTATTTTTATTAGTTAACCACTAAGACATGATGTTTCAATTTTATGCATTGCCACATTTCAAGTCTTCTATTTATGCTCCTCTCATGTTCATGATCTTTTTCCTATGTTATGATTTTGCTCACCTCATGTTGTATTGTTCCTATTTATCCTATTACTGAGCTTCTAGATCACCCCTTTTGATGTATATCCTCAGGTGGCTACTTGTACTAAGGAGAGGACAATGGCCAATAAAAATATAGAAAAGAAGAAATTAAATAAATGTTTATGCTTGTTGTTGTATCTGTTATGTATGGTCCTAGTTCTCCGAAGACACTAAACCTCTGGATCCTCTATGTGAAAGACTATTATGTTGTTTATATTTGAAATGGTGTAATAGTTTTTGTAAAAAAAGGTCAGTATGCTATATTTATTATGTGATGTGAGATAAAATATATTTATAATAATAATAATAAATCATCATTGAAATTTTCGGGTAAGATGATTTCCTCTTCACCAAGATACCTCCATTAGCATGAACAATATGTAATTCCCCCCCAGTTACCTAGATTTAGTGCATTATTACATATCATTGACATGATACAAGGAATAATTTACTCAAAGAACGATCAGTTTAGTAGACTTGGACGTACTAGGCACATTCATAAGTTTTACGTTACATCATGAAATAAAAACATCAACAAAATTTCATCTCCTTTTTTAACACACTTACATCTATATCCAATCTCTACATGTCAACCATAAAATACTTCCTCACATCCTAGGAAAATGTAAAACATAGAAATGTGAGAGCTCAAATTCTCACTAATGATAAAAATATAGCAGAAGCTTTCATAAATAAACATAAACATTTAATGAAATGTATAAGACTAAAACAAAATCTTTTTAAACATAAACATTGGCATAATATGGAAAATATAAAATCAAATAATGCCATTTACTTATTCACATGGATATTCTACTTGACAAATAATCATTTTCAATTTCAATATCAAATTTCATTATTATGGAATGCATAATACCAGACCTCATAACCAGATAGTCAAGTCCATGTGCCAAGACTACAAATAAGATTTTGTAAAGGCCTTGTGCCAAAAAATATTTTGTATCATGAGAACTACTGATTTGTTGAGGAGATATAGTGGCCTCCACCCGTCACATACTAAGTCCAATGCATCCCTCATATTAAAAGGTTTAAAAATATCATAAATATTCATATTTAAACTAGCATACGAAATGTTAATACTGTATCCATAAACCATGAATGGTGTAAAAATAACACATCAGTGGTGAAACATATCACAAAGCCTTCAATACAATATAGATGATTTTTATCAAAATAAATAAACTTCAAACAAGTTTAAAATGCATCAAAGGATGTTGACATAGATGAAATGAAAAATATTTGAAATAAATACCTCTTTTTATTTTTGAAATCATTTTAAAGTCACATAATTATAAAATAAAATGTCTATTTTGAAAATATTCAATTAATATTTTATAGGAAGCTTCGATGATGATATAACGGGGGAAAATATCCACACCCTCCATATAAGTTAAAAAAACATTCTTACCTTAATTTACTCGAAAAGGTCGTAAAGGACATTGTTTAGATTGCTACTAAAAGATTCCTTTATTAACATTTTATAAAAATTAAAAAAAGGGTATTAATGACTTTATCGTATAGTCTAGTAAATAGTACGTAATGTTTTGAAATATATTTATAAGAAAGACGGATGTGGATAATAAAGAGGTCTCAGTAGATACTTACATAAAAACAACCTCGGATAACAAAGAGATTATGAAATTAACCATTAACTTGAACTTTTACTTGGACAAGGGTATTGTAACCCCATGTATAATAGTTAAATCATTGTTATTAATTTATAAAAGAACTATATACATAAATATTATATCATATTTTATCATCTAACATTTCTTTGCTAATAATATTTCTATAGAATCATCATCTTGAGTGACAACTGATCCGTTTCCCTTTATATTCTTGGCCACGTAAGCCATGTTTGTTTCAAATAGGATGTATTTGATTCATACACAAAATGATATTGTTTTCATAAACAATATTTTTAATCATAAAATGAAAATTATTCTTGAATGATTATGATGCGGAATGAATCTCATTGCGTTCGTGGAGACAGTAATCCATACGTACACACGAGTGACAATATCATTATACTGATGGTGAAATCGTATATAATTGGATGGTATATCATATATACAGAATCATTAACATTTTATATTTTTTATTTAAATCAGTTATACTCATTATTATACCCATCCAAATAATGATGTGTTTGAATAACAAACTACACCACGACGTGGAGACGGTAAACCGTACGTATGCACGTATGGTGACTTTTTCATTCATATAATGGATAGAATAATGAATATGGTTGTACCATTTTTATAATAACAACACGTTATACATAATATATTGGAGTTATTAATTTATAATGGAAACAACAAATAAAGAGGAAGTGGAAGAAAAAATGAACTTGACAGAGGTGATGAAATATTAACCTCTTTTCGGGTTCTTCTTTTGGATTTGATGAAAATGGCTCATTAGGATGGATTTAAAACCGAAGGAAGGCCTCTAAGATGAATGGAGGAAAGTTGGGAGGATATTTGGGTAGGTTTTGGCCATGCCAAAAGGCTTTGGAGGTGTGAAATTAAGAAAAGGGGAAGTACCATTTTATAAGAGAGATGAGGTTCACTTTAGAAAAAACTTGAAGTATTATTTTATAATAAAATAATTTTCGGTTTCTGATGGCTCCAAAATAAATTAGTTAGAGACTTAGGAGGTAATTGGACGAAATAATCTCAACAGATAGGTTTTAGACATGTTTAGGTTACCATTTTAACCTTATCTTTTAGATTTAACTCATAGTTTAATACTTTAACTTTTACAGTGTCTTCTTGTATTCTATCACTATATGGTTAATAATCTTACTATAAACTTACAAAAGAACCTCAAGTGATTCATTAATCACATATATAATATTATTTAAGGCCTTTGGCAGAGAATTATATTTTTAGGAATATTATATCAACCAGTAATATAGTGTCTTTTTAAATAATTAATTTATGTCAATTTGGACACTATTTGTTATTTTGTTTTCGTGAAAGTCATAATAACCATACACTTAGAAAAAAAAATATCTAATCAACCTTATCATGTCATATTAACCTAGAAATTTATTTTAATTCATCTGAAGTCTCAATTAACTTTTATTTGGATATTTATAATATCAATTATTTTAATATTTCAATTATTAAGTAATTACTGCATCATCATTGTGTCAAAAATAAAATTAATTATTTAATGTCTAAAAATTATAAATAAAGTACTATTATATATGAAATATTTTTATCTTTCTAATGAATAGTTACAGTCAAATTTATATTGTGTGTAACCCTATATTATAAATTGTTTAGTTATTAAACATTGAATTTAACTCTTTTAACTCTTCTTTAAATAAAAAAATATTAAATGTCTTAATATAATCCATGTGGACCTAGGGGGGGCATATTTTATCCCTAAAGTTGTTTTTGGTCAAATTATATTTATCCAATATAATTAGGACATTTTTCAGGGTAATTATGATATCATTTTTACCCTTAATTACCCAATTTACTTTTAACCTTGGTAAATAAAAGTCAAAAGTTACTATTCACAAAAAATTATTTTCATATCATTGAACCGCATTTTACTTACTAATATTAATTGTGTCTCTCGGATTTTTGAAATTCAATGCACAGAAGTGGTAAAATTATATTTTATGCAAATTTCCAAATGCTCCTAGGAGGTGGGTAAAAGACGGTAAAAAGTTCAATAAAATTTTTATATATCCAAAATTATTATAAAATGAATCCAATGAATTAAATTGAACTTATATAGGTATAATGTATATATTTTGACATAAAATAAATTTAAATAAAAAAATAATTATTTAAATAAAATGTTGGTTTTAACCAATAACGCATTGTTTTTCACTATTCCTCATGAAATTTATGTTTTCAGAAAAATGCCAAAAATTCACCCTACGATAATTTCAATATTCCGAATATAAAAATGAAGTCCATTTTGAAAAATAGAATTTAATAAATTTCAAAAGGTGGTTATTATTTTTCATAATGGATAGTTTGATTGGTCGGGTGTGTAAGAACCTTGAAGTTGCGTACAATGCAAGCTATTGCATTATTCAAAGGGAAACATACCATGGAAGCATTGGGTGTTACACCATAATCCTATATATAATGGTACTAGTGTATTATTTTGATCTTATGAATAAAGGGAATAAATAAATATTGTTTTTTGGGAAGGGATTGTATGAGCTATAGGGATCAAATATTGTGAATAAGAGAAGAGAATAAGTTCCATTTTATGAGTGAAGGTATGTACACACATGGATTTATTTAAATAATCAAAAATAATTTTCTAGTGAATGTTGTTCAACATTAGAATATATTTTAATATTATAATGATAAAGTTAAAATCCTTCCAAACTATGAGGTTTAGTAATGTTTTCGTGCTAACCTTAAGCCTTATCTCTTTATTCTTAACCTTTTTATCACATTTTACCCTTAATTGAGGTGATAAATATTTACCATTCATACTATTAATTATGAGAAAATTAAACTTTTTAAAAATATTAATTAAGATAATTATAAAAACATAATCTATTTTATATGAATCATATTTTGAAGTGGAATAAATTAATTTCAATATGGGTTCACAAAATGCAATGAAATTTTTTAAAAAATGTTGTTTTAAGCATAAAAATGATTTTATTTGAAAATAAAGACTAATTTTGATTCCAATGGGAGTATCATGATTATTATAAATAAAATTAAACTTGTTTTTATTTCAAGAAGAATTGAAACCAAAAGGTTCCTTAAAAATAGTTTATTAATAAAATAGAACTAAAAATAGTTTTTATTTAAACAAAAACACTACATAGATTTATAAATTGTTAGGAATATATTTCAAAGATTAAAATTATATTTTTATATAAATTATATTATTTATTTAAAATAGATTTTTTTAGAAAAAATGTTTTATAATTTTTCAAGATATTATTATATAATTAAAATGTAGTAAAATTGATAGTTTTGTAAAATCGGTATTTTCCACTATTCACTAAAATGTCAATGATTTATATAAATTCTAAAAAAGTTAATCATAATCAAATTATGAAATTATAAACTCCACAATAAAATTTAATTCCTAAAATTCAATTAATATAATTATTTAATTTAGGTTTTAAACATAATTTTTAATAAAGTTATATGTATTATGCTAGAGTTTATTTAGAAAGAAATGCTTGCACACTATAATTGAATATTGAGTGTTATATTCTACACCTCAAACTGATTCAACCCTGAAATTTCCAAAATTACATATGTGGGTCTTTAATAATCCTAACATCTTTAGGTACCCACAATTCCTCTTCTATTTTACAATTTCTCCCAAATGCATTAACCAATCAAGTCATCTGATTCTGCAGCACTTGTTCTCGAGTGTCAAGAAGCTGGATAGGCACTTCATAATAATTAAAATTTGGTTCCAATTATATTTAATAAGAGTTCATCAGATGAATTGGGTCTGACAAGTACCTTCCTAATAAAGATATTTCTAACATGTCATGAACTTTATATATGTCGGGTGGCATTGCAATGTGGTAAGCCACATATCCAATACATTCTAGAATTTTAAAAGGATTGGTGTACCTAAGACTAATTTTATATTTCTTTTTAAAATTTACCACACCCATTCATGGAGATAATCTATTGAAAACATGATCTCCCACATGAAATTATACATACTTCCTTCAATTATCTATATATTTCTTTTCCACACTTTGAGTTGTCTTGATATGACCCAGAATAGTCCTCACTTTTTAATCATCTCCCCAATAAGTTCTAGGACTAAAATATTTCATTAAAAATCATCCCCACAACAACTTTGAGTTTAAAATATTTTCTTGTACAAAATATCACATGGTTACAATTTTTAATATTCTAGTAGAATCTATTATTAAATAAAAATACAAAAAAAAAAGAAATAATTATCCAAAATACCTCAAATGTAGATTAATAATGACCCAAACATGACTTTTAATGTCTGAATAGACCTTTTATGCTAGCCATATATGAGAGGAAATGTAGAAGTTCTCAAATATGGCATGGTGTTGATAGCATTCTAAATATATTTCAAAAATTTCAAGGTAAACTGTCGGTCATGATTAGATAAAATTATAATAAGTTCACCATGACTTATCATTACTTCATAATATAAATTAATACGAGGCACTAAAGAGGTAGATACAAAATTATAGTTAGGATATTTTTATACATGATAATTTGATGGAGAATAAACCATATGGAATTACTCATTATTTAATTCTTTAGAAATCAAATAGGAAAGTACAAAGTACTATCATCCCATTTTCCACATATGAATAAGGAGATGATGAGTTATTCTTTTAGAGTGTTTTCTCTTAGTAATTACGTTCTAAAAAACCAAGCATCATGAATCATAATCCATAATTTCACATTTAATATTATGTCAAAAAAATGTTCCTTAAAATATCTCAAAATATTTTAATTCTATAGTGGTGTATAAGAAAATTTTTATTAATTATATTCAACTAAAAAATAACTTTTCTACTTAGGAATAGATAAAATACATAATATTTTTTTCCAAATTTCTATATACTATCATCATAGATGAAGTCAACTGGCTTCCCATAACTAACATATTTTGTTTTCTATTGAATATTATTTTCACCAAGAAGGTAAAAATTTTTTCTACAACAAGGATGGTGTGGAAAACATTAAAAATCTATTTAATTTTTTCCTATCATAATTATTACCACATACAAATATAATCATCTTAGGAATATTGGATCAATTCCAATCCATGACTTAGTAAAAACTTCGTGATCCTTTCCAATCAATTCATCTGCCACCTTATTTCCCTTCACAAGGTGGTGGATTATTGAGAAATCAGAATCCTTGAGTTTTTATACCCATATTATTTGTCTCATGTTTATATATTAATGTGATAATATTTATTTCAATGTTTTTTGTCTATATATATTTTACATTTTCACCATAAAGGTAATGCCTCTATATCTTCAATACAATTATTACAACTACTAACTCAGGATCAAGGGTTGGATAATTATATTTATGAATCTTTATCTTCCTTGATAAATATTCAATAATTATATCATTTATTATAAAGAAACAACCTTTTCCATTTATTGATGAATAATTATATATCAAAAAATTATCCCTTTTGGATTTTAATGTCAATATCAGTGCATTGGCCAATCTCTTATATATTTATCATAAACATTCTTACATTATACTTCCCATATGTACATAACCCCTTTGGTTACCAACATTGTTAATGGGTCATCTAATAAAGACATATTTTTAATAAATCATCAATAATAAACTATTAATCCATAGAAATTATGTACATATGTTATATCCCTCAGCATTGTCCATTCCATCAATTACTTTGTCTATGATGGAACAAATATTTTTCTATACATGGGAAAAAATCACCAAGGAAAGAGATAGCTAGAATCTATAATTCAAATTTTATAAATCTTTAAAGTAAATTCTTTTTTATAATTGTCTAAAGAATGAATCACAAATGAATATTATGATCACCATGAATTTTAGAGAATATCAAGATATAAATAATAAATACCACAAAAAATATTCATGGTAATACTTTAAAACTATATTCATTAGTTCCAGACAAAAATGTAGCTCATTATTCTATCCAAGTGAAATTACTATAAATTCATAATGTCTAAAACACATACAAAATGTTACCTTTTGAATATATTCCTTCATTACTCATAGTTAATGAACCCCAAAATGAATATTAATCTTTGAAAAATATTGAACTCATTGTAGTTATTCAAACATGTAATAAATGGATGGCATAAGATACATGTTTTTTATAGTAATGGAATTTATTTCCCTATAATTGATGAAAAACATAATAAACTTTTCTCTCTTCTTAACAAAACAATATGGGCTCTCCATAATGAATCAATAGGTTTTATAAATCTCTTATAACACAACTCATATTTTTATTTCTTCAGTTTCTCAAATTCCATTATGTTTATACTATAGGGATACTTAGATATTGGTTTTTCTTAATGGATGAAACTGATAGAAAATCGAGCTTCACACTCATGTGGATATCTAGGTCGTTCTTTAGGAAACACATCAATATATTCATTCACCATACATAAATATCTATTATAAGGGTATAATTATTAATCAAAGGTTGTGTCTATTTTTTCTTCAAAAATAATTTTGTTTGGAATATATATCGGAGGTGGATTTAGAGATGCTTCAAATGATGTAGTCTCCCCATTAATGATAATGCATTCCATATCTCTATCATGGATCATCATCTATTTATATAGGAAATATTTTTTTTTCATTATAATTAAAAATAATATATATACTAAATAATATATAAAAGTGATAACAGGTATAATAATCAAGTTTTTAAAAAGGGTTTTCCTGTTTTTCAAAATTGGAACCAACAGAAACACCTTCATTGCAATAAGACCTGCACTCTGATTCTTGATTGAAAATTCCATAAATATAGTGACATAAAAATATATGAATTTATTTGAAAACATGGAAGATATAAAATAGATCAAATATAAAAAATCATTTAAATCATTATATCAATTTAAGGTTATGATCAAGCTACCTACCACAACATCTTTTGGAAAATTAATCTCAATTTTAGTAATCACATATTCTAGGTATTCTTTATATTAGCCTCTTTTTTGGGAGGATCTCTTCATGTTTGGGACATCGATTTTCATAATTTCCCATATTTATATAGTTTAAGAACTAGAAAATAATTTTTTTCCTCACCTAAAATTAATTATACTTATACCCCCTTTCTATACTCTTGAAACAATCTCTTCTCCCTAATATATAAGTACAAAGGTGTTTATTTCTATAATCACCTCATGTTGGAAATCCCATCTTCCCTTTATTCTTCCCAAACACAATTTTTTGTTAGTGCTCAGCAAAAATCTTATTTTCTTTATTTCAATTGATGATATAATATAAGGACAATTATTTTTTGATATTTGTGTCACTTGATACTATATCATCATATGATAAAAATATTGGAGATACCAGTGCCCTTCAAAAGCTAGACTAAGCCCATTAAGTAAATAGACAATCTTTCATTATGGATTACATATGTACTCCAAATTATTCAGGGATAATCCTATAAAGTTCACCTCACAATATAAACTAATTTATACTTATATTTTATTTAAATTTAATAAAATCCTCTTCATATCATCTCATTATTAACAAGGAAATTATTTCATGAAAAATATTACATTTAAAGTTGTATATTTTATAGTTTCTGTTTCATCAACCTCATTAGTTTTTGGGATTAATGACCACCATTGAATAATTACACCTACCGAAAATAAACTTCCAGAATAATATTTCCGCTTATATTACTTTTTAAGGCCAGAAATATCATTTTAATGGACATGGTCAATTATTCATTTAAAAATTGATTAGTAGTTATATTAAAATATAGATGTTTCGATTTCATGATGTAATCCAATATAGTTTAGTTATTAATGTAAACAATAGTTTTCCATGTATGGGTGATGTTATTCGTAATAACATAAGTCAACATCCCCAATTTGGTTATGGCCTACTCAACTTCAACAATTGTTGTACTGGATGGCCCACAAGAGAAATCTTTATATTGACTACGAGTTTTGATTCCATTTATTCTTGTAGGAAATATATCTAATGAATGGCGTACACTCAGTTATATTATAATCTTCATGAATATTAATCCATAAAATAAATACACCAATAATGGAAACAGTTCTAAAATACCCAAAGGGATTATCATATATTTCATGTCAGTGATGACCAATTGAAATCTAGTTCCCAAGGTCCCTAGAAAATTTTTCTATTACCAAAAATAACGACTTGACGATAATAATCTATATCTAATGTTTACTTAATTACATTGGTACATGATACATGGGATCTCACCATGATGGACTAGTCATTTTACAATTCTCATAAAACTAGACACATACTCGATTCCCATATTTCATATGAAATAAAAAAATGCAGAAAAAGAAATATTTTTCTATTCATGAAATTATAAATAATATTTTCTATTAGGATCATTAATCATTAGATGGGGGGGGGGTTAATTAGTGGTGATATTTTACAATTTCAAATTATTTAAAATAAACACCTAAATTTTTTATAGTATTCGTACTTATAGTATATATAATCAAAATCATAATAATTCAATGATAATAAATTAAAAAATGTATGCATGATTTACAAGGTTAGACCTTTTTGTGAGAACTTATATCCTTACAATAGAAATGTTTATTAGACTATAAAAATTAAATACTAGTAATAATTGAATACATATAGAGTTAAATCCTGTTAGTATCCATCTATCTCCTGAAATTAATGATTATAAGAACTCTTTTTAGTATAAAAGGGACTCTTAAAAAACCTGAGCCAACACAAAAGATGTGAACTTAGTAAAACCATCTCCCAATATTTCATTATGAAATCTTTTCTTCTTCATGAAGTATGATTTCATCTGGACCCCTTAACTTTATCCAATATTCTCCATCTAGTGTGACTTTGTGAAATTAAAATTGATTTAAAATGTGATTTGTGTCTTCCAAAAATATAACAAAACCTCAATCTATTCTTATAAACATTGTTCATTACTCTTTGTTTGGTTTCTCTGAATGTATTATCTATCTAATTTATTGTGCTAAAAACTTTTCTGGTACATTTATTCAACTTGAAATTAAAATATTTTGGAAGCTCGCTCGGACACACAAACATCATCATTTAATATTTTTTCATTTGGATCAGTGTAATGTATAGTTATACATTTATCCCCCTTTATATAGATTCTCTCAATGTATAAATGGAAGTTATTCATATTTTCCTACTCAATCCAAATTCACTGGAAACTTTTTGAGCTACATAGTGTATTCCTAAACATTCATTAGCCTTCATGAAAACTCTATAATTTTTAACATTACTCAAACATCCTTAAATTTAGTGTTATGGAGCTTCTAAAATTTTATAAATATTAGCATGAAATAAAAAAATTGAAAAACATCTCAGATCAGTATCATCATGTTTATTGGGGATTTGAAATGCGAGGCTATGTTTTTGTATTATTTATCTATAAAGTATTTTTATGATGACATAGTTAAGGCCATTATGTGAGGTTCAATCAATCTAGTTTTCTTTGACAGAATGAATCTGTCTAATTTCGTCGTCTAGAAATTTATACTTATGTCAAATAGCTAATTAAGATAAACTTATTTGAAATATACATGTGATGAATGTTCATCATATGGATTTGATCTGTCATCGTTCCTTCAGAAGTTCACTTTAGAACTTCTCAACATCATACTTTATACTAACTATAACTAAATCACTTCTCTATTTGGACTTTATAGAATTGTTCAGTCTAGAAACTCCAACTAACACTATGTATTTCACACAAACAATTTAATATAGTTGACTACATTATTGCAACTTGTAATGACCCATGTTACATGAAAATAATCATCCTAGTTCAATTCTTGGAATTCTTCTTTCAGTTTATATCAACATTAAACATAATATCCCCCCATGTCCTTTTTCAAAAAATAAAAACTCTAATTGAAACATCTAATTATTATGATTCTACCCATTTTCACTTCATTTATCAAAGATGAACAATTTTTCATTCTTTAAATAAAATTAAAAAGTTAAATATATGGATTTATTACAATTTCCTTCCAATTAAAAATGTTCGTTCATATGTGTCATGTGTCTCAATCATTTATTCCACACATTTTTTACAAACTTCTACAGATCCATAAATGATTTTGTACATTTATACCCTTTAGTAACTCTTTTTTTATCACATTTTATCTCATAAAATATATCTAAAACACTATATCCATTATTATTTTTTGTTGGGGAGGTTTGACCAGTAATATGGATCTAATAAGATTGAATAGTAACTTTCTTTTGGATCATGCATCATGAGATTTTCATGAAGTCGGAAACATGGAAGAATAGCTTAACATCATATGATTTTTTATGAAAGTTTCCTAACAATGTTATAGAAGTAATGCCCCGACCCAAGTTACCATGATTCATTGGATTATTACATTACATTGGCATGATCACAAGGTACCAAATCCCAAAAGGCTAGTCAGTTTAGTTTCCTTGGATGTACTAGATACATTCATAAGATTTAAATTACATAATTAAATAAAATTATCAACAATATTTTTTCCCCTTTAAAACACACTTATATCCATAGCCTATCGCTACAGGTCAACCATAAAATACTTCTTCACATCTTGGGAAAAATAAAACATAGAAAGGGGTGAGCTCAGATGCTCAGTAAGGATAACAATATAGCAGAAACTTTTATAAATAAGCATAAAAATTTAAGGAAATGTATAAGACTAAAACAAAATCCTTTTAAACATAAACATGAACATAATATGGAAAACACAAAATCAAATAAATTAATTTACTTATTCACATGGATATTCAACTAGTCGAATAATCACATGCAATATCAATTGCCACATTTATAATGATATAATGCATAATGCCAATCTTCATAACCACATAGTCAAGGCCTTGTGACATGACTAAAAATATGATTTTATCAAGGATTTATGCCAATACACTAGTTTTTCTCATGATACCTACTGATGCATCATGGAGATATAGCAGGATCCACTTTTCATTTACAAAATCCAATGCATTTCTCATATGAAAATGTTTAAACAAAACATTAACATTCGTATTAAAACTAGCACACGAAATGTCAATATTTTATCCATAAACCATGAATGGTGTAAAAATAACACACCCATAGTCAAAAATATCAAAAAACCTTCAATACATTATATAAGATTTTTATCATAATAAATCAACATCAAACTTGTTTAAAATCCATCAAAGGATGTTGACATAGATGAAATAAAAATGTTTTGAGAGAAATATCTTTTTATATTTTAAAATCATTTATAAGTCATGTAATTATAAAACAAAGCATTCATTTTTGAAATATTATTATAATATTATAAGCGAAGCTTCAAAGGTATTATAACGGTGGAAAATTGCAGCACCTACCGTATAAGTTAAAAACCATTCTTTCCACAATTTTGTTGAAAATGTCGTAAAGGACCTTATTTTGAAAATGAAAGAAAGATTCCTTTATAAAATTTTTTTAAAAAGTAAAAGAAGGGTAAAAATTACAGTAACCTATAGGCAATTAAATAGTAAAAACTGTTTTGAAGTAAAATTTTATGAAACACGGATGTGGATGATAAAGAGGTCCCAATAGATAATTACGTAAAAACAACCTGCATAATAAAGAGATTGTGAAATTAACCCTTAACTTGTACTTTTCCGTGGTCGAGGGTACATTAATCTCATTTATAATAGATAAATTATTGTTACTATATTATACAAGAAATATATATAAAAATATGATATCATATATGACCCTCTAATTTTGCTTCTTAAGAATATTTCAGTAGTTTCATCGTTTTGGGTGTTAACTGATTCATCTTCCTTTATAAGATTGGTTACATAAAATCATGTTTGTTAGGGATATGATGTATTGGATTAATATACAGAGTGATATTATGTTCATAAACATTATTTTTAATCATAAAATGCAAATTATTCTTGAATGATTACTATGGGGAATGAATCTAATCGCGTTCGTGGAGACGGTAATCCACACGTAGGCACGAGCGACAATATCATTATATTGATGCTGAAATCATATGTAATTGGATGGTGTATCGTATTTACACAAACATTAAAATGTTATATTTATTATTTACATCAGTTATATTCATTATTATACCCATCCAAATTAATGAAGTGTTTGAATAACAAACTACACCACGACGTGGAGACGGTAAGCCGTATGTACGCACGTATGGTGACTTTGTCATTTATAGGATAAAAAGAATAAATAATATGGTTGTACCATATTTATAATAACTTCAATGTATATAAAAGATATCGGAGTTATTGTTTTAGAATGGAAAAAACAAAGAAAGAGGAAGTGGAAGCAGAAATGAACTTGGAAGAGGTGATGAAATATTTACCTCTTCTTACAGTTCTTCCTTTTGATTTGATCAAAAGGGCTCCATAGTATAGATTCTTGACCAATGGAAGGCCTCTAGGATGAAGTGATGGAGTTTGGGAGGATATTTGGGCAGTGGTTGGCTGTGCCAAAGGGATTTGGAGGTGTGAAATTATGATAAGTGGAAGTACCCTTTTCTAAGAGAGGTGAGGGTCAATTTAAGAAAAGCTTGAGATGTTATTTTATAATAAACTCATTTTCTAGTTCTAATGGCTCCAAAATGATATATTTAGAGCCCAAGGTGGGGCAGGGTCTAAAACCTCTCAAAAAATAGGTTTTAGAAAGGGTTAAGTCACCATATTAACCTTATCTTTGAGACTAAACTCTTAATTAAATAGTTTGATATGTACCATGTCTCATTGTATTTTTATATTATATGGTTAATAAACTAACTATAACAATCCAAGAGAACCCCAAGTTGTTTATTATTAATATATATAACCTTATCTATGTCCTTTGTCCGAACCATAGATTTTTAGGAATGTTATATCATTTAATAATATAGTATTGGTTTTAAAAACTCAATTACGTCAATTTTGTCAGTATTTAGTATTTGGTTTTTGTGAAAAACATAACTACATCATTACTTCGAAAAAATATTATTTAATAAACCCTAACATGTCATATTAACCAAAAAATTAGTGCAATTAATCAAAAGTCTCAAATTACATTTATTTGGATATTTATAATATCAATTATTTTAATCGTTCATTATTATGGTAATTATTGCATCATCACTGTGTCATAAATAAATTAAATAATATAATGTCCAAAAATTATAAATAAAATACCATTATTTAGGAAATATTTTTATCTTTCTAATTAATATTTATAGTCAAATCTATCTTATATATATATCCCAATATTAAAAATGGTTTATATAATGAACTTTGAATTTAACATTTTTAACTCTTCTTTAAATAAAACAATAATAAATGTCATGATCTAATCTATGATGACAAAATGGGGTCATATTTTATTAATAAGGTTGTTTTTGGTTGAATTTCACTTATCCAATAGAATTAGGACATGTTTTAATATAATTATGATATCATTTGTACCCTTAATTTCCATATTTACTTTTTACTAGGGTAAATAAAAGTCAAAAGTTACTATTCACTGAAAATTATTTTCATCTTATTCAACCACATTTATATACTATTGTCAACCTTGTCTCTCAGATTTTTGAAATTCACCTCACTGAAGAGGTAAAATTATGTTTTATGCAAATTTACAAACGCTCCAACGAAGTGGGTAAAAGATAATACAAAGTTCAATAAAACTTTTATGTATATAAACATATTATAAAATGACTTCAATGAATTAAATTGAACTTATATAGTTATTATGTATCTATTTTGACCTAAAATAAATTTAAATAACATAAATAATTATCTAAATAAAAATTTCAGTTTTAACTAATAACGCAGTGTTTTTCACTATTCATCAAAATATGAACGTTTTCAGAAAAAAACCAAAAATTCACCCCAAGATAATTTCGATATTAAAAATTCAAAAATGAAGTCCATTCTAAAAAATAAAATTAATTAAATTTAAAAAACAGTGTATTACTAATCATAACGTTTAGTTGGATTGATCGTGGTGTGTTAGAATCTCGATGTTTTGTACAATACAAGATATTGCATTATTCAAAGGGAAACGTACTTTGGAAGCTTGGGGTGTTACATTCTCCCCTCCTTAAAATAATTCCATACTTGGAATTTCTAGAATATTACTGCCTAAAAAGATTCGGGTGGTTCTTAATCATATGTTCCTCGAGTTCCCGCGTTGCCTCTTCCATCTTATGATTTCTCTATAGAATATTTACTTGACGATTCGTCCTGTTTCTCAACACTTGTTCTCTGGTATCAAGAATATTTATAGGCTCTTCACAATAAGACAGATCTGGTTCCAGTTCAATTTCCTCATATGTGAGTACATTCATTTGTTCAGGCATGTATTTTCTCAAAAGTGATATGTTGAACATATCCTTAACTTTGGAGAGACTTGGAGGCATTGCCAAACGATAAGCTACAACTCTAAATCGTTCTATAATTTCAAAAGGTCTGACGTACCTGGGACTCAATTTACCCTTCTTTCCAAAATGTATAACACCCTTCCATGGAGATACCTTCAAGAAAACATGGTCTCCTACTTGAAATTCTTAATCCTTCATTCAGTTATCAGCATAACTCTTTTTCCAACATTGGGCTTCTTTGATGTGGGTTTGGATAACCTTCACTTTTTCCATTATTTCCTCAATAAGTTCTAGGCCTACTAGTTTTCATTCACCAACATCATCCCAACAAGTTGGTGTGCGACATCAGTTACCATATAATGCTTCATATGGTGCCATTTTAATTCTTGAATCGAAGCTATTATTATAAGAAAATTATACCATAAGTAAATATTGATCACACATACCTTGAAAGTAAAGTGAGAAAGATCTCAACAAGTATTTTAAGGTTTGAATATCCCATTTCGATTGTCGATCAGTTTGAGGGTGGTAGGCAGTGCTCAAATGAAGTTTAATATCTAGGGCCTTCTGAAGACTTTTCTAGAATCTTGATGTAAAACAAGGATCACGATCAGAAACAATTTATAGGGGTACTCCATGAATTCTTACAACATCATTAATATATAGTCTTTCCATATGTTCAAGTGGTAAATCTTCTCTTATAGCATGAAAATGTGATAACTCGGAAAGACGATAAAAAATGACCCATATTGCATTATTCCTTCCAGGAGTCCTTGGTAGCCCCATGAAAAAGTCCATCATAATATTATCCCATTTCCACTCATGTATGGGAAGAGGTTTCATGACTCCTCCAGTCTGTTCCTTCCATCTTTAACGTGTTGAAAAACCATACATCTAAACCCAAAATCAGAAATCCCCCAATTCATGTTTACCACAATAAATGTTCCTTCAAATATTAATACATCTTGGTACTCCTATGGTGTATAGGGAAATTAGAGCTATGAGAAACATCCAAAAATTCCCTTTTTAGATCGGGTATAATAGGAACACAATGTCTCTTCCAAAAATTCAAATATTCCATCTTCATATATAAAGTCACTCAATCTCCCATCATTCACAACTTTAATATTATTTTGAAAATCCTTATCAATAGTCTGATAACTCTTTATCCTTTCTAGTGATGATGGTTGGGAAACCATTTGAAACAGTATTGATGTTTCATGTTCCATGGTTATTCACATATCCAACATTACTTGATCCAAGAAAATAGGATCCCTTTCAACTCTCATCTTGTTCAAAACACCATGATCCTTTCTACTCAATGAATTTTCCACCATATTTTTCTTTCCTGGGTGGTAGTGTATAGTGAAATCATAATCCTTCAACAGTTCAAGTCATCTCCTTTACCTCATGTTGAGTGTTTTTTGGGAGAAAATATACTTCAAACTCTTGTTTTCAGTATAAATCTTACAATTTTCACCATAGAGATAGTTTCTCCATATTTTTAGATAAAGGATTACAGCTGCTAACTCAATATCATGAGTAGGATAGTTTTTCTCGTGAACTTTTAGCTATCGTGATGCATTGGCAATAACTCTATCATTCTGCATAAGGACACAACCAAGTCCTTTCTTTGAAGCATCACTATAAATAACAAAACCATCGTTCCTTGATGGTAGATTCAATATATGAGCATTGACTAATCTTCTCTTCAGTTCTTCAAAACATTCTTTACACTCTTTGGTCCAAACAAATTTAACCCCTTTACGTGTGACTTTGGTCAACGGGTTATCCAATCGGGCACAATTTTGGACGAAATGTCGATAATAACCTGCAAAACCAATAAAACTGCGTACCTCAATTATAATCGTTGGTTCTGGTCATTCGTCGATAGCCTTGCCCATTGATGGATAAATAGAGATTCCATATTTAGAGACAATATGGCCAAGAAAATAAATCTTCTAAAGCCATAATTCACACTTTTTAAACTTCCCATATAATTTATTTATTCTAAGAGTCTATAGAATAATGTGAAAGTGATTTTCATGATCTTCATAGATTTTGGATTATACCAAGATATCATCAATAAATACCACTAAAAATTCATCAAGATATTCCTTAAAAATTCTATTCTTTAGATCCATGAAGACAGAGGGTGAATTAGTCAATACAAAAAGCATTACTATAAACATGTAATGCCTGTACCTGGTGTGAAATGTTGTATTTAGAATGTCTTCCTTCATCACACACAACTGATGATATACAAATCTAAGTTCAATCATTGAAAAATATTGAGCTCCATGATGTTTGTTGAATAAATCATCAATGCGAGGTAGGGGATACTTGTTCTTTATTGTTATAGCATTCATCTCCCTGTAATCAATGCACAACCTCATAGATCTATCATTCTTCTTAACAAAAAGGATAGGGGATCCCCATGGAGAAACACTAGGGTGAATAAATCATTTGATACTCAGTTCCTCTAGTTGTTCCTTTGTTTCCACTAATTCTACAGTCTCCATTCTATAAGGTTCAGGGATATGGGCCTTAAACAAGGAATTAAATCAATGGAAAATTCAATTTCTCATTCCGGAGGATATCCAGGTAAATCCAATGGAAACACATCGAAATATTCTTTCAAAGTAAGTACTTCCTCTATTTATACATTCTTTCCCCCACCCATAGTTATTTCATTCTCTTCCTCCAAAATAATTGAATTTAGTAGAGCTATTGGGAGTGGATCTAGATAAGAATCAGGTGGTGACATTTCTGCTCTAAAGATAAAGTACTCGTTATCATCATCGAAAATTGTATCCTCCTTATAACAATAAACTTTCGCATCATGGTTCGAAAGAAAATTCATTCAGAGGATTATATCAAATTCAATAATGGGTATGACAACGAGATCATAAAATTAAGAACATTTATATTCCCTAATAAGAACTAATTCAAAAAACATTGTTGAAATGATACTTCCCTTAGGTGTTTTGACTGACAACTCCCTTGTTAAGTCAAATTGAAAATATATAATTTTCTTGGAAAACTAGGAATATATGAAACTTTGCGATTATCCACAATCAAAAAATTCATGGGATAAACTCGAGGAAACCATCAAATTACCTGTCACTATGTCTTTTGGAGCTTCAACCTCAGCAGTAGTGATCGCATAATATTGGCCTTGCCCCCTTGACCTTTTATGTGGTAAGTTCCCTTGGCACTTAGGACATTCATTTTCATAATGCCACTTCTCTCTAAAATTGAAGAATTTGACTTTGATAGCCTCTTTCTACCCCTTGCAATCACGATCTTGGTAGCCTTTTTCACCACACTTGTAACAGACTATCATTCCCTTAAGGCAAGTACCGGGGTTTTTCTTCCCATATTTACCACATGATGCATATTCAACTTTTCCTTTCTTCCCCTTATTCCCATTTCCAAAGAGTTCAACATATCTCTTTTTCTCTTGCTTTGCATTAAAGTCGTAAGACTAAGAGAATTATTTTTCTGTCTTGATAGTGAATGAGACAATATATTTTTATGATGATAAGGATTGTGAGACTAATTATCAATGAAGAATCTTTTTAACCCATCAAATAATTGATCAATATTACTCCTGGGGTTACGTATATAATTTGCTTCATTCCTTGCTAACAATGTAATGTTTTCCTCATACTTTGCAAAATTATCTTCCTCCTTTTGCCTCAGACTCAGAAATAGTCTATCCAGATTCACTTGATGGTCAGGAAGAATGTATTTTTCTTAGAAAATCTCTTTAAAATCCCTCCATTCCATGTTTGATACTTCTTCATCTTTTATTCTGTTTTGGATTAATGACCACTACTGATTTGCATCTCCTGTGAGGCGATAAACTGCCATGAAAACGTTTTCCCTTTCATTACTCCCCAAATAATGAAAGGAATTTATCCGTTTCATAGCTACTAATGTATTTTTACTCCCATTGAACATTGGTGGTTTTTTCATCATCATGTTGTCTCACATTGATCCTCCACGTTGTGGATCAGGGTGCTCCATACAGGTAAGGTTATTATTCATAACCTGTGTGAGTTGTCACAGTATGGTTGATAAGATGATCAGCACCAGTTACTTCACCATCTCCACTATAATTATCTTGATTAGGAGGAAAATCTTGACATGTATTATGTGCGTTGATATAGTTTTCATTCCATCCACTGGGTGCCATTTCTAAACAATGTCATACACTATATTAGTTTATGAATCGCAATACATAATTCCAAACTTGTAAAAAACTTAACATAAATTGAACAGTTTATGGATATAATCCATTGTAATAAAACAAATTTCATTGAGTCAGTATATACTCATAAACCATTCATATTGTTTTGTAAAGAAATTGAGAATTATCCTAAGCATATCCACCAGGAGTGTCGTAACCAAGAGTGCAGCAAGGCCCATTGTCGTGCACTAGTTCCCATTCGAGTCCAACTCAAAGTACTGTTTTTGAGTTTTACCACTAGGTACATTGGTTCTAGAGCTTCCTCTACCTTCTCATATCTAGACAGGAATGTATTGTTTGGAAAACCCACAAAATCTCTATAGTACCAAAATTTTAGGATGTTCTTCTATACTAATCCTCAATTTATTTCTCTATGTAATGTACTCTAATCAATGATTTTATAAATATAGCTTCCAAGGATTGTACAAAACTTCCTTTGATACCAACCGTAATGCCCCAACCCCAGTTACCCAGAGTCAGTGCATTATTAAATAACATCGGCATGATCATAAGGGATAAAATCCATAAAGAATGATCAGTTTTGTATACTTGGAAGTACTAGATACATTCATAAGTTTTGCATTACATCATGAAATAAACACATCAACAACACATTTTCCGCTTTTGAACACACATATATCCTTAGACTATCCCTGCAGGTCAACCATAAAACACTCCTTCACATCCTTGGAAAAATAATACATAGAAATGGCTGAGCTCAGATGCTTAGTAAGGATAACAATATAGCAAAAACATTCATAAATAAGCATAAACATTTAAAGAAATGTATGAGAATAAAACAAAATCCTTTTAAACATAAACTTCAGCATAATATGGAAAAGTTAAAATCAAATAATGCCATTTACATATTCACATGGATATTCTTCTAGTCAAATAATCACATGAAATATCAATAGCCTCTTTCATAATGATGGAATGCGTAATGCCAGACCCTCTAACCACATAGTCAAGGCCTTCTGCCAAGAATACAAATAAAATTTTAGAAAGGCCCTGTTCCAAGACACTAGATTGTCTCATGAGACATACATATGCATCAGGGAGCTATAGCAGGCTCCTCCCATCAGTTACTATGTCCAATGCATTCTTCATATGAAAATGTTTAAACATCACATAAACATTCGTATTAAAAATAAAATACAAAATGGAAATACTTTATCCATAAACCATGAATGGTGTAAAAATAAAAAATCAAAATTCAAAAATATCACAAAACCTTCAATAAAACATTGAAAATTTGTATCATAATAAATCAGCTTCAAACAAATTTAAAATCTATCAGGGGATGTTGACATAGATGAAATAAAATATTTTTGGAAGAGATATATTTTTCTATTTTGAAATCATTTAGAACTCATGTAATTAAAAAATAAATCATCTATTTTATAAATAGTCTTATAATCTTGTAAGGGAAGCTTCAAAGGTGTTATAATGGTGGAAAATTGTTGCACCTTCCTTATAAGTTAAAAAACATTCTTTCCTTAATTTTGTCGAAAAGGTCATAAAGGAACTTGTTTGGAAAATGATGGAAATATTCCTTTATAAAAATTTTATAAAAATTCAACAAAGGGTATAAATTATTTTAACCTATAATCTTGGAAATAGTAAAAAATTGAAATATATTTTTATAAAACACATATATGGATGATAACGTGGTCACGATAGATACTTACGTAAAAACAAAATTAGATAATAAAGAGATTGTGAAATTAACCCTTAAATTGTACTTTTCCTTGTTCAAGGCTATGTTAAAATCCTATATAATAGTTAAATAATTTTTATTAAGTTATACATGAACTATATACATAAATATGATATCAAATATGACCCTATAATATTTCATTGTTAATAATATTTCAGTAGTATCATCGTTTCGGGTGTTAACTGGTTTGTTTTCCTTTATATGCTTGGTTACGTAACCCATGATTGTTATGGATAGGATGTATTTGATTCATATACAGAATTATATTATGTTCATAAACATTATTTTTTATGATAATATTAAACTTATTCTTTAATGATTAAAATGGGAAATGAATCTCATCGCATTCGTGGATATGGTAATCCGTACGTACGTACGAGCGAAAATATCATTATATTGACGGTGAAGTCATATGTAATTGGATAGTATATCATATATAAAAATTAATAACATATTATATTAATTATTCACATTAGTTATGTTCATTATTATACCCCTCAAAAATAAATAAGTGTTTGAATAACAAACTACACCACGGCGTGGAGACGGTAAGCCGTACATACGCACATAGAGTGACATTGTCATTTATAAGATGGATAGAATAATCAATATGGTTGTACCATGTTTATAATAATATAACAGTATATGGATGATATTGGATTTATTATTTTAGAATGGAAACAACAAAGAAAGAGGAAGTGGAAGAAGAAACGAACATGAAAGAGGTGATGAGATATTTACCTCTTATTCAGGTTCTTCCATTTGATTTGTTAAAAATGGCTCCATATGTTGGATTTCTGACCAAAGGAAGGCCACTACGATGAAGGGAAAAATTTGGGAGGATATTTGGGCAGGGTTTGGCCAAGCCAAATGGTTTGGAGGTGTGAAATTAAGAGAAGGGGAAGTACCCTTTTATAAGAGAGGTGAGGGTCACTTTTGGAAAATCTTAAAATATTACATTATAATAAAATCATTTTCGTGTTATAATGTCTAAAAAACAATTTATTTCGAGTATAAGGTGAGTATGGGTCGAAAATCTCTCGACCAATAGGTTTTAGATAGGTTTAGGTCACCATATTAACCTTATCTTTTAGATTTAACATTTAGTTAAATAGTTTGACATTTACCTTGACTTTTTGTATTTTTATATTATATGGCTAATAAACATAATATAACGAGCCAAGAGAATCTAAAGTAATTCATTATTAATATATATATATATCATTATCTAATTCCTTTTGCTGAACCTTATATTTTTAGGAATATTATATAAATTAACAATATATTATTTGTTTTAAAAACTCAATTATGTCACTTTTGAAACAATTTAGTATTTGGTTTTTGTGAAAATCATAACGACATAATTACTTGGAAAAAATTTATTTAATCAACCCTAACATATCATATTAACCTAGATAACTAGTGGAATTCATCAAAATTCTCAAATTACTTTTATTTGAATATTTATAATATCAATTATTTTAATCCTTCATTAATAAGGTTATTTCTGCATCATCATTGTGTCATAAATAAATTAAATTATTTTATATCTAAATTTTATAAATACAATACTATTATGTAGGAAATCTTTTATGTTTTCTAATGAATATTTATAGTCTACATTACCTTATTTATAACCCTATTTTAAAAATTGATTAGTTGTTAAACGTTGAATTTATCTCTTTTAACTCTTCTTTAATTGAATTTATCAATTAGAGTTGTGATAAGTTATTGTAGGTCTTTCGGATTCCCACTTTTCCCATCTCCATATTAATGTTATTTTGAATCCTCTTTTCCAAAATCTTGTAACAACATTCTAGTATATGTTTTTTGATAGTTAAATATATATTTCTTTCTATTTAACTTTTAATAGCAGAATAAATGTTAATTTCCTAATAATTTATATTTCAAAACAAATTATCATTTATTCACCAAGAAATCTGATTTTTTTTATAAAATACTCTTAAAAATATTTTTAATCAACATAAATAATAGAAATCATAGTACATGAGTTATTATACTTGACATTTAATTTTCAATAAAATTTTACTTTATAAAAATTCAAAAAGATTTAATATACAATCATGTTTTAAGTATTATACTTATGAATCTTGATTCGACCTAAATAACTATTTACTAAATTTACACACCATGGTTCCGTCCATCCAAAATCATATTTTTATTCAAGAGATGGAAAATATAGGGACATGGAACCCGAAAAACAAGGTCACCCCAGGTTTAGGGGGGACAAAGTAATGAAAAATAGGAGAATCCCCTCTTATCAAATTAACTCCCTTAGGCTTCAAATAGTTGGTTTTGAGGAGACAAGTGTTGATGGGGCCCAAGGCCACCAATGAGGCAAGGTGATCTGGGACCTTATTCTTCTCATGCCTTTTGTGGGATACATGAATTATGCAGTTAAGAAGGACTCTATAGTTCTGGATAGTGTAGGAAATGGAAGTAGGTGTTGTACATTTTCCAAGAAGGGAATAATGAACAATCAGTGAGTCAGTCTATGTAAGAGTAATGTCACGACTCTCGTGTATGCATAAAGTGAGCCTGGTGGGCATAGCATTGGCCATGGAATGAATTGAATAGCCCTTACATAGAATTAAGTAAAGTGCAGGACAATTCTCCCCCAGAGTCACAAATAAATCTCCCTCTACTCATGTATCCACCAATGCATAACCCTTCCATATTAATTTAGTAACTCGTGTCAAGAGGGATCAAGAAAACCCACTACCCATGTGGTCTATCATTAGTGAGCTGAACAAGGGGGATTCCAACCTACAACACACACTGATAGGGATTTTCCATCAAATTTTTTTTAATTGAGACCATGTAAAACATAAATTACATCATTCTCACAATGATGGACCTCATTATAATAAGGGCTCCTTCGTGTCTAGCCTAGTACTCTGCCTGCCATAGACACAAGTAGCCATCATTAAAAACAATTGATTTTTCCACCCTTTTAAGACCTACATCAATTGTCTCATAAAACCATCTGTTCAAGAACGATGAATCACTTATCTCATGGGAGGAATGAGCAGTAAATCCACCAAATAAAGTCTAGATAGCATGAGACCAATTGCATTGGAGGAAGAGATTATTTTTACTCCCCTCCTGCTGGATTTTTCAACAATAACACCTTGAGACAATACAAATTTTAAGCTCCTAGATATTATAATTTTTACCCATTACATTATTACCTAATTTTCTAGAATGAAGTTATACTTTACTGGTATCATGTTGCACCAAACTATATCATTCCAGCTATCATGATGATCTTACAAGGGAAGGAGGATATGGAAGTCCTATCTCATGAATGACCCTGAAGTGGATGGAGTGAAAACACAATTATCTTGTTCATGGTTGATTGAAATCGACTCAAATATGGATTTCTTTTCTTCTTCCAAGACTACCTTGGTAAACCTAGGTTGTAGGATTTCTTCTTTAAAAGCGATCATTGGAATAAGGAATCTCAGAAACTGATAACAGAGTCTTCCCAATTATAATACCAGAAAGGAATATCCCCCATTTCTATAACCTAATGAGTCTGGTGTTGAATACTTTGGATGAGTTGGTAGATCTTACACCAGAAGGAAGAAGTATAGCTATAGACTTCTTCCTCATTTCCTGCATAGTTGAGGAACATGATCTTCCTCCAAAGCATACATTTCATAATAATCTCCCACATGAATTTAGCAAGAATCCATTAGAGCATGATGTTGAGAATTGATACGTTGATTCTTCCATCATATATGGGTCACGCCACCCTATCCCAAGAAACCCAATTTCTTTTACCCTCTAAGAAATAATCCTAGAATAATTTGTTATTTATTTTTTCAGTAGTGTTCATAACTCCTTTTGGGATGTTGGTTGAAGCTAAATCATGTATGAGAACTGCTGATAGGACACAATTTAACAGAACAATCCTATCTCCGAATGATAAGTATCTATTTTTAATGTTAAGGGCATGACATGTAATCTTACTCATGATGTGATCAATGTCTTTTACCTGAAGTCTACCTGGGGTAATTTTTTTGTCAAGGTATTCCATGGGGAAGGACTCTCATTGCATAGCCATTAGGTTACACAACGATTAGGCCTGACCTGAATCACACATGTTGGAAATATAAAGGTTTGTTTTAGAGATGCTAATGATCTTCCCACTCCAATAGCAGTACTCATAAAGGATCATCTTGATACCATGGACAGATCCCCTACCTCCATTAATTAAGACAATAATCTCATCAATTAAAATCAAGTTGGAGATATTAAGGTGGTTCAACTTCCTTCGGAAAGAGATAATTCCTCCAGTAACAAGTTACGGATGATGAGTTTGCTGACAGCATCCTTTGTGAGAATGAAGATTCTCAATGAGATTGGGAATCCCTGGTGAAGACCTCTAGTCTCCTTAAAGAATCATTAATTCTACCACCTGAATGAAACATCCATACACAGGTAGATGAAACACTTGAAGATGATATCCTAGGACATGGGAGACATCCCCATATCTATAATCATGCCATTAACAAAACCCCATTCAATCTGATAATATTCCTTATTCATAACCAATTTAATTTCCATGTTGGATCCATGGGTCTTAATGTTTATGTCCCTCAAGATTTACAATGAAAAATAGTTTTCACCCTCGATGGATCGACCCCTCCTGAAACCATGTTTCTCCATGGGGTTTCACTATAGGATACACTTGGAAAACCTCATATGAATAATGCTCACAATAATATTATAAGGAAAATTGCACAAGCTCATAGGCCTATAGTCTATGAGAGAGGGGAATCACAAATTTTTTGAATGAGAACCAGAATAGTGTCACATGCAACCCATGAAATGGAACCTCAAGGATATAAGTCTTGGATAGTACCAATAGTGTTACCCTTAATCACATCCCACACCCCCTATAAAATGATCCTCATAGACTTTTAGGTCCTAGTGCACTCTCATGGTTGATATTCATCATGGCCAGGTAGATTTTATCTTCCTATTATGTCCTATCAAGACACTCAATGTCCACATCAGATACAAGGGAGAGAATCACTTCCTAAATCTCATCACTTCCATTTGGGTATCCATTAGACAATCTCAGATTTGGGCCCAGTAGAAGATCCTTGAAGAATGAATGTGTCATGATTCCAACTGAGTCTTTATCAACTGTGTAAGAGACATCCTTGAGAATGATATTTGGTTTGATCAAATGAGTTTTCTCCTTAATGAATTCTTGAAAAACACTGTGTTTTATCACCTTCATGCATCCATTTCATCATGTTTCTCTCTTGAGCCATTCATTCATGTTTGGGGATCATTTCAGCCCATCCTTATTTCTTAACAGAGAGATCCTCAAACATTTTTTATACGATTCCACATCCAAAGTACCTCCTAATATATTGATACATTGCATCAGGGCCTACATGTTTTGGTCCACATGGGTAAATTATTTGACCACGCCTATATCCCATGATTCGTCTTCTGTAGATTTTTTGGAGATATACCCATGTATACACCTGATTCGACATACTCCACAACTCAATAACAGTATGTTTCTATCAACTAATATTTGACCAGTGTTGATAGAATAGGAAATTGTCCCAAGAGTCTTACCTATGGGAGAGATAAACTATCAGGGGAGAGTGGTCAGAAATTCCATTAACTAAATGAGTTACCTTGTCATTTGGAAACACATTTATAGCATTGATGTAGGATAGGTATCGATCATGCGATGTACAACACCACCTACTTCCCTTATTGTTATTTTAACAAGTGTAGTGATCTCTGGAGTATCCCATATCTAGAAGACCCTTTCCCGCTTTTATTTGGAAACATCCAAGTCCCCCCCCCACAGAAAAGAACCCATTTCATTCTTCTCGTCAGGATCCATGATGATGCTGAAGTCCCCCACCACAAGACACCGAAGCTCCTCAGGATCAAGGCCACTAAGATATTTAAAAATATGTTCCCTTCCTCAAGCATCGCAACATCCATACACAAAGGAATCAAAGATGTTGTATGTGCCCTTAGTTACTTTTTTAGAGATAAAATGACCTCCCACTTGAATTAATTCCATTGAGAGTGCCTTGTTCAAAAAAATCCAGATGTGCCGATTTATTGGATCAGCATGCATGAAAGTATGAAACATTTCTTTGGAATAGAACTCATTAATCTTAGCGGTATACTATTTATGTTCACTAACTGAAACAAGGAAAGAATTATTTTTCTTGACCTTTGAGGCAATGAAATCAGTTATCATCAAATCTCCAAGACCATCAGAGTTCCAAATGATCATGGGTAACATTAAAAAGAAGGATTCCTTGATTTATCCCAAGGCTCCATGGCCTCCATACAATGAGAGGAAGAAATATCCCTAATCTACCTCAATTTTTCTCTCATGAAGACTCTTGGTCTCCAGGCAGGGGAAGATGTTACAAAGGATGACGTAGTTGATGGGAGGTTGGGTAACATTCCACTCACCATACCTATAGGGGAAATGGTAGATGAGTTTTTAATGTTAGTACCCTTATACACTGGACCACTTGATTCTCTAAGAACTTCCATGCATTGTTCATCCTTCCAGCAACCAACTTGAATAGAGAGAGGACTCGCCACAATCACAACCTCCAAACACATATGAACACTAGGGAGTGGCTCTAGACTTGGATATTTTCATGCCAGTGGCATAGGGAAAAAAGGAAAGGAAGGAAGAAAACCTTTCTAGCAAACACCACTCTAAAAAAATATGATTCAGGATGAAAAAATAGGATAAGAACTTTATAGGCCTTGGAGAGTATACCAGAGGTGTGTAGGGTACAAAATCTCAACAAGGGGGAGGAAAACAATCAGAAGGAGAATGGGAGAGATTCTCAGAATCTTAAGCCATAGAAATGTACTGAGCTACCTCCAAGATCAGGACCTCACACCCTTCTAGCGGGAAAGGGAGGTCTTTGTATGGGGGTTGCCTATGATTCTGGAAGTGGCCACCTAGCCTTTTCTTTCTACATGGATTTAGTGAGTGTCCTGGTTGAAGACATCAGAAACAAAACCTTGGAAACACCAAGAATATGAAATCCCAGTTTTAGGCGACATAATCCTTCACCTTAGATTAAATTCTATCTAGGATCAAGAGAGATAGATCCAGTGTTACATAGATTCAAGACACCAAAAAATACTCTCCAAAATAAGTGTGATCATCCACACATAGAAAACCACACAAGGAGTCACTTGTTTATTGAATAAAAGATCTGTTCTAAGAATGTAATGGTAGACTGTGGAGGATGATCCAGACCGCTACGCAGAAACTCTCATTCCCCCTATGGGCCTCCATCGACCACCATGACAGATTGAAACACCTGTGGACAATGAACTAAATAGATTTGAACAGGCTTGCATAAAGACTGCCTCTGATGCAAGGATCAAACCAAATGAGTTGTGATGCATAGCCGATATCTTCACTAGGCCATAAAGACCCCAGGAATCCACATAACATCTCAAAATAAGAAGGGACAACCTCCCTTACCCAATGTGTTCCACTAGGGTCCACTGGTGACAGGCGATCGCCTCCTCAAACACTGTAGAGGGGACCTCTATCGAGATACAGGATCCCTTCCTCGACACCAATGGGGAGACCATCCAGACATCTAGGAAGTAGGATGGCAGGGATCCTTGGGATGATCCCCATAGCACAACTCTGAAGGGGCTCCCTTCAGAACGAAACAATTTAGAAGAGACGAGGGTAACCTAAAGTAGAGAAGAATCAACACCTGCTACAACATCACCTAAATCAAAGGTCAATAGAACCAGAAAAACCACCTGATCATGAGGATCCTATACCATAATAGTTAAAAAAAATTTGAAAACTAGAAAGGGCGTGATGTGCATTCTACGGAGCTTGGGGAGCATCCAACATTCAAATTTTTTAAGCCACACCATGGTTCAAAATTTATCATATAATAACCTACGAGGATAATATATGGAAACTTATTATTAAAATTTTCCATTTTGGAATGCTAAAATGACATCCATATGTTAATCTTTGAAGAAAAGATATTTATCAAGTGCCAAGAAAAATCTTTTAGTTTCAAATTTCATAATAGGGGTAAAAATTTCTTCAAAATAAAATCCTTCCACCTATGAGTAACACTTGAAATAATGAAGTGATTTGTTTCATTAAATTTATCCTTGTCAATTTTTCTGCTTTTACACTAACTTTTTCCCAATTACATACATTCTTACTAGTCATGGAACTAGTCCAAATGTTTCATTATTTTAAAATATATCTAACTCTTCATTCATAGAATCTAACCAATATTTATTTCCTAATAAAAATAGAAATAATTCAAATTTTACATATATGATATTTTTTGTTTAATTCTGTAATATTAATTTCCTTATAGTTTGAACTGGAGCATTCTTATTACCAATGATGTTGTCTGATTCCACTTGTTATGTAAGGTATTAAATTTTAGATTTTATTAACCTATCTTGCTTTCTTTATCAAAGGATTCACCTGAATCTTAATGAATGTTTTTTGGATCACATTCATTTCACTTTTTTTATTACCAAAGTAAGTCATCAATTTAATCTTCCCCAAAATTTTCAACCACTCTCACATCATAGGAATCAACCAAATTTTATAAAAGTTTATTCCAACATAATTAACATCATTCAATAGAGGAATATCCCAAGAAAATTATTTGTTCATTTTTTCATCAAAAATTACAAAATCCAAAATTTTGTTTAATTAAACAAGGACACCCTAAAATCTTGAAATATTTCACTAAAGGGTTTTTCTAATATCAAATTTTATAGGATTATATTTTTTATTCCTACCACAACCAAAATCTATTTTTTATATGAACTAAAGTAATAAAATTTTACCTCTAGATAAAATTAAATATTTTGTATTCATCCATAATAATTAATTTCATTTCCACTAAAATTTTTTTCTTACTTTTTTCCACTCCATTTTATTGATGGGTGTACAATATATTGATGTTTGATTTAATGTTTCTTCATATAGTATTTGAAATCACTTCTTATGTCATCATTTCCATTATCATTTTTTATCATCAGTGTCACAATTCTCTCCCTCCAAAGATACCACAATGAGGGGTTATAGATAATGGCCCCTCATTATCACCTCCAATAAGCGTAGAGTTAGAGACTAGAAATGAGGGTATAAAAATATTATAAAAAGTTTGTAATTACCCTTTATAATAATATTTTTTCGAGAGATAAGATGATTCATCCAGAAATACTCAATGAAATAATATAAAAGGAACCATAATCATCATAAAATTCATTATAAATAAAACTAATATAGATAAAAGTATCCAAATTAAAATATCCAAAAGAAAAGATAAAGTAGAGACATTGTATTTATTCAAGGTATGAGCTAGTAAGGTACAATATAGTCCCTGTAATCCTCCTGGAAACCTGAAAACATTTTTATATATGTTGGGTGATCATACAGGTATATTCAGTAGGAAAACCAAATTATCTCATGCACTTGTGAAATAAGTAAAGTAATGCACTTGAGGGAAAATTTTAGAACCAAAATCACCTAAACATGTCAACTATCTATCCAAAACTCACCAAGGAACACTCAACAAATAAATAAATCCATGTATAATAAAATAATAATTATTATATCGATGAATGATACCCTGCACTATTTTCCCTTGGAATTTCCACTGTTACACTCAAACATAATACATCTGAGAGATCCCATGTCTTCAAAATAACATATACTATTACCCCATAGCATGGTCACACAACATCACACCGGAAAACCCCTGGTCCAATAACCCACAACATGGTCACATCACATCTTACAAAAAATCACATTGTTCATCACAGCACAACCATTACCAGAGTTATATGGTATCCTTAAAAAGAATGACATAAAGCTCATACCCTCCTCCCAAAATGCACAACCCTCCCACCCTAATAATTTAGAAAAGGTATGTGAATTTCATATCAATCTTTAAATATGGTTTAATTACTACAATGTGAGTAAATACAGAAGGTAAGTGAATTTAATCTTACTCTTTATTTCTGTGAGATACATGCCTTAGTCAGTGCCCAATTATATTTTGTGGTGTATATACTACACCATAATTAATTATATTAATATTATACAAAAATATATGGGTATTTAAATAGCCATATTATGATATTTATATCATGGGTTTTATTTTTTAAAAGTTACCAAATCGGTAATGTAATTTATGACTCAATTTTCCATCTCTGAGACACATGCCATGTTATACACCTATATTTTGATATGAGTTATATATAATTCCTTTAAAATATTATGTCATGAATATCCTTTATTTCATGGTATTTTAATCTTTATTTAAATTCATTTTCTTACATGGGGTGTATGGTTCAAAGTTACCAAGTTATAATAGTATATTAAAATAGTCCCGTCACTTTTTGAGATTGTTTATGATTACGCTTTATTTGATGAAATATTATGATACATATCTCTAGAACACAAGGAAGTTTATTATCACCTATTTCTTCATTATATATTCATGTATTGGAACAATTTTTTCACTCTTTGGAGCATAATAGTTTTAAGAAAGTGTTTTTAAAAAATCATTGAATTTACCACTCTCTTCAGTCGAAAATCTAGGTTCATTCAAAACCATGTCTTAGAAAAGGAATCCAAAAATATTATGTTAATATCCTTTGATATTTATAAGAAAATATAACCCAATTTTTACCTTTTAAAACAAAAGGGCTTTTAATAAGGAATGTTCATTTCATTTTCTGGTCGAGGAACATTTATAGACATTTTACGATGTAAAAGGAATGTTCTATGTGTTTGGGTTTATCAACCACCATGACTAACATTCCATTGAATATTTCTTTATGTTATGAAATAAAATTATTTTATAAAATAAAACGTCTTTATAATATTATTTTAATTTATTATTTCAATGTATTTTCAAATAAAAATGTATTTAAAATGTTTTCAAGTTCTTTTATTTATTTTCAAGGAAAATGGATTTCAAAATATTTTCAAGAATATTTTATAATAATTCAGGTAAAATGGTTTTAAAAATATTTTTAATCATTATTTATAAGTTTTATTAACAATAAAATGGTTTTTAAAAGTTTTTATGTTTTTAAGATTACTTTTTCAAAAAAGAAAGGATATATATCTCAAGAAATGTTTTAAAAATATCATTAAAAATTACTTCTCATCTAAGATAACATCTGTTTGTGTTACTCATGAATTAATAGGGAAATGATTCAATGTTTCCATTTATATTCTTTCTCTAAATGATATATATTTTTGATGAATGATTTTTATGATACCCATTTCTCTTTCACTGGTTATAATCTTTTGAAACCAACTTCATTACACAGGTTATGATTTTGATGAAATGGTTTTGAAACCTATATCTATTTACACATGTTATTATAAGATTACATGTTAACAATACCCATTTCATTTTATGGTTTATGATATTATTGTTTATGATTTTGTGGAAATGTTATGTATGATTTTATTATGATATGAGTGGGACCTATATCTCCCTCCAATGTATTAGGTGACAATTTATATCTCATCACATAGAATAAGATGATCTTGGGAGTGAACCATGACTTATGAGATGGTTATGGGAGTGAACCATGACTACCAAGATGGTATGAGGGGTGAAATCATGCTACTAATATCCTCATGTGAGTGAACCATGACTACTAAGATAGTATGGGGAGGGAACCCCTACTACTAAGATTGTTTTGGCAGTTATTCCTTATCTACTATGGAAATAATATTTTATACACTTATGTGTCTACCATAATTCCATGTTTTATTCCTATGCTATGATTTCAGGGATTATGTTCTTTATTTCCTTATAATTCATGTGTTATAAAATTTCAATCTTTATTCATTGATTTCTATTTATGATTTTGATATGTAGGGTTAGATATCATAATTTTATGATCATGTTCTCATACCCCTATGCTAATTTTTATGCTCACATGCCTCCATTGTTTACCCTTACTGAACATATGATCTCACCCCATTTCAAGTTTCCTTCCCTAGGTTATGAATAGTAATATTAAGTATGATTTTTCTAATAATGGTTCTAGTTATGAAGAATCGATTGGGAAATAATTTATCTCACTTATGTACCCGTGTTTTTGATTCCATGTTTTCAATAGAACAAAACTATTATGGACTTTAGGGGATCTATTTTTATAATTTATTAAGTATTCCTAAAAAGTAATATAATGTATATATAGGTTAAGAATGGGGTCATTATAGTTTTTAACATATTTAAGGATCTGTTTATATTTGGAATTTAATATTATAAAACCTTTGTAAGAACTATATGTCCATGTCTAAGGATAATTCTAAGGATAGGGAAAGTTATAAGAAAATTTCATAGAATTTTGTTAAACGATAGAGTTCTTGGTTTCCTATAAATACAACCTTGTCTGGATACTACTAGTGGATGTGTCTGGAATAGATATACCTTGGTGTAATAACACTTAAAATATGTCTAAGTCTCAACTTGAGGTAATCAGGTACATGACAACAGGCCTTGCTGCAAACCTGGTTTGACACTCCTGGGGGATATGCATCAGAAATTAAAAAAATCATCCTGAACCATTATGAATTTTCTGAATAGATTATTACTATGAATAACCTAGGAAAAACCTAATGTGTCATTGGATAAAAGTTAGGTGTCATGATTTAAACATCCTATAAGTAAATTTTCATGATTATGTGGTTTTATTATATAATATGTGTTTTCACCCCATGATTTATACTTTTAGTTAATGCAGGAAATGAGATGGAACTCAGTTGACATTGAGTCTGTTGGTCAATCTGGTGATTATGATAAATTAAATTTGATAATGACTGGAGGGAAATATATTGCAATTATGATGAATCAACTGTCACGATAAATGATTAACAATGTGAAATTGGGTGATATTCCTAACACATTACATAAGAGAAATATGGACTTTTAAAAATGTTCACATCCTAATGAGGATAGAGGAAAAAAGATTTGTATTATTTCATGTTAAGAATAATTGGAGAATAACCTTTAGTAATTCTTCAAATGGAGGGGAAGATGATATCTCTACAAGAAAAAAGGTTTATATAGAGATGATTTTTCATGGAGTTCAATGTCTCATATATGGAGAACATGGACATTACCTAACTCAATTCCCTTACATAATAATCTATTTCTAAAACAAAAAATGATCTATTTCATATCAATCATTAATGTGGAATTATTTAAGTATTTATGTGATTGTATCCAAGAATTATTAATACTAAATTATATAAGGATTATTCAGTTTATGTTTTCTGATAGGGATTTTCATAAATTTGTTAAATTGTTAAAATGGATAAAAAAGTGATTTAATAAAAATGTGATATTCATGGGAAACACAATATTAACGGAGAGATAACCCTTAATTTTTTTCCTAATATTAACATAATTATTTTTTGATATGTGACATGATGGATATACATAAGTGAATTTGATGGTGCTAATTACACTAGATCTTGTTATTTATTGGATAAAAATGTTGTCTATAAAGTCATGGATGAAGTTTAATATTTATTGGATTTGAGGAATATATCTAGTGACCTTTGGAATAGGGATTAATTCATTTTTTCGAGAATCATTTATCGTAATTCAAGTTATTATCTTTTTTTAGAGAATACATGATGAGTGTATTCACATGTTTGGAATGTGGTAACAAAAAGATACTTTGGGAAATATGGAAGATCAATTTTAAGATGATTTTGTTCCTTTATTTCTAATGTTTTGGATTTTTATCATTCATGAGGGTTATAGGGTTAAACATTTATGGGGTATTTAGGGTAAATTTCAGATGAAGTGTTTATTTATTAAGGTTTTATTGATAACCATAGTTAAAATTCTATTTAGTGATTAACCTTATTTCAAGGATGTCCATCGTATATATTTTGGACATTATATTAGTGTGGTATTAGAAAAGGAAATCACATATGTCAGTTGACATCCAATAAATTCTAGCAAGTCCACAGTTTCTTTAACCCGTGACCTAAGGACAATAAGTATTCCTCCCCTACAACCGGCCTACGAGGTGTCTAAGTTAATGTGTAATTATTTATCATGAATAAATATTCACGTTGAACCAGTGTTTTTACTTTTTTTTAGTATAGATATTAATGTATTAACCATATTGAATTTAAATAATATTTAGATATAAATTATTATACATATCAATTTTTATAGATGTTATGATCCACTAAATGTTTATTTTACTTCTTAAACATCAAAGTTAATTTCTGAACATCCATTAAATTAAGTAATGGATGAATTATAAATTGATAAAACCATAACCAATGAATGAAATTCTTTTTTATTAATATAAAAATTAAGAATATTTCTTAATATTTTTTGTCAATAAAATAAATACTCAATGTTCAAAAAACGATCAATTATTTTTGTCATAATACCTTATTTTTTTGCTGATAGGCTTTTAAATTATCACAGATTTAAGAAATTGTGGCCCTAAAATTTTCATTGATCATTCATTTGTTTTTTATTGATGTCCTCAATAACTCCTTATAAATAATTATTCTTTTCTTAGAAGTCCATATTTTCACTTACCACCTATGTTCCCCTGTGTGTAAACCTTGTTATGAGTTACTTTGAGAAACTGTTATTATAAGGACTCGGCCTTAAAAAATTACATAATAATGAATTAAATGAATAATTAAAATTTTGGATCTTTTTAGGTTTAATGTTTTAGATAATTAGGCCATAACTATTACATTTCAACTTGAAAATTTCATGTAGACACAACTACTCTGTATCAATTTTTTTCATAAAATAATGACTTTTTAAAAAGAAACATGTCTAGTTCAATGTTTTAGACAACATGAAATTTTCTTTGATACCATCCTTGACCATATTCATCTTTATGTTCTGTGGAAAACATTTCAAAAACTTGGGATGAGTATAAAAATCTCAAAAAGTGTTATAAAATAAGGAATGGAAATATAACCCACCAATAAATAAATAAAATAAAACCATACTTTTTGATCATAACATACCTCATGAAATCATAAGATTTATGAATAACACATAGAAATCATAAATCATAAATGTAACTTGTGGAATAAAAACCTACTTATTTTGTAGCTATCACAACTATGTAGGGAGTTACATTGGAGTACCCATCATGGTATATTCCCTAAATCTATTAGGAGAAACATTAACGTTTACCTCTGTCAAGTTACCCAATGCATTGGAGAGCTATCTCATGATCACCTGCCCTAGGTTTATCAGAGAACCACCTGTATTCATAAACAATGTCAAAGAATGATAACATAGTCATAACACAGAAAAAAAGAAAAAAATAAAGATAACATTTACACATTCTTATCACAATATATTATTTCTAGATATTGACATAATCAATTCTTTATCAAATTATTTTCAAAAAATAGTAAAAACATTTAATAAAATGATTTTTGAATCAAAGTGTTTGATACCACTTTAAAACTTATAAATGAATCATCCTTTGAAAAAATTAATGTTCATATAGATAAATCCAAAAATACATTTTGAAAACAAGGACATCAATGAGAAATATTTAGATGAAGAAATTTTTGAAAAATTTTAACCGATATTTCAGTTAAAGAGTTTCTAACAGAATAATAGATGCTTGAATACAAATATTAGAGGAATAACATTAATTTAAAAGTTTATAAAATAATAAGGATAAATCTATTCATGATATAATATTCCATAGGAGAGTATATATACCATATAAGAGTGAATTGGGGCATAACAACAACGAATTCTCAATGGAATATAAATTGAGACAAAATCACTTATAAAAATTGTATCATAAGATTAAGGATAAATAAATTACATCATAATGTGTAAAAACTTTAAATACACTCAATTTGATTTTATATTCTGTTTAACTCAATTAGATAACATTCACACATTTTTTTGTACCAATAACACCATTGACTTGGATGTTTAACACGTTGAATGGAAATTGAGTTATGATTACTATTATCAAGTTCATATCGATGACTTGAGAATTTATCAATGGAGTAATTATGTGTATTAAATGTATATCCACCCAATGTGGTGTGGAAATTACTACATAAATAAATAAATAGTTATTTAAAACATAATTTTTGAGTAAAACATTCAATGTAGTTTGAGTGAATCCCAATGACTGGAAATTGAAATTAGAAATTCCCTTACCAATTTGGTAACTTAGGAAATAAACACCATATGAAATAATTATTATACAATGTTGTTGTAAATACACATAAATTAATTTATATCAAACATGTAATAAAATCATGGGTATTACATACCACACACAAAAGTAAATAGTGGCAATATAGCATTAATCTCACGGGAATAAGACGTGAGATGAAATACCCTTACCACGTTGTAATCAATCGAGTCGTATGACCCAAAGTTAATAACAAAAAAATGAATCAAATAAAACCATGAATATAAATATAATAAAGTTAATACATTTCAAATCTTAGTAAACAATACACCACATGCAATAAATAAGTGTCGAATAATGGATATCTCGCGGAATTAAAAGTGAGATAAGAAATCCCTTACCTCATGTCTGACTTGACTCGATCGTTCTTTAATCACCTGAATAATAAACGAAAGTTAATTTCTACTTGATTAAGAAATATTTTCTTGTTTATTATTCATTTTATATCAATTATTTATTTGATATAACAATTATCTAATTCTTTGAGTTCATATCAAACTTTTTGTCGATGTTTGGAGCTTGAGCTAAAAATGAAGTTTTTATAATTATAAATAGTCCCTGTGGTCGAAATTCCATTATCTCCAGAATTATATAAATGATTTATATATCATATATATCATATATATCCAGTAAATATATATGTATTTATAATATTACATAACATTTGGAGATAATAAATGAAATGCACCGTTCATGAGAGGGTAAGTCGTAAGTACGCATGAAGGCTACTTTCACTAATATTACATATTTAATGGAATGAAAATGTAATGATAAATAGGTAAATTATATTTCTAGTATAATATAATATATAATTTAATTATCTCATCCATTTATATTTTCCACATATGGTATGAACGAGCCATATCACTTTGATGGGGTGGTAGTCCACACTTCCACAAATGAAATTATTTTGTTTACCCATTATTGAAACAATAAAGGGATCATAAAAATGGAAAATAAATAAGAATATAAACAATATTAATATAATATATATCACATATATATAAAATTCCATCATAAGGGCCACTATGAGAGGTTGTAGGATATAATTGAACAATCTTCATTTCGTGAGGTAGTGGTTCATCATCCACAGAAACAATATGTTATTTACCTATTTGATAGAGGTGTGTGTAAGTGTAGTTCTAATACTTCTCATAAAAACAACCTATTATATTTATAATAATGGTTTTGTTATAAAATAAAAGAATAAAAAGTTTTTCTGGTGTTGGGGAAGTAAAATAAAACAAAAGAATTTAAGAGAAGATGTTACCTTTAAATCGGGTAACTCCCATTGGTTTGAACCAAAAGGTTTACATGAAGTTCCTTATGACTAAGGTAAGGCTTATAGGAAGATGAGAGGGATGTATTCAGATTAATTGGGTAGATTTTAGACGAGACAAGGGGATTGACATGTGTGTGGAATGGGTTATAAGTGAGGGATTTTTATAAGGGAGAGGATGGGATCTTTAGGAAACCATGAAAATATTATTTTATTATACAATGAGTTTCGGTTTATAAAGGTACAAAATACATTAAAGTAGAAGATAAGATGACTCATGTTCAAAATAATGTCATAAAAAATAATTGGATTGGTTTTGGAAGTTATTGTAATCATTATAATCTTATTTATATAAATCAATCATTTATGAGGTAAACACTGCATCATTATTGTGTCATTAAAATTTTTATTTATATGATTTCTAGAAATTATAAAAAAATAACATGATGTGGGAAATATTATTATCATTAAAATGAGTATTTATAGTCAAATAAATAAATTACATAACCACATTTAAGAATTTATTTACTAAAATATATATGTTTAAGTGATTTTTGTCTTTACTTAAAATTAATTAATATAAAGTGTCATTATCACTCCCAAGTAGCCCCATGGGGTCCCAAAATCGACCCAAAGATTCCCATTGTCAGACATGTATCAAAAAATATGATTAGTACATATGTTAGGGTAATTATTATTATTATAATAATATGTTTTTACCCTTATTTACCAGATATACCCTTTAACCATGGTAAACAAAAATTTTACTGAAGTAAATATTCATGATTTATAAAAATAAAAGTTACCAATTTACACAATTTAGACCTCTTGATTCTATATATGGAATCAATTTTTTAAAATTCAAAACACAGAAGTGGAATAAATTAATTTATAATTAATTCCCGCAGTCAAAATAAAAAGCATGTTTTTAAGGAATAATAACAATCAAAATATTGACACTTATTTATGTCCAATTTCAAAGTTAAATTACTTCCAATGAACAACATTGGATTAAATTGTATAAAATTAATATAATTAAACTTGAAAACCAATTAAAAAGATAATATATCCTTATAAATAATTTAAATTAAAACGATGTTTTGAATTAAAATATAGTATTTTTCATTATTCATTAAAATTTGAATTTTATCAGAAAAATACTAAAAATTGACCCAAAGTAAATTTTGATGTCCTTATTAGAAAGAATAATTTTATTTTGTCAAATAGAACATATAAAAGTGACCAAAACAATATTTAAATAGGGTTCTCCATCAAAAGGAAGTAAATCAACCTTTTTTTTAATATTAGAGTATTTCTGTTTAAAATCATATTCGTTTTTATTTTAGGCCTCTAAAATTTATTGGGTCAAGGTAAAAACATTTAAAAAACATGTATATTAATATTTTATCTCGTTTTATCTATTACCATCAATACACTATCGAGGTGTAAACTACCTTTTAAAATAATATTATATTATTATTTTTCAGTATGACTCAACATTGTGTGCAACATAAGAATTCAAACAAACTCGTTGTTACTTATCGAGTACTCCATAAAACTTAGCATCACATTTAAAGTAAAATTAATATTTAATTCTCAAATTTTAATAAATATGAAAATTTTATATACATTATTTACATGGGATGTTACAACCTTCACCCCTTTTTGGAATTGAGTCCTCACAATTTTAAAATTGGGCTTGGAAACATCATTGAAAGTCCCAAATCAAAAAAAAAGAGACAATAAAAAAATCTCTTTAAAAGAAATAAAGTGAAATAAAAAGGTCACCTGAGATAGCCCATACTAGGATTCCATGTAGGAAAACATGTATATAGAAGAGAAACAAACCATCAAGGTTTGATGGAGAGTGGTAGAAAACATTATTAAGAGAAAGTTAACCACCATAAAATCACAAACATGTGATGGGTTAAACAGTCTTTGATTCCCCAGTTGGAAAAGTAAACAGTCAATTTTTTTATTTTAATTTAATGTTCATAAAGTTGAGGAATTTATTTAAGAGCTTTATAATAACATAAGGAAACATAATTAATTTTCATGTATACTTTCATCCTTTACTAGATTTTAACCACAAACTCGTCTTTTCTCCAAAGGATGCATATTCAAGATGACTTGTTCACATTGAAATATCTCTAATCAACATCTAGAGAATCACATAATCCTTAAAAGATGAACTATATTTTTTCCCTATCGTTATACATTAACCTAAAAATTGTTAGTAAAAGATCAGATAATCCCCAAAATGGATAATATTTTACAAAAAAATATACTCTTAATATCCAAAAATATTCAAACAATACCCAATGTTCAACAAAGACCATTCAATAAAAAAGTGTCCATAAAATTCTTCAATGTATTCCAAATGAAGATTGAATCCCAAATCTTGAAAGGATTTAATTACATAGCCTTCCAATATTAATCTTAACATTTATCTCCAAACAACATTAGTTACTCTTAAAGTCTCATACTAAAAAGTAATTAACCTAATCATATATTCTCTACAATAGGATAATCATTTCCATAAATAAACCAAATATTCAAATTTATACAATAAACACATATATTCTTCCAAAATAAAATTTCAACTATTACACCACAAATGAGATCCCTTTTTACTTTATTTTCCTTATTCATATAATGTTTCCAAAAGTGCAAACATATTCTAAAAAACCATTATCATTTAATCTCCAAATAATTTTCCTATATTAAGGATATCTATTTGATAAAACATAAGTTCCCAAAATGAACTTATTATTGATCCATAAAATCATTTAACTTAAATGAATAATTCATACTAACCAAGGACTTCACATAAGACAGTGGTAGGAGATGAACCTTTATCACCCTTTGGTTGATGGTTCGATTCTTGTGGCCTTTCTAGATGCGACGGGTCATCACCCAGCTTACGGGTTGTCCTTTTTATAAAACTGAAAATTATCCATACCATGTTTTAACCTCAATAGTTTTTTATACCTTTCATTTCCATCCCATTATATTAATACCTCATCATATTATATATTTTCATTTATTTTACCTACATATGAAAAAATAAAACTATTCCCAATAGAAAGAATATCATACCTTGATCATGGTGTCCATATTGTCTTATCATAATATTGTTCAGGTAGGTAGATGCTACATTCATTATAACAATGATTCATAGATCCTTCAAAATTATTTTCTTCCTTCATCCAAATACACCATGTACAACATGGTTCATATGGGTGTTCACTGAAAAACAATTTTAGAAAATAATCATCTATGAGATATAATATCGAAATATCTGAAAAAACATGATATTTATAAAATATTCAGACCTATTTTGAGTTGAAACTATCAATCAATTTTCCCTCTAAAATGCCATAACTATGTTCTGAGATACTATATTGTAAAAGAAAATAAAAATAGGTTGTGTAAGGGTCTCCTACTTCAGCAAATTTTTCAAAATCATAATATGTTTCAAAATCCTATGATAAGGTAAAAAGTGCCTTGATAATATTTATAGAATAAGGATTTAACTAAAATAATAGACATAGGGACAAACAATGTGTTAATAAAAAATTTATAATCCCTGAAGATTTCTAAACCGAATTCTAATACCAACTATAAGGACTCAACCTTAAAACATTACATAATCATGAATTAAATGAATAATTCACCTTGGAGATCTTTTTAGGTTTAGGGTTTGAGAGAATTAGGTTATAATTATTATATATCAACTGGAAAATTTCATGTCGATGCTACTACTCAGTATCCAGTTTTTCATAAAATAAAAACACTTAAAAAGAAACTTGTCTAGTTACATGTTTTATACAGCATGACATTTCCATGATCCCATATGTGACCTAATTCATCTTTAAGTCATGAGGAAATCTTTTCAAAAACTTGAGATGACCATAAAAATATCAGTAAGGGTTATAAAATAAGGAATGAAAACATTAACCCATCAATAAATACAAATCAATGAGACCATACTTTTTTATCAAAACATTCCTCATGAAATCATATGATTTATGAATAACTCATCGAAATCATAAATTATAATGGTAACATGTGGAATAAAAAGTATACATACATTGTAGTTATCACAGTGACATAGGGAGTAAAGTTGGAATACCCATCATAGTATATTACCTAAATCACTTTGGAGAAACATTAACGTTTACCTCAGTCACATTACCAAATGCACTGGAGAGCTATCTCAGGCTCACCCACCCAAGGTTTATCATGGAACCACCCGTATTCGTAAACAATGTCGAAGAACCATAATGTAGTCATAATACAAAAAACAATCATAAATGAAAGATAAAATTTCCATATTTCTATCATAATATATTATTTCGAGATTTTGACATAATAAATTCTTTATCAAACCATTTTCAAAAACTATTTAATAAGGATATTTTTTAATAAAACTGCGCCATAAAACATTGAAACATTAAATGGATAATCATTTGAAAACATTAATGTCAATATAAATAAATCATATATACAATTTTTAAAACAAGGAAATTAATTAAAAATATTTAAAATAATAATTCTATTAAACATTTTAACCGATTTTTTAGTTAAAGAGTTTTTAACAAATTGAGAAATAGTTGAATACAAATAATTGAGGAATAAAATTTAATCTGAACATTATAATATCATTAGAATAAATGGATTCACACATATTCTTGTAACAACAACACCAATGACTTGGATGTTTAACTCCATGAATGGAAATTGAGTTAAGATTACTCTTATCAAGTTCATATCGATGAATTGAGAATCTATCAATGGAGTGATTATGTGTATAAAAATTATATCCACATAAAGGGGAGTGTAAATTAAAACATAAATAAATAAATAGGGATTTCACACATAATCTTGGAGCAAAATAATCAATGAATTGTTTCAGAAACCCAATGAGTGTAAATCGAATTAGAAATTCCCTTACCGATTTGGTAACTTACGAAACATACACCCCATGAAAGAAGGATCATATAATGAAGTTTTAAATAACCATAAATGAAATTATATTACACAATGAATACAATCATGGTCAGTACATAAACCACAAAAAATAAAATAGTGGCAATATAACATGAATCTCACTGGAATAATAAAGGAGATGAATACTCCTTACCACATTGTAATAAATCGATTCGTATGACCAAAAGTTAATAATCACCAAATTAATCAAATAATACCATTAATATAAAGAGAATAATGATAATATATATCAAATGGATGTAAACAATACATCGCATGCAAGAAATAAGGGGCGAACAATGGAAATCTCGCTGCATTAAAAGTGAGATAAGAAATCCCTTACCTCGTGTCTTACTTGACTTGATCTTTCTTTAATATCATGAATAATAAACTAAAGTTAATTTATACTTTTTTACGAACATTTTTAATGTTTAATATTCCTTTTTATCAATTATAACATTGATAAAACAATTATTTAATTACATGAGTTCATATCGAACATTTTGTCGATGTTTGGAACTTGAGTTAAAAATGAAATTGTTATAATTATAAATTGTCCATGTGGTCAAAATTACATTATCTCCAGAATTATATTAATGATTTATATATCATATATGACCAGTATATATATGTATTTATAATTTTCCAAAAAATTTTGAGATAATAAATGAAATGTACTATTCATGGAGATGGTAGGCCATACGTACACATAATGCTACAGTAATTTCTATTACATATTTAATGGAATTAAAATGTAATGATAAATATTTATATGGTAATTATAGTATAATATCATATATAATTTAATTATCTCCATCCTTTATACATTCTACCTATGGTATGAACGAGTCATATCACCTTGAGGGGGCGGTAGTTCGCACTTCCTCAACTGAAATTATTGCGTTTACCCAATAGGGAAACCCCAAAGGTGTGATATAAATGGAAAATAAAGAATCATAGAAAAAATATAAATATAATATATATCACATATAAATAATTTACATAATAATGGCCATCATGAGAGGCATTAGGAGATAATAGAAAAATCTTCATTTCGTTAGGTAGTAGTTCGTCGTCCACATAAACAATATGTTCTTTACCCATTAGATGGAGGTGTGGTAAGTGTAGTTCGAATACTTCTCATAAGAAAAGGTAGTATATTTAGTATAATTGTTTTGTTATAAAATAAATTTAAAAAAGGGTTTATGGGGTTATATAAGTAAAATAAAACAAAAGAATTTAAGACAAAACGTTACCTTTCAATTGTGTAACTCCCTTTGGGTTGAACCAAAATGTTTACTTGAAGTGTCTTCTACCTATGTTAAGGATTCTAGAAGGAGGAGAGGGAAGTAGGATTATTAAATTGGTAGATTTTTTCTGATCCAATAGGCTTGAGAATTGTGTGTAATGGTTTATAATTGAGGGATTTTTATAAGGGGGAGGAGGGGCTCTTTAGGAAAGCTTGAAATTATTTTTTTATTATATAATGAATTTCATTTTCTAAGGTCTAAAACTCATTAAAGTCGAATCTAAGATGACTCCTGTTCTAAATAAAATCATCCAATAATAATTGGACATGGTCTGGATTTTGTTTTAATCTTTATAATCTTATTTATTTAAATCAATCATTAACAAGGTTAACACTTCGTCATTATTATGTCATAAATATTTTTATTTATTTGATGTCTAAAAATTATAAAAAAAATATCATGACATATTAAATATATTTAACTATAAAATTAATATTTATAGTCAACGAAATAACATATATTACCCCATGTAAGAATTTATTTAATATAAGATATATTTTTAATTCATTTTTGTCTTTACTTTAAATTAGTTAATATAATGTGTCATTATCACTCCCATGTGGCTCCATTGGGTCCCAAAATTGACCCCAAGATGCTCATGGATAGAAATGTATCAAACAAAAAAATTAGGAGACATGTTAGGGTAATTTAATATTATTATTATAATATTTGGTTACCCTTATTTAATACATATACCGTTTAACTAGGGTAAATAATATTTTTAATAAAGTAAATATTCATAATGTCTAAAAATAAAAGTTTCCTATTTACTCATTTTGTACATATTAATTCCAAATATTGAATCTTTTTTTCCAATTCAAAATACAAAATTGGCAGAAATTAATTTAAAATTAATTCCCATTATCAAAATAAAAATCATGTTTTTAGTGAATAATAACAATCAAAATATTGACACTTATTTATTTCCCATCTAAAAGTGAAATTACTTCCAATGACCAAAATTTGATTAAATGGTAAAAACATAATATAATTACACTTTAAACCCAATTAAAAAGATAATATAACCTTATAGATAAATTATATTAAAAGGTTGTTTTGAATTAAAATACAATATTTTTTATTATTCATTAAAAAATGAATTTTATAATAAAAATTCCAAAAATTTACCCAAAGTAAATTTTCATGTCTCAATTTTGAAGAATAATTTTATTTTGTCAAATAGAACATATAAAGGTGACCAAACTATATTTTAATGGGGTTATCCATCAAAAGGTGGTAAATTGACATTTTAATGAATATTAGAGTATTTATGCTTAAAATTGTATTCTTTCTTATTTTAAGCCTCTAAAATTTATTGGGTAAACATAAAATAATTTAACAAACATGTATATTCATATTATAGTTAGTTTTTTCCATTCCTGCCAATAAAACTACTAGGCGTTAACTTTCATTTAAAAAAATGTTATATTTTTATTTTCCAGTGTGACTCAGCATTGTGTGCAACATAAGATTTCAAAGAAACCTGTTGTTGTGTATTGGGTAACCCATCTAACCTAGCATCCCATTTAAATTGAAATTAGTATTTAATTCAAAAAATTTAATAAACATGAAAATTTTAGATTTTTATTTACCTGGGATGTTACAGTTTTCCATCAAACATTCCATTTTTAAAAAGAAGTTTAAATGTTCATTTTAATGATTTTGGTTTTGTGAAAGGAAATATCAAGTATTACACCTTTGATAACCAAAAAAAATCAAGGTTGAAATTATTTTTAAGGGTGTTTAATGTAACAACCAGATATTTTCAAAAAAAAATTATTTAATTTATTCATTTTTAAAAATTTTATTTCACACAACACTGAATATAGTTATTTTATATATATTAAAGCACAGAGTTTGGTTTTTTTCATACACAATGAAAATTTAATCATTAACTAAATGAAATATAATGGACATAATCCTCTATACAAAACACTAATGTATGCATATGTTTCAAGTAAGACTGACTTTCCTCGATGACTTGCGTAACACACAAAAAGAGTGTTACCAAACATTAATATATTATTTAAAAATAAATTAATATGTAACCTATTCATTAAATTATATTTTATGAATATTACTAACTAACTCATGTAAATATTTGGTTATCATAAAATATAAACTAGATTAATTAGTTACAAATTAATTAGAAATGAATATATAAACCAATTGAATAAAAAATGAATATTTCTATATAAAACTATTATTATGCTCACAAAGTTGTTTTAACCATGATAAATTAAATAAATTATAATTATTGATTATTTTTAAATTAATATATATATTATATATCTGATGAAATATTTTTTATATTCATCAAATACATTTTATAATCCGAATATAAGAATAAAACCAATTTAACACATAAAACACAATATTTTTAATGTAATTTTGCCACCTTTTAAGGGGGAGACCATTTTAAACCCATTTTTTGGAACATGTAAAGATTTAATATATCCAAATAAACTTCATATTTTAAATTTAATAAAAAAATTAAGTTAGTTTTAATTTATGGTATTTTTCTGTTATGTTTTATTATTTTATGAATAGTAAAAATACCTTGTTTTAGTTCAAATTTACATTTTTATCTAATTTTTTTATAAGGATAAATTATATTATAAATTGGTTTAAACTTTTAATTAGATAATATTTCTATAAATTCATCCAATTTATGTCATTATAACCAATTTCATATTGAATTTGGATAAAAACATAGCAAACCTTTGATAATGTTGACATTAAAACATGTATTGTCAACTCGGGTGTGGGATTAAATTTAAATTAATTTCTACCACACATGTTATTTGAATTTGTCAATATTGATTCCATATTTGGAATAAAAATAATTTATAATTTATAATAATGTAAACTATGTTTTTGACCAAAACTATTAGTTAAAATGATTAGAAATAATTACAACGAGTAGAGTTAAATTAAGATTAATAAGGGAATTACCCATAAACATAAGGAACAAAAAGACCTATAAACCTCTACCAATTCTATAGTGTGGAAATATTTATACCCTATAAAACCATTTATATTATTTTTATCATTATTTTATCCACTTGAAATAGAAAAACATGGGTGAGGTTTCCCTTTTCTAAAATATTACAAGAGTGTCACTCCCCTCCATTATAAAAGGCCTCATATCCTACCACTTCCTCACACCTCTAGAGACAAATTGGATCACCCAACCTATTCCCAAATATCTCCCCAAAATCCATAAATTCCTACTTTAATCCTCCTAGGGGAATAAATCCTTTCATGGAATCCATTTTGTGAAAACCAGAAGGAGTTACCCAATTAATAGGCATCACCCTCCTTCAAACTCATTTATTTAGTTTTCTTTAAAAACTCCCAAAAATAAACTTATACCCAAATTTTATAACATCAAAATTATCCCAAATACTCTATTATTTTTTATGCTAACATTTTGACCTACACTTATGCCTACATTCATCTAATGGGTAATGAATATATTGTTTATGTGTACGGTGAACTACTTACTCACTAAACAATGATTGTTCATACTTTTTAATGACTCTAATGATGTAAATTATGGATAAAACTCCATTTATATATTTTATATATTATATTTATTATTTCTTTAATATGTTGTAATAATATTACCACACCCATCATCATACTTTCCATCTTGTGTAAATGCGATAATTTCGTTTGAGGAAGTGTAGGCTACCACCCCATCAAAGGGTTGTGATTTGTTCATACACAAAATGAAATGAATTAAGGATTATTTTATTCAATATATATGATATATATAATATAAAAAATATACTTTATTAGTGATATATATATATATATATATATAACTTTCTTTCTTTCGACACGACAATTAAACAGAAATAGTTTTCATGCATACGTGTGACATACCGTCTCTATGAACGGTGTATTCCATTTTATACTTCTATATTATTTGGATTACTATAATAAACATATAATGAATATAAATTATATTTAAATAATTTTTTACATTCTAGAAATCATGATATAAATATAAGGTCCAAAGATATAACACAATATGATGCATTCCAACAACAAAGTGGATATTACCCAAAGTAAAACATTAACAAACAATTGTTTTCATGTGGGGAATATAACGATATAATAAAACATTATATGATATTTTAAGTAATATATGGTTTTTTTATTGTTGTATAATAAATTTATATTTTTTATACATGTGTTTTTAATGAGTATATTATAGTTAAGACTCATGGTAATGGAATTTCATCTCACTCCTTATTTAAATGAGATACATGCCTTATTCACATCTCATTTTTTGTGTGTGGTGTGTATACTAACCATTAATTTATTACATAAATATTATACTTATATTTATGGGTATTTACATAACCATTTTATGTTATTTCTATCATGGAGTATATGTTTAAAATGTTACCAAATTGGTAATGTAATATTTGTCTCAATTTTCCTTATTTGAGACACATACCATGTTATGATGTATATTTTTATATGATGTGTATATACAGAACATGAAATGTTATGTCATAAATATCCTTACTTTCATGATATTTTAAGCTTCATTTAATTTAATTTTCTTACTTATTTATTATGGTTCAAAGTTAACAAGTTATAATAGAATTTATTAAAGTAATCTCTTCGCTTTTCAAGATTGTTTATGATTATGATTTATTTAATGAAATATTATGATCCATATCCCATTAAAACTGATTAATTTTATTATAATCTAGTTATTAAGGATATATTCATGTATTGGAATCATTTTCCCTTATTTTTAAATAATATAGTTAAGGAAGTGTTTTTAATAAAACCCAAATTTACCACTCTCTTCGATCAGAAATCTGTGTTAATTAAAAACCATATATTCTAAATGGTTTAAAAAATTATTTATATTATTCACTTATGATAATTAAAATAAATTTCTACTCATGTTTTAACTTTTTATACAAAAGGGTTTTTAATAATGAATATTATTTTTGTTTTTTGGTCGAGACACCTTTCTAAATTTTTTATGGCGTAATAGGAATGTTTAGCGTATTCGAGTTTATCTTTCATAATGACTGAAGTTCCATTGATTCTTCCTTTAAAAGATTAAAAATTTATTTTCATTTACAAAAGAAAATGATTTCTTAATATTCTAAAAATTAATTATTTCAAATTATATTCAATGAAAAGGGTTTTTAAAACATTTTCAAGGTATTTTATAAGTTTTCAAGCAAAATGGTTATAAAAATATTTTAAATATTATTTTAAATATTTTAAAGTAAAATAATTTTTAACATGTTTTCAAGATTTCTTTATAAGTTTTATTCCCATGAAAATAGTTTTTAAAAGGTTTTATGTTTTAAAAAAATACTTTTTCAAACAAGAATGTATATTTTACTCAATAAATGTATTTAAAAGATATTTCAAAATTATTTCCCATTTAAGATATCATCCATTAGAGTTTTCATGTCGTCATGAGGAAATGATTCAATTTTTACATTCAAATTATTTCATTGAATGTTTTATATTTTTATGAAATTATGTTTATGATACATGATTCTCTTTTAAAATTTATATGCTTACGAACCCCAATTCTTTTCACGGGTTATGATTTTGATGAAATAATTATGAAACCTATAGATTTTTTCACAAGTGATGATATGCTTACATATTAATTATACCCATTTCACTTCCTGGGTAATGATATGAATATTTATGATTTTTTGGAAATTATATGTCTGATTTCATTATGAGATGGGTAGGAATTATATATACCTCCAAAGAATTAGTTAAATATTTGTATCTCATGGGATAGATTAATATGGTCTTAGAAGTGAACCTTGACAATTACGGTGGTTGTGGGAGTGAACCGTGAATACCAAGATGGTATGGGGAGTAAAATCAGGTTGTTAAGATGGCCATGGGAGTTAACCATGATTACCAAGATGTTAGGGGTTGTGAACTAATACTACTAAGTCGGTATTAGAAATGATGTCTTAGAGACTATTGAAATCATATTATATATGCTTATTGTCTTCCAAAATTCCATGTTTTATTCCTATGTTCTTATTTAACTAATTATTTTCTTTATTTCCTTATAATTCATGTCTTATTAACGGTCAAGCATTATTCCTTGATTCATTTTTATTATCTTTTATAGGAAGGGTGAGATCATCTAATGATATTATCAGTTTCTCATAACCCTATGCTCATGTTTATGTTTACATGTCTCCCTTTTTTACCCTTTCTGAGAAAATGACCTAAAATCATTTCATGTTTCCTTACCTAGGTTTTGATGATTTTTTTGGTATGATTTTTCTAAGATTGATTCTATTAATGAAGAACTGAGTGGGAGATAATGTAACTCACTTATCTTCGAGTGTTTATGTTTTCAAGATTCCAATGGAACTAAACTAGTACGGCCATTCATGAGTCTTTTTTTGTAATGTTTTAAGTCTTCTGAAAAAAGTGATTTCAGGTCTATACACTCAAAGATCTAGTTTTTTATAATAATAATGAAAAATCAATTATGAATATAGACAATTATTAAAACCAATTAATTACGTATGGATAATTGTATAAATCGATGCCAAATTAGAAATTTTTTATCCACTTAGTTGTCTCTATTTAATTCGGTTTAGGGATTGTTTTTTTATAATGTATTTTCCATTATTATGTTTTTATATTAAATAAATAACATTAAATAGTAATGAAAATTACATACACTGATGTCTTTGGTATGGTTCAATTACAAATCTACCATCAGGTTTCTGATGAATTTTATACAACATATATATTTAGCCAAAAAGGTAACCAAATTCAATATCCTTTTTAATGAAATATAAAACAAATATAGAAAACATTCACATATAATAAAATGATATAAATAACTATAGTTATAATAAAAACTAAAATTTTTCTTTTTCTCAAAAAAAAAACTAAAACACAAGGATATTAAGAATGAATTGTTTCTCAAGGTTCATAGTATTGTTTTAGATAATTCCTAATAAAAATTGAATCATTAATAAAATTATAATTTTATTATTTTTATGTTATTAACATAAAGTAAAATATGAAATTACCACATTATATTCATCAACGTTAATATCAAAAAATAGCTTACATTACACAAAAAAATTCCATCAGGGAAATTTTCAAACATCTTTCATGAACTCAAAGATGTTTCCTTAAACTCATTTCAGAATCTCTATTTAAAATATCTTTTTTTCTTTCCCAAATTTTTCAGACTCCATGGGTGTGAAATGGATTTAGGAACATCAAAATGAAAAAAAAATCCAGAAATAAGAAGCAAACCACTTTATAATATAGTTAAAAAGTTTAATAATGTATTCAATGATTGTTATCAATGAATATTAAGTTAATATTAGCTTTACTTGATTAACAGAGACCTCATTTTCAATGTTTTAGGAAAAATCCCCCAATATTTATAATTAATGGGAACTCTCACTATCTCACAAGCAAGATGCCTGATAATATACCTTTAGATTTCAATATATTTTCTAATAGGCTCTTAGAACATGTGAAATTAAATTACAATCTTGAATTACTCCATTTCCCAAATAACATCCATGTTTATATTTATATCTCTTATATATTCATTTTTATATATTTGAAAAATTCATTAAATAATTAATAAATTATATATCTTTTATGTTCAATAAAATACATGTCAGTAGTAGTAGCTCTCCAATATCTCTTAGATAGAGGGGTAACCCAATTCTCCACCACTAGAGGGGAATTGGACGGCAGATTACAAAACAAATTTGGGAAATGGTTAGATATTTAGTAGTCTCGGGTACAATAGAACCACTTGGATCCACTATAGTCGATGGAAATTGTGGCATGCTCTAAGATGGTGATTTTTTGGATATTTAAACGTTTTTTGACATCATAATTCCTACAATCCAAGTACTTCAAATATATTAAATGTATAATAAATTAAAAACTAATTTTTCTTTGCAAAACTAAAACAAAAAATAGAACATTGTATATATGTATGAAGCACTAATCAATGATAAATTGTAATATATTTTAATTGTCGCTTTATACATTTAACTATCTTCATTTTTATTGTTTTCATTATTATCAACCACCATTATGATGAGTGCTTAATTTTCAACCAATCTTCCAAGTTCAATTATTTTGATATTGTAAGGAAAAAACCATTCAATTTTTTGTGGTTAATGACGTTCACTATCACAAAGTTCCAATTGAACTTCATCACCTATATAATATAAGTATCTTTGATTTAAGTGTACAAAAACACTCCAAACTTCATGTATTTTATCATCCACATAACAAAAAATATTTACATAATATGTGAAGAAAATGGATCATGTTTTTCATGCTCAACGTTCTGGATCAAGTGAGAGAAGCTGGTAGAAGTAAAATGAAAAAAATCATTTATTATACCCCTATAAATGTTTACAAACATTCATTTGAATAAGATAACTAAAAACTGACCATGATAGTTCAATTCAATTATATCATTTTTTTTCCATAGTATCCCAGCTATGAATGTTTAAATACACAACTATTTTTAGTTTTCAAGTATTCCTCAAGTTAAAATGTGATAAAACTAAATCCATGAATATTGTTGGCATCAAATCTCTTATCTAAGCTTAGAGGAACTCAAGAAAAAATATTTAAATCATTTGATAATTCATCTTGATTCTCAAAGTTCTTTTTATAGAAAATAAGACATAAGGTTTTACCTTTAACGTGGGAAAAATAACTACATGTCAATAATATGAATTTAATTTTACACTTACACCAAAGAAAAACCATTCAAAAATATTCTTATTAATGTCTTTTGTTAATAATAGATCATTTTGATCTCAACCCCTTACTCACCACTTTTTTACCAATTTCAATTCCTCAATAAATAGATCTACAATATGACTATTATGTATCACATATCTATGTTATTATAGAAGCTCCAATTCGGGAATTATAAAATTTAAACCCTTTCCAATTGGTAGTCCAATATTTAGAAATACCAATGACTAGTTTTCCAAATGATAATTAGTAGAGATATCAACAGCACATCTAACACGATTGGATCTAGTCTCAATCCCATACAAATACCTCAAATAGAAGGCCAAAAACTCACAATCTATGTATAAATCGGTAATAGATCCATCTGTTTGTTCTTCCTCATATATGATTTTAAATGACCTAAGTACCTGATAAAAAACATAAGAGACATATTAAAAAAATTACACAATGATTCGATAAAATTAATTTGACCAATAAAAATAAAAAAAATATCATTTTACCTATCAATTGGATACATCCATTTATAGTGTACTGATCCACAAAATTTAGATTCTTTAATTAAATGAATAGTCAAATAAATCATGACTCTGATGAATGATGGGGGAAATAACATATATAAATGTCAAAGTGTCAAAACAATTATTTATTGATGTTTTTCTATATTACATGGATTTTTTTTATAAATCTTTATCTTAAAGGTTTAAATATCAACTACAACTGTAGTTATGTTTTCAAGAAATATATTATATAATGCGAGAAACAAAAAACTCCCTATTACAGTATGTGAGTCATGAATTTTTAATACATGTAACATTAAATTTTTTAAGTCAATGCACCATGATATGTTACATGAATATCCATATGTAACCATTAAATTCTTTAATTTTTAATGTTATATGTATTTATCATGATTTTTCATTGTAAAAATAGTCGATGGATAATTTCCTTCCTCATTTTCCAACAAAAAAATCTTTATATTCTTTGGCTCCTGGTCCTTAAAAGTATTAATGTGATCCTTTGATGAAACCTTCTCATTAAGAAATGAAAAAACTATATTATCATTGATGTTATTCTCAAGAAGAATTATATTCAGACTATGACATATCAAATTAAACTCCTAGTAATGATGTTTGAGATATATATAGTTTTTCGTCCGTTTTATGAACTCATTCAGATATTGTACCTCATACACTTTTCCCCTTCTTTAAAATGATTGCATTTTCCAAATTCTTCATGAACATTCATTAATTTTCCAAATACTTAATAACTAGATAACACCTTCGGGGGAATTATCAATTCCATATCTCAATAATATTGTGTCCTATTAAACCTAAATTTTTGAGATTAATCGATAAATCAATGATGGCATATAAAAAATTATTTTATATTATATGGTAATAATTGTAGATCAAAATAAAAACTAAAAAATGGGAAGCCAAACTAGTATGACTGTTCTAATTAGATAAATTTTCTATTCTAAGAAAGCCACTAATGGGTCTCCCTCTACCCAATTAAAGAGGTCTTTTCTTTTCTTTAATAATAAATGAGGTTTAGACCCCTACCATTAAAAAATTTGGTACTTTCTTCATATCATAGAACGATGAGGAGATATTAGATTAACTAAATGAATCATAGAGAAATTCTATAATCATGGAAATAACTATTTTAGTAATTACATTAAGATACTTGATATGATACAACTTAAGTAGAAAAGACAACTTCAAATAGATGGTACACCAATCATATAGTTCTTCTTGTACATCTTTAACTAATAAATAAAATTATTTTTTTGTTCACTAATGTTCTATGAACTGTTATCCATCTCATGATCATCTAATTGTTCTATTGATATATTAAAATCTTGGAAATTGTTTAATGAAAATCCAAATGCATTATTTATCAAATTTTTAACTAAATTTTCCTATAGGGATTCACTTTGGATTTTTTTATTTTATTTACATTATTTTTAATTTCCATAATATTCGATTCACATTTCCAAATCCAATATACATATAAAACAATAAACTATTTCAATATAAAATTATCGTATATCTTATTTCTATTAAACCATCACTTCATTTTATAATCAAGACACATAAATTTTATTCTACTATCCATAGATCTTTTAAAAATTGTGTAATATAAAAATTCTTCTAAACCATTGGCATATTGAGATATATTTTGGGGAAAATTAATTCAATTTTTAACCATACCTATTGAAAGTTCACTCTTATCCATGTACATTCATATATAATTATATAAATGTTTAATCAAAAAAGTACAATCAAAATTAAACATCATACAACATCATCATTGAGTATGGTAGGGTAATTATTTGACATTACACAAAATCCACATAAAAATTAATCAATCCAATATTTAAAACATAATAATCACTAAATTTCATAGATCTTTATATAATTTATTTAAAACCATTGTAAAAATTAAATTAATCACACATTAAAAAATTTCGGGGGTTGTAGTCACCAGAAAAATGGGAAGAGATGCCTTAAGTGTTCATCATCAAGGAGCATGGGGTTAGATTCCTGGAGGTCATTTGGGGGTGTTATGGTCTCGATAGTAGCTGGTAGGGGGTTATGGTCTCGGAGGTATCCTGGAAGGGTTTAGGGTCATAGAATTCACTGACAGGGGGGTCTAGGTCATCGATGTCACCATTTGGAGTAGGGGGTCGGGATTGTGGTGGTCATTGGTAGGGGGTCGAGGTCATAGTGGTCTCTATTTGGAGTGGGGGTTAGTGTCATGTCGATTGACATCGAGAGGAGGGGGTCGGGGTCAAGATGATAATTGTTGGGAGAAGAGGTGTCGAGGATTGAGTTTACTGAGGGGAGATAGAGGGGTGTTTTAGGGTCAAGGGTATTGGGGGATATGGTCTAAATTAGTATTTTTAGATCTAATGGTGGTTTAAATAAAACCACAGCTAAATCTTAAATTAAAATAAAAAACAGTTATAGTAAACCATGAGAATAATATAATGTTTTTAAAATATGATTTATTTTTCTATGATTAATTTAACAGCCACTAATAATATATTGTTAAGAAATTTTTCTTGTATTTACCCCCTAACACAATGTTCATGCATTATAAAATAAATAATAGAAATGATATTTAAGCAACGGCATGAGAACCCAACATGATAACCATAAAAAATAAAATTTTATTAAAAAAATCCATTTAAAAAACCAAATATATATAAAATAACCTACCCTCTCATGACATCCACAAGAGTTAAAAAAAAATAGAAAAAACCCAAAAGGAGTAGTACAATAACCTTTACTCGAATGTGCTTCACCAACCCTCACAAATTGGATCCCTTTAAATATAACTTTATTTATAGTCAATTGCCCCATCAAAATATCTTCAATTAATAAAATCTCTTAATATTTATTATCACTTCTCAATCTCATTATCTCTAGGCCTCTTTATGAATAACACACACATTTCACGAGTACCCACGATGTTTTAAATTTTTTATACCAAGTTCACTCTATGTTTTCCAATCTCATCACCTAGAAACTCAAAAATGAATGACACCATGGCTTCTAAAGGAACTTCAATCACCATTTCTTATTATCAGAATCCATGTAGACCATGGATGAGCCTATGTGACCATTTATATATTTTTTTATCATCATATTCCACTCTTCATAGTTTTTGAATCGATCTCTTCATAGCTTCCAAGGCATCTGTTTTTTCATATAGGGGTGAAAATGATCTCTCATTTTCCAAATGGAGTTTCACAAATGTTCTCAAAGGTGAGCGAATTCTCTCTCATTGACATCAATTGTGAATTTTTTATGGTGTAAGTGGTGGATATTAGAACTTCTAAGCATCTAGTGTAGATGAGTTCGTATTTGAGTGTGGGGTCCACTCCCTATTATGGGAGTTTTTTCATTAAAGAGATGAATCATACTTTGGTGGATTTTCCTTTAGAAGGAAACTATCCACATCCAACCAAAATTTTGGACCATTGATGCATCTGGTGGTGAGGATGTTTTAAAGGGTATATGAACTACCCAAAAAACATATAATGTTTTGTTTTCATCCCTCTATAAAATGGAATTCAATCCTCATGAAATCATAACATGAAAACCCCTATTATAATATTGTACTAATCCTCCAATGTATTATCTAGAGGGAATAAATAGATTATATTGCTCTTTCTCCAATAGAATTAGGTGGACTACCAAACCACATCAATCATTGTGTTATTCTATTTTTATTCTTCTGTTTTGTTTGTTTTCATTGTTAAGATCATTTTTTGCCCAATATAAGTGTTATCAGAGGCATATGGGTCAAAATAGTGGTGGTGAAGAATATTATTCTAGTGATAGTAAAATTTATGGTTTTCAATTTTTTTGGAGGATAGATTCATAATGATCTCAGTGAGACAATTCTGACGGTGCAATCAGCTTCAAAAATGAAGCTGAAATGAATCTGGTAGAGGAAGTCAAATCTTCAATCAAACCATATGTGCTATAGTACACCCATGTTATAGAATAATGTACTATTCACATTGGTGGTGAGTTTTCTGGGGGTTTTCTAGTAACTATTCTAGAGAGCTCTGTCATCACCACCTCATTGGGAAATCTCGACTATTGAACCTGTTTTGGTCATATCATTGCCAATAGAAGTCTATTTTCAGTGATTGAGGGGTCATTTCTATCTATTTCAACCATTCAAAACAAATTGGTATGGTTATATTTTTGAAATTCTATCTCCCTAAATAGAATAAAATACCAGTAACATTATTTAACTTCCCACTATTAATTATTCTATCTGGGAACCCAAAATGGAGGATCTTTTTTATATTAATGATTGTTATCATCCAATAATGGATAACACTATGTGCGTTGTAGATAATATGGAAAAATATTTAAAAAGTGGTCAATATAGTGAGAAGATGACAACTACTTATCACTTAGTTGATAGATATTGGGTCGTTATCCACATTAAATGTGCTACCCAAATAAGATAGTGGATCAACAAGAGTATCATCAAAATAAATTCTAAATACCATGATTCTTCTATAATTTAGAGAAAATTGGAAAATATGAATTCCAAGATAAAAATTTAGAATAAATAAAACTTGATACATAATCTTTTCAACTTGAATTAAAAATATGGGACAAATATATCGGAGCACATGAGTAACTTACATGGTATCATTGATCAGTTAAATTCAATGAAAATGATGATTTATGATGAGTTTCAGGCATTGTTGATATTTATTTATTTACCAAAGATGTTTGACACATTAGTTTTGTTAGTCGGAAATTAAACTCAAGATAGAACTCTCACCATGGATCTTATGAAAGACAGAATGGTTAATGAAGAATCTAGAAGGTAATATTAGAGATATACACATGAATTAGAAGCTCTTGTCACTAACATTAAAGGGAGGAATAATTTGGAGTGAAGAAGTATAAGAAGAGAACCCCAAAACAAATTTCTTCAATGATGTATGCGATCAAAATCCTAATCGATATATGACATGGAGTTCCTCCACTATGAAAATCCCAGACACTTTATATGGGAGTGTAGGAGGCTGATGGTAGAGTTAAGAAATCAGAAAGGTAAGACCCAAAATAATTATTCTACTGTTTGCAATGAAGAGATCATTATTGTTCAAAAAGATAACCAGGTCATTCTTGAAAGAAATGACTCAACAAGGATTATTGATTTTAGTTCCTCATTCCATGTACCCACCAGAAGGGATTTCTTCTCATCTTATACTTCATGGATTTTTGGGCATGTGAATATGGGAGATGATGGTGCATCCAAAATCACTTGTATTGTTAATATTTTTATTTAAAATAATGTTGGATAAAAGTTTCTATTGAAATTTGTGAGGAATAATCTTTATATTCTACTCAATATGATATCAACTAGATTTCTTGATGATGGATGGATATGAAACTTCTATCGGTTTTGGGTAAAGGAATATTAACAAATGTGAAATGGTAGTTGAAAAAGGAAGTAAAGAAACTTCAATTTATTTCATAGATCCAATACCATATAGAGTATATGTCAATGATTAAACTCCCCCCCCCAGTTACCTAGAGTCAGTGATTTATTACATAACATTAGCATAATCACAAAGGATCAAATCCGAAAAGACTGATCAACTTAGTAGCTTTGTAAGTACTAGATGCATTTTTAATATTTACATTACATTATAAAATGAAAAAAACATAAAACTTTTCGCCATTGACCACTTTCATATCCCTTAGACTATCCCTATAGGTCAGTCATAATATACATCTTTGCATCCTAGTAAAAATAAAACATAGAAAGGGGTGAGCTCAGATGCTCAGTAAGGATAACAATATAACGAAAACATTCATACATAAGAATAAATGTTTAAGGAAACATATTAGGCTAAAAATACTTTTAAACATAAACATTAGCATAATATGGAAACGATAAATCAAATAATTCCATTTACTTATTCACATGGATATTCTACTTGCTGAATAATCACATTTGTTATCAATATCTAATTTCTTAATGATGGAATGCATAATGCCAGACTTCATAAACACATATTCCAGTCCTTGTCATAAGAATACAAATAAGATTTTTTCAAGGCCTTGTTCCAAGACAGTAGTTTGTCTCATGAGACCTACGATTGCGTCATCGAGCTATAGCAGGCTCCACCCGTCACTTACTAAGTCCATTGCATTCCTCACATGAAAAGTTTTAAACATAACATAAACATTCATATTAAAACTATCATACGAAATTTCAATAATTTATCCATAAACCATGTCTGGTATAAAAATAATACATCCATGGTCAAATATATTACAAAACCATAAATATAATATGGATGATTAGTATCATAATAAATCAACATCAAACAAGTTTAAAATCTATCAAAGGATGTTGACATTGATTAAATGAAAACTTTTTGAAATAAATACCTCTTTCTATTTTGAAGCCATTTAAAATTCACATAATTTTAAAAGAAAATATTTATATTGAAAATATTCTTATAAAATTCTATGGGAAACTTTTACAATATTATTACGGTAGAAAATATCTGTACCCGCTGTATAAGTTAAAAAAGACATTCTTACCTTAATTGTGTCGAAAAGGTCACAAAGTACCTTGTTTGGAAAACGACGAAAAGATTCCTTTCAAAACATATATTTTCATATAAGGGTATAAATGACTTTAAATCATAGTCTAGTAAACAATAAAAATATTTTGAATTACATTTTTAAGAAAACATGGATGTGGATGATAAAGAGGACCTAGATGATTCTTACTTATTAACAACCTCAGATAAGTAAATAGATTGTAGAATTAAACCTTACCTTGTAATTTTCCTTAATAAATAGTATGTTAAACACTTGTATAATAGTTAAAACATTTTTATTAAATTATACAAGAACTATATACATAAATATGATATCATATTGGATCCTCTAATATTGATTTGTTAAAAATCTTTCAGTAGTATCATCGTTTCAAGTGTTAACTGATTCGTTTTCCATTATATGCTTGGTTCCGTAAGCCATGTGTGTTATGGATAGGATGTATTTATTCATATACAGAATGATATTATATTAATAAAAAGTATTTTTAATAGTAAAATGAAAATTATTAGTGAATGATTATGATGGGGAATAATCTCATCGCGTTTGTGGGATGGTAATCTGTATGTACGCATGAGCGACAATATCATTATATTGATGATTTAATCATATGTAATTGGTTGGTATACCATATTTAAAGAATCATTAACATGTTATACATATTATTTTCATCATTTGCACTTTTTATTATACCCATCCAAAGAATTATGTGTTTGAATAACAAACTACACCACGGCGTGGAGACGGTAAGCCGTACGTACAAACGTACATTGACTTGGTCATTTATAGGATGGATAGAATGAAAAATATTTTTGTACCATATTTATAATAACAACATTGTATTTAGGAGGTAATGGATTAATTATTTTGGTATGGAAACAATAAAGAAAGAGGTAGTAGAAGATGAAAAGAACTTGAGAGGGGTGGTGAAATTATTTCCTCTTCTTCGGGTGTTTTCTATTGAGTTGATCAAAAGGGCTCTTAGGTTGGATTTATGATCAAATTAAGGAATCTAAGTTGATTTGAGGGAATTTGGGAGTATATATGTTTATGGTTGGGATGAGTGAAATGGCTTTGGAGGTGTAATTTTTGAGAGAAGGGGAAGTACCCTTTTATAAGAGAGGTGAGGATCACTTTAGAAAAAGATTGAAATATTATTTTATAATAAAATAATTTTATGTTTCTATTGGATAAAAAATAATTTATTTCAATTATAAGGTGGGTATGGGTCGAAAAACTATCAACCAATATGTTTTCTATAGGTTTAGGTCACCATATTAACCTTATCATTTAGATTTAAGTATTATTTAAATATTTTGACATTTACCATGTATCTTTATATTTTTATCATATATGGTTAATAAACATACTATAACTAGCCAAGAAAACCCCAAGTGGTTAATTATTAAAATATATAAGCTTATCTGAGTCCTTTGGTCGAATCACTGATTTTTAGGAATATTCAATCAATTAATAATATAGTATTTGTTTTGCAAACTCAATTATATCGATTTTGAGACTATTTAGTATTTGATTTTTTGAAATACATAAAGACTTTATCACTTGGAATAAAATTTATTTTAACAACCCTAACATTTCATATTAACCAATAAAATTAGTGGAATTAATCAGAAGTGTCAATTTACAATTATCTGGATATTTATAATACCAATTATTTTAATATTTCAGTAATAAGGTAATTACTACATCATCAATGTGTCATAAATAAATTAAATTATTTAATGTCTAAAATTTATAAATAAAATAAAATTATGTAGGAAATATTTTTAGACTTATAATGAAAATTTATAGTCTAATTTATATTTTATGTAACCCTATATTAAAAATTGTTTATTTATTAATCATTTAATTTAACCCTTTTTATTATTCTTTAAATAAAATAATAATAAATGTCCTAATATAATCCAAGTGAACCAATGGGGGTCATATTTTATTCCTAAGGTTGTTTTTGATCTAATTACACTTATCCAATAGAATTAGGACATGTTTTAGGGTAATTATGATGTTATTTTTACCCTTAATTACCCTTTTTACTTTTAACAATGGTAAATAAAAGTCAAAGTTACTATTCACCAAAAAATAATAATTTCATCTTGTTGAACCACATTTTACTTACTGATGTGAACTATGTCTCTCGTATTTTAGAAATTAAACTCATAAAAGAGGTAAAATTATGTTTTCTGGAAATTTTCAAATCCTCCTAGAAGGTGGGTAAAAGACAGTAAAAAGTTCAATAAAATTTTATATATCTTAACATATTATAAAATGACTCTAATGAATTAAATTGAACATATATTGGTATTATGTATCTCTTTAATAAATTAAAATAAAATAACTATTTACTTAAATAAAATGTCGGTTTGAAACAATAACGCAGTGTTTTTCACTATTCATCAAAATTTAAATGTTTTCAAAAAAATACAAACAATTCACCCAAATCTAATTTTGATATGCCAAATCCCAAAATGAAGTCCATTTTGAAAATTAAAATCTATAAAATTTCAAAAATTAAGTATTAATATTCATAACGGATAGTTTTATTGGTCGTGGTGTGTTAAAATTCCATGTTGCATACAAAGCAATCCACTGCATTATTCAAAGGGAAACGTTCCACGGAAGCTTGGGGTGTTACATTATTCAATTCTTAAAATAATTTCATCCTTGAAATTTCTAGAATATTATTGCATTAAATGATTTGGGTGGTTCTTAATCCTATTTTCCTTGGATTCCCACGTTGCCTCTTCCATCTTATGGTTTATCCATAGAACTTTTACCAGGTGAGTCGTCCAGTTTCTCAGCACTTGTTTTCTGGTATCAAGAATCTTGACAGGCTCTTCACAATTAGATAGATCAGGTTCTTGATTAATTTCCTCATAGGTGAGTACATGCATTTGGTCATGTATGTATTTTATCAACAGTGATACGTAGAACACATCATGAACTTTGGAGAGACTTGGAGGCATTTCCAAATGATAATATACAACTCCAATTCATTCTAGAATTTCGAATGTTCACATGTTCATGGGACTCAATTTAACCTTCTTACCGAAACGTATAACAACCTTCCATAGAGATGCCTTCAAGAAATCATAGCCTCTTACTTGAAATTCCAAATCCTTCCTTCGGTTATCGGCATAGCTCTTTTTTCTACATTTGGCTGTTTTGATGTGGGTTGGGATAATATTTACTTTTTTACATTATTTCCTCAACAAGTTCTGGGCCTATGAGTTTTCTTTCACCAGCATCATCCCAGCAAGTTGGTGTGCGAAATCTATTTCTATATAATGCTTCATATTTTGTCATCTGAATACTTGAATGGAATCTATTGTTATATGAAAATTCTACCAGAGGTAAATACCGATCAAACATACCTAGAAATTCAAGTGAGAAAGATCTCAACATATCTTCTAAGGTTTCAATAGTCCATTTTGATTGTCCATCAGTTTGAGGGTGGTAGGTAGTGCTCAAATGAAATTTAGTATCTAAGAACTTCTAAAGACTTTTCCAGAATCTTGATGTAAAATGGGAATTGCAATCAGAAACAATCGATTGGGGTACACCATGGAGTCTTACGACTTCATTAATATATAGTCTTCCCAGACTTTCAAATGGTAAATCATCTCTTATTGCATGAAAATGTGATGACTTGGTAAGACAATCAATAATGACCCATATTGCATCATTCCTTCTAGGATTCTTGGGTACCACCATGAAAACTTCCATCGTAATATTATACCATTTCCACTCAGGTATGGGAAGAGGTTTCATGAGTCCTTCAAGCTATTGGATTCCATATTTCACTTCTTAACAAACCATACAACATGACACAAAATCTGAAATATCCCTCTTCATGTTGTCCCACCAAAAAGGTTCCTTCAAATATCTATATATCTTGGTGCTCCCATGGTGTGTAGATAAATTGGATCTTTTAACATCATCAAACAATTATCTTTTTATATCAGGTATGTTAGGAACACAAAGTCTTTTCCCAAATTTCAAAATTCCATCTTCATATATGAAGTCACTCAATCTACAATCATTCATAGCTTTAATATTATTTTGAAACTCCTCATCATCGATCTGAGAACTCTTTATCCTTTCTAGTATAGATGGTTTGGAAACCATTTGAAAAAGTATTGACGTTTCACCTTCAATTGTTATTACCATATCCATCTTTACTATATACATGAACACAGTATCCCATTCAACTCCCATCTTGTTCAAAACTCCATGGTCCTTTCTTCTCAAATCATCTTCCACCTAATTTTCCTTCCTTTGGTGGTAGTGTATAGTGAAATCATAATATTTGAGTAGTTCAAGCCATTGTTTTTACATCATGTTTAGTTCATTTTATGTGAAAATATACTTCAAACTCTTCTGATCAGTATATATCTCACATTTTTCACTATAGAGAGAGTGTCTCCATATCTTCAAAGAAAATATTATAGCTGCTAACTCAAGATCATGAGTGGGATAATTTGGTTCCTGAATTTTTATATATCGTGATGCATAGGCAATAACTCTATCATTCAGCATAAAAAACAACCAAGTCCTTTCTTTGAAGCATCTCTATAAATAACAAACACATCGTTACCTGATTCTAGAGTCAAGATAGGTGCATTGAACATTCTTGTCTTCAGTTATTCAAAATATTCTTCACACTCTTTTTTACAAACAAATTTATCCCATTTATGTGTGTGCTTGTTTAATGGGTTAGCCAAGTAAGAAAAATTATGGACAAGACATCGATAATAACCTGCTAATCCAATAAAACGGTGTACCTCTGTTATACTCATCTATGCTTTCCATTCTTGGATTTCCTTTGTCTTTGAAGGATCAATAGAGATTTCATCCAAGAAAAGAAATCTCTTGAATCCAGAATTCCCACTTGATAAACATCAGATATAATTCATTTCATCTGAGGGTTTTTAGAATAGTGTGTAAGTAATTTTTAAGATCTTCCGAGTTTTTTTAGTATACCAATATAGCATCAATAAATATCAATACAAATTCATCAAGATATTCCATGAAAACACACTTCATTTGATCTATGAAGACAAAGGGTGCATTAGTCAATCCAAAAGGCATTAATGTAAACTTGAAATGCACGTACCGGGTTCGAAATGCTATTTTCAGAATGTCTTCCTTCTTCACACAAAACTAATGATCTCCAGATCAAAGTTCAATCTATGAAAAATATTTAGCTCCATAAATTTGGTTGAATAAATCATCATTGAGAGATAGGGGATACTTGTTCTTTGTTGTTATAGCATTAATCTCCCTATAGTCAATTCCCATCCTCATAGATCTATCTTTCTTCTTAATAAAAATGATATGGGCTCCCAAAGACAAAACACTATGGAGAATAAATCCCTAATTACTCAATTCATCTAGTATTTTCTTTACTTCAACTAATTCCATAGTGGCCATTCTATAAGGGGTCTTTGATATAGTCCTTGAACCAAAAATTAAATCAATCGAAAACTCAATTTATCATTCTAAAGGATGTCTGGGTAAATCCTCTAGAAACACATTAACATATTATTACACAATAGCTATGTCCTCTATTCAAACATAGTTTTCCTCACCCATAGTTATTTCATTCTCTTCCTCCTCTATAATTGAATTTAGTAGAGCTACTATGGGTGGATCTAGAAAACAATCAGGTAGTAATATTTCTAGTCTAAATATAAGGTACTCATTATCATCATCAAAAATTGTAACCTCCATCTTATTATAATAAATTTTAGCATCATGGTCTGAAACCCAATCCATTCTGAGGATTATATCAAATTCAATCATGGGTATGATGTTGAGATTAGAAGATAATGAACATTTATATGCCCTAATGGGAACTTATTCACAATTTATTTCTATAATGATACTTCCATTAAGAGTTTTTACTGAAAACTCCCTTGTTATGTCAAATTGAAAATATCTAATTTTATTAGAAAACTGGGAAGATATGAAACAATGCAATGATCTAGAATCAAAAAAATCATTCTCTAAACTTTAGGAATCAATTAAATTACCTGGCACCACATCTTTTGGAGCTTCAACCACAGCAGTAGTGAATGTATAAGATTGGAATTGATTCCTTGTCCTATTCTGAGATATGTTCCCTTAGCACATTGGGCATTCATTTGCGTAATTCCTCTTTTCTCTACAATAGTAGCATTCAACATTGACAACCTCTTTCTTTCCCTTGCAATCCCGAGCTTGGTGGCCTTTTTCACTACACATGAAACAGACTCACATTCCCTTCTGGAATGTACCTGGGTGTTTCTTCCCACATTTATCGTAGGATGGATATTCAAATTTTCCCTTCTTCCCCTTATTTCCATGTCTAGAGTGTTCAGCATATCTCTTTTTCTCTTTCTTTTCTTTAAATCTGTAAGACATTGAGAATTCATTTTCTATCTTGATAGCACATGGGACAATATATTCGTATAATGATAAGGATTGTGAGACTAATTCTTGACGTATAAATGGTTTTAACCCATCAAATAATCGACAAATCTTACTCATTGGGTTATGTTAATAATCTGTTGCGTTCCTTTCTATCCTTTTAAAGTTAGCCTCATACTTTGTGACATTCTCATCCTCCATTTGCCTCATACTCAGAAATTGACATCCCATTTCCGCTCGATGGTCATGAGGAAAGTATTCTTCTATGAAAATATCTTTAAACTCCCTCTATTCCATGTTTCATACTTATTCATCTTCCCTTGTATTTTGGATTAATGACTACCATTGATCGGCATCTCCCATGAGGCGATAAACTGCCATGACAACTTTTTCTGTATTGCTACTCCCCAAAGCCTGAAATATTTTCTCTAAGGAACTTATCCATTACAATGATACCAATGGATTTGTACTCTAATTTAATATTTGTGGTTGTTTCTTCATTAAGCGGTTTAAAATATATCCTCCGCATTGTGGATCAGGGTACTCCATACGGGTAAAGTTATTATTCAAAACCTGAGTGAGTTGTCCAAGAATGGTGATAAGTTGATCCGCACTAGTTGCATCACCAACTCCAGTATGATTATCTTGAGTTGGAGTGAAATCCCTATATAGATTTTGTGCACTGATATGGTTTCCAATCCTTCCACTAGGAACCATTTCTAAAAAAATGGCATACACTATATTAGTTTATGAATCTCAATAAATAATTCCAAAATTGTAAAACACTTAACATAAATTGAGCACTTTATGGATATAATCCATAATCAAAAAACTGTTTTCATTAAGAAGGTATATACTCATAAAACCATCGTAATGGTTTGTAAAGAAAATATAAATTATCCTATGCATATCCCCCATGAGTGTCATAACCAAAAGTGTAGCAAGGAACGTTGTCGTGTACCAGGATACCCCGGGTCAAGCTCAAAACTCCTTGTCATAATTTTCACTCCAAGGTAAATCTATGACAAAGCCGCCTCTACCAGCTCATATCCATAGAGGTATGTTTTTCTTGGAAAACTCTCAAAATATCTACATTTCCAAAATTATAGGAAGTTCTTCTATACTATTACTCAAAGTCTATCTTAGGGTAATGTTCTCTAATTAGAGTTTTTCTACATCTAGATTCCATGGATTGTACTAAACTTCTTCTGATACCAACTGTATCACCCCGACCCTAGTTACCCTGAGTCGGGGAATTATTACATAACATTAGCATGATCACAAGGGATCAAATCCCAAAATTCCGATTCGTTTAGTATCCTTGGAAGTACTAGATACATTCATAAGTTCTACATTACATTATAAAATGAAAAATAACATCAAAATTGCCTCCATTTACCACAATCATATCCCTTAGAATATCCTTATAGGTCAGTCATAATATACTTCTTCACATCCTGGGAAAAATAAAAAATAGAAAGGGGTGGGCTGAGATGCTCAGTAAGGATAATAATTTAGCCAAAACATTCATAAATAACCATAAACATTTAAGGAAATGTGTAAGACTAAAAAATCCTTTTAAACATAAACTTCATCATAATATGGGAAAGTGAAATAAAACAATTCAATTTACATATTCCCAAGGATATTCTACTAGTTGAATAATCACATGTAATATCAATATCCAATTTCATAATGATGGAATGCATAATGATATACTTCATAACCACATAGTCATGGCCTTGTGCCAAGACGAAAAATAATATTTTTTCAAGACCTTGTGCCAAGACATTAGTTTGTCTCATGAAACCTACCAATGCATTGAGAGCTATATCAGGCTCCACCTGTCACTTATTAAGTCCAATGCATTCTTCATATAAAAATGTATAAACATAACATAAACATTCCTATTAAAACTAGAAAACGAAATTTCAAAACATTGTCCATAAACCATGAATGGAAAAAAAATAACACATCCATAGTCAAACATATCACAAAAACTTCAGTACAATATAGAAAATTTGAATCAAAATAAATAACCATAAAAAAAGTTTAAAATCCATCAAAGGATGTTGACATAGATGAAAATAAAACTTTTTGAAAGAATTGCCTCTTTCTATTTTGAAAAAATTTAAAAGTCACATAACAATAAAAGAAAATATTTATTTATAAAATATTCTTATAATCTTTTATGGGAAGATTTGACTATGTTATTATGGTAGAAAATATCTGCACCTTCCGTTTAAGTTAAAAAAAGACATTCTTACCTTAATTTTTTCGAATAGGTCATAATGTACCCAGTTTGGAAAACGATGGAAAGATTACATTCAAAAAATATATGGACAAATAAGGGTATAAATGACTTTAATACATAGTCTAGTAAATATTAAAAAATATTTGAATTAAATTTTTAAGAAAAAATGGATGTTAATGATATTGAGGTCACAGTTGATACTTACGTACTAACAACCTCGGATAAGTAAAGAGATTGTAGAATTAATCCTTACCTTGTACTTTTCCTTAGTCGACAGTATATTATCCTCTTCTATAATATTCAAAACGTTTTTATTAAATTATACATGAACTATATACATAAATATTATATCATATATGATCCTCTAATATTGCTTTGTTAATAATATTTTAGTAGTATCATCATTTCGGGTGTTAACCGATTCGTTTTCCTTTATATGCATGGTTACATAAGCCATGTTGGTTTTGGATATGATATATTTGATTCATATACAGAATTATATTATGTTAATAAACATTATTTTTAATCATAAAATGAATATTATTCTTGAATGATTACGATGGTGAATGAATCTTACCACGTTCATGGAGATGGTAATTTGTACGTACACACGAGCAACATTATCATTATATTGATGGTGAAATCGTATGTAATTGGATGGTATATCATATATACAGAATAATTAACATGTTATACTTATTATTTACATCAGTTATAGCCATTATTATTCTCATCCAAATAATGATGTTTTTTAATAACAAACTACACCACGATGTGGAGACAGTAAGCCATATGTATGCACGTATGGTGACTTTTTCATTTATAGGATATATAGTATAAAATTTTTTGTTGTTATAAGGACTCGGACATAAACCTTACTTAATCTTGATTTATTTCAAGAATACACATTGAGGATCTTTTTAGGTTTAGAGTTTTATAGAATTAGATCATAAATCATGCATTACATTCCACATTTAAACAAAGTGGTTACATAAAAGATATATTCATTTTTTCTCATCAACGGAAACATATTTAAAATAAAACATGGATTCTTTCTTGACACTTCCTTGACACTATCATCATATCATGTACCTTTCCCATGACCTGTGAAAAAAATTTCAAAAACTTGGGATGATCATAAAAAGCTCAGTAAGAGATATAAAAATTCAGAAAGTAAACATTAGTACATGTATACATAAGAATCAATGAAATCATACTTTACTCATAAAACACAAGCACATTAATATACCTCATGAAATCATAAGATTTATGAATGAATCATAGAAATCATAAGACATAAAGGTAACTTGAGGCATTCATAACATTCTTATATACGGAGTAACCCTCATGGTTACATTTGTAACACCCATCACAGTATATTTCCTAAATCTCTTCGAAGAAACCTTAACATTTAACCCCTTCGCGTTACCCAATGCATTGGAGAGATATATCGGGCTCACCCGCCCGTAGTTTATCACGGAACCACCCGTCTTCATAAACAATTGCCAAGAACTATAACATAATCATAGCACATAAATTAAGCATAAAGTAAAGATAACATTCCTATATTTCAATAACAATATAACATTTTAAGATATTGAAATAATGAATCCATTCTAAAAAACAATTTTCAAAACCATTTAAAACATTTAATAAAGAGATTTTTGAATCAATGTGTCTCATACCACCTTGAAGCTTTTAACATTTTAAACCATTAATATCCATATAAATAAATCCTTAAAACCATTTTCAAAACATGGATATTAATAAGAACAAATCATTAAAACATTTAATGCGATATTTTAGTTAAAGGGTTTTTACAAAACTTAGAGACACTTGAATACAATAATTGAGGAATAACATTTACTTAGAACTTTATAATATCATGAGAATAAATGGATTCATGATATAATATTCAAAATGATATTATATACACCATATAAGAGTGAATTGGTGTATAACAACAATGAAGTCTCAATAGAAATGTAAAATGAGATGAAATCCCTTATAAAGAAGGTATCCTTAAAGTAAGGATAAATCAATCTCAAAATTATGTGTGAAACATATAAATACACATAATATAAGTGGATATTTTGTGTAAAAAAATCAAAGGTCATTCACACATATTCAAAGGAGTACATATTCAATAACTACATGTTGAACCCAAAGAAATCAAAATTGGGTTAAAATGTTCCCTTGGTAAAATTCGACAGCCTAATGGCGTCACTTTAAAATTCATAAATTTAGTTGATGAGTGAGAAAATGGTATCTCATTACTTGGACATAAAATTTACATCAATATGGATATAGAAGAACATATCCCAATATAAAAAGATGTAAATTAAAAGACATAACAAAATAAGTCTTTTTAAAAAAGGAGTGTGAATGGTTCCCTTACCGATTTGGGAAACTTTTGAAAAGTACACTCCATGAAAGAAGGGTCATACAATGAAGATGTAAATAACCATAAATGAGATTATATTATACAAATAGAAAAGTAATGGGCAGTAAATACACCACACAAAAGGAAATAGTGGCCAATGTAGCATAAATCTCACGGGAAAAAAAGTGAGATGAAAAATCACTTACAAAAAATCAGCAGCCTAACGGTGCCACATAAAAATTATTAAAATGAATTGATTAGAGTAATAGGGGGTAACTCATCTTATGAAAATAAAAATTTCATTATGGTGAATATTAAATAACATCCTCCAACATATGAACATAGAACATAAATAAAATGACCTAAAATAGGGTACTTGAAAAGAAAGAGAGAGGTCAGATCCCTTACCTCAAGCTCGACTTGTCTTGTTCGTTTCGTTATATTCCTGAATAATAAACATTGGTCAATTTATAATTTCTTAAGGTCCTACTTTAAATATTATTATTCAGTTTATATCACATATTAAAATTTTATAATAATTGGTTAATAATGTGAGTTCATATCAGACGTTTTTGTCAATGTTTGGTACACTAGTCAAAAATGAACTTGTTTGAAAATGATTTTCCATGTAGTTATAAGTAAATCATCTCCAGAATAGTATTAATGATTTAAATATCATATATATCCAGTACATATTCATTTTATACTATTCCATAACATTTGTAGATAAAATGAAATGAAATGCACTATTCATGGAGACGGTAGGCCGTACGTACGCATGAATGCTACTTTCATTTCATTGTCATATTAATGGAATTAAAAATAATTGGAAGATATATATATTATAATTTCAGTATAATATATATGTTTTATAGGTCACATAAGTTCTTTAGTTTCATTCTTTATACATTCCATGTTTTTCATGAACGAGTCACATCACTTGAGGGGGCGGTAGTCCACACTTCCTCGTATGAAATTATCGCAATTGCACAACATGAAAAGCATAAAGAAATGTTTTAAATATAAAATAAAGTAGCATATAGGAAACATAAATACCCTATATATAACATATAAAATACAGTGACATCATAATGACGACCATGAAAGGTGTTAAGAGAAGGTTGAACAATCATCATTTCGTGAGGCAGTAATTCTCCATCCATAGAAACAATATGTTCTTTAACCATTAGATGGAGGTGTGTGTAAGTGTAGCTCTAATCCTTAACATAACAACATCCTTGTATATTTAAATACTGGTTTTGTTACAAAATAAAGGAATAAAAAGAGTTTAGGGGTTTGGATAAGCAAAATAAAATAAAAGAACACAAGTGAAGACCTTACCTTCACATCGGGTAACTCCTCTTGGTTTGAACCAAAAGGGTTTATTGAAGAGAATTCTGACAAAGGTGAGTCTTCAATGATGAATATGGGGATGAGGAGAGATGAAATGGGCAGGGTTTGGTTGAGCCAAAGTCTTGAGAGGTGTGGATAAGGTGGTAGAGGTGGGGACTTTTATAAGAGAAGAGGAGGGGCACTAATGGAAAGTTATAAACTATTACTTTATTATAAAATGATATTCCTTTTTAAAAGGTACAAAAATGATATATTTATAGGATAAGGTGATACGGTTTCGAAATCCACCCATAAAATAATTTTGTGACAAGTTTAAGAATTAGATTTCACCCTATCTTCTTATTTTATTTAAATTGTTCATTTATGAGGTAATCACTGCATCATCACGGTGTCATAAATAAACTAATTTATTTAATGTCTGAAAATTATAAAAAAACTATCATGATGTAGGAAATATTTTTATATTTCTATGGAATATTTATATTCAAAAATATTACTTGTATAACCCCATGTAAAAATTGTTTTAGTAAAACAATACATGTTTGTGACAGTTTAATTTTAACTTTAAATAAAAAGTTATTAATGTTATTTTCCAACCAAAGTGGATCCATGGGGTCCCCAAGTTTAACCATGGATTTTATTAGTTGGACATGACTCATACACTAAGGTTAGTACATGTATCAAGGTCATTTAATATTATTATAACATTATCTTTACCTTAATTTACACTAATTACCTTTAATCGCGATTAATAAAACATAAAAGTTACTAATCACCAAACAATTATTTTAATCTTATTGAACCACATTTTACTTCATAATGACAACCATGTATGTCGTATTTTTGGAAATCAACTCACAGAAGTGGTAAAGTCTCATTTAAATGAAAAATCAGTTTCTTTAACTACCACTTAGTGGTTTCACTATTCATCCAAAATTGATGTTTTTCAAAAAAATACCAAAAATTCACCCTAAGCTATATTTGATATTCCGAATTCAAAAATGATATCTATTTTACAAAATTAAAAATATATAAGTTTCATTAATTAATTTAATAATTCATTCCCGCTGTCAAAACAAATAGCGTGTTTTTAAGAAACAATATCTATTAAAAGATTGACACTAGTTTAAGTCCAATTTCAAAGTTAAATTAATTCCAATGACCACTATTGGATTAAATGGTAAAGATATATTCCAATTAAACTTTAAAACCAATTAAAAATATAATATAACAATATATTTAAATTAGATGAAAAATATGTTTTGATATAGAATGTAGTATTTTTTCACTATTCATTAAAAAAATGAACAATGTCAGAAACATACCAAAAATTTAACCAAAGTAAATTTAAATGTACCAATCATAAAAAATATTTTTATTTTGACAAATAGAGCTTATAAAGTTGTCGAAATTTATATTTAAAAAAAGTTTGCCATCAAAAGGTGGTAAAACAATCTTTTAAAAATATTAGAGTATTTATTCATAAAATTGAATTCATTTGGATTTTAAGCCTCTAACATTTATTGGATAAATGTAAAAATATTTAGCAAACATGTGTAATAATTTTGTAGTTATTTCTGTTCATTCCCGCCATTACAACGGCTAGGCGTTAACTATTATAATATTATTATATTATTAGTGTGCAACGTAAGATTTCAAAGAAACTCGTTGTTGCGTATTGGGTACGCCATCAAGCATAGAATTCCATTTAAAGTAATATTAACATTTTATTCACAAATATTGATAAAAATTAGAATCTAATATTATTTATTTACTTTGGATGTTACATACTTCCTCCCTTTTTGGAATTGTGTCCTCACAATTTCAAAATTGGGCTTGGAAACTTCATTAAGAGTCCCACATCGGAACAAGAGTCAGTAAAACTATCAATTTAAAAGAAAGGTAGAGAAGTACAAAGGTCACCCATGTTAACCCATACTGGAATTACATGTATGAAAATATGGATATGGAGGATAAAACAAAGGGTTATGTTCTAATGGAGAGTGATAGTAAACATATCTAAGAGAAAGTTAAGCATAATAAAATCACAAACTTGTGATTGGTTAAACGATATTCGATTCCCCAACAATAAAATTCAACAGAAAACATTTTTGTTTTAAGTATCTCTTCATTGAGGAATTTATTTTTGAGCATAAATAAATCCTAATGAAACGTACTTACTTGTCACGTAGACATTCAACTTTTACAAGATTCCTTAGTCAAACTCATATTTTCTCCAGAAGATGATTATTTAGAAAAAGACTTGTTCGCATTAAGAGTACTATAATAAACTTCATGAGAATCACCTAATCCATAAAATAGAACTATATATTTACCATGTATTTAGATATCAACCAAATCCAAACCAAAAAGTTTAGTACGAGGTTAGATAATACCCAAAAAGGATTTTTTTTACAAAAAGAAAAACTACTCCTAATCTCCAAATTTTGTCAAACAAAACCCAGAGTTCAACGAAGACCATTTAATAAACAATTTGTCCATAAAATTATTCAAGGTAAACCCAACTAAGATTGAAACCCAAATATTTTAAGGATTTAATAACATAGTCTCCCATGGTTAAAAATAATATTTACCTCCAAATAACATCAGTTGCTCTTAAAGTCTCATATTGAAAAGTAATTAACCTAATCACATATCCTGCATGATAGTTTAATAATTTCCATAGATAACCAAAAATAAACTTACTCTTGATTCAAAAAATCATCTAACTAAAAATAATTAGTCAAACTAACAAGGGACTTCACGTAGTCCAGTGGTAGGCGATAAATACATGTTACACTTTGGTTGTGGGTTCGATTCCCACAGCTTTGTCCGACGCGATAGGTTGTCACACGGTCTGCGTGTTTTCCTTTTTCCAATACTATATAATTCTTAAAACATTCCCCAAAATGAGATAAAATCATCAAAAATAACCATAACATAATTTAACCTCAAATTTATCTCATGTCGTTCATATTCCATCATAATGTATAGTAACACATAATTAACTTAAAAGTAAGGATCATATAAACCCTAATGGTTACCTTTATAATTATTACCTGAACTTCCATGTCGAGTTGGTTCTCTTCTACATGATGCATTAGAGAACTCACCAAGATTCAAGTTGTTGATCATGACTCCTGATAGTTGGTTTAGAATAACCACGATATTTCTCATTGAATCCCCGATTTCATCCAATCTCTTAATCAGAGAACCACCACAGTTTCCTTCAAACCCATTGTCACTTTGGTGCCTGCTAGATCCATCCATTTACTTAAACCAAAAAGGTCAGTGTGAGTATATCAAAAAAATCATCATGTGCTAAAGAGGAAGATAAACACTAAGATATACTAATACAAGTTATCTCAAACTCATTCCAACCTTCAAAAATAACAATTACACTATATAATATAATAACCATTGTGGTTATACACAACTTGTCACTTATGCTTAAATAACACTCTAACCTCCAAAGTTATCTAAACCTCCCTTTGATACCAACTATAAGGACCCATACTTAAACATTGCATAATCTTGAGTTATTTCAAGAAAACACATTGAGGATCTTTTTAGGTTTATAGTTTTAGAGAATTAGATCATAAATCATGAATTACATTCCATATTTAAACAGAGTGGTTACATAAAATATATTATTCATTTTTTCCCATCAACGGAAACATATTTAAAATAAAACATGGATTATTTCTTGACACTTCCTTGAAACTATCATCATATCATACACCTTTCCCTTGACTTGTGAAAAACATTTCAAAAACTTGGGATGAGCATAAAAAGCTCAGTAAGGGATATAAAAATTCGAAAAGGAAACATTAGTACATGTATACATAAGAAGCAATGAAATCTAACTTTACTCATAAAACATAAGCACGTTAACATACCTCATGAAATCATAAGATTTATGAATGAATCATAGAAATCATAAGACATAATGGTAACTTGAGGCATTCATAACATTATTACATAAGGAGTAACCCACATGGTTATGTTTGCAATACCCATCATAGTATATTCCCTAAATCGCTTTTGAGAAACCTTCACATTTAACCCCTTCGCGTTACCCAATGCATTGGGGAGCTATATCGGGCTTTCCCGCACTTAGTTTATCACGGAACCACCCGTCTTCATAAACAATTCCCAAGAACCATAAAATAATCATAACACATAAATTAAGCATAATGGAAAGATAAAATTCCAACATTTCAATAACAATATAACATTTTAATATATTGAAATAATGAATCCATTCAAAAAACCATTTTCAAAACAATTTAAAACATTTAATAAAGATATTTTTGAATCAATGTGTCTCATACCACCATGAATCTTTTAACATTTTAAACCATTAATATCCATATAAATAAATCCTTAAAACCATTTTTAAAACATGGATATTAATAAGAAAAAATCTTTAAAACATTTAAGGTGATATTTTAGTTAAAGGGTTTTTACAAATATTAGAGACATGTGAATACAATAATTGAGGAATAACATTTAATCAGAACTTTATAATATCATGAGAATAAATGGATTCATGATATAATATTTCAAAGGACATTATATACACCATATAATATTTAATTGGTGCATAACAACAATGAAGTCTCAATAGAAATGTAAAATGAGATGAAATCCCTCATAAAGAAGGTATCCTTAAATTAAGGATAAATCAATCTCAAAATTATGTGTGACAAATATAAATACACCCAATATAAGTGGATATTAAATTTAAAACAATAAAAGGCCATTCACACATATTAAAAGGATGAAATATTCAATAACTACATGTTGAACCCAATGAAATCGAAATTGGGTTAAAATGTTACATTAGTAAAATTCGACAGCCTAACGGCGTCACTTTAAAATTCATAAAATTAGTTGATGAGAGATAAAATGGTATCTCATCACTTGGACATAAAATTTACATCAATAAGGACATAGAAGAACATATCCCAACATAAAAAGATGCAAATTAAAAGACATAACAAAATAAGTCTTTCTAAAAGAGTAGTGTGAATGGTTCCCTTACCAATTTGGGCAACTTTCGAAACGTACACTCCATGAAAGAAGGATCACACAATGGATATGTAAATAACCATAAATGAGAGTATATTATACAAATAGTAAAATAATGGGCAGTACATACACCACATAAAATGAAATAGTGTCCAATGTAGCATAAATCTCATGGGAATAAAAGTGAGATGAAAAATTCCTTACGAAAACTCGGCAGCCTAACGACGCCACATAAATTTTTTTAAAATGAATTGATGCGAGTAATAGGGGGTAACTCATAATATGAAAATAAAAATTACATTATTTTGAATATTAAAGAACATCCTCCAACATATGAACATGGATCAAAAATGAAATGATATAGAAGAGGGTACTTGAAAAGAAAGAGAGAGGTCAGATCCCTTACCTCAAGTCTGACTTGTCTTGTTCGTTTCATTTTATTCCTGAATAATAAACTTTGGTCAATTTATAATTTCTTAAGGTCCTATTTTAAATATTATTATTCAGTTCATATCACATATTAAAATTTTATAATAATTGGTTAATAATGTGAGTTCATATCAGACGTTTTTGTCGATGTTTGGTACACTAGTCAAAAATGAACTTGTTTGAAAATGATTTTCCATGTAGTTATAAGTAAATCATCTCCAGAATAGTATTAATGATTTAAATATAATATATATACATTAAATATTATTTTTATACTACTCCATAACATTTGGAGATAAAAATAAACGAAATGCACCGTTCATGGAGACGGTAGGCCGTACGTACGGATGGACGCTACTTTCATTTTTTTTGTCATATTAATGAAATTAAAAATAATTGGGAGATATATATATATTAATTCCAGTATAATATATATGTTTTAATAGGTCACATAATTTCATTAGTTTCATTCTTTATACATTCCATGTATTGCATGAACGAGTCACATCACTTGAGGGGGCGGTTGTCCACACTTCCTCATATGAAATTATCGCAAGTGCACAACATGCAAATCATAAAGGAATGATTTAAATATAAAATATAGAACAATATGGGAAACATAAATACCATATATCTCCTATATAAAATATAGTTACATCATAATGGCCACCATGAAATGTGTTAAGAGAAGGTTGAACAATCATCGTTTCGTGAGGCAGTAATTCGCCATCCACAGAAACAGTATGTTCTTTAACCATTAGACGGAGGTGTGTGTAAGTGTATCTAGAATAAATAACATAACAACATCCTATTATATTTAGGATAATAATGTTTTTACAAAATAATGGAATAAAAAGAGTTTAGGGGTTTGGAGAAGCAAAATAAAATAAAAGAACACAAGTAAAGACCATACCTTTAAATCGGGTAACTCCTGTTGGTTTGAACCAAAAGGGTTCTTTGAAGAGCATTCTTCCAAAGGTGAGGCTTCAATGATGAATAGGGGGATTTAGAGAGATTAAATGGGCAGGGGTTGGACGAGCCAAAGGCTTGAGAGGTGTGGCTAAGCTGGTAGAGGTGGGGCCTTTTATAAGAGAAGAGGAGGGGCACTCTTGGAAAGTTATATACTATTTCATTATTATAAAATGATTTTCGGATTTCAAAGGTCCCAAAAGTATATATTTCGAGGATAATTTGATAAGGTCTCGAAATACACCCATAAAATAGGTTTGTGAGAAGTGTAAGATTTATATTTCACCATATCTTCTCATTTTATTTAAATCGTTCATTTATGAGGTAATCATTGCATCATCACGGTGTCATAAATAAACTAATTTATTTAATGTCTAAAAATTATAAAAAATTATAATTATGTAGGAAATATTTTTATATTTTTATAGAATATTTATAGTAAAAAATATGACTTGTATATCCCCATGTAAAAATTGTTTTAGTAAAACAATACATGTTTGTGACATTTTAATTTTAACATTAAATAAAAAGTTATTAATGTCATTTTCCAACCAAAGTGGCTCCATGGGGTCCCCAAGTTGACCCATGGATTATCTTGGTCATCCATGACTCATACAATAAGGGTAAGACATGTTTCAAGGTCATTTCATATTATTATAACATTATATTTACCATAAATTACACAAATTACCTTTAATCACGATTAATAAAACAGAAAAGTTACTATTCCCCAAAAAATTATTTTAATCTCAGTGAACCAAATTTTACTTCTTAATGACAACCATGTACGTCAGATTTTTGAAAATAAAATCACAGAAGTGGTAAAGTTTCATTTAAGTGAAAAATTAGTTTCTTTAACTACCAGTTAGTGGTTTCACTATTCATCAAAAATTGACGTTTTTCGGAAAAATACAAAACATTCACCCTAAGTTATATTTGATATTCAGAATTCCAAAATGATGTATATTTTACAAAATTAAAAATATATAAGTTTAATTAATTAATTTAATAATTCATTCCCGCTGTCAAAACAAATAGCGTGTTTTTATGAAATAATGTCTATTAAAAGATTGGCACTAGTTTAAGTCCAATTTCAAAGTGAAATTAATTCCAATGACCAATATTGGATTAAATGGTAAAAATATATTCCAATTACCCATTAAAACAAACTAAAAATATAATCTAGCCATATATTTAAATTAGATGAAAAAGCAGTTTTGATGTAGAATGCAGTATTTTTTCACTATTCATTAAACAAAATGAACAATGTCATAAACATACCAAAACTTTAACCAAAGTAAATTTCAATGTCCCAATCATAAAGAATAAGTTTATTTTGACAAATAGAGCTTATAAAGTTGTCAAAAGTTAGATTTAAAAAATTATCGCCATCAAAAGGTGGTAAAATAGTCTTTTAAAAATATTAGAGTTTTTATTTTTAAAATTGGATTCATTTTGATTTTAAGCCTCTAACATTTATTGGATAAATATAAAAATACATAGCAAAAATATGTAATCATTTTGTAGTTATTTCTATTCATTCCTTCCATTATAATGGCTAGGTGTTAACTATTATAATATTATTATATTATTAGTGTGCAACGTAAGATTTCAAAAAAACTCGTTGTTGCGTATTGGGTACGTGATCAAGCAAAGAATTTCCTTTAAAGTAATGTTAACATTTTATTCACAAATATAAATAAACATTAGAATGTAATATTATTTATTTACTTAGGATGTTACAGTTGTACTATATTTATAATAATATCACAATATGTAGGAGGTAACAGAGTTATTATTTTTCTATGGAAACAACAAAGAAATATGTTGTGGAAGAAGAAAAGAACATGAAAGAGGGTGGGGTAATTATTACCATTTCTTAAGGTGTTTCCTTTTGAGTTGATCAAAAGGGATCCTTAGGTTGGCTTTATGATCAAAGTAAGGACATTAGGTTGATGTGAGGGAAGTTGGGAGGATATTTGGTTAGGGGTTAGCTGAGCCAAATGGCTTTAGAGGTGTGATTTTGAGAGAAGGGGAAGTACCCTTTTATAAGAGAGGTCAGGTTCACTTTAGGAAAATCTAGAAATATTATTTTTTTTAAAAACATTCGAATTCTAATGGCTCCAAAATGATATATTTCTAGGATAAGGTGGGGATGGGTCACAAACCTCTCTACATAGATGTTTTAGAAAGTTTTAGATCCCCATATTAACCTTATTGTTTATATTTAAATCTCAGTTAAATAGTTTTACATTTACCATGTCTCTTTGTATTTTTATATTTTATGGTTAATAAACATACAATAACAATACAAAAGAACCCCAAGTGGTTCATAATTAATATATATAACTTTATCTAAGTCCTTTGGATGAAACTTATATTTTTTGGAATATTATATTAATTAATAATATAGTATTTGTTTAAAAACTGAATTATGTCAATTTTGAAACTATTTGGTATTTGATTTTTTTGAAATCCATATTAAGTTTATCACTTCATAAAAAATTAATATTATCAACCCTAATATGTCATATTTACGAAAAAAATTAATTTCATTCATCATAATACTCAAGTTACATTTATTTGGATATTTATAATATCAATTATTTTAATATTTCATTAATTAGGTAATTACTGCATCATCATTGTGTCCTAAATAAATTAAATTATATAATTTATAAAAATTCTAAATAAAATACCATTATTTAGGAAATATTTTTATCTTTCTAGTGAATATTTATAGTCGAATTTATATAGTGTGTATACCTATATTAAAAATGGTGCAGTTATTAAACATTGAATTTAACTCTTTTAACTATTCTTTCAATAAAATGATAATAAATATCCTAATCTAATCAAAGTGGACCAAAGGGGGTCATATTTTTTTACTAAGGTTGTTTTTGGTCGAATTACACATATCCAATAGAATTAGGACATGTGTTAGGGTTATTATGATATAATTTTTACCTTTAATTACCCTATTTACTTTTAACTATGGTAAATAAAAGTCAAAAGTTACTATTCACCAAAAATTATTTTCATCTTATTGAACCATATTTTACATATTTATGTCAATTGTGTATCTCTTATATTTGAAATTAAACTCACAAAACTGGTAAAATTATCTTTTATGCAAATTTTCAAATGCTAATTGAAGGTGGGTAAAAGATGGTAAAAAGTTCAATAAAATTTTATATATCTAAACATATTATAAAATGACTCTAATGAATAACATTGATCATATATAGATTTTATGTATCTATTTTGACCAAAAATAAATTAAAATAAAAAAACTAATTACTTAAATAAAAAATTCATTTTTAAATAATAACGCATTGTTATTCACTATTCATCAAAAATTGAATGTTTTTTTGGAAAAATATGAAAAATTCACCCTAAGCTAATTTTGATATTCTGAATCCAAAATTGAAGTCCATTTTTAAACAAATAAAATGTATAATATTTTAAAAGCTGGTATTACTATTCATAACGGATAGTTTGATTGGTCGTGGTGTGTTAAAACCCCGAGTTGTGTACAAAGAAAACTACTGCATTATTCAAAGAGAAACGTATCACGAAAGCATGGGGTGTTATAAATGAAATCATGAAATACCTTCCTGTATAATTTTTTACTAGGTGGCTTGGTCACCTGTGTAAGAGAGGAATTAATATTATCTCAAGTAATGTTTTGTTTCATGGACTAAATGTTACACATTTAGATAGGTGTGTTCATTTGGAAAAACAAAAAAGAATGTCATTTCATCATTATTTACCATCCATAAAAGAAAAAAGATTTACATTTGATTCACACCGATGTCTTCATTATTATAACTATTTCTATGAGAGGTGATATTTATTTTTTTACCTTCATAGATTATTATTTTAGAAAATTTTGGGATTTTCTTTGAAAACTAAAGATCAAATATATGATGTTTTCAATCATTTTAATGTAAATATGGAAAGGGAAATTTATTTATGGGTAAATTGTGTGTGAGAATACAGTGGAGGAGATTATTATGGACTATTTGAGTTGAAATATAAGAGTTTAGGAATTGTTCAAGAAAAAATAGTATCGAATACCTCTCAGAATAGCTATTTTACTCAGAGGAATGATAGAAAATATTTATAGTGAGTCAGGTGTATTCTCTGAAATGAAAAAACATCCAAACACTTTTTAAGGGGAGGAAATGGGGACAAAAATTGATCTTATTAAAATTTCTCCATCAGTTATACAAAACAATGAAATTATAGAAATGGTTTGGGTAGGTAAATATTTTTAAAGCAATCACATGATAGTTTTTTTTGCAGGGAATTTTTTCACATCTCAAAGATGAGCGGGGTGAAGCTAGATGGAAATGGAAAGCGGTGTATCTTTTTGGGATATGCTCATGAGGAGTTTTTATACTGAATTAAGATCCTGTCGGAGGTAGTATCATCAAAATCATATAAGTGTTGTTTCATGGGGATGAAATGATGGAAGTTTTTGCAAAGCCATAAAATTCATAGAATTTATAGTCTAAGAAAATTCTAGTCAAAATTATACCAATCTCACCACAATTAGTTCCATTTAGTGTGAGGGAGATATGTGACATTCATGATAAATCAATTCAAAGTAATATGTCTCATCTTCTAATATTCCTTCATCATATGATATTCTAGAACATATTCCCCCTAAAAAATATTTTAGAAGATCCCCTAGAAAACAAAAATTGAGTTGTAGATACTAACCACATGAGTATGTGATGCTCACTTATGGGGGAGATCTTGATAGTTTGGATCATATGATCAGGATTCAACAGAAGATGGAATGTAAGAGGTCCATCAAAGAGTATATGATATCCTTTCACAAGAACTAAACATTTTATTTGCTATATTTACCACAAGGAAAGAAAGCACTCAATAAAAAGTGGGCCTACATAATCAAAGGAGAATATGGTATATCACATACACACTATAGAGAAGAAATGGTTATAGAGGGATTCCGATAGAAAAAAGTTATTGAATTTGATTAATGTTTTTTTTCTTATGGTTAAAATATATTCTATTTGAGTTATTCCAGGACTGGTGTCAAGTATGAACCTTGATGATCAAAAAAGTCTGTAATGAGGAGGTTCATACATGGTGATATTGTAAATGACATATACATAGATAAACCATATGGATTTCATCTGAAACATAAATAAAATATGATATTAAAACATAAGACAAGTTTATATGGTTTGAAATAGGCACCATAAAATTGTATAAAAAAGTCAACTCATTAATGGATGTAAATGAATATAGGAGAATGATTGATGATCATTATGTTGTATTTAAACATATAATTGTTATTTCTTTATCTTATGTCTTTATGCTGATGATGTACTGGTTATTGGAAAATATACCATTATGTTTGATAGGTTTAACAGTGATTTCAATAGCTATTATGAAATGAATGACTTGGGAGATGCTACTAAGATTCTTGGAATAATGATTACTCATGATATGATGAATCAAAACATTTGGCTATCTCATGAGCAGTGCATTGAGAAGGTTATTTAAATATACAATATGAGAATGGAGAAACTAGTTATCACTCTACATGTGAGTCATTTTAGGCTCATTACAAGTTACATTCCATCAACTAGGGGAAAAAATAATAGATAGAAAAAGATACTTCTCATTCAATAGTTTCTAGTATTATGTAATTCATGTTGTACACTGGACAAGATATTTTTCACGCAGTTGGAATTGTTACAAAATAATTATCAAATCTAGGAACGGTCAACTGGACAATGGTCTAATTAAAAATGAGCCATATACAAGGTATATCAAGTAATTGTTTATGTTATTGAATTAAAAACCCTATTCTAGAAAGATACATTTAAGAAAATATAGTTGTAGATGTGGTCATGAGAAAATTCATATTTTGATAGTTGATATCATTTATAGGGGGGAAGTGTAATGGAAATAAAGACTTCAAAGGATTTTTACATTTTCAACCATATAATAATAGTATTTCTTCGTTACTAAAGGATGTAAGGAAATGATGTGGATGAAGAGTATTTCAATAGGGATAGGCTAGAGTCAGGAGAATTTTATTCTCTATTGTGATAGTTTGAGTACTATTCATCACAGAAAGAACCCAACATTTCATTCCAGTTCCAAACACATCAACTTGCGATATCACATGATCTTTAATATGTTGGATGAATTATTGTTTAATGTTTAGAAAATACACACAAATTATAATGGGGAATATATGATGATGAATTTTTTACTGAAAGAAAAAGGGGACACCTATAAGGATACTGCAGTTCTAACTTCTACCACAAATTGGTTGTGGGGAAGTCATGTCGGGGCCACTCCCAATTATGAAAGTTTTTCATGATAGTTTTTTCAGTAAGGAGAATAAAAATACTTTGGTGGATTTTCCTTTAGGTGGAAACCAACCATGGTCATCCACATGTTAGACCATTGATGTAGCCAGAATCAAGGATGTTTTCAAGGGTAGATAAACTATCAAAAAATGAGAATTTTATCATTCCTATATAATATGGGATTCTAAGCTCAAGAAATGTTATTGAGAAAAACCTTGTTGTAATACTGCTGTTGTCATCTGACATATAATCCAGGGATTACTAATAGAACAGAACCCTCTCTCTCCCATGGTTTTAAGAACACTGTTGAACCACCTAAATATATATGTTCTTCAGTTTTTTATTCATCTATTTCATGTGTTCTCATCATCAGGACATTATACTACCCTGATAACACGGAAGGAGGTGCATGAGAATTCATGAAACAATGACACATTTTTAATTTCAATTTATTACCCCACATGTAATTTTCCCACGTCAACCCTTGAGTTGGGATACCACGAATGTTTATATCATTATTCATTTACAAGCCATGAAAATTATTTAATTAAATTAAAAACAAATTTATTTTGGTACATGGAGACGTTAGGGAGATCCTTATGGATCTGTATTTGATTTAAAGAGATAAAAAATTTGGATATGTATGCAATATTTCTCCTTCGTTCCCCTATATATAGGATTACAGGGGAAATAACCCTCTTCCACTATCGATATCGAACATTTCTTATAGAATATTGATATCATGTATTATTGGACCCACTCTACCTCAATGCATGTGATTTTATCTACATCTTATAGTCACATGATAATTTTTGTTAATTCATACTTGAGAAGACATAATTATGTGGATCTTTTTCCCAATTAAAATCTATTCCATCAATTAATTTGGCAATTATACAAATTCATAGGTCAAATAACGATGTGAAGACCTGATAATGTACTTGGTGGTCAATAGAAAAGGGATAGCATAATTCTATCATGACTTAGAGTAGATGTGGTAGATGGTAAAAACTACCATGAAAAGAAGGATCACCTGTATTAGACTACTCATGAAGTTATTTAAGAACATTGTCTCATCTCCATCAACATAATGAAAGGTTATCCCTAATAATAATCCATTCACACAATCATAGAAGAAGTATTATTATTATATGATCAATGATTCAAGGTAGAATGAGATGATTTACAAGTGGTAGAGATCATTTTACAAGAGCATTTTAAAATTACTTCAATATTACTTATTTCCAATAAGATCAATAATGATGAAGTGAAAGATCATACCAATGAATTTCAAGTTTTTTTTTTCATATTACTAATTCTCAAGTTATATTTATAAATAAAGTACTTAGGTATATGGGAATTGAATTAGAATAATATTATAATGATAATGATGGTTATTATGATGATGATGATAAATACTTATAGGAATAGGACATAGTATGATGAAGAGGATAGTGAAAAAACATCCTCTTAAAAAATTTAACATTACTTTTTTCATACTTTAGATGATATCACAAATTTTTAAATTGATCGTTCATTTCATGTTTTTTAAGAGTTTTAAGAAACTCACTAGTCCTTTAAATATCCATAATCCCCACTATAGAAGATATAGAATGGTATGAATGAAAATATAGGCAGTAGGGTTAAGGAAACCCTTACCCTCCTTAAATATCTTAGTTATGGTCCATGGACTCCCTCTTTTAGAGGGGTTTCTTATATCACATCTAGTGACTCTACACATAGATATTTCTTCAGAAGAGTTATGTCTATAAGAAGAAGAAAGGTATTCGAAAGCATCCATTGGTTAGGTCTTCTAGTTGAATTGATATCTTTTTTGTCCATTTTTTGAGTGGTTGAATTTTTAGTCAACATGTTCATTTTTTAGACACTGGGATAATTAATTTATATTTGTAAATGACATCTATATGGGAGGACAGTATTCCCACAAATCAACAGTATCCAAAAATTATAACCTTGACTGATGATTTCTAATAATTTTTGGGATTAAATTTGAAGAAAAATTTATAACACCACAAAATTTTATAGTATGTATCTTTTTAAATTAATTAAATTCATTTTATAGTTTACACTATAGAAATTAATTGTGATATATAATTAAATTTTAACATGACCATTAGAATAGTAATGTGACTATTAAAAATAGTAATTCGACCAGTAAAATAGTAACCTTACCAATAAATGTATAAATAATATTTAGGTATCTTATTAATGAAATATGATATATTTATATCATGGAATAAGTAAATAAATATATAAAAAATGATAAATTAAGTGTTGGTATTTTTTTGAAATGTTAATATTTATTTCCAATTTTATAATTAATATAATATTATGGGTGAATGGTTATTATCATAAAATATATACATAAATTAATACCTTGTTGTCTAATGATTATAAGATAATTTCACAAGACCTTAATTAATTTTTCAATGTTTCATAAAATTATTTATAAATTTTAAATCGGTATTTTTTGAATAAATAAGGATTTTAATTAAAAATTCAATTTATGATATTTACATAAATATTTTCAAAAAATTGATTCCATTTTTTAATTCTACACATTGAAAAAAATTTAGGATGGATTTCTATGATTCTTCTATGATATTAGAATTTTGTGAATAGGAAAATTCCATAATTTATGATGTTAGCTAAATACATGAATTATTGAGTAATTGATGATGAATGGTTAATGAAAGAAACATTATCTCAAACTATACCTCTAACATTAATGTAATTACTCACAATAATCATATCCATTCATATTTTTTATCCAAGATAATTAACTATAGAATTGAATAATCAAAAACCAAACATCTCGTCCCATATAAATACAACCCCTCGCATAATATTCCCCACACACCACTAAACCCATGAAGCTTATCCAATTTTAAAAAAATACCTCTCCCAAAACACTTCCGCAAGTTCTTTTTTTTCATCTCACCCAAAATACCATTTCAAATTTCCTTAAGAGGGTTCTCAATGAGAGAAATTCAAGAGGTAAAATCTCTATTTGTTCATATAATTTAATTTCAATTTATTTTTTTTATTATATTGTTCGAACCTACTATATCAAAACATTTATGATAACTGAATTATCTTATATATACTGTAATTTTATTATGTTAGTGTAATATTCATCATCAAATCCCTTCCCCACACCCTTTTATTCTAAAAATGAAAACATCACATGTGATGTGTCGATTTACCTCCATAGTGGATGATGCCTTTTAATTTATAATTTCCAGCTTCCAGGATGGTCATAAAACCATTATTATGGTTAAATAGTAATTTATTATACATATTATATGTTTTCTAATTGTTTATAACTAGTATTTATTAAAAAAATATTATTTAATAAAACAAAACTACTTTGTAATGATCTAAAAATGGAAAAATATTTTAAATAGTTATCATTAACATTTTATTGAATAAATCATCCCTATATATGGTAAAAAATGTTATATAAGACTATTTAATATATTTTAAGAAAAACTAATAATATATAATTAAAATTTTGGATAACTATTCCCATTTTATATGGTCTTTCATATATGTATACAAGTGAAAGAATCATGAAAACCAAGGAAATGAACACTCTCATATGAAAAAATTGAATCTTATATCTCATCAAAATGGTACTTAAAAAACATAAAAAATTATACTAAATCAAATTTATGTTTAATAGGTTATTAATTAAATCATTAATGAATCTAATTTCATTGTCCAGGACATTAAGTGAAACTGTAGAACACTTTCACACATAAGGTAAGGGATTCTCCCCAAATCTCCATTTTTCATTTGGGTTACACCTTTTATCTCTTTAACACAACGTAATTATTCTTTAATTTTATATAATTCTTTTAAATCCTGTTTATATGTAAAAAATCATTTATCTATATTATTTCATGTTTTTTTGATAGGAAAATACATGTTTTATTGGGTTCTCTATTAATTCCTCTCCATAATTAATCCCAATTTAAGGGAACATTCAAATTTCTTTATTGTTTTCAAGTAAAATACATAATCTCTTTTAATCCATCAATATTTTCCAAAAATCACTATTTTTATCAGGATAAAATTATTATTTACATTTCTTTATTTATATAAAAAATAATTCTTCTTCCCATTTTTAATCCTCTTTAATATTTCGCCTTAAAATACACTAAAGGGGATTTTTTTAAAGTTTCTTAAAAACTATTTTCAATTTTTTTCACTTCATTTGGAGGTCATTTTTTATGATATATTCTTATATTATATTTTTAATTAACAAGTATGATTTAAATCCATTCTATCATCAAAAACATTTTGTTATTATCTTTGGTTATGAATTATTCACCACTTATTCCTTAGGTATTGTGTATGAAAACATACAATTTATTTATGATCATCATTCTTTGAATATTTCATTAAATATCTATATTTCTTATATCATGGATATAATTATTCCCTTTTTCATATTAAATTTTTACATATATTTTTTCATTTGAATGATGTTATTTAATTTAATCAATGTAAGAAGAATGACTTGGACCTGTATTGACAGCTGGAACCAGATTATAGATATCCCCTTGATGCATCGACATATATCATGAGATAAAAAAATTTGCCGACAAGACCTTAATGTTTTTTTCAAGAAGAATCATACTGTTTTCTATCTAAAAACTTAAATTTTTCTTCACAGTATAATGCTTCATGTGCTAGATATATCAAGTCAAAAAATTAAGTATTTTCTACATACTTTGTTCATTCATTACTTTCCATGAGATTTTCACTATGAAAAAAATCTATAGATATATTTCGATTCTCAGTTTATTGATAGAATTTGTTTATCTATTTACTTTGAAATAATAATTATGCCTTATTGACTTTACTTCAATTATTATTTATTCATGTAACCCTTACTGATCATTTGATCTCACTCACTAGTTTTTTTTCCTTCCCCATTTTATGGAGATGAAAATTTTGAATAAGTTTAAAATATGAAATTTATTTTACTTTTTTATGATAAATTTTTATTTTCTAATGTAATAAGGGAACCATGCATGTGCCTAGTTCATCAAGACTACTAGTCTGATCAATCCTTTGTGATGTGATATTTTGTATCTATGACATTATAATAAACTGAACAATTAATCTAGGCTACTGGGGTCATGGTTATTATAGTAACGATCAAAGAAAGTATAATAGAAACCTTGGAACTAGAATATACGTAAACATAAGAATTATTTTAACTCTTTATTGTGATTTTTTAGCTCAATACTCATGATTTTTATGAGATAACATAGTGTGTGACATATTTTAGTGATGGATCATAATGGAAGGAATGGATTCAATACATGTAGGTAATATAGGGATTTACCAAATGAGAAGGTCAATGCACTTAGTATTACATATTAGAATATCATGACCACATTATGAAAACATACATAGGATATGTCGAATAACCATAATACACCCATTTTTTTCCTTTTGTGGAGAAGAATCCCCCTTGTTTTAGTAAGACTACAAATCTAGTGGTAGCTAAGCAGTGGATCAAGTACCTTGAAAAGATATTTCTATAATTATGATACAATTAAAATGTAAAGGAAGTACATGAAATATATTATCTTGAGGGAGATGATGATCAATTTTGATTTTTGATCTCAAATTCTAAGTAGAAAGATGTAATATAATACATGGAATGGAGATTTTTTAAAGAAACATTCATTTATATTCCATCCTGATCAATCAACTGAAATGATGAAAAAAATAATTAGCTTAAATCAAAGGGAATATGATGGTGTTTCGGAGTATGAATATACCTTCACTAGATTATCCGAGTATGATATATTGTATATACATGGTTTAGAAGATAAGATTCATCATTTTTTAAAGTTTATAAGCCATGTCTCCAAAGTGAATTGGCTTATTAAACATTTTCTACATATTATAAAATAAAATTATGTTCCATAAAAATAGAGATGAATTTTTGTAGATCCTATATGTTCAATGTAATTCAAGAGAAGAAGGGACCTTCTAATAACCATGTAAAAGGTGAAGAATCAAAGAAGAATAGGGGATAAATAAATTCCCATTATTAAAAAACAGTGGAATGAATTATCATAGAAAATTCTTGACATTTAATGGATTTTGTTATAAATGCAGAGAAAAATGGTCATCGAGAAAACGAATGAAAATGAAATAAACAAATAAATGGAATTGATTTCTTAAATTATAATTAAATGGGTCATTATTCAAATAATTTTCATAAGATTAAATGGAATGTACAACATAAGAGGCCAAGGGTAGATTTCCAAGCTCATATGATCACAAAAAATGAAGTATAAGCACGCAATGATGTTGTGTAAGATACTATAATCATATCATCAAATTTATCAAATGATATATTTCATTATGAATCATCATACTCTTTTACATCTACCGAATTTACCAAGAAAATATGATATTTCACTTTTTATTTAATAATTGGTTTTTCAGTAAAAATCTCTAAGGGAATTATCATTGTAACAAATATGTGTTGGGAAGTTCCCATTATAGAATATAAAAGTGTATTATTTTCTCAACTTATCATTGTACATATGGTCAAATTTGATATAATCATTGGTATGGATTTTATTTAAAAATTGGATTTGAAAATTTATTTCAATAAAAATAAAATTAGGATTTTTGAGGATTTTGTAGAATCCCTTATCTTTAGAGTAAAAAACCACTTCTTCTTATTCTTATCTAGATCCACTCCTAGTAGATCTACAAAATAACATTCATGAGGAGTAAGAGAAAAAAACCTCTAGGTATGAGGAATGTCATCTTAAAATTGAGTATGTACTAATTTTATTGGAATACATTGATATATTTCTTAGACAATTATACAGAAAACCACCATAGATATATGTTGACTTTACCATTGATTTTATCCCAGATGACTGACGAAAATCAAAGACTCTTTATAGAACGGTCAATGTGGAATTAGTGGAACTGAATAAACAACTATAGGAGCTGAGTAATAAAGGACTAATCTACCCAAGTCTTTCTCTATGGGATGGCCGTATTCTATTTGTTAATAATAAATCCATATCTATAATGTTTTGCATTTACTGTATAGAAATAAATTGTATTACAATAAATAAAAAGTATTATATGCCTAGTATTAATGATTTATTTGAACAACTTCATGAAGATCAATATTTTTTAAAGATTGACCTTCATTCAGGTTATAATCAATGATGTTTAAAATGTAAGATAATATAAAGAAAACTTTTTGGATGAGGTATGGACGTTATGTGTATATATTAATTCCTTTTGGATTGACTAATACACATTCTTTTTATATGAGTCTAATGAACATAATATTTGAAGAATATCATGAATTTTTTTATAGTATTCATTAATGATATTATTGTATATTATAAAACAAATTAATACCATGAGAATCACTTATGGATCATTCTTTAAACTCTTATAAGGAAACAGTTATATGTAAATTTTATAAATTGTTAATTATGACTTCAAAAAAATTCTTTTCCTGGTCATATAGTCTGCAAGGATGGAATGTGAACTGATCTTGTAAAGCCTAAGGAATTCCAAGAATTGCATACACCAACGGACATAACCAAGGTACGTATTTTCATTAGTTTAGAAGGTTAGTAATTTCATTTTTTTAATAATTTTTACCAATTTTCTAACCTGTTACCATGCTCACACATAAAGGGGTTATGTTTGTATGGAGAAAATAATGCGATTTTTTTTGTATAATTGAAGAGAGGATTATTAAATGATCCAATTTTGATTCTACCATTAAGAAATGTGGGGTCTGTGATATATACTGATTCATCAAAGAAATTAATTTGTTGTATCTCTATGAAAAATTATAATGTTATTGTGTATTGATTGAGGACGTAGAAGACTTGTGCAAAAAATTATCCATCTTATGATCTTTATGTAACATTCGTAGTCTTTCCTCTGGTGATATGGAGACATAATATATATGGTGAAATATATGAGATATATATGGATTAGGAGTGTCTGATATACATATTTACATATAAATAACTCAAAATTAGGCAAAGATAAGTGCTCGAGTTACTCAAAGATCATGATTTCCCAATATACTATCACCTACAAAACGAGAATATGGCAGCAGATGCATTTAGTAGGAAATATCATGGAATTATTACCCAAATAAATATTGGGAAATATATTATGTTAATGGATTTAGTAAATATAGATATGGTAACTATTAAGGAAGGGTAAACATCACTTCTTTTTCAAATGATTTATATACCATCATTCCAAGAGAACAGAAAAAATTCACAATCTAATGATGGTCATTTTCAAACAAAAAATAATGATTTTAGAGAATGAATATTAGAATAATTTTGTATGCGGATGGTATATTCAAATTTTTAATGTGTTTATGTAACACCCCAAGCTTCCACGATATGATTTTTTTTATATAATTCAATATCTTGCGCTACACGCAACACCGAGTTTGAGCACACAATGACCTATCAAACTAGCCGTTTGAAAAGTGGTTATGAATAGTATTAAAGAAACATTGAATTTTATATATTCCATGTAATTTTAACATTCATATTATGTGTTATTATACATAATACAAGAACAAATTCATGTTTTAGATAAAAGAAGTATTTTCCAAAAAATGTAGTTTTACACCTTTTTAATAGTGAACCCCTTTTAAATCCAATATTTGACACGTATATATATTCAATTTTTTCAAAATAAATTTTTTATCTATAATCGGGACATAAAAATTTAGTTTGGATAAATATTTTGTGTTTTTCTGATAACTTTCATAATTTAGTGAATAGTGGAAGGCACTATATTTTATATCAAAATTGCTTTTTGAGCTTAATAATTTATAATGTTATATTATATTTATAATTTCTTTTAAAGTGTAATTATATTGTTTTTTATCATTTAATACTATATTTATCATTTTATGTAATTTCATTTTTAAATTAGACATAAACACATGTTGATCTTTTGATTGTCTTTACTTCTTAAAAACTCCCTTTCTGGTTTTGATAACGGTAATTAATTTAAAATTAATTAATGAATCTTTTATGTTTTTAATTTATAAAAATTGATTACATATTTTTAATCATAAGGTATAAATTATGTACATAGGTATCTTATATTTTTTGACATTATGAATAGTAACATCTGTAATTATTTTTATTTACCCCGATTAATGAATAAATTTGGTAAATAAGGTTAAAATAATATAATAATAATATTAATCAACCATAGAACATGACTGATATTATTTTATGAGTAATGTGGGACAAAAATAATCCTTAGGCCTAACCTTTGACATTTTGGAGCCACTTAGGTGTGATAATGACATGTTATAATAATTAATTTATAGATAAATATAACATAAACACGTATGTTTTTACTAAAACAAAATTTAATATGGGGTTATATAATAGATATCTTAGACTATAAATATTCATTATAAATATAATAATAGTTCCTACATCATTGAATATTATTTATATTTTTTATACATTGAATAAAAAATTTTATTTATGATACAATGATGATGGAGTGATTACCTTATTAATAAAATAATCAAATAAACGATTTTATAAATATTAAAATAAATATTTTTTGAAATATTTTATGCCATCCACGAATTTTATGGACTAATATGAAATCTTAGTATTTATTTAATGAACTTTTCTCTAAATAATCATTTTTTTATGACTTAAAAAAAATAATATCTTAAATAGTGTCAAAATTGACATAAATGAAATTTTAAAATAAATAATATTCTAATAAATAAAATAAATTCATTAAAATATAAGATTCATCCAAATAACATTTATAGGGGTAAAATTTTAATTGATAATATTATTTATGTTCTCCTAGAATTTTATATTTACTATATTAACCATGTTGTGTAAACATACAAGAAAACATGGTAAAAGTTAAACTATTTAACTAATGGTTAAATCTTAAATATAAGGTTTAGTTTATGACCAAAATATCTCTAAAACCTGTTGTATTAGAAGATTTATACCATTAATCATCATATCCTATAAATAAATTACTTTTTATCCATTACCAACTAAAAATAAATTTATAATAAATTACTATTTCAAAACTTTCCTAAAGTGCCCCTCACCTCTTCTATAAAAGGGAACTTCTCCTTCTCCTTTATTCACACCTCCAAATCCCTAGGGCTCGGCCAACCCATACCCAAACCTCCACCCAAATTCCGTCACATAGTCCTATATTCCACACTTTTGGTAGAAAACCAACTAATGTAGTCCATTTGTGTAAATCAAAAGCAGACGCTCAAAGAAGAGGTTGTCATTTTATCACATCTTTCAAAGTTCTTTTCTTTGTTTACTTCATCTTTCTATGTTATTTCCATAAAAAAAAGTAATATATAAAGTATCATCTATATACATAGATGTTATTGTAATCATGTTACTACCATATTCATCATTTTATTCGATCTATGCATAATAATATCACCTTGCGTTCTTATGAGTGGCTTACCGTATCCACATCGTGGTATAATTTGTTATTCATCATTAATTTATTTTGATCGGTATAATGATGTGTATAATAGAAATAAATAATTAATATTATATTATTATCATTCATTATAATTACTATACTATCTAGTTCCATACCATTTAACCATTAAAGGAATGATATCGTCGTGTGTGCGTACATACGGCCTACCGTCTCCACAACCAGATGAGATTAATTATCCACCTTAAAAACTAAAGTATGTTTATAAATTTCATTAGATGAGTAAATATATTATTTAGGAACTTAATATCATTATGTATTTGAATAAAATATATACAATGCCTAAGAAATATGACATACACAATGAAACATGCATAGGAAATTGAAGCAGTTAACACCCGAAACAATGGTAATACTGAAATATTGTTAACAAAATGTTTAAATAAAATCTTATATGATATAATAAATGTGTATATGGGTATCTTAAAATTTTACAACATAATTTAATCATTATACAAGAGGTTAACTGACCATCAACTAAATAAAAGAAGAAGGTAAGGGATAATTTTACAATCTCATTATTACTCGAGGTTGTTTATATGTAACATTTACCGAGACATATATATTATCCTTGTCCATTTTTCATAAAAATACATTTAAAAATATTTTTTATATCCCTTTAAAATTGTTTATATTCATTTATATCCATTTTTTATTGTTATATAATGTTTTAAAAGAAACCTTTCTGTTCATTTCTAAACAAGGTAGTTTATGACCTTTTCAACAAATTAATGAAAGAATGTTTTTTATCTTATGCAGCGAAAGTAAAGTTTTTTACCTTTATGTCTCCTTAAAATTTTCAAATCTTCACTTACATTCTTCCAATGTTTTCTTAAAAATATTTTTTTTCTTTTATAATTGCAAGGAAATAAAATATTTCAAAGTTAAAAGGGATATTTCTATGAAAAAGTTTTAATGATTTTGTCAATTTATTTTCATCTCTTTTGATATCCATTGTTTGATTTTATGAAAAATGGAGGTTGATTTATTGATGGTATTATGATATTTTTGACTACATATGTAATATTTTTATACCATTAATAGTTTATGGTTAAAGTATTAACATTTATTTTGCTAGTTTTAAAAAGAATATTTATGTTACGTTTCACCCTTTTCATATAAGGAATGTATTGATATTAGTATGTGATGGTAGGGGCCCACTATAGACCCTCGATGCATTAGTAGGTTTCATGAGACAAACTAATGTCTTGGAATAAGGCCTTGATGGAAAATTTTTGTATGGTCTTGGCATGAGGCCTTGGTGTTTTCGTTATGATGCCTGTCATTTTTCATTCCCTAATTAGGAGATTAGTTATTGATATTACATGTGATTATTCAACAAGTAGAATATCCAAGTTAATGGTTAAATTGAATTATTTGATTTATTCTTTCAATATTATATTTATGTAAATGTTTAAAAGTATTGTGTTTTAATTTTATACCATTCCTTAAATGTTTATGCTTGTTTATAAAATCTTATGCTATATTTTTTGTCCTTAATAATCATATAAGATCACCGCTTTATTATGATTTATTTTCCTAGGATTCCAAGGAGTGTATTATGATTGAAAATAATGGTTATTCTATTAGAATAATGGTGTTATCTAATGATTATCTATGTTGTGTTTTCTGTTATAAATTATAAAGTAAACTTCTGGTATATAATCTATTTTCTAGGATTGATAAACTGATCAGTCCATGGGATTTAATTCTTTGTAATCAAGACAATGTTTTATAATAATGCATCGGCTCTGAGATTCTGTGGTTAGACGTTAAATTTGGTATCAAAGTTTGTTTAGAAACAACCTTGGAAATAGATTTAGAAAACATAGATTTGGGATTATAACCCGATGATATAATTTGAGGATAAGTATAGAAGAACCCCCTAGAATTTTGGTAAATTTTAGATTACATGTATATTTCAAGAAATAGATCATTGTCTAGATTCAAAAAGTGGAAGTGGTTCAACAACAGATGTACCTAGGGGTGAAAACTCTAAAAAGGTCTATTGAGCTTGACTTGGGGTAACCTGGTACATGGCAATGAGCCTCACTATGCACTTGGTTTGACACTCTTCGGGGATATTCATAGGATAATTCATATTTTCATTACAAACAATTAGGATGGATTTATGAGTAAATATGTCTCAAAGTATCCACAATTATGATTATAGATAAGATATGCATAAATTTTTTAATTTATGTTAAGTATTATACAGGTTTGGAATTATACATTATGATTCATAACATAATCTAGTGTATTCCCTTGTCTAGAAAGGGTGCCTAGTTGAATAAATGGAAATTTTATCAACACACGTAATCTTTGTAGGGATTTACATCCATCGCAAGATAATTATAGTGGATCTAGAGATGAAACTGGTGATGAACAACTTATAACTATATTGGGACAACTGACTCAAGGTATGAATAATAACCTTACATGTAAAGAGCACCCTAATCCAAAATATAGAGGATCAATGTTTGACCACTTCATGACACAACAACCTCCAAAATTCAATGGGACTAAAAATACATTTGTGGCTGATCAATAAATAAGTTCATTACAGAATATATTTCTTATTAGGGAAGTAATTAAATGGATAATGTTTTCATGGAAGTATAACATCTCTCAAGAGGAGTGGATCAGTGGTGGTCATTAATTCAAAACAAAAAGTTTGATGAAGAATTAAAAAATATGGAATGGAGGGAGTTTAAAGAACTATTCCTATAGATATTCTTTCCTCATGAACATTGAGCTGATATGAAAAGGAAATTTCAATGTTTAGGGGAAAAGGTGGATGAGAATGTTGAAAATTATGAGGATAAATTCACAAGGTTAGCGAGGCATGTTGAAGACTACATACATACCCCCCAAAGTAAGATTGATAGATTCGTTGAATGGTTAAAACCATTCCTCTAATGGGAAGTAGTATCACAGTCTTTCTAACTGTACGAAGATATAATCTTATGTGGTATCAAGACGAAAAAAGTATTCATGATGTCGTACGACATTAGAGTAATGAAATAGAATAATAGAATGGTTGAGAAATATAATGATAAAGGGAAAAAATGATTTTCCAATATGTGCTAGTTTTGAAAAGAAACACCGGGGTACTTGCCTAAAAGGAATGGGAGTTCGTTACAAATTTGGTGAAAAGTTTACTAGGCTCGTGATTGTAATGAAAATAAAGAAGCTATGAAATTATATAATTGTAAAGATATGGTTTATTATGAATATTAATTTCTAAATCATAATGTAAATGTAGCTCAGAAGTAAGTGGATCAAGGTAAAGCTTATGTTGTTACTTCTATTGAAGTCGAATAATTAATGTATTTCTGTTTTTGGATTCAATACTTATATTATGGTCATAAGAAAAATTTGATATATATAAGGATTATATTGCAGTAATTTTTGTTTTCATTAAATTTTTAATATGATTAAGTTAATAAAATATTCATTATGAGACAATAAGAGAAACATTACATGGTTTGGGGAATCATATGTTACAATTGATTTTGCAAATTTTGAGAGCTTTTAGACAGAGTTTGCAGAAAATTATTTTGGATAAATATAATGGTTGGAATGGATTAAGTTGAACATTGGATATTATTTTTTATGTTTAAAACATTCCTTAATATTATTTTTATTTTGATATAATAATATAGTTTTATGAAAAGGATAACTCATAGGTCTGTTAATAACTCGTCACAACTGGAAAGGCCCAAGACTTGGACTTGCAACCGAAGGGCGACAAGGGTACACCACCTTCCAATGGCCTTCGTAATGCCCTGATTTTTTAAAGTAGTTTAATTTTATTTAAAGGGTATAATATATGATGTATAAGTTCTTTTTTTATTCCCTATTTGATTATGGTAAATTGAATATTATTATCTTTTGCAGAGAAATGTGAGATTATGGTAACAATTGATTATAGAAAAAAAATCATACTTTTTAGGTAACTATGTTTCATTATGCTATTAAACTAGTAATTAAATGAATTATTAAACTCTATGGAAAATATCATAAAACAAAAAATGTTATCCTAGTACATTCTTTTGTGATGGATCAAATGGCCCCCGAATCATTATAGATTTATACATTTTTTGTTGTTAACATTTTCCAATTCATGTTCTCCATCTCTCTCCATCAAAACATTATGGTTACATTTTTTTCATGTCCATGTTTTCCAATATGGAACCGTTGTATTTGTTGACTCCGATAACCTTCTAACTTCCATTTTATTAATTTAAAGTGCAAGTGTTGTCGACCATTTTTGTTGTTGTGGGATTGCAATAATGGAATTTTGAATAATAAATCCTTCTTTACCGAACCCAAATTGAAAAATTGTCAGGACCAAAATTATTGAAGAAGGGTAGAATGTAACACCCCAAGGTTCCACAATACACATCTTTTTAAAACATTCAATAGCTTCTACTACAAGAAACACTGAGTTTGAGTACACCATGACCTATTAAACAAGCCGTTTGAAAAGAGGTTGTGAATATTATTACCCAAATTATGAATTTTATATATTCTATATTATTTTAACATTCATCTTCTGTGTTTATTACACATAATATAAGAACCAATTCAATTTTTTCAGATAAAATAAGTATTTTTCAAACAATGTTGTTTTAGAACCTTTTAATAGCAATCATTTTTTAAATCCAATATTTGACCCTATTATATATTATGTTTTACAAAATAAAATAATTATTTAGAAAAGGGTCATAAAAAATTAGTTGGGATAAATTTTTTGGATTTTTATGATAATTTTCTTATTTTAAGGAATAGAGAAAAATACATCATTTTAATTCTGAAGTGATTTTTCATCTAAATTATTTATATAGTTAGGTTATCTTGTCAATTGGTTTTAAAGTGTAATTGTATTATGTTTTTACCATATAATCCAATTTTTATCATTGGACGTAATTTCACATTTAAATTGAAAATAAACACATGTCAATCTTTTGACAGTTTTTAATTCTCAAATACATATTTTCTGGTTTTGACAACGAGTATTAATTTTAGATTAATTAATGTAACTTATGTGTTTGAAATTTATGAAAATAGATTCAATATATTGAATCAAAATATCTATATTATGGAAATTTGTATCTTTTATTTTTTGGAATTCTGAATTTTAATATATGTACTTATTTTTATTTACCACGGTTGAAGGGTAAATTAGTTAAAAAGGGTAAAAAATATTATAATAATATAAAACTACCCAAAAATGTGACCTAATATTATTGGATGAGTCTTGGGTGACCAAAAAAATCCTTATACCAATCTTTTGGCATTTTGGTGCCACTTGGGTGTGATATTGACTAGTTATAATAATTAATTGAAAGTAAATAAAAATATAACATAAACGTGTAACTTTTTAATAAAAAATTTTAATATAGGGTTATATAACTGATATCTTTTACTATAAATAGTCTTTATAAACTTAAAATGATTTCATACATCATGGTATTTAATTTATGACTTTTATACATTAAATAAAAAAAATATTTATGACACAATGATGATGCAGTGATTACCTTATTAATAAAGGAATCAAATAAATGATAATATAAATAATAAAATAAATATTATTTAAATTATTTGATGCCATTCATGGATTTTCTTGATGACTATGACATTTAAAGATTCCGTTAATGCATTTTTTCAAAAGAATCAAATTTTTCAGATTTTAACAAACATCAAGTCTTAAATAGTTTCAAAATTGACATAAATGAGATTTTCAAATAAATACTATTCTATTAAATGATATAAAATCCATAAAAATATAAGATTAAAGCAAAGAACATTTATAGTGATAAATTTGTCATAAATTATCCACTTTAGGTTCTCTTGGAACTTTATAATAACTATATTCACCATGTAGTGTAAAAATACAAGAAGACATGGTGAAAGTTAAACTATTTAACAGTGGGAAAAATCTAAAATATAAGGATAATTATTTAAAATAAACATGTATAAAACATATATTTTTGATATGATTTATACAAATCCTCATCTTAGCCTATAAATATATTACATTGGTCCATTATATACCATAAATCAATTTATAATAAGTTAATATTTGTAGACATTCCTAAAGTACCCCTCACCTCTCCTATAAATGGGCACTTATCCTTAGCTTTTATTAACTCTTAAAAAGCCATTTTCCTTGGAAAAAACCTACCAAACACTCCCCAAAACATCCCTCACTTCATCCTGAAGTCCAAAATTTGAGAAAAATCAATATAAGGGGTTCATTTTTTAAAATAAAAATGATAAACTTGAACAAGATGTAATCGTTTTATCACCTTTTTCAAAGTTCTTTTTTTCTTCTACTTCCTCTTTAATTTTTTCCCACACCATAAAAATAAATATATTATAATACATATAAATAGATGTTATTATAATCATGTTAAACCCATATTAAACATTTTATCCACCCTAGGAATAATAATATCTTCATGTGTGCGTACGTACGACATATTGTCTTCACACTTTAGTGTAATTTGTTATTCAACATTACATTATGTGTATGGGAATAATAATAATTATTATAAAAATAAATAATTAATATGACATGATTATTTTTTTATAATTAATATATCATATTGTTCCATAGAATTTAACTATTAAATGAATGATATTGTCACTTGTGCGTATATACAATCTACCGTCTCCACAATGCGATGAGATTCATTCTCCACATTAACCGTTAAAGAATGATTATAAAATTAATTTTATCTATAAATATAATATTTATTAACATAATATCATTATAGAAATTAATAAAACATACCATATACATAATAAACATGACTTAACGACCAAACATGCATATGAAAATAAAGTTGTTAACACCCAAAACAATGGTAATACTAAAATATTCTAAACAAAACGATATAAGAGGATCATATCTCATATCAAAAATATGGATATGGTTATTTCAGAATTTAATAACTTACATTAATCATTATAATGGATGTTAAAACACCCTATACTAAATGAAAGTACCATGTTATTTTAAAAATAAATGTTTTCTTTTATAATTGTGTGGCTTTATATGATTTCAAAGTAAAAAATGGATATTTCTACCAAAATGTTTTAATGGTTTTTTCATATTGTTTTCATCTATTTAAAAATCATTATTTTGATTTTATATTTAATTATGTTTGATTTATTTAAGGTTTTATGATATGTTTGACTGTTGATGCACTATTTTGATACCATTAATGGTTTATGGTTAAAGTATTAAAATTTCATATTATAGTTTTAATATGAATGTTTATGTTATATTTCACCCTTTTTATATGAGGAGTGTATTGGAATTATTAAGTGATGTGGGGGGCCTGCTATATCCCCTAGATGCATTGGTAAGTCTCATGATACAAACTCGTGTCTTGGAACAAGGGCTTGACGGTATATTTGTGAATGGTCTTGGCACAAGGCATTTGATGTTGTGGTTATGATATCCATAATTATTAATTCCATTATTATGAGATTGTATATTGATATTACATGTGATTATTTGAATAGTTGAATATTCCTGGGAATGATTAAATGGAATTGTTTGATATATTCTTTCAATCTTTTGTTGAAGGTAATGTTTAAAAGTCTTGTGCTTTAATTTTATACCTTGAATTAAAAGTTTGTGATTTTTTATGAATTATTTTTGGATATTTTTTATCCTTAATTTTCATATGATCTCACCCAATAATTATGTTTTATTTTCCTAGAATTTCAATAAGTGTTTTATGAATTATTTTCAGGATTATTCTAGGGGAATAATGTCATTATAAAAGGATTATCTCTGTTGTATTTTATGTCAAAAATTGTAATGTAAACATCATGAATGTAATCTATTTTACAAGAAAACTAATCATAACAGTCCTTTGAGATTCAATTACTTATAATCATTAAAATATATTAAAATAATACACCAACTCTAGGATTATAGGGTCGGGGCGTTATAGGTTATGAGTTCTATAATACCTAAGAAAAAAAGTTAAATATTAGATGAATCTCATAGAATAAATTTTTATATACACCTAGGTAGTAAAAATATGTATATATATATGAAGGAACCTTTTTTGTGGGATAATATGAAGAGGGATATTTTTGACTATGCATCAGGATACCTAGTCTTTCAACATGTGAATTCTAGGAGACAACATTCTAGAAGAGTCATGTAGCCTCTATCTATACCTCTTTTGATATAGGATAAAATTACTATGGACTTCGTCACTAGACTACCAAATAACCCAAGAAATAATGATTTGATATGGGTTATTGTTGATCTCCATAAAAAATCATCACATTTTATAACCATAAGAGTTCATTTACCTCTTGAAAACCTTGTAAAACTCTATATTAATGATTCTGTAAAACATTATGGTGCATCTCAATCGATTGGTTCTAATCGAGTTCCCCATTTCATATCACAATTCTGGAATAGTCTTCAAAAATATTTTGATATTGAGCTTCATATGAGTATTACTTATCACCCTAAAAATCTCGACAATCCAAAGGGATTGTTCTAACAATGATGACATATTTAGATCATGATCACATGACTTTGAAGGTATATGGGATTAGTTTTTACCTTTGGAGGAATTTTATTTCAATAATAGTCTCAATTATACTACTCAAATGGAACCATATACAGCATTATATGATAAGAGATTTCAAAATGAAACATTTTGTGATAAAGTTGATGAGTGGAAACATATAGTCAGAGAACTTATTAATGAGAGAAAAACAAAGGAAAATAATATTCAGGCTCATATTAAGGAAGCTAAAAGTAGGAAAAATGGTTATGCAAACACCTATAAAAATTATTTGGAATTTAAATTGGTATATCATATCTTTCTGAAAGTATATTATTGGAAGGGTATCTTAAGGTTTGGTATGAAAGGGAAAATTACCCCCAGGTACATTAGACCATTTGAAATTCTGTAAATAATTATATATGTATCATAATGAGTAGTGATGACATCAAGTCTCTCTAAATTTCATGACATGTTCCACATATCATTGTTAATAATGTACAAGCCATACCCAACACATGTACTCAACTATAAAGAAATAGAAATAGAACATGATTTATATAACTATGAATATCCAATCTAAATTCTTGACATGCGAGATAAATCATTGGGTAATCAAATGACTCAACTGGGAGAGGTTATTTGGAGAAACCACAAAATGAATGAAGAAACATGAGAAACTGAGGATTTTAATAAAAATACCCACAAACATATTTTTAGAAGGAAATATTCATGAAAAAATTTGAGTATAGAATTTCCGAAGGATAGAAGAATATGACACCCCAATATTTTATGTTATGTATATTCTTAAATAAATTCAATACATTCGATAGTTCACATTAGACAAATGAACTATGATATACAATTAAATAGTAAATTGAACGTTAGAATAGAAATGGGACAATTATGAATTGTAATATGATCAATAGAATAGTAACATTACCTAAGAAACTATAAATAAAATTTAGTTAAATAATGAATGAAAATATGATATTTTTATTCCATAGAATAAGTAAATTACTGTATTAAAATGAAAAAGTAAGTGTTTATATTTTTTTCAAACATAAATGTTTAAAGTTTATAATTAATATAATAATATTAAATAATGTTTATTTTCATAAAAAGGTTCATAATATTTTTTCTTATTATGGTTATAAGATAATTTTCTAAGACCTTAATTAATTTTTCAATGTTTCAAAAAATTAGTTATAATTTTAAAATTGTTATTTTTCAAATTAATGATGACTTTAATTAGAAATAAAATTTCTCATATTTTGAAAAAATATCAAAAATTGGATTCCATTTTTTAATTTTGTAATATTAAAAATGGTTAGGGTGACTTTTAGGTATTTTCCTAAAATTGTTGAATTTTCTATAAATAGTTAAATATAGTAATTTAAAGTACTGGCTAAATACAGGAATTAATGATTCATTGATGATATATGAATGATGAAAGAAATATTATCTCTAAATCACCTTATCTATTTACTTCAATTGGTGATAATAATCAAAACTACTCAAAGTATTAATACAAAATAATATACAAATGATTAAAATAATCAAAAATTACCTTTCGCTTTCCCTATAAATACGACCCCTCACCACCTCTTCACCTTACACCACTAAATCCTTGAAATATTTTAAATATCATACCCAATACCTCTTCCAAACCTCTCTCCCATGTTATTTTATTGTTGGTCTCTCCCAAAATATCATTTCAAATTTCCATAAGATGGTTCTCAAAGAAGGGTATTCAATAGTTAAAATCCACTTTCGTTCTTCTAATTTTCATTCAATTTCATTTATTTTATTATCCTTTCCAAACCCCCTCTATAGAAATATTCATGATAACTAAATTATCTTATATTTACTATAATATTATAGTGTAAATGTTATAATCATCATAAACTCATTCCCATATCCCTTTTATTCTAAAAATTAAAACATCATATGTGATGTGTTCCTTTACCGCCATCGTGGATACTGCATTTTCATTATTCATTACCACCTTCAAAGATGATCATAAAAAAATTATTATTTTTTAATTAGATTTTTTTATACATTTTATATGTTATAATTTTTTTTAACTAGTATATATAAAAAATATTAACTAATAGAACAAAACTAATTTGCAGTGATCGAAAAATTCCAAAATAATATTAACATTTATCAGTAACATTATATTTAATGAGTGTTCCCCATATCTGGAAAAAACATGATATATATGAAGAATTAATATTATTTATGTTCATTAATAACTTAAAATTACAATTATGGATAACTATTCCCATTTTACATGATCTTTTAGACATGTGTATAAGTGAACCAATCATGAAAACTAACGAAATGGAAACTCCCGAATGATAAAATTGAATCTTATAACTCATAAAAATTTCCTTAAATTTACTTAATAAAATTATGATAACTAAAATACATGTTTAATATTTTATGAATAAAATTATTAATGAGTCTAATTTCATTATACAGGACAATAAGTGTTAGTACATAACACTTTTGGACATAAGGTAAGGGATTCTCCCAAAATGTCAATTTTTCATTCACAATACACTTTATCTCTATTTACCACAAAGTAATTCTTATTTATTTTTATATATTTATTTTAAATTATATTTATATGTTCCAAAATCATGTATCCATATCATTTCATATTTATTTTTTAGTAAATACTTGTTTTGTAAGGTTCTCATTTCAATTCCTCTCGATAAGCATGTCCGATTTAATGAAGCATTAAAATTTCATAACTATTTTCAAATACACTTCATAATCTATTTTAATTCATAAATATTTTTATAAAATAACTCTTTTTTTCATGAAATAATATCTTTTTTAATTTCTATTTTTATAAAAACTATTATGTTTTTGTCCATTTTAAAGACTCTATAATATTTTTCATTTAAACCACACGAAAGTGGATTTTTCCAAAGTTTCATAAAAACTATTTTTACATGTTTTAAGCTTAGTTGGACATAATATATAATGATATATGCATATGTTCCCTTATTAATGTCCATTTATGATTTAAATCCATCCTTTTATGGAAACCATTTTGACGATCCCTTTGGTTATGCCTTATTCACCACTTATTCCTTGTATGTGGTGTATATATATTTTCCTATTATTTAAGACGATATTTTATTGAAGATTTAATTAAAAATATATATTTCTTGTATCATGGGTATGATTATTGTCTTCTATATTTATGATTTCTACATACGTTATATTATATGAATTATTTTAGTGAATTGAATATTTGTATGAAAAATGATTTGGACTTGGAGTGATGAGTGGGACCTGGTTATAGATAGCCCCTCGATGTATCGACATGTATCATGAGAAAAAATAATTAGTGAAAACCCCTTCATTTTTATTTCCAAGAATAACCAATTGTGTTTCAACCCATTGACATAAATTGTCATGAAGGTATAATGGTTCTTATTCCATAAATATGACGTCGAAAAACTAATCATTTTCATCATTCAAAATTTAGTCATTAAATTCTATGATATTTTAAATATGAATAAATATACGGTTACATTCTCATTCTAATTTTATTAATGGCATGTTTTTTAGTTCTTTACATTGCCTTAATAATTATTTCTTATTGAATTTGTTTTATATATTATTGATTTAGGGAACCCTTACTAAGAATTTGAGCTCGCCCTTTTTTCCTTCTCAAAATTCTAAAGATGAAATTTTTGAATAAGTTTTAGGGAAGAAATTTATTTTCCTTTGTTATGATCTATTTTTAATTACAAATGTAATAAGTGAACCCTTTATATTCTAAGTTCTTCAATACTACTAATCTGATAAATCCTTGGTGATTTGATCTCTTGTATCTATTCCATTATAATAAAATGACCACTGACTCTTTGCTTCTGGGGTTATGGTTGTTACATTTGGTATCAAAGCATGTTTATTAGAAGCCTTGGTAAATTAATGTTATGTAAACATGATAATTAAAATAATTACATCTAGTGAAATTTTAGCTCAATACTCATTATGATTATGAGATAACATAGAGTGTTACATTATTTAGTTACTGAATCTAATGGAAGGAATCGAATCCATACATGTGGTAAATGCAGGGGTTGACCTACTGAGAAATACAACACAGTTAGTGTTGGAGCCAAGAAAATCATGACCATATTAGGAAATATTACTCAGGTTGTGTTGAAAAACCAAAATACACCTATGTTGCATTATTTTATGAATAAAAGGACCCCATATTTTTCTGGGACTACTAATCTAGTGGTATCTGAGTAGTGAATCTAGACCTTTGAAAATATATTTCAAGCACTGGGATGCAATGAAAACGAAAAGGTAGTAATTTTAGTATATTTTCTGAAGGGAGATTCTGATCAATGGTGGTTGTTGATCCAGAATACTATGGAGGAAGATGATATATAAGACATGGAATGGAGAATTTTTAAAGGAATATTCTACAAAAAATACTTCCATCATGAGAAAAAAATGAAATGAATAGAAAATTAATTATCTTAAAGAAAATGGAAGAATATAGTATTACAGATTATGTAGATACCTTCACAATACTATCCAGGTATGATATAGATTGCATACATAATTCATAATAAAAAATCGATCATTTATTTTAATGTCTTAATTAATGTCTCTAAATGGCACTGGATACTCAAAAAAAATTCATATGATGTAAAATTATTTAGTACCATAAAATCAATGATGGAAATTTCTAGATTCAATATGTTCAAGTGAAATCATGTTAAGAAGATTCCTTCTGATAACCATGGAAAAGGTAAAGCATCAAAGAAGAATAAGGGAAAAATCACTTCCAATTATGTGGATATTATAAAAATAATCGTCCTAGGATATGCTAAAAAACATGTTAGTTCGTTATAGGTGAGGAGAAAAAGGGTCATAATGAAAATGAATGAAAAGTAAAGAAACAAATCAATGATTTCCAATGCTTCAACATTCATAAAATGGGTCATTATTAAAATCAATTTTCAAGGATTCAAGGAAATCTACCACAAAATAGTCTAAGGGGATATGTCCAAGATTATGTGATCACCATAGATAAAGTAGAATAACCCAATTATGTGGTGGAAGGTACAATTATCATATATTAAAATTTAAGAAATGATTTATTTGAATATAGATCATCCCATTCTGTTATATCTACCCAATTTTTCAAGAAAATTAGATACTTTGTTTTCGATTTAATGATGGATTTGTCATTTAAAACCCCTAAAGGATGTATCATAGAAAACAATGTGTTGGTTAGTTCCTATTATGTCATAAAAACATGCCTTATCTTCTAACTTTATCATCATACCTATGGTTGACATTGATATAATCCTCAGTATGGACTAGCTTTCAAAATATTTTTTGAAGAACAATTACAAGAAAACGAAAATTATGATTTGTTGAAAGAAGTAGAATCCTTTATATTTAGAGAAAAAACCTAATCATCTAAATCTTATCTAGATCCAACCCCAATAGCTCTACTGGATGAAATTAATTACGAAGAAGAGAAAACAACATCTAGAGAATAGGAAATTCATCTTCAAAATGAGAATTTACAAATTGCACATGAATACATTGATATATTTCATGAGGAATATCTAGACACCCCTCATGAGTGTAAAGTTTAGTATAACATTGATTTAATCCCTAATTCAGGACCTATATAAAATAATCTTTTTTGATTGTCCACTATAAAATTAGTGGAGCTGAAGAAACAACTAGAGGAGTTTCATAATAACATATTTATCTTCCCTAGTGCTTCTCCATAGGGAGACCCTATTATCGTTGTTAAGAAGAAATAATAAGCCTTAAGAATGTGCATTGGATATGAAGAATTCAATGATATTATTACAAAGAAAATGTATATGCAGCCTCACGTTGATGATTTGTTTGATCCACTTGATTGATAACATTATTTTTAAAAGATTTAACATCATTATAGGTATCATTAATTATGATTAAATTTGAATGATATTCTAAATATATCTGATTAGATGAGGTATGGACATTACGAATTAATAATAAAGACATTTGTATTGACTAATGCACCCTCTATTTTTATGGATCTAATAAACACAATATTCAAGCAATGCCTTTAAAATTTTGATTTAGTATTCATCGATGTTATTATCGTATACTATAAAACATATAGAGACCATGAGAATCACTTGGGGAACATACTTGATAATATCATAAGGGAATATTTAATTGTAAATTTAGAATGCGTGATTTATTACTTCAGGACATTTCTTTTCATGGAAATATAGTCTCTAAGGATGTAATGTCAGTTGATCCCATGAAGACTAATTAAATGCAAGAATGTCCTAAACCAATGAACATAACTAAGGTATGTAGTTTTATTGGTTTAGCAGGTTATTATCAGTTCTTCATTCATACTTTTTCCCGGTTGGCTAACCTGTTAACCAAGATCACATGTAAATGGATTAAGTTTGTGTAGAAAAAATAATATGTAGAATGTTTTAGATAGTTGAAGATAAGATTCATTGATACTTTATTGTTGATTCTATAATCAGGATATTATGGTTTTTTTATATACAGTGATGCATCAAAGAAAGAACTGGGTCATGTCCGTGTGAAAAAATGATAATGATATTTCATATTCATCAAGCCTATTGAAGACTAATGAAAATTTTTCCAACTCATGATCTTGGGTTAGAATTCATAATATTTTATTTGTATATATGGAGGCACTATATCTATGGTAAAATATCTGAGACATATTGTAACACCCCAGGATTTCAGAGTGTGTTATTTCTTAAAAATAATTCAATAACTTGCACTACACGCAACACCGAGTTCAATCACACCATTAAAAGAGGTCATGAATAGTATTAACTACATTTTAAACTTTATATAATCCTTATAATTTTAGAATCCATATTATGAGTTTCTTAGTCATAATGCAAGAACAGATTCATTTTCAGTATTGCACTTTTATCAACTTTTGATAGTGAAACCTTTTTAAATACAATATTTTAAACATTTTGACTAAATGGAGACATCAAAAAATTTAAAATGAAACATCCCAAGCTTCCACGGTACGCTTTCCTTTGGATAAAACAGTAGCGTGTGTTGTACGCAACGTCGAGTTTTAACACACACCACAACCGATCAAACTAGCCGTTATGAATAGTAATACCTAAATTTTGAAATTATATATATTTTATATTTGAAAATGGACTTCATTTTTTGATTCATAATATCGAATTTAGCCTAAGGTGAAATTTTGGTACATTTTGGATAACTTTTATATTTTGATGAATAGTGAAAATTACTAAATTTTAATTAAAAATAACTTTTTTAATCAAAATAATTAATATTGATAAATTATGAATTTGAGTGGTTTTAAAGTATATTTAGAATATATTTTTACCATTTAATATAATTTTGGTCATTGGACATAATTTTACAATTAAACCGAACATAAACGAGTGTCAATCTTTTGATAGTTATTATCTCTTAAAAACACGCTTTTTGTTTTGACAGCGGGAATTAATTTTAAATTAATTTCTGCCACTTATGTGTTTTGAATTTAGGAAAATGGATTCCATATTTGTAATCAGGATGTTCAAATTGTGTAAATAGGTAACTTTTATTTTTAGACATTTTGAATAATTACTGCGGTAAATATTTTATTTACCATGGTTAAGGGTAAATCCGGTAAATAAGGGTTAAACAAATAATATTATAATAATACTAAATTACCCTAAAACGTGTCTTAACCCTATTGGTTGATACATGGTCTACCATGGGCATCTTTGTGTCAATTTTGGGACCCCATGGATCCACTTGTAAGTGATAATGACACTTTATTTTAATTAAGTTAAAATGAATACAAAAATGACACAAGCATATATCTTTTAGAAACACAATTGTTACATAGGGTTATATATGTTGGATTTTAGATTATAAACATTCATTAGAAAGATAAAACGATTTCATACATAATGATATTTTATTTATAATTTTTAGACATTAAATAATTTATTTATTTTATGACACAATGATGATGCAGTAATTACTATAATAGTGACAAATTAAAATAATTGATATTATAAATACCCAAATAAATATAATATGAAACTTTTAATGAATTAAACTAATTTTATAGGATAATATGATATATTAGGATTTATTTAATTGACTTTGTTCGAAGTAATCAATCTGTTATGAGTTTCACAAAAATCAACTATTGAATAGTGTCAAAATTGACATAAAAGAGTTCTTAAAAAGCATATTATATTATTAATTGATATTAAATTCCTAAAAATCTAAGGTTCGGCCAAGAGACTTATATCATGATAGGTTAATCATTAATGTACCACTTGGGGGTCTCTTGGATGTATATAGTAAGTTTATTAACCATATTATATAAAAATACAAAGAGACATTGTAAAAGTGAAACTAATTAACTTAGAGTTAATACTTAACGATAAGGTTAATATAAGTACCCAAACCTGTCTAAATTCTATTGGTTGAGTGGTTTTCGACCTATCCCCACCTTAACCTTTGAATAATAAGCTTTGGAGCCATTAGAAACCGAATATGAATTTATTATAAATAAATATTTCTAGCTTTTCCAAAGGTGCCCCTCACCCCTCTTATAAAAGGGCACTCCTCCTTCTCATTTCTTCACACCTTAAAAGCCTTTTGGATCGGCCAAACTCTGCCCAACTACTCTCCCAACATCCCTCACTACACCCTAGAGGCCTTAGTTTGATCAGAAAGCCAACCTAAGGAGCCCTTTTGATCAAATCAAAAGAAAGAACCCTAAGAAGAGGTAATGATTTCACCACCCTTCTCCAAGTTCATTTCTTCTTCCACTTGTTCTTCCTTTGTTCTTACCATTCTAAAATAATAACTCCAGTATCTCACATATACTGTGATGTTATTATAAATATGGTACAACCATATTCAGTATTCTATCCACCCTTTGAATAACATGTCACCATACGTGCGTACGTACGGCTTACCGTCTCCACGTCGTGGTGTAATTGTTATTCAATATATTATTATTTGGATGGGTATAATAATGATGTGTAACTCATGTAAATAATAAATATAACATGTTAATGATTCTGTATATATGATATACCATCCATTTATATATTATTTTAATATCAAAAGAATGATATCGTCGCTTGTGCGTACGTACAGACTACCGTCTCCACGAACGCGATGAGATTCATTCTCCATCGTATCCATTCAAGTATAATTATCATTTTATGATTTAAAAATGATGTTTAAGGACTTGATATAATTCTGGATATGAATAAGATACAACAAACATGTCTTATGTAACAAAACATATAAAAGAAAATGAGTAAGTTAACACCCGAAACGACGATAATTCTAAGATATTATTAACAAATCAATGTTAAAAGATCATATATGATATCATATTATTATATATGATTCTTGTATAATTTAATAACAACTATTTCACCATTATACAGGAGGTTAACCTAACCCAACCAAGGAAAAGTACAAGGTAAGGGTTTACTTTACAACCTCTTCATTATCCAAGGTTGTTTATACGTAATAATCTACTGGGATCTCTTTATCATCCACATCCATGTTTCTTAAAAATGCATTTCAAAACATTTTTACTATTTACTCGAATATGAGTTAAAGTCATTTATACCCTTTTTGACTTTTATAAGTGGTTTATAAAGGAATCTTTCGGTCATTTTCAAAACAAGGTCATTTTTAACCTTTTCGACAGAATTAAGGTAAGAAGGTTTTTTTTAACTTATACGGCGGGTGCGGCTATTTTCCGCCGTTATAAAATCTTCAAAGCATCCCTTACAAGCTTATAAGAATATTTTCAAAGAAAATGTTTTATTTTATATGGATCTTAAATTATTTCAAAATAAAAGGAGATATTTCTTTAAAAAGAATTTTGATTTCATCTATGTCAACATCCTTTGATGGATTTTAAGATTATTTGAAGTTGATTTATTATGATACAAAACTTCTATATTGTATTGAAGGTTTTGTGATATGTTTGACTTTGGATGTGCTATTTTTATACCATTCATAGTTTATGGTGAAAGTATTGACATTTCATATGCTAGTTTTAATATGAATGTTTATGTTATGTTTAAACCTTTTCATATGGGAATGCATTGGACTTAATATGTGACGGGTGGAGCCCGCTATAGCTCCTCGATGCATCGGTAGGTCTCATGAGACAAACTAGTGTCTTGGCACAAGGCCTTGACAAAATCTTATTTGTAGTCTTGGCACGAGGCCTTGGCTATGTGGTTATGATAGTCTGGCATTATGCATTCCAACATTATGAAAGTGGTTATTGATTTTTGCATGTGATTATTCGATTAGTAGAATATCCATGTGAATAAGTAAATGGGATTATTTAATATTATTTATGTCATACCATGTTGAAAGTTAATATTTAAAAGGGTTTTGTTTTAGTTATACATTGCCTTTAATGTTTATTCTTATTTATAAAAGTTTCCGCTATATTGTTATCCTTACTGGGCATTTGAGCTCACCCCTTTTCTATGTTTTATTTTTCCCAGGATGTGAAGAAGTAAGTTATGAATGACCTGCAGGGATTTTATGAGGGGTTAATAGTGTGGATTGTGGAAACATTATGTTGTTGTAGTAGTTTTTCATTTTATGATGTAATGTAAAACTTATGAATATATCTAGTGTTTCCAAGGCTACTAAACCAATCGGTCTTTCGAGATTTGATCTTTCTTGTGATCATGCCAATGTTATGTAGTAATGCACCGACTTTGGGTAACTGGGGTCGGGGCGTTACAGTTGGTATCAGAGGAAGTTTAGTACAAACCTTGGAAGCTAGATTTAGATAAACTCTGATTAGAGCACGTAGACCTAAGATGAACTTTGAGGATTAGTATAGAAGAACTTCCTAGAATTTTGGTATTGTAGAGATTTTGTGAGTTTTCCGAGCAATACATCCCTGTCTGGATACGAGCAGGTAGAGGCGGCTCTGGCACAGATGTACCTAGGGGTAAAACTCGAAAACACCGCTTTGAGCTAGACTCGAACGGGAACTGGTGCACGACAACTGGCCTTGCTGCACTCTTGGTTACGACACTCCCGGGGGATATGCTTAGGATAATTCTCATTTTCTTTACAAACCATTATGAAGGGTTTATGAGTATATACATCCTCAAATGAGACATTTTTATGATTATGGATTATATCCATAAATAGTTCAATTTATGTTAAGTGTTTTATAAGTATGGGATTATGTATTTTGATTCATAAACTGATCTAGTGTATTCCATTGTATAGAAATGGCACCAAGTAGAAGGAATGAGAACTCCAGAAATGCACATGATCCAAAGAGAAGGAAGGATCATATCGTTCATGGTCTTAAGCTAGAATTTATAAGAGAAATAGTCTCCCATGTATTATCATCATATGAAGTAATAATATCATGTGTTGATAAGATAAGTAAAGAGTTTACTGAGTCCTATGGCTTTGAAGGGAAGCAAGATAAGAAAAGGATAGAAGAGAGAAAGATGGATAAAGGGAAGAGGGAAAAGAAGAATTTTCCCATATGTGGTAACTGTGGAAAGAAACACCCTGGAACTTGCCTGAAAGGAATGGGAGTTTGTTATAAGTGTGGAGGAAAAGGGCACAAAGTACATGACTGCAAGGGTAAGAAAATGGTTTCAAATGTACAATGCTTCATTTGCAATGAGTTTGGACACTACGCGAACCTATGTCCCAGTCATCAGACTATGCCACAAATGATGCTATTGGATAATAATCAAGTTATGATACAACCACAGATGAAGAGGAATGATTAGAGTTATTATGTTGATTATATCAATTGAGTGTTGTATCAACAATGTACTTGTTATAATAATTATGGAGTATATAAGGATTGTACTGCAGTACTATTTCATTAAGGACTTGAGATGGTGTGGAACAAAGAAAAGTGACTCAGTAGCAGGTTAAATGTTTGGAAAATATATGGTTGAGAGAAAGATAAACCATAATATGGTTCAGATACCGAGGTGCTGATTTTAGAATAATACATGATTTATTTGGATAAATTATATTGGATATTATTGACTACCTTGAAGCTGATTAATGATTTGTATATTCCATAATTGTTGGGGTTTAAAACATTTTTGGATTAATGAAGTATATCCAGCATTCTATATGGAATAAGGGAACATGAATGTAATCAATAAGGAATATGGTAATACATGATGAAGGTATTCATATGCTATTACGGGGTAAAAAGGATCTATATTATGTTTACCTTCCTTATAAATGTTGGACTGTGAGTTTGGATAGAAGTATTTTGGATAGTTCTAGTTTGGATTATTTTTGATTTCCATAAAAGGACAACCCGGAGGTCGGGCGGCAACCCGTCGCGTCTGGCAAGGCTGCGAGACTTGAACCCGAAACCGAAGGGCGACAAGGGTGTATCACCTACCACTGGCCCACGAGATGTCCTGGATTAAATAATGTAGTTTTTATTAAAATATCTTGTAGATGAATTATAAATTCCTTTATTTTGAACCCCATACGAATAGTGTAAATAGAATTTTTTTACATTCTATTATCTTTTAGAGTGAACGATGAGTTTGTGGTAGAAATTTATTAATGGATAAAACTCTAATTATAAAGTAAGTATATCTCCTTATGATCTTAGCCAATCTCATAAATAAATTCCTCAATATTAAGAAAAGAAACTTAGAACAAAAATGTTTTCCTAGATGGTACCTTAAATCATCACTAATTTATGGATTTGGGATTGTTGGCCTTTTCATAGCCATGTTCTCTACCACTCTCCATCAGATAATTGATGGTTAGATTTCTCTTCCATATCCATATTTTCCTACATGGAACCCTAGTATGTGTTATTTTCGGTAATCTTCATACTTTCCACTTTTTTTTAAATATAGGACTCATTAATTCATTTTTCGATGTGGGATTTCAACTAAGAAATTTTGAAACGTAAAAAAATGTGTTATCCTAATACCCTATGTTTTGTTGAACCGATGGTATTTCAAATCATCATAGATTGATGAGTTTAAGGACCTCAATTTTATACTTGTTTGTGATTTATGACCTCAATAACTACCTATAAATATTTACGTTTTTCCTCCAATTATATGTCTCTAATTGCCACCAATGTTCTCCTAATCGAGATCATAATTTGGTGGTGACCCTTTCATTTCTCTTTTCCTCATATTAAGACTAAATTTTAGTAACCCAATTTCCGATGTGGGTTTTCCCACAAATATATTTTCTATTTTCAACCTTTTATTTTCGAAGAACAATTTCAAATTGCGAGGACGCAATTTATTGAAGGAGGGGAGAATGTGACACCCCAGGATTTCAGAGTGTGTTATTTCTTAAAAATAATTCAATAACCTGCACTACACGCAACACCGAGTTCAATCACACCATTAAAAGAGGTCATGAATAGTATTAACTACATTTTAAACTTTATATAATCCTTATAATTTTAGAATCCATATTATGAGTTTCTTAGTCATAATGCAAGAACAGATTCATTTTCAGTATTGCACTTTTATCAACTTTTGATAGTGAAACCTTTTTAAATACAATATTTTAAACTTTTTGACTAAATGGAGACATCAAAAAATTTAAAATGAAACATCCCAAGCTTCCACGGTACACTTTCCTTTGGATAAAACAGTAGCGTGTGTTGTACGCAACGTCGAGTTTTAACACACACCACAACCGATCAAACTAGCCATTATGAATAGTAATACCTAAATTTTGAAATTATATATATTTTATATTTGAAAATGGACTTCATTTTTTGATTCGGAATATCGAATTTAGCCTAAGGTGAAATTTTTGTACATTTCGGATAACTTTTATATTTTGATGAATAGTGAAAATTACTAAATTTTAATTAAAAACAACTTTTTTAATCAAAATAATTAATATTGATAAATTATGAATTTGAGTGGTTTTAAAGTATATTTAGAATATATTTTTACCATTTAATATAATGTTGGTCATTGGACATAATTTTACAATTAAACCGAACATAAACGAGTGTCAATCTTTTGATAGTTATTATCTCTTAAAAACACGCTTTTTGTTTTGACAGCGGGAATTAATTTTAAATTAATTTATGCCACTTAAGTGTTTTGAATTTAGGAAAATGGATTCCATATTTGGAATCAGGATGTTCAAATTGTGTAAATAGGTAACTTTTATTTTTAGACATTTTGAATAATTACTGCTGTAAATATTTTATTTACCATGGTTAAGGGTAAATCCGGTAAATAAGGGTTAAAACAATAATATTATAATAATACTAAATTACCCTAAAACGTGTCTTAACCCTATTTGTTGATACATGTTCGACCATGGGCATCTTTGTGTCAATTTGTGGACCCCATGGATCCACTTGTAAGTGATAATGACACTTTATTTTAATTAAGTTAAAATGAATACAAAAATGACACAAGCATATATCTTTTATAAAAACAATTGTTACATAGGGTTATATATGTTGGATTTTAGATTATAAATATTCATTAGAAAGCTAAAAAGATTTATTACATAATGATATTTTATTTATAATTTTTAGACATTAAATAATTTATTTTAGTTATGACACAATGATGCTGCAGTAATTACTATAATAGTGAAAAATTAAAATAATTGATATTATAAATACCCAAATAAATATAATATGAAACTTTTAATGAATTAAACTAATTTTCTAGGATAATATGATATATTAGGATTGATTTAATTGACTTTTTTAGAAGTAATCAATCTGTTATGAGTTTCACAAAAATCAACTATTGAATAGTGTCAAAATTGACATAAAAGAGTTCTTAAAACAAATATTACATTATTAATTGATATTAAATTCCTAAAAATCTAAGGTTCGGCCAAGAGACTTATATAATGATAGGTTCATAATTAATGGACCACTTGGGGGTCGCTGGGATGTATATAGTGAGTTTATTAACCATATTATATAAAAATACAAAGAGACATTGTAAAAGTGAAACTAATTAACTTAGAGTTAATACTTAAAGATAAGGTTAATATAAGTACCCAAACCTGTGTAAATTCTATTGGTTGAGTGTTTTGCGACCTATCCCCACCTTAACCTTTGAATAATAAGCTTTGGAGCCATTAGAAACCGAATATCAATTTATTATAAATAAATATTTCTAGCTTTTCCAAAGGTGCCCCTCACCCCTCTTATAAAAGGGCACTCCTCCTTCTCATTTCTTCACACCTTCAAAGCCTTTTGGTTCGGCCAAACTCTGACCAAATACTCTCCCAACATCCCTCACTACAACCTAGAGGCCTTATTTTGATCAGAAAGCCAACCTAAGGAGCCCTTTTGATCAAATCAAAAGGAAGAACCCAAAGAAGAGGTAATGATTTCACCACCCTTCTCCATGTTCATTTCTTATTCCACTTCTTCTTCCTTTGTTCTTACCATTCTAAAATAATAACTCCAGTATCTCACATATACTGTGATGTTATTATAAATATGGTACAACCATATTCAGTATTCTATCCACCCTTTGAATAACATGTCACCATACGTGCGTACGTACGGCTTACCGTCTCCACGTCGTGGTGTAATTGTTATTCAATATATTATTATTTGGATGGGTATAATAATGATGTGTAACTCATTAAAATAATAAATATAACATGTTAATGATTATTTATATATGATATACCATCCATTTATATATTATTTTAATATCAAAATAATGATATCGTCGCTTGTGCATACGTACGGACTACCGTCTCCACGAACGCGATGAGATTCATTCTCCATCGTATCCATTCAAGTATAATTATCATTTTATGATTTAAAAATGATTTTTAAGGACTTTATATCATTCTTTATATGAATAAGATACAACAAACATGTCTTATGTAACAAAACATATAAAAAAAGAGTAAGTTAACACCCGAAACGACGATAATTCTAAGATATTATTAACAAATCAATGTTAAAAGATCATATATGATATCATATTATTATATATGATTCTTGTATAATTTAATAAAAACTATTTCACCATTATACAGGAGGTTAACCTACCCCAACCAAGGAAAAGTACAAGGTAAGGGTTTACTTTACAACCTCTTCATTATCCAAGGTTGTTTATACGTAATAATCTACTGGGATAGCTTTATCATCCACATCCATGTTTCTTAAAAATGCATTTCAAAACATTTTTACTATTTACTAGAATATGAGTTAATGTCATTTATACCCTTTTTGACTTTTATAAGTGGTTTATAAAGGAATCTTTTGGTTGTTTTCAAAACAAGGTCCTTTTTAACCTTTTCGACAGAATTAAGGTAAGAATGTTTTTTTAACTTATACGGCGGGTGCGGCTATTTTCCGCCGTTATAAAATCTTCAAAGCTTCCCTTACAAGCTTATAAGAATATTTTCAAAGAAAATGTTTTATTTTATATGGATCTTAAATTATTTCAAAATAAAAGGAGATATTTCTTTAAAAAGAATTTTGATTTCATCTATGTCAACATCCTTTGATGGATTTTAAGATTATTTGAAGTTGATTTATTATGATACAAAACTTCTATATTGTATTGAAGGTTTTGTGATATGTTTGACTGTGGATGTGCTATTTTTATACCATTCATAGTTTATGGTGAAAGTATTGACATTTCATATGCTAGTTTTAATATGAATGTTTATGTTATGTTTAAACCTTTTCATATGGGAATGCATTGGACTTAATATGTGACGGGTGGAGCCCGCTATAGCTCCTCGATGCATCGGTAGGTCTCATGAGACAAACTAGTGTCTTGGCACAAGGCCTTGACAAAATCTTATTTGTAGTCTTGGCACGAGGCCTTGGCTATGTGGTTATGATAGTCTGGCATTATGCATTCCAACATTATGAAAGTGGTTATTGATTTTTGCATGTGATTATTCGATTAGTAGAATATCCATGTGAATAAGTAAATGGAATTATTTCATTTTATTTATGCCATACCATGTTGAAAGTTAATATTTAAAAGGCTTTTGTTTTAGTTATACATTGCCTTAAATGTTTATTCTTATTTATAAAAGTTTCCGCTATATTGTTATCCTTACTGGGCATTTGAGCTCACCCCTTTTCTATGTTTTATTTTTCCCAGGATGTGAAGAAGTAAGTTATGAATGACCTGCAGGGATTTTATGAGGGGTTAATAGTGTGGATTGTGGAAACATTATGTTGTTGTAGTAGTTTTTCATTTTATTATGTAATGTAAAACTTATGAATATATCTAGTGTTTCCAAGGCTACTAAACCAATCGGTCTTTCGAGATTTGATCTTTCTTGTGATCATGCCAATGTTATGTAATAATGCACCGACTCTGGGTAACTGGGGTCGGGGCGTTACACATATAGGTGTCATGAGAGTTTAAAATTGATATTTACATAAAAATAACTAAACATCAGGAAAATATGATTGCTTCAGTTTCTCAAATATTATGATTTATCAATAAACTATCACCCAAGAAAAGAAAATATAATAACATGTTCATTAAGCATGAAAGATCATAGACTTATGACCTAGATGAGGATTGAGAATTATTAAATGTTAATGGATTTAGTTAGGATAGATATGGGAATTCTTAAGGAAAGGGAAACATAACTCCTTTTTAAAATTATTTATAAACCATATTTACTGGAGAAGATAAAAAATTATCAATCTGATGATGAGAATTTTCAAAATTCAATTAATGTTATTAAAGATAGAAGAGTGGCAGACTTCGTGTATGGGGATGAAATTATGAAATTTATATAGTGGTTATGGGTTCCATCAATACGTGAGCTAAAAAGAAACTAATATATTATGCTCATAGCGCAAATTTCTCTATACACCCATGTAGTACCAATACTTATAGAGATCTGAATGAATATTTTCGGTGGGATACTATGAAGTGGGAAATTGTTGACTATGTGTCAAGATTCCTAGACTTTTAATAAGTAAAGGCTGAGAGACAAGATCCTAGAGGAGTCAATCAACCTCTATCTATTCCTGTTTTTATGTGGGATGAAATTACTATGGAATTCGTCACTAGATTACAAAATAACTCTATATATAATGATACAATATGGTTAATTGTTGATATCCTTACAAAAGCATCACATTTTATTACTATACGAGTAGATTTACCTCTTGAACACCTTATAAGACTCTATATTAATTATTTTTTAAGAAATCTAGGTGCATCATTATCGATTATTACTAATCGGCATCCATGTTTCACATCACAATTCTAGAATATTCTTGAGAAGTATTTTGATACTGTTCTTCATATGAGTGCTACTTATCACCCTAAAACCCGATGGACAGTCCAAAGGGACTATTAAAACATTGTAAGACAAGTTGTGATCATGCTGACATGACTTTGAGGGTATGTGAGATCAGTTTTATCCTTTGGTATAATTTTTCTATAATATTATTTTCCATTCTAGTATTCAAATGGAACCATATGAAGCATTATATGGTAAGAGATATTGACCTAAAACTTGTTGGGATGATGTTTGTGAGAGGAAATATATATTCTGAGAACATATTGATGACACAACGATAAAGTTAAATACTATTCATGCTCATATTAAAGTATATCAAAGTGGGGAAAATAGTTATGTTGAGAACCAGGTAAATTATTTGGAATTTAATGTGTTAGATCATATCTTTCTGAAAGTATCTCTATGGAAGGGTGTCTTAATGTTTGGGAAGAAAGGGAAAAAAATTCTTGGTATATCGGACCATTTTAAATTCAAAAAATAATTATAGATATATCTTACTGATTAGAAATGACACCAAGTATCTCCAAAGTTCATGGTGTTTTCCACATATCATAGTGAAAGAAGTACATTACAAACCCAATGCATGTACTCACATGTGATGAAATAGAACTTGAACATAATTTTTCTTACAATGAATAGCCTTGGAAAATTCTTAACACAATAGAGAAAGTATTGAGAAATCTGACAACTCGAATAGAATAGTTTCTTTGGAGAAACAAAAAAATGGAAGAGGCATTATGCGAATCTAAGAATGTTATAAAGAAGGCCCACCCACATCTATTTAGCTAGAAATATTCATGACACCATTAAAAGATGAAATTTCCAAAGGGAAAAACATAACACCCCATTGTTTTATGGTCGTTATCTTCTTAAATAAGTTTAATTCATTCGAGAGTTTACTTTGCACTCACGAACCATGATATACAATTAAATAGTAACTTGACCATTGGAATAGTAATGCGGCCATTAGGAATAGTAATCTGAACAATAGAAAATTAAAATTACATGTTAAAGTATAAATAAATTTTATTTATCTTATAAATGAAAGTGTGATATATATATATATATATATATATATATATATCCTTGAATAACAAATATATGTTTTAAAAATGATAAATTATGTGTAGTTATTTTTGTGAAAAGTAAATGTTTATTTTAAATTTTATAATTAGTATAATAATATAAAATAAATATTATTTTCTTAAAATAGATTCATAAATTAATATTTTGTTGTCTTATGATTATAATAAAATTTTATGAGACCTTAATTAATATTTCAATGTGTAATAAAATCAGTTATAATTTTAAAATCTTCATTTTCCCAATAAATGATAATTTTAATTAAAATTTAAATTTCTAAGATCGATAAATTTATATTCAAAAAATGGAGTCGATTATTTAATTATACACAGGATGAAATTGTTTGGGTAAAATTTCATATTTTTCTAAAATAGTTGAATTTTGGGTGAATAGTTAAATACGGCAATTAACTGTGTTAGCTAAATAAATGAATTGTTGGGTCATTGATGAGGTATGGATTATTTAAGCACCATTATATCAAACATTACTTTTCCATTTTCTATAATTATTCACAAGAATCAAAATTATTCATATTCTTGAGAAGAAATAATAAAATAATGAATAAAATAATCTAAAAAACACCCCTCTCATCAACTTAATACCACCCATCACCACCTCTTATCCTCACATAACCAAAGCCTTTAAATATTGTTCAATATATACCCAATACATCTACCAAACCTCTCCCCCACGTTATGTTCTTTATTTTCTCACCCATAATACGATTTTAAAGTTCTTTAAAAAGTATCTCTTGTAGAGGAATTCAAGAGGTAAAATATTCTTTCATTCTTTTAATTTTTTCTTTCAATTTATTTTCTTATATTATCCTTTATTTACCCCCTATATAAAAAAATTAATGATAATTCATGTGTGTTATATATGAAATAATTTTATTATGTTAATGGAATATTCATCCTCAAACCCCTTCCCCTCTCCCTTTAATTCTAAAATTGAAAACATCGTCTGTGATGTGTCAATTTACTGCTATCCTGGGTGATGTGTTTTAATTATTCCTTAACTTCTTAAATGATGGTCATAAAACCATAATTATGGTTAAATAAAATTTTATTATATATATTATAAGTTATATAATGTTATGTTACAAGAATATATACATAATATTAATTAATAAAACAAAACTAGTTCGAAATGATCGAAAAATGATAAAAAATCTAAATGGTATCATTAATGTTTTATCTTGTTAATCATCTTAATATATGGAAACAAAATGATATATAAGACCATTTAATATTGTTTAATTTCATTAAAAACATATAAATCCAATTATTTATAACTATTCCAATTTTACAAGATCTTTCACACATGTATACAAGTGAAACCATCCTGGAAACTAATGAAACGAACACTCCCGAATGAAAAAATTGAATATTATAACTCATTAAAAAGCATACAAATGAATGTAATAAAATTATTATAAATAAAATACAGCTTTAAGAGGTTTTTAGTTTAATTAATAATGAATCTAATTTCATTATACAGTACATTAAGTGCAAGGGAAAAACACTTTCAGACATAAGGTAAGGGATTCTCCCCAAATCTCCATTTTTCATTCATGTTAGGCATTCTCTATCCTTAACCCAATTTAATTCTTCATTATTTAAATAAAATTATTATAAATTCAGTTAATATGTTCCAAACTCATGTATCTAGAAAACATCATTTTTTTGGGTAAACACATGTTTTATAATGGTCATTTTTTAATTCATCCAAATAAGCAAGCCCGATTTAATGGAACATTCCAATATCATACCCTCTTTCATGTACACTCCATAATCTATGTTAAGCCACAAATATTTATCTAAAATAAACCTTTTAATCATGAACAAATATCTTTTTTCCTTTTTTTTATTCAAACAAATTTTCCTTTTTCTATTTTAAAGAAACTAAAATATTTTCCCTCAAACCGCACCAAAGAGGATCTTTTTTAAAGTTTCTTAAAAAAATGTTTTTACATGTTTTCAATTACGTTCGACATAATTTATCCTGATATACGACTATTTAACCATTATGAATTTATAATTATGATTTAAATACATCCTTTCAAGGAAACCCTTATTATATTCCCTTTGGTTATGACTTATTCACCACTTATTCTTTGTATGTGGTGTATGTATATGTACCTTTCATTTATTATCATCATTCATTGAAGATTTCATTGGATATTCATATTTCTTATATCATGGATATGATTATTGTCTTATATATATAATATTTTTACATACATTTTTTCTTTTAATGATGTTAATGAATTCAATCTATGTATAAAGAATGCTTTGGACATGCAGTGATGGTTGGGGAATGGTTATAGATATCCCCTCGATGCCTTGACGTGTCTCATGAGACAAAACAGTTGGTGAAAAACCTCTTCATGTTTGTTTCCAAGAGGACACATATGGGTTTCTACCCATATAATTATACTCTGTTTATGGTATAATGGTTCATATTCTAGAAACATGACGTCCAAAAATTAGTAATTTTCTTCATTTAGTTTTATTTAAATGTTTGGGTCGAATCCTCGTTTATAATTTAAAGAAAGGACCTCTTTAAAACTGGGTAGAGGGAGACCCATTACATAGCCCAAAATCCCAAGACCAAGTGGTCTGAATACATGGCCCGAAGGCCAATTATTTCGGCCCAATGGGCCCTTTGGTGAATAGTACTACTACAGTAATCGGGCTGCTATAGTACCCTCTACAGTACCTCCGCCACTACATTTCCTACTATAGTGCATCCACCACTATAGTGATATCATTGCAACACTTACACTGCTACTACAGTACTGCTACAATGGCTTATATAGTACTGTTATAGTACACAAAAATTCATCCCTGCACAGATTCTTAATTTAGTATTCTATCATTACATTCATTGATATTTTCTCTATGAAAAAAATGAATTGATACATTTTCATTCTTTTTTTATTGATGGAATGTGTTTTCAGTTATTTACCTTTAAATAATAATTATTCCTAGTTGAATTTGCTTCAATTATTATTGATTCATGTAACCCTTACTGATCATTTAATCTCACCCTTTTAATTGTTCCCTTCCCTAGATTATGAAGATGAGATTTTCAAATAAGTGATAAGGAAGAATTATATTTTTAATTATTATGATCTATTGTTAATTACTAATGAAATAATGGAAACATATATATACCTAGTTATTCAAAATTAGTAATCTGATCAATCCTTGGTGATGTGATCTCTTATATATATGCCATTTGAATAAAATGACCACCGACTCTAGGCTAATGGGGTTAGGGTTGTTACGGTTGGTATCAGAGAAAGTTTAATAGAAACATTTGAAACTATATGTTATGTAAACATGAAAATTATAATAATTCATTATAGTTAGTTTTTAGCTCCATAATCATTAGGATTATGATCTAACATAGTGGGTTCCATTATTTAGTGATGAAGTCTAATGGAAGGAAAGGAATCAATACCCATGAATAGTATAGGGACTTACCTAATGATAAATACAACAAATTTAGTGTTGGCTCTCTATAGATCATGAAGATGTTTGGAAATCGTACTCAGGTTATGATGAATAACTATACTACACCTATATTGGATAGTTTCATGAGGCACAATCCCCCATATTTTATTGGGACAACTATAACACCCCTAGATTTCATAGTATGTTATTTTCTTTAAAGTAATTCAATAGCTTTCACTACATGTAACACCGAGTTTGAGCACACCATGACTTACCAAACTAGCTGTTCAAAAAGTGTTTATGAATAGTATTAAATAAATTTTGAATTTTATATACTCCATATAATTTTTTAATCCATGTGAGGGGTTTTTTAGATATAATATAAGAACAAATTCAATTTTTTAGATAAAAGAAGTATTTTTCCAAAAATACTATTTTACCGCCTTTTAATGGAGAACCCTTTTTAAATACAATATTTGACACTTTTTTTATATTCAATATGAAAAAATAAACTTCTTCTTTAGAATTGGGATAGACAAATTTAGTTTAGATAAAATTTTGGTGTTTTTATGATAACTTTCATATTTTGATGAATAGTGAAAAATAATAAATTTTAATTGAAAATAAATTTTTTAATTAAAATATTTTATAGTGTTAAATTATACATTTTTAGGGTTTTGAAAGAAAAACAAGTGCCAATCTTTTGATAGTTATTAGTTCATAAAAACACGCTCTTTGTTTTGATGACATGAATTAATTTTAAATTAATTTCTGCCACTTATGTGTTTTGAATATGGAAAAATGGATTCCATATTTAGAACGAAGAGGTCCAAATTTTTTAAATAGGTAACTTCTATTTTTATACATTATGAATACTTACTTCAGTAAATATTTTATTTACCACGGTTAAAGGGGTAAATCCAGTAAATAAGGGTAAAAAATAATATTATAATAATATTAAATTACCCCAAAATGTGTCCTATTTATATTTGTTGATACATATCTGACCATTGTCATCCTTCGGTCAGTTTTGGGACCCCATGGAGCCAGTTGAGTGTGATAATGACACTTTATATTAATTATTTTAAAGTAAAGACAAAAATGACATAACCATATTTCATTTAATAAAACAATTTTATATGGGGTTATTTATATTATCTTTTTGACTATAAATATTAATTTGAAAAAAATGATTTCCTAAATCATGGTATATTGTTTATAATTTTTAAACATCAAATAAATAAAATTATTTGTGACACAATAATGATGCAGTGTTTACCACATTAATAAATGATTTAAATAACTTAGATTATAAAAATTAAAAACAAATATCCAAAACCTATAGAATTCTTATTTTATTATTTTATTTAGAACATTAGTCTTTGTATATATAACTTTAATTATTATTGTACGTTTATAAACTTAAAAAACTATATAATAAAATAATAATTTCATACATTCCTAAAGAGCCCCTCCTCCCCCTTATAAAACTCCCTCACTAATTACTCATCTCTGACACCTCTCAAGCCCCTTGGATCGTCCGAAATCTACCCTACTAAGCTCCTTACAATCATCTATTCCTCTTAGAATCCCCTAATTAGGAATAAATAACTTCAAGGAAGACTTTTGATTCAAACCAAAGGGAGTTACACAATTTAAATGTAACATCTCCTCTTAAGCTCTTTTATTTTATTTTACTACTCCAACCACCTAAAATCTATTTGTTCCTTTATATTAAAACAATACCAGGATCCTAAATATACTAGGTTGTTTTTATGAGAATTATTTTAACTACACTTACAAACAACTACATCTAATGGGTATTGAACATAATGTTTCAGTGGACGGTGAACTAGTACCTCATGAAATAATGATTGTTCAATATTCTACTACCACCTCTTATGGTGGACATTATGATGGCACTGTAATTATATATGATATATATGACATTTATTTTATCTATAAGCTTATGTAATTCTCTTTTACAGAATATCCATATTCTTTTCATGTTGTATATAAACGATAATTTTTTTTGAGGAAGTGAGGACTACCGCCCCCTCAAAGTGATATGACTCGTTCATACCATACATGGAACTTATAAAGGATGGTGTTAATTAACATAAGTGATATATATATATAATATTATAATATAATAATTAAATTAATGTGTAACATTTTGTTTTATTTCCTTTCAAAATCAAAAAATGGACGTAGTGTTCGTGCGTACGTACGGATTACCGTCTCCACGAACGCGATGAGATTCATTCCTCATCCAAAAAATCAAAGAATAATTTTCATTTTATTACTAAAAATAATATTTAATAATATAATATCATTCTATAAATGAATCAAAAACCTCCAATCCATAACAAACATGACTTGCGTAACAAAACATATAAATAAAAAGGAATCAATGAACACCCAAAAAATGATACAACTGAAATATTATTAAAAAAGAAATGTTAGAAGATCATATATGATATGATATTCATGTATTTAGTTATTTTATAATCTAAATACAATGATTTAACTATTACACAATAGGTTAACGTACCCTTGACCAAGGAAAATAACAATATAAGGGGTTTCTAATCACACTTTTAATTCTGTGAGATTTTCATTGTTATCCAGTTATTTATTGCATGTGGTGTATTGTGTACTAACATTTGATATATATTATCATTATTCTATTTATATTCATAGTATTCTGTGATATATTTGGATTTTATTAACTTTTCGTCATACAACTCGATTGATTACAACGTGGTAAAGGGTTTCTTATCTAACTTTTAATTCTGTGAAATTTTCATTTTTTTTCCACTTATTTATTGCATGTGGTGGGTTGTGTACTTCCATTTAATATATATTATAATTATTTTATTAATATTCATGATTTTATTTGATTAATTTTGTGGTTATTTACTTGATTTCATACAACTCAATTGATTACAACGTGGTAAGGGGTTTCTTATCTCACTTTTAATATCGTGACATTTCCATTGTTCACCACTTATTTATTGCATGTGGTGTATTGTGTGATACTATTTGATATATATTATCATTATTCTCCTTATATTCACGGTATTAAGTGATTCATTTGGTGTTTATTAAGTTTTAATCTTAATACTAGACTGTTTACAACATGGTAAGGGGTTTTCATCTCACATCTTATTCAAGTGAGATTCATTCTATATTGCCACTATTTCATATTATGTGGTGTATGTCCGTCCCATGATTATATTATTTGTGTAATATAATTTAATTTATGAGTATTTAATATATTCATTGTATGACCCTTCTTTAATGAGTTTTATATTTTGTAAGTTACCAAATCGATAAGGGAACCTTTCACCCTTCTTTTTTTAAAGACTTCATTTATGTTATGTCTTTTAATTTCCACTTTCATATGTAGGGATTTGTAATTATATATCCTTATTTCTATAAATTTTGTGTCCAAGTGATGATAGAACCTTTTCTATCACATAAAATCATTTTTATAATTTTAAAATAACTATGTCAGGCTGTCGAATTTCTGTAAGCAAACTTCTTAACCCATTTTCAATTCTTTGGGTTAAACATATACTTCATGATAATGTCATGTTATGAATATGTGGGAATGTAATATGATTTTTTAACACTTATTATCCACTTATATTTGGTGTATTATTATTCTTCACACATAATTATGTCATTGATTTGTTCTTTATCTAAGTATATGATCTTTGGAAGGGACTTTGTCTCGATTTACATTCCTTTGAAACTTATTTACTATTATACACCAGTTCACTTTTATATGGTGTATATAAAGTACTTTGACCTATTATATCATGAATACCTTTATTCTCATGATATGATAATTTTTTGATTAATGTTATTCCTCCATTACTTGTATTCAAGTGTCTCCTATTTGGTTAGGAACTCTTTAACTAAAATATTTATTTAAATGTTTAAAAAATTTATTCTTCTGAATCATTATCATTAATGTCCATGTTTCAAATATAGTTTTAAGTATTTATTTATATGGAAAAAAATGTTTTGAAATTAAAAATTTCTTTTAAAAGTTTCAATGTGGTATGGTACACTTTGATTCAAAATTCTCGTTTAAAAAGCTTCTTTGATAAATAGTGGGAAATTTAAATGTTTTCAAGAAAAAGGGGATATTTATCTCAAATAGTTTTAATGACTATTTTAATCTATGTCAATATCTTTTAGTGTATTTTATTCTTTATTGAGGTTGATTTATCATAATACAATCATCCATATTGTATTGAATGAGTTATGTTTGCCTTTGAATGTGCTATTTTTTATGTCATTCATTGTTTTTGGCTAAAATATTAACATTTTGTATGCTAGTTTTAATATGAATATTTAGATTATGTTTAAACCTTTTTATATGAGGAATGAATTGGACTTAGTATGTGATGGGTGGATCCCGCTATAGCTCCTTGTTACATCGGTAGGTCTCCTGACATAATTAGATGAGGGATTGGCCGTGAACGTTTCCAATTTGATATATGGTTTTGGCCGAGGCCTTAATCATTTTTAGACGTCTTGGTCGAGGCCTTGACAAAATATTTCAGAATGTACAAAATTATACATTCCCTCATTATGAAAATAATATTTATGGATCATGTGGTTATTCGACTAGTAGAATACCCGTTACTATGTTTTATTATGGCATTTTTTGCTCAGTTCATATTCCCTCCATAAAGTATTCATGTTTATTTTTTCTAAAGGCATGTGTTTTCAATTATTCACCATGCCAAATGTTTATTTTTTATTTCACTATATAGATTACTCTTACTGAGCGTTTGAGCTCACTGCTTTCTTATGTTTCATTTTCACAGGATATGGAGATGTTTTTTATGAGTGACTTGCATGAATATCTAGCAGGAATTGATGTTTCTAATGGAATAAAGTAGTGTTTTTTTTCTTTTAATGTTGAAATGTAGAACTTATGTATGTATCTTGTTTCCAAGAATACTAAACTGATCAGTCCTTTGGGACTTGATTCCTTATAATCATGCCAATGTATTAAAATAATGCACTGGCTCTGGGTTTCTAGGGTCGGGGCATTACAATCGGTATCATAGGAAGTTTAGAATAAACCTGGGAATCTAGATTTAGAAATAAAACTCTGATTAGTAAACACTAACCTAAGCTAGACATTGGGAATTACTATAGAAAAACATCAAAATATTTTGGAAAAGTAAATATTGTGTGGTTTTTCCAAGAAATACATCCCTATCTGGATACGAGCAGGTAGATAATTCTCTGGCATAGATGTACCTAGGAGTGAAAACTCTAATAAGGAGTTTTGGGCTTGACCCGGGGTATCCTAGTAAATGACAATAGGCGTTGCTTCACTCTTGGTTACAACACTCCCAGTGGATATACTAAGGATAATTCACATTTTCTTTACAAACAAATTTGAAGGATTTTAATATAAGATGAGAATAAATAACCTTGGTTAATCCTAAGGTGTTTTAGATTGAAATAATATGTTATGATATTCTTTAGATGATTTAATGACTCACACTATACTTTATTATGTTATTCAATGGCTGGATTCAAAGGAAGTCATAATAACATTGAACATGATGTACAAGGTGGGAATATTGGTGGAAGTGAGCAAGAAAATGGATTGTTGATGGGTGTAAAAGATATTGTGTTCATGCCAAATCAGGTTTCCAAAAATATGATCAAAAACATATATATTAACCAACTGTCGGACTCAACAAAGAAGAGAAATGTGGTGGATGATAAGAGCTCCAGTAGTGGAGACCATGAAAAAAAGAAACCTCAATTTCCATCATGTAGAAAATGTGGAAGGAGGTGCCTAGGAAAGTGTCTCAATGGAATAAAGAAATGCTTTATGTGTGGGGAAGAAGGACATAATGTAAATAATTTCCAAGGAAAAATGAAGAGTATTATGGAAGAAAATAAAAATGATCCCAAGAATCAATTTAACGTAATATGTCGTAAATCTAGGGGACCTGGGCATTACCCGAGTGAATGCCCTATTCTATATGATATATACTTGTTTAAGGAAGAACCTATGTGGAAATTAATTGAGGGAGAAATGTTTAAAAGTATTATTCATCTTTGTTTATTTTATTACATTGGAAAACATTTCTCTTGTATGTGTAACCCTACAGTTTTTTATGTGAAAATGCTATTTTAGGTGGAATTATATTTTCTATTGTTGAAATAGTTATAAATAAACATTTGGGTTTATATGATCCTTGAATTTGAGGAAATTACAAGTTATTAAACATTAGGGTGAAAATGTGAGGTATTGATAATATTTGTGTGGAAATTATGTTATGGCCATTTTGAGGATTTTATCTCATTTTGGGATTGTTATAAAATATATTTTTCTGAAAAAGGACAACACGCAGACCGTGTGACAATAGGTCGCATCAGACAATGTGGTGGGAATCGAACCCACAACCAGAGTGCAATTGGGATTTATCACCTACCACTGGACTATGTGAAGTCCCATGTTATTGTTACTACATATTTTTAGTTAAATTATTTTATTGACCAATAATATGTTGATTTGGGATCTTATGTCTTATCAAATGGATATCCTTAGTATAGGAAAATGATTTAGTGATTAAGTGAAAAATGTTATTTTTGAAGATGTTCTCTTTGTTGGGAACACTATATGCCTATGAAAAATAGAATACTATGGGATTTCATTTGAGGGGTAATGTTGGATTTTTATCAATGTTTTTATTTTGGATTTACATTGATTTGATTTATTTATGGAAATGATTAACCTATCATAGTGAATATGTGATTTGGTTAATTACTATTAAGTATGTGAATTTAAGAGTAGTCAATGTCTTTTGGAGATACAATTTTACATGGAAGACTACATAATTGAATTCTTTTATGTTTTTGGTTTCAATATTAGTTTTGATTATATTGAAGGATTTTAAGGACAATTGTTTATTGAATGGTATTTATTAAACTTTGGGTATTGTTGGTTTAATTTTTAAAATTAAGATTATTATTTCTTTTCTAAAGGATTACCCTTTTGGGGGATCATCTGATCTTGTACTAACCATTTATATTTTGGTTAATCCTTAAAGACAAGGAAAATATATAGTTTATCCTTTGTGGATCATGTGATTCTCTAGAAGTTGATTCTAGTGCTTCAGCTGTGAACAAGTCATCTTGAATAATCATTGTTTGAAAAAAAAATATGTGTTAGTGGTAGAAATTTATTAAAGGATGAAACTATACATAAAATGTAAGTATATCTCTTTATGTTCTTATTCAATCTCCTAAATAAATTTCTCAACTTTATGAAATGGAACTGAAAACAAAAAAACGTTATCCGTTTACTTTTCCTACTAGGAAACAAATGGCAGTTTATCCTATCACAATTTTGTGGTTTTATTATTCTTAAATTTATCCTGATCATGTTTTCTATTACTCTTTATTATAACATGACACTTAGTTTATCTTCCATATCCATGTTTTCCTACATGTATTCCAAGTATGGGTTATCTTGGGCGACCTTTTTACTTCTCTTTATTTCTTTTAAAGTGACTATTATATTGACTCTTTTTCCAATGGGGGACTTTCAATAATGTTCCCAATCCCAATTTTAAAAATCACGAGGACACAATTTCCAAAATGGGGGAAGAATGTAACACAACCAGATTTCAGAGTAAGTTATTTTCTTTAAATTAATTGAATAGCTTGTGTTACACGCAACACCGAGTTCGAGCGCACCACGACTTACCAAACAAGCCATAAAAACAGTTATGAGTAGTATTAACTGAATTTTGAATTTTATATACTTCATATAATTTTAGAATCCATATTATATGTTTTTTAGACATAATATAAGAACAAATTCAATTTTTGAGATAAAAGATGTATTTGTACAAAATTGAAATTTTACCCGCTTTTAATGGAGAACCCTTTTTGAATAAAATATTTGACACTTTTTTATATTAAATTGGACAAAATAAGCTTCTTCTTTAAAATCGGGACATAAAAATTTATTTTGGGTAAAATTTTGGTGTTTTCTGATAACTTTCATAATTTGATGAATAGGGAAAATACTAAATTTTAATTGAAAACAACTTTTTTAATTAAAATTTTTTGTAGTGTTAAATTATAGATTTGATTGGTTTTGATGTAAAATCAAGGGCCAATATTTTTATAGTTATTATTTTTTTTAAACATGCTCTTTGTTTTGACGATGGGAATTATTTTTAAATTAATTTCTGCCACTTATGTGTTTTGAATATGGAAAAATGGATTCCATAATTGAAATTAAGAGGTAAAAATTTTGTAAATAGGTAACTTATATTTTTAGACATTATGAATATTTACTTCATTAAATATTTTATTTACCGTGGTTAATGGGGTAAATCCATTAAGGGTAAAAAGATAATATTATAATATTATTATAATATTATTAAATTACCCTAAAATGTGTCATATTCCTATTTGATGATACATATCTGACCATTGGCATCTTTGGGTCGATTTTGGGACCCCATGGAGTCACTTGAGAGTGATAATGACACTTTTTATTAATTATTTTATTGTAAAGACAAAAATGACATAACCATATATCATTTAATAAAACAATTTTTACATGGGGTTATATAAGTTATATTTTCAAATATAAATATTAATCTGAAATCTCAAATGATTTCCTGCATCATGACATTTTGTTTATAATTTTTAGACATAAAATAAATAAAATTATTTATGACACAATAATGATGCAGTGTTTACCTCATTAATAAATGATTTAAATAAATGAGATTATACAAATAAAACAAAATATCCAAAACATGTAAAATTATTATTGTATGATTTTATTTCAAACATGAGTCATTGTATCTTTGATTTTAATTAGTTTTGGACCTTTAGAAACCGAAAATCATTTTTTAATAAAAAAATATTTTTAAACATTCCTAAAGAGCTCCTCCTACCCATTATAAAGCTGCCTCACTTATAAATCATCTCTAACACCTCTCAAGCCCCTTGTCTCATACAAACTCTTCCCCACTAAGCTTCTTACATTTCTTTCTTCATCATAGAGTCATTACCTTTGGTAGAAGGCACTTCAAGGATTCCTTTTTTTCAAACCCAAGGGAGTTACCCGATTTAAATGTAACATCTCCTCTTATGCTCTTTTCTTTTATTTTACTTCTCTAACCCCCTAAAATCTATTTATTACTTTCTATTATAACAACAATAGTATCATAAATATACTAGGTTGTTTTTATGAGAATTATTTGAGCTACACTTACACATAGCTCCATCTAATTGGTATTGAACATAATGTTTCTGTGGACGGTGAACTATGCCTCATGAAATGATGATTGTTCAATCTTATACTAACACCTCTTATGGTGGCCATTATTATGGAACTATAATTATATATGATATTTAGGACATTTATTTTATATATAAGCTTCTCTAATTATCTTTTATATCATACCCTTATTCTTTTAATGTTGTATATATAAGATATTTTTATTCGAGGAAGTGCGGACTACCGCCCCTCAAAGTGATATGACTCATTCATTACATTCATGGAATGTATAAAGGATGGTGTTAATGAAATTAAGTAACATATATAAAATATTATAATATACTGTAATAATAAAATACCTATGTATCAATTTTTTTTATTTCCTTTTAAAAAAAGAAAATGGAAGGAGCGTTCGTGCGTACATACGGATTACTATCTCCATGAACGCGATGAGATTCATTACTCATCCAAACCATTCAAGAATAATTTTCATTTTATTATTAAAAATAATATTTAACAACAGAATAACTTTCTATAAATTAATCAAATACATCCTATCCATAACAGATATGACTTATGTAACAAAACATATAAATAAAAACAAATCAATTAACACCCGAATCAATGATACTACTAAAATATTATTAAAAAAGAAATATTAGAAGATCATATATGATATCATATTTATGTATGTAGTTATTATATAATTAGTAACAATTATTTTACTATTACACAAGAGGTTAACATACCCTTGACCATTGAAAAGTAAAAGGTAAGGGGTTTCATATCTCACTTTTAATTCCGTGATATTTTCAATGTTCGCCAATTATTTATTGCATGTGGTATATTGTGTACTGACATATGATATATATTATCATTATTATATTTATATTCATTGTATTCTGTGATTCATTTGGAGGATATTAACTTTAGATCATACAACTCGATTGATTACAATGTGGTAAGGGGTTTCATATCTCACTTTTTATTACGTGAGATTTCCATTGTCCGCCACTTATTTATTACATGTGGTGTGTTGTGTACCTCTATTTGATATATATTATAATTATTCTTTTTATATTCCCGATATAATGTGATTAATTTGGTGGTTATTAACTTTTGGTCATACAACTCGATTGATTACAACGTGGTAAGGGGTTTCTTATCTCACATTTAATTCCGTGACATTTCCATTGTTAACCACTTATTTATTGCATGTGGTGTATTTTTTACAAATAATTGATATATATTATCATTCTTCTATTTATATTCAGGGTATTCAATGATTCATTTGGTGGTTTTTAACTTTTGGTCTTACGACTCGACTGTTTACAATTTGGTAAGGGGTTTTCATCTCACTTCTTATTCTCATGAGACTCATGCTATATTACTACTATTTCATTTTGTGTGGTGTATTTACTTCCCATGATTGTATTATTTGTGTAAAATAAATTAATTTATGGTTATTTACATCATCATTGTATTACCCTTCTTTTTAGGAGGCCTATGTTTCGTAAGTTACAAAATTGGTAAGGGAACCTTTCACCATCCTTTTTTAAAAGACTTAATTAATGTTGTGTCTTTTAATTTCCACATTCTTATGTTGGGATATGTAATTATATATCCTTATTGCTGTAAAACAAATTCCATGTGATGATATAACCTTTTCTCTCACATCAACTCATTTTCATAATTATAAAGTGACGTTGTTAGCCTGTCAAATTTCTATAAGAGAACTTCTTAACCCAATTTGAATACTTTGGGTTAAACTTATACATCATTATAATGTCATTATATGAATGTGTGTGAATGTCATATGACTTTTTTACACTTCATACATACTTATATTTGGTGTATTCTTATTTTTCACAAATAATTATGTCGTTGATTTGTTCTTAATCTAAGGATATGATCTTTGAAAGGGACTTTGTCTTGATTTACATTCCATTGAAACTTATTTACTATATATCAATTCACTTTTATTTGGTGTATATACTATCCTATGACATATTATATCATGAATCCATTTATTCTCATGATATTATAATGTTTTGATTAATATTATTCCTCCATTACTTGTATTCAAGCGTCTCTTATTTGGTTAGGAACTCTTTAACTAAAATATTGATTTAAATGTTTCAAATATTTATTCTTCTAAATATTTCTCATTAATGTACATGTTTTAAAAATGGTTTTAAGTATTTATTTATATGGGAATAAATTTTTTTTGAAATTGTAATTCCTTTTAAAAGATTTAATGTGGTATGGGACACTTTGATTCAAAAATAACTTTCAAACGACTTCTTTCATAAATAGTGCGATATTTAAATTTTTTAAGAGAATTGTTGAAATGAATTGGTTTCCCAATTCATGTCACCTTTGAAATTTATTATAGTAAAAAAAAGAAAAATAGTACAAACTCGAGGTGTAAAGAACATACACTAATAGGGATTTAAAGGGGTTACAAAAAAACTCTCTCAAAATAAACCTATTCTCGAAGACAGCCCAGAAGAATCACCAGTCAATTGTATCTTTCAAAGAAGGATCTTAAAATATGCAGTCCACATAGAAATTCAGAGAGCTATCCTATTAGAAAAAGTAGTACATCCCAAGCCTTCTCTCCTGTAGTCAGCATAAACTGTAAGAAACAATGAGGAGCAGAGGAAAAAAGAAATAGGCAGTGGGTTAAAAAGATAAAACAGAATGTCAAAATAGATTTTCATCCCCTACAAAGCGATCAAACCAGAAATTAACACCGAAAATCCAACAATTAAAGCGAGCTAATGTCTAGGTCCTCCACAATGTAGTCTGGGAAAGATCAAAAAAATTCCGATCAGAGATAGAATAAAGCCATTCTGCTTCCATAGCTTCCTTTCCACAACCATCAAACTGAAAAAATACATACTGGTCAAACCAATGAATTAGAATACATAAATCCAGCACTTTATGTAGGTATAAAAAAACATCAAAATCAACCAGTGTCTAGGAAATAACAATATGGAGGTCTATAAAATCTAGAACTTGTGGTTGAAGACATCAAGAAACTCCAGAGAGTGGAATAACAGTTCACCAAACCCTTGGTCAAAACAGAAGTATAGCAGCTCTATGATTCTAAAATATACACATGAAATAAAAATCTAAAACAGATTCAAAAACCATCAACTGATCATGACAGCCCAATCATTAATATAGTCAATGTCAGCAAGCACCAGGGAAAAAAACCATCTGCAGCAATTATAAAATACCAAAGTCTGTAATGAAGAGGCTGAAAAAAAACATCAAAGATGAATTAAGGAGTTTTTTGAAACTTACTCTTCAATCTTTCACTGATGATATCCTGCTAAACGGCAAGGGAAGTGTTCTTTGACATCTTGCCTTTTCGAAAATATTTATATAAGATTTCATCTTGGAGATTTTTTGATGATTTGGGGTATTGAAAACAAGGTACATCCTGCTTTTTTATCCCTCCATGCTGTTGTGGGACCTCAAAATGTTGAGAAATGTCAGGGGATGAAATCACTTCAAGTGACATTTCACTGCAAGGTTTAACTTGAATGGATTCATTAGTTTACCTTATATAAGGATCAATAGAAACATCACTTCTTGAAACTTCTATGGATAAAGTAACTATATTTCATTCAACTTGGGAATAATCCCTGCGTTTCCTCATTTTTTTGGAATAGTGCGACATTTAAATGTTTTCAATAAAAAGGGGATATTTCTCTCAAATAGTATTAATGAGTATTTTCATCTATGTCAATATCTATTTATGTATTTTATTCTTTATTGAGGTTGATTAATCATAATACAATCATCCACATTGTATTTAATGAGTTATGTTTCACATTGGATGTTCTATTTTTTATGACATTCTTGGCTTGGGGATAAAATATTGACATTTTGTATGCTAGTTTTAATAAGAATATTTAGATTATGTTTCAAAATTTTCATATAAGGAATGTATTGGACTTATTAATTGATGGGTAGAGCCTAGTATATCTCCTCGACGCATTTGTAGGTCTCATGAGATAATTAGATGTGGAATTAGCCGAGGACTTTCCCAATTTGATATATGGTTTTGGCCGAGGCCTTAATCATTTTTAGACGTCTTGGCCGAGGCCTTGAAAAAATGTTTAAGAATGTCCAGAATTATACATTCCCACATTATGAAAATAATATTTATGGATCATGCTGTTATTTCACAAGTAGAATACCCATAAATATTTTTTATTATTGCATTATTTTCTCAGTTCATATTCCTACCATAATGTATTCATGATTATTATTTGTAAAGGCATGTGTTTTAAATTATTCACCATGCCTAATGTTTATGTTATATTCCACTGTATTTCTTACTCTTACTAAGCATTTGAGATCACCCCTTTCTTATATTTCATTTTCCCAGGATATAAAGATGTTAGTTATGAGTTACTTGCCTGCATATCTAGGAGGCTTAGATGTTTCTAGCGGAATAAAGTAGTGTTGATTTTATTTTGAAGTTGAAATTTATAATTTCTATATGTATCTTGTTTCCAAGAATACTAAAATAATCAGTCCTTCAGTACTTTATTCTTCGTGATCATTCCAATGTATTAAAATAATGCACTGGCTCCGGGTTTCTGGGGTCAGGGCATTAGAGATGGTATCAGAGGAAGATTAGTATAATCCTTGGAATCTAGATTTAGAAAAAAACACTGATTAGGAAACACTACCCTAATATATAAATTGGGGATTAGTATAGAAAAACATCCAAAAAATTTGGTAACGTAAATATTAAGTGGGTTTTCCATGAAATACATCTCTTTCTGGATACGAGCAAGTAGAGGCGACTCTGACACAGATGTACCTAGGAGTGAAAAATCAAACAAGGAGTTTCGGGATTGACCTGGGGTATCATGGTACATGACAACGGGCCTTGATGCACTCTTGGATACAACACCCCCAGGGGATATTCTTAGGATAATTCACATTTTCTTTACAAACAGATTTGAGGGATTTTAATATAAGATGAGAATAAATAACCTTGATTAATCCTAAGGTGTTTTAGATATAAAACAAGGTGTTATGATATTCAATAAACTATTTAATGACTCACACTATCCTTTCTAGTGTTATTCAATGTATGGATTCCAAGGAAGTCATAATAACATTGATCATGATGTACAAGGTGGGCATGGTGGTGGAAATGAGAAACAAAATTTAATTTTGATAGGTGTAAAAGGTATTGTGTTCATGCCAAATCAGTTTTCCAAAAATATGATCAACAATATATATATTAACCAACTCCCGAACTCAAAAAATAAGAGAAATTCATTGAAATATAAGAGCTCCAACAGTGCAGACCATGAAAAAAAGAAACCTCAATTTCTATTATTCAGAAAATGTGGAAGGGGGAACCAAGGAAAGTTTCTCAATAGAACAAAAAAATTATTTATGTGTTAGAAAGAAGGACATAATGTAAATAATTTCTGAGGAAAAATGAAGAGTATTGGATAAAAAAATAAAAATTATCCCAAGAATCCATTTATAGTAATTTGTAGTAAATTTAGGGGACCTGGGCATCACCCGAGTGATTTCCCTATTCTATATGATAACCTCTTGTTCAAGGTAGAACCTGTGTGGAAATAAATGGATGGTGAAATTGTTGAATGTATTTGTGCTCTTTGTTGATGGTATTACATTGGAAGACTTTTCTCTTGTATGTATAACCCTGCTGTTTGTTATGGGAAAATGCTATTTTAGAGGAATTATCATTTCTAGTGTTGATATAGTTATAAATAATCATTTTGGTTTATATGATTCTTGAATTTGATGCAATTTCAAGTTATAAAATTTTATGGTGAAAATGCGAGGTATGAGATAAAATTTGTGGAGAAATTTTTTATGGTTATTTTCATGAATTTATCTCATTTTGGGAATATTATAAAATATAGTTTTGGAAAAAGGACAACACGCAGACCATGTGACAACCCGTCATGTCAGGAAAAGCTGTAGGAATCGAACCCACAACCAATGTGCAATTGGGATTTATCTCCTACAACTAGACTACATGAAGTCCCTAGTTAGTGGGACTACTTATTTTTAGTTAAATGATTTTATTGACCAATAATATTTTGATTTGGGATCTTTTGTCTTATCAAATGGATATCCTAAGTATAGGAAAATAATATGGTGATTAAGTGATAAATTTTATTGTTGAAGATGTTCACTTTGTTGGGAACACTATATTCCTAAGGAAAATAGAATAAAATGGGATTTCATTTGAGGAGTAATGGTGGATTTAGATAAATGTTTTTATTTTGGATTTATAGTGATTTGAGTTATTTATGGAAATGATTAACCTACCATAGAGAATATGTGATTAGGTTAATTACTATTAAGTATGTGACATTATGAGTAGTCGATGTAATTTAGAGATACAATTTAATGTGGAATACTGCGTAATCAAATTCTTTTATGTTTTGGTTTCAATATTAGGTTGGATTATATTGAAGGATTTTAAAGAAATTTTTTTATTGAATGGTATTTATTGATCTTTGGGAATTCTTGGTTTAATTTTAGAAATTAAGATTAGTATTTCGTTCGCTAAAGGATTACCCTTTTTGGGGATCTTATGATCCTGTACTAACCATTTTGGTTTTGGTTAATCTCTAAAGCCAATGTAAATATATTTTTTATCCTTTATGGATCATGTGATTATCTAGAAGTTGATTCTAGCACTTCAGGTGCGACCAAGTCATCTTGAATACTCAGCGATTGAAAAAAAAATATGAGTTAGTGGTAGAAATTTATTAATGGATGAAACTATACTAAAAAATTAAGTATATCTCTTTATGTTCTTATTAAATCTCAAAAATAAATCCTCAGCTTTATGAAATAGAACTTAAAACTAAAAAATGTTGTCTGTTTATTGTTCCCATTTGGAAACAAATGACAGTTTATCCCATCATAAGTTTGTGTTTCTCTTGTTGTTATATTTATCCTGATCATGTTTTCTATTACACTTCATCAGAACTTGACATTTATTTCATCTTCCATATCCATGTTTTCCTATATGGAATCCTTGTATGGTTTATCTTGGGTGACCTTTGTACTTCTCTTTAGTTCTATTAATGTGACAGTCTTATTTACTCTTTTTCCAATGTGGGACCTTCAATAAAGTTCTGAAACCCAATTTTTCAAATTTCGAGGACACAATTTCCAAAAGAGGGGAAGAATGTAACGCCCCAATATTTCATAGTAAGTTATTTTCTTTAAAATAATTCAACATCTTGTGCTACATGAAACATCGAGTTTGAGCACACCATGACTTACCAAACTAGCCGTTTAAAAAAGTGGTTATGAATCGTATTAACTGAATTTTGAATTTTATATACTACATATAATTTTAGAATCCATATTATGTGTTTTCTAGAAATAATATAAGAACAAATTCAATTTTTTAGATAAAAGAAGTATTTTTAAAAAATATGATTTCCCCCCTTTTAATGGTGAACCCTTTTTAAATACAATATTTGACACTTATTTAAATTAGATTTGACAAAATATACATATTATTTAGAATCGGGACATACAAATTTGGTTTGGATAAGATTTTTGTGTTTTTCTAATAACTTTCTTATTTTGATGAATTGTGAAAAATTATAAATTTTAATTGAAAACAACTTCGTTAATTAAAGTAATTTATGGTGTTAAATTATAGATTTGAATGGTTTTGAAGTTTAATTAGATAATATTTTTGCCATTTAATATAATTTTGGTCATTGGAAGTAATTTCACTTTGAAATTGGACAAAACAATTGTCAATCTTTGGATTGTTTTTTTTTGGGAAAAGACAGATATCATTAATGATGAAGATCCGCAGATGTACATATGCAAAGCCACTAAGGGAAATTGTCCCACCAGAGCTGGTTGGAATTGAAGGGGCATGATGCCACTAGCTAATGGGATGCATTGTTTCCATCCATTTTGGATAAGGAGAAGGTGCATAATTAAAAGCATTAGCGGAGCAACAGAATTATCTTGATGATGATGCCAAATGACTGGAGTCTGTCGTTGGTGTGGTTAATGGCATCGATCACGGTGAGGCAGTCAGACTCAATGGTGATATCAACCCATCCACATTCTAAAGCCAGCATCATACCTACAAGGATGGCATTAGCCTCAGCTACTATAGGTTCCCAAAAGACATGATGTGATTCATATTTTGCAGCAATGATTTTCCCCAGATGATTTCGGGCTAGGAGACCGAGGGAGACAAGTCCATCCCTGGGCAGAGACGCGTACATGTTTATCTTAATAATCCCTTCCATTTGAGGGGCTCCACTAAGGGGGACAGGAGGGGGGAACATCTGGAATTCGATGTCCATTGTGGTACTTCTAGACCTCAATCCATGAAGTAGCCCGTTCAATCCAAAATTCAGGAGGTTTATGTACGTATTGGAAAACAACATTGTTACACCGGATGCAGATGATCCATGCCAGGGTGAAAAGTAAACCTGCATTAGCTGATGAGAGAGATGAGCACCAATGCATCAGGAGTGTGGGGAGGTCAGAGGCCATGGCCAGTGATGCATCTGTAGTCGGGCCCTATTTATTCCAAATTTCCTTAGCTCTTGGGCAGTGAATGATGGCGTCCAAAGTGGTTTCTAGGATATTTGGGTAGAAAGGGTAGAAAACAGAACTGGACATATGTTGGTAAATGAGAAGGCTCATGGTAGGAAGGGTGCCCGTGCACACCTACCACCAATAGTGGTGTATTTTTTGGGGGACATTGAGCTTCCAAAGTGATATCCATGGTCCCTCATTCCAGCCGACTAGGTGGTTTCCAAGATAAAGTCAGTATCTGGAACTCACTGTGTAGTCGCCCGACATTTCATTGCTCTAGAAGAGATGGTCGGGGCTTGTATCTGGTACCCAGTGGATGCTTAGGATAATTCATTGTTCTCTTTCTTTAAACCATTCTTGAATCTTATCCAAACACCACCCCATCCCTTGGTTAGAAAGGAGGCATGTGACAGTGGCGTCTTTAAAGCTAGGTTGGGCATGGGATGTAGCCTGCATACCTTCTGTATCGATTATCCATGGGTTGGTCTAGATGTTGAAAGATGAGCCATCCCTTATCCTCCAGCCCAGTACTTTTTCTTGGAGCTTCTGAGCCCCCCAAATGCTTCTCCAAAGGAAGCTAAGACGAGGGCCAAGAGAGGAAACATGGAATCCGTGTGGGGAAAGTACATAGCTCATAGTACCTGCGCACAGAGAGATGATGTATGGTTAATAAGGTGTCATCCTTGCTTGGCCCACAGTGCATCATTGAAGAGAAGAAGATTCTAGAATCCTATTCCTCACTCCGACTTGGGTATGCATCGTTTCTCCTAGGCCATCCAGTGGGGTCTATTACTTCCATCATTTTTTCCCCACCAGAATTTGGTAGTACATGTATGGATCTGGTTGACAATGGCCACTGGGAGCTTAAATAGGGACATGAAATAGCTGGGGATAGGCTGGAGGACAGCTTTAGTGAGGGTCTCCTTGAATGCTTTTGTGGTTCTTTTTGGGGTCCGGGCTTGAATTTTCATCTCAATCCTGTCGACCAGAGATGAAAATATTTCTTTTTTGGACTATCCAATCATCGTGGGTATCCCAAGATACCTCTGGTGTTTTTCAACCATTTGAATTCCTACAGATGCGCAGAGTTCATCTCTCTTGGAACGAGCCACCCCTGAACTAAAGGAGATTTCTAATTTTTATTAATTTATTGACTACCCAGATGCCCTTTCGTACTGGTGGATCGCTTGGCTGATCACCCAACATTCATTAATAGTTTCTCTAGAGACAAAGAGGCAGTCATCGGTGAAAAAGAGATGCGACACTGTTGGACTTATGTGGCAGAACTTTTCCCCATGAATATATTTAGCAGATGCAACCCTGGAAATAAGGTTAGAGAAAACATTATCCACCAAGATGAAGAGAAATGGGGAGAAGGGATCTCCCTGGCGTAGGCCTCTTGATGGAACAAATCCACGAGTGAGCTCCCCATTGACCTGGATTTTGAAGGAGACTGTCGAGATGAATTGCATGACCATATCTATCCATTTAGTGCAGAAACCCATTTTCAGCATCATGACTTTGAGGAAGTTCCATTCCACAATATCATAGGCCTTGGTCATGTCCAGTTTTGAGGCCATGGTTCATCTTTTCATGGTGGATCGTGTTTTCATAGAGTGAAACACTTCATGGGCCACAAATGTGTAATCAGTGATCAGTCTCTTGGCCACGAAGGCGCTCTGGTTTTTCGAGATAACATCATATAACCACGGTCATATCTGATTAACAAGGATCTTTGAGAATATGTTGTAAGATACATTGCATAAGCTGGTAGGCCTAAAGTCAGGGATCTCCATAAGATTCTTATTTTTGGGAATGAGGGTGAGGACAGTTTCATTGATGGCGGAAATGCTTGTTCTCCTGTCCCAGATATTCCTTATCATCTTGCAGATGTCGGGACCGATGATGTGCCATTATTGCTTAAAAATAGGGTGTGGAACCCGTCCTATCTCAGGGCCTTAGTGGGGTGAATATGTGTCAGAGCCTGGTGTATCTCATTATCATTCACATCTTTGGTAAGCTACCAATTGATCTCATCAGTGATCACTAGTCTGATACATTCTTCCACTTCAACAGAAATGATTGGAGTTCCTGTAGTGAAGAGGTTCTGGATGTAACATGTCAAAGTTTCATGAATTCCACTAGTGTGAGAGACTTTTCTCCCATATGGTTTTGAGATGAAATTGATAAAAAAAATTCCAGCACCTAGTTGATGCTTTCTGGTGAAAATATTGGGTATTGGTGTCCCCTTATGTAATGTGGGTATCCCATGCCAGCATAGCCTAGTAGCTTTCCTTAACATGCAGGATCATGTCAAGATCTCTTTGAGTGGCACTAATCATATCAAGATTGCAATTGGATGGGGTTTCTTGAGTAGGTTGTGTATTTTCTTTTAAAGGAACCAACAGTACATCTCGGGATGGATGAATTTCTTATCTCTCCATGATCTCAGATTAGATGCGACCTATTGGATATTGAGGCCAACATTTCGTGAGTATTGTTCTATCTTGATCAGACAAAATCTTCGCATTACCGGTCCTTTGACCAGAAGCATTCCAATCTAAAGGGTCTACTGGTTTGTTTGTTGTGTTCATATTGAGTGTAGTCAATGAAAATTGGGCAGTGGTCTGAACAGTTGAGAATCATGTGGCCAATGTGGATCATGCTGAAGAGATTTATCCAATCTGTTGAGCCGAGAAATATGTCAAGTCCCTCAGCAATGCGTGTTCCATCTTTATTACCTCGGAACCATGTGAAGGGATTACCCGTTAATCCCAAATCGACCAGGTCCACCCTAGTGACGGCGTCCTTAAAATTTGACATCGACGCAGAGTGTCAGACATTTCCGACTCTTTTTTCCCTATAGAACATAATCTCATTGAAGTCCCCTCCAAATAGAATAGGTCTTCAAAGCTCGTGATGAATCTTGCAGAGAAGATCCCATATTTCCCATTCTCTTAATGGGCTGACCAACCATAGAATCTCAGAAAGGTCCATGGCAGGGTGTGGTCCGGCTGAATAGTCACAGCCACGTGGTGCGAGGAGAAGGACAATATCTTGACGTTGAAATGATCCTTCCATAAGATACAGATTCCCTCCGAGTGGCCTTGTCTGGAGACTGGGAGAGAGCCATGGAAGCCGCATTTCAGAGCAATGCTAGTAGTGTCCTTGTTTTCTAGTATGGTTTCGGACATGAAAACCATATCAGGGCGACTATGGGCCCAATTACGCTGGATCATGTGAAAAGTTCGTGGGTTGACAAGCCCACTACAGTTCCAGAATAAGAAAATAATTGATCTAGGTGGGGCTGGGTCTCACCCGTCTCCGCCTTTCAATTCTCAGAACTTGTTTTTTCCACCCATCGTTTTCCCTCTTTTTGGGGAGTTCCCCATTGACTGGCATGCTTCAATTCGTACTTTCAGATCCTCAGGTTTAGGTTCCTCTAGTTTACCATCACTTACTTCACGTTGCACCATTTTCCAGGCTCGACGAGTGATTGGGCCTGGTGGTGGAGTTTCAGTCATGCTGTATTCACCATGTGGTAGGATGTCTGACTTGGTTATTTCTGGATCAGGGTCAGGATCAGGTGGTTCAATGTGCATCGGTTTTGGCTTCAGGCTTCTTTCTGGTGGGTATTTTGGTGTCTTCAATGGCTATATAAATGTTGAGCTAGTTCCCTTCAGGGTGTTAGGATGTATGCCAGTTTCCCTCTGAGTGGTTGGGCCCTCTTTAGAGAATTTGGTTGGTCCAAGCATAATGACTTTTTCATGTACAGTTTCTGCCCACCTGGTATGGGCCAATGTGAGATGGTCACGGTGATTTTGTTTCTCCATCTCAGGGATGAGGGAATATCTTGTCGATTTGGCTCGGAGCCATGGGCCATATTTTAGGATGAAATTCCCATAATCATTCCTTTTCATTGAGACACACGCTCTTTCCATATGGCCGATGAATCCACAAAAGAAACAGAATACTAAGAGTTTCTCAAACTCAAATGAAATTCAAGTGTTGTCACTATAAAATTTCAAAAACATTCCCCTCATCAGCAGCTCTGACACTTCTATTAAGGCCTTAATTCAAACCTCGGTCCCCCATTGGATAGGGTCTGAGTGGTCCCAATCAAGGAATTGGCCAATACAGTCCTCAATTTCTCTCATAACTCATTCTGTTCATGTGTGAAATGGTATTCCTTTGATACGTATCAAGATGGGGGACCAGGTGAGATTAATGTGCTGGATATCACCCCCCCTTGTATTCTTCCAGAAGGGGGATTGGGTGAGATTACATTCTTCCAGTTCTATGTTTTGAATTTGGAAAAATGGATTCCATATTTGGAATCAGGAGTACCAAATTTTGTAAATAGTTAACTTTTATTTTTAAACATTTTATATATTGACTTCAGTAAATATTTTATTAAACGTGGTTAAAGGGGTAAATCCAGTAAATAAAGGTATCAAAATAATATTATAATAATAATAAATTACCCAAACATGTATTGTATTTCAATTAGTTGATACATATATGACCGTGGACATCCTTGGGTCGATTTGGGGACCCCATGGATCCACTTGAGTGTGATAATGATAGTTTATATTAATTATTATAAAGTACATACAAAAATGACATAACCATATACCTTGTAGTAAAAAAAAATTTACATGGGGTTATATAAGTTATCTTTTAGACTATAAATATTAATTTTAAAGCTAAAAAAAATTCATACATCATGGTATTTTTTTGTAATTTGTATAAATCAACTAAATAAAATTAGTTATGACACAATAATGATGTGGTGTTTACCTCATTAATAAATAATTTAAATAAATATGATTAAAAAAATTAAAACAACATCAAAAACCTATAAAATTCTTATTGTATGACTTTATTCCTAATATTAATCATCTTATCTTAGAAATTAATTAGTTTTGGACATTTAGAAATCGAAAATCATTATATAATAAATTATTATTTTCAAACCTTCCTTTAGAGCCCCTCATCCCCCTTATAAAAAGTTCTCACTTCTAACCTATTTATCACACCTCTCAAGCCCCTTTTCTCACCCAAACTATTCCCAAATGAGATCCTTACGTCCCTCTCTTCTTATTATAAGCCTTACCTTAGACATAAGGCTCTTCAAAGAATCATTTTGATTCAAACCAAAGGGAGTTACCAGATTTAAAGGCAACATCTCCTCTTAAGTTCTTTTCTTTTATTTTACTTATCCAACCCCATAAAATATCATTATTCCTTTCTATTATAACAATACCAGTATCCAAAATATATTATGTTTTTGTTATGAGATATATTTGAACTACACTTACACACACCTTCATCTAATGGGTATAGAACATAATGTTTATGTGGACAGCGAACTACTCCCTCATGATTGTTCAATCTTATATTATCACCTATAATGGTGGACATTATGGTGTAACTATAATTATTTATGATATATATGATATTTATTTTATCTATAAGATTCTTTAATTCTCTTTTATAGAATACCCTTATTCTTTTCATGTTGTATATATACGATAATTTCATTTGAGGAAGTGTGGACTATCGCCCCCTCAAAGTGATATGACTCGTTCATACCATAAATGGAACGTATAAAGGATGGATTAAATGAACTTACATAACATATTTAAAATGTAATATTATATGGGAATAATAAAATACCTATGTATTATTTGGTTTTCATTCCTCTTAAAATAAAAAAATGGCAGTAGCGTTCGTGCGTACGTACGGATTACCATCTCCACGCACACAATGAGATTAATTCCCCATTATAACCATTCAAGAATAAATTTCGTTTGATTAGTGAAAATAATTTTTAATAACATAATATATTTCCGGATATTAATCAAATACATCTTATCCATAACAATCAGGACTTAAATAACAAAACATATAAATGAAAATGAATCAATTAACAACCAATACAATGATACTAATAAAATATTATTAACAATGAAATATTATAATATCATATATGATATCATTTTTATGTATGTAGTTCTTTTATAATTCAATAACAATGATTTAACTATTATACAAGAGGATAACGTACCCTTGACCAAGGAATAGTACAATGTTAGGGGTTTCTTATCTCACTTTTAATTCCATGAGATTTCCATTGTTCACCATCATGTGGTGTTTTTTGTACCGCCATTTGATATTTATTATCATTATTATATTAATAATCATGGTATTATGTGATTCATTTGGAGGTTATTAACATTTTTTCACCCAACTCGATTGATTACAACGTGGTAAGGGGTTTCTTATCTCACTTTTAATTCCGTGAGATTTACACTGTTTTCCACTTATTTATTACATGTGGTGTATTGTGTACTGAAATTTGATATATATTATCATTATTCTCTTTATATTCATGGTATTATATGATTCATTTGGAGGTTATTAAATTTTGGTCATAAAACTTGATTGATTACAATGTGGTAAGGGGGTTCTTATCTCACTTTTAATTCCGTGATATTTCCATTATTCAACACTTATTTATTTCATGTGGTGTATTGTGTACTTCCATTTGATATATATTATCATGATTCTATTTGTATTAATTATATTCAGTGATTCATTTGGAGGTTATTATCTTTCAGTCTTACGACTCAATTGTTTATAACATGGTAAGGGGTTTTCATCTCACTTCTTATTCCCCTGAGATTCATGCTATATTGACACTATTTCATTTAGTGAGGTGTATGTAATTCCCCTGATTGTATTTTTAGTGTAATATACTTTAATTTATGGGTATTTACATCTTCATTGTATGACACTTATTTAATGTGGCATATGTTTTGTAAGTTACCAAATCGGTAAGGGAACATTTCATCCTCCTTTTTTTAAAATACTTCATTTATGTTATGTCTTTTAATTTACATATTCTTATTTTGGAATATGTTATTATATATCCTTAGTGATATAAATTTTTTGTCTATGTGATGTTAGAACCTTTTCTCTCTCATCAACTCATTTTCATAATTTTAATGTGATGATGTTAGGCTGTCAAATTTCTGTTAGAGAACTTCTTAACCCAATTTCAATTCTTGGGGATAAACTTATACTTATGGATTTTATTATTCTATGAATGTGTGTAAATATCCTCTAATTGTTTTAAACATAATATCCACTTATATTCAGTGTATTTGTATTTTTAAAAAATAATTATGTCATTGATTTGTCCTTAATCGAAGCATATGATCTTTGTAATGGACTTTGTCTCAATTTACATTCCATTTAAACTTATTTATTGTTATACACCAATTCACATTTATAGGCTGTATATATTTCCCTTTGACATATTATATCATGAATCCCTTTATTCTCATGAAATTATAATGTTCTGATTAATTTTATTCCTCAATTACTTGTATTCAAGTGTCTCTTATTTGGTTTGGAACTATTTAACTAAAATATTGTTTTTAATGACTGAAATATTTATTCTTATAAATGTTTCTCATTAATGTCCGTGATTTAAAAATTATTTTAAGTATTTATTTATATGGAAATAATTTTTTTGAAAGAAAAATTATTTTTAAATGTTTCAATGTTTTGTGGGGAACTTTGATTCAAAAATATCTTTTAAACGACTGCTTTGATAAATAGTGCGACATTTAAATGTTTTCATGAAAAAGGGGATATTTCTCACAAATTGTTTTAGTGAATTTTTTCTTCTATGTCAATATCCTTCAGGATATTTTATTCTTGATTGAGTTTGATTTATCATAATAAAATCATCCATATTGTATTGAATGAGTTATGTTTGACTGTGGATGTGCTATTTTTTATTCCAGTCATTGTTTGTGGCTTAAATATTGACATTTCATATGCTAGTTTTAATATGAATGTTTATATTATGTTTAAAACTTTTCATATGGGGAATGAATTGGACTTAGTAAGTGACGGGTGGAGCCCACTATATCTCCTCGATACATCGGCAGGTCTCATGAGACAATTAGACGTGGAATTGCCCGACTCCTTTCCCAATTTGATATATGGTTTTGGTCAATGTCTTAATCATTTTTAGACGTATTGGGAGAGCCTTTGACAAAATGTTTCATTATTTCCAACATTATACAGTCCCTCATTATGAAAATGATATTGATGGATCATGTGGTTATTTGACTAGTAGAATACTCATGACTATGTTTTATTATGGCGTTATTTACTCATCTCGTATTCCTGCCATAAAGTATTCGTGTTTATTATTTGTAAAGGATTATGTTTTTAATTATACAACATGCCTAATGTTTATGTTATCTTTTGCTGTATTGCTTACTATTACTGAGCATTTGAGCTCACCCCTTTCTTATGTTTCACTTTCCTAGGACATGAATAAGTTAGTTATTAGTGACTTGCATGCATATCTAGGGGTATGGATGTTTCTAATGGAATAAGGTAGTGTTGTTTTTCTTTTCAAGTTGTAATGTTGAACTTATGTATGTATCTATTTTCCAAGAATACTAAACTGATAGGTCATTTGGTACTTGATTCCTTGTATTCTTGCCAATGTATTAAAATAATGCACTAACTCCGAGTTTATGGGGTCGGGGCATTACAACTACCAATCCAGTGGTATTTGAGAATTGGATCATGTCCCTTGAAAATATATTTCAGACATTGGGAAGAAATGAAAATGAATTTGTAGTCTTGGTAGTATATTTTCTCTTTGGAGATTGTGATGAATAGTGTTCATTGATCCTAAATACTAAAGAATAAGATGAAATAAAAGACATTTAATGGAGAACTTTTAATCAAACATTCTTTGACAAATAATTCCATCATGAGTAACAAACTAAACTTAATAGAAAATTCATTAGCTTAAATAAAATGGAATAATAGTGTGTTTCAGAGTATAAGGATACCTTTACAATAATATCTTGGAATTATATAGATTACATACCTGATTCTGAAGAAAATATTGATCATTCATTTGAAGGTCTTAAGCCAAGTCTCTAATGGGGACTGGCTTTTCAAGCATATTCTTCATATGGTGAAATAATTTTTTGTTCAATCAAAATAGAGAAAGAATTTTCTAGATCTTATATTTTTAAGGGATTTCAATCGAATAATAGGCCTTTTGATAACCATGGAAAAGGATAAAGTGTAAAATAATAAGAGGGGAACAAAGAAATTCCCATTATGTAAAAAGTGTTAAATGAATAATCATGTTAAATGCCTGAAAGGCATGGTGGTATGTTATATGTGTGTAAAAAAGGGTTAACAAGAAAATTAATGAAAATGGAAGATAAAAATGAATTATTTACAATGCATAAACTATAATAAAATGGAGAATTATTCAAATAACATTCCCAAGCATTAAGGGAATATACCATAGAAGAGGCCAAGGGGAGATGACCATGACTATGTGATCACTACAATTAAATTAGAAGTACCCAATGATGTGGTGAAAGGTATAATAATCCTTTATTCAAATTTAAACATTTATTTATTTGATTCTAAACCATTTCACTCTTTTATATCTAACCAAACATCCAATAAAATGATATATTTCTCTTTAAATTCAATAAGGGAGTTTTTAAACAAAACCCTTAAGGGGATTCTCATTGCATAAAAAATGTATCGCTATGTTCCCATTATGTAAAATAAATATGTGTTATATTCTTACCTTGTCATCATATATATGGTTGACATTTATATAATCATTTGATAGACTAAATTATAAAATACTATACGAGAATTGATTGCAAGAAGAAGGGAATTATGATTTTTGAGGATGATGTAGAATACCTTATCATTAGAATGAAAACCTCGTCATTAGATTCTTATCAAGATTCACCCCATTAGATCTATAGAATGAAATTATTTGGGAGGAAGATAAAAAACGTGTAGGTATTTGGAAATTTATCTTCAAATTGAGGATGTACTGATTGTATAGGAATACATTAATGTATTTATTGAGGAATTATATGGACACCCCCGGAGTGTGATGTGGATTTTATCATTGATTTAGTCCATGATACAAGACCAATATCAAAGACTCCATAAATATTGGCCACTGTAGAATTACTATATCCGAAAAAAACTAGAGGAGTTCAGTATTGAGAGATTTATCGACCCCGGAATTTCTCCATGGGGATCCCTAGATCTATTTGTCAATAAGAAAGAAGGATCTTTGAGGTTTTACATTGACTATAGAAAAATAAATGATATTATAATAAAGAGCAGGTATCCTCTTCCTCGCATTGATCATTTGTTTGATCAACGTTGTGAATCTCAAAATTTTAAGAAGATTTAAATTCATTCTAGGTTAAATCAATTAAAATTATATAAGGATGATATTCCAATGAAATCTTTTGAGATAAGGTAAGTACATTATGAGTTTACAGTAATTCTATTTGGATTGACTAATTCACCCTGTGTTGTTGTGGATCTAATGAACAAAATATTGAAGGAATATCTTGATGATTTTTTTAGTATTCATTTATGATATTATAATATATTATAAAACATATAAATACCATGATAATAACTTTAGGATCATTCTTGAGACTCTTAAAGGGAAGGATTTATATGGAAAATAGAGAAATTGTGAATTCTGGATTTATGATGTTTCCTTTCTTGATTATATAGTCTATATGAATGGAATCTTAGTTGATCCCATGAAGACTAAGTAAATCCAAGAATGGCCTACACCAACTAACATAACTGAGGCCTATAGTTTTATTGGTTTAGTAGGTTTCTATCATCATTTCGTTCAGATATTTTCTCGATTGGTTAACATGTTATCCAAGCGTTCACATTTAGGTGTTAAGTTATTAAGGAAAAGATAATGTGAAGAATAGTTTGATGAATTGATGAGAAGATTGTTCAATTCCCTTCTTTTGACTCTACCACAATGAAATGATGGGTTTGTAATATACAATGAGTGATCAAAGAAATTATTGGGTTGTTTCCATATGAAAAATGATAATGTTATTGCGTATGCATCAAGGCAGTTGAAAAATCAGGAAAAACATTATCCAACTCATGATCTTGAGTTAGCATCCATAATCATTTTCTGAAGATATGAAGACACTATCTTTATGGTGAAAGATGTGATATATATATATGGATCATAAGAGTTTTAAATACATCATTACACTGAAATAACTCAACATAAGTCAAATAATATGGCTTGATTTACTAAAGGATTATGATTTCTCAATACACTACAACCCAAGAAAAGAAAATATGCTATCACATGCCTTAAGAAGAAAAGATCATGGACTTATGACCCATATAAGGATTGGTAATGATCTTATATTAATGTATTTAGTATATTTGGATATTGTAATTGTTAATAAAGGTGAAGCACCACTATTTTCCAAATAATTTATAAACCATGATTATTGGAGAAGTTAAACATTTCTCAATCTGATGATGAGAATTTCCAAAAGAAAATTAAACTCATTCAAGATAGATGACTGGAAGACTTCTTGTTTTAGTATGGAATTATGAAATTTGGAAATAGGTTTTGGGTTCCATCAATACCTGAGAAAAATTTGAACTATTAGATAATGCTCGTAGTTTTGATCGTCCTATACATCCAGGTAGTACCATAATGTATAGAGATGTGAAAGAACATTTTTGAAAAAATAATATGAAGTAGTAAATTGAGGAATACATTTCATTATGAATTTTATTTAAAAAGTGAAGTATGATAGATAGAATCGTAGAGTATACATATAACTTATAGTTATTCTTATGTGGAAGTGGGATAAAATTACTATGGACTTCATCACAGGATTTTCCAAATAACCTTAGAAATAATGATATGATATATGTTATTGTTGTTCTCCATACAAAATAGGAAAACATACATACTATAAGTGAATATTTACCTCTTTAACACCTATAAAGACTCTATATTAATGAATATATATGACTTCACTGTGCACCTCCATAAATTGGGTCTAATCATGGTCCCTGTTTCAAATCAAAATTCTAGTAGAGCGTTCAGAAGGCTTTGGATACTACGATTCATATGAGTACTTATTATCCCCATCAAACTAATGGATAGTCTAAAAATACTATTCTAATATTTGAATATATGTTTAGATCATGCTCATTTGACTTTCAAGGTATGTGGGATCATTATTTACCTTGGTCGAATTTTCCTACAATAATATTTTCTATTATAGTATTCAAATGGAACCATATAAAGCAAAATTTGGAAAGAAATGTTGAACTCCAACTTTTTAGGATAATGTTGGTGAGAGGAAATATATAGGGCCAAAAAAATTTAATAATACAACAATAAATGTAATGACTATCCATGATATTATTAAACCATATCAAAGTATGAAAAGGATTTATTTCAAAAAATGGAGAAAGGATTCGGAATTTCAAGTGTGAGATCATGTATTTCTAAAAGTATCCCCATAGAAGGGTGACTTAAGGTTTTCTATGAAAGGGAAACAATCCCACATGTACATCGAACCATTTTAAATTATGGAATGGATTGTGACTGTAGCTTACTGATTATCAATGCCACCAAGTCTCTCAAAAGTCCATGATGTTTTCAATATATAATTTTTAAAGAAGTATATGTGAGACTAAAGGCATGTACTCACCTATGAAAAATTAACTGGAACCTAATTTTTCTTACTATGAGGATACAATCAAAATTCACATTATAAGAGAGAAATTATAGAGAAATCGGATGAGTTTACTGGTAAAAGTTCTTATGGAGAAACCATAAAATGTAAGAAGCAATATGGGAACCTAAGGATGTTATGAAGAGGATCCACCCACATCAGTTTATAAGGAAATATTAATGAAAAAATATGAGAACAAAGTTTTGAACGAGGAGAATATAACACCCCAATATTTTACAATATGTATCTTCTTTAATAAATTAAATTCATTCAATATTTTACATTTCACAAACAAACGAGGATATACAATTAAATAGTAACTTCGCTATTGGAATAGTAATGTGGCCATTCGGAATAATAATTTGACCAAAATAATATTTACCATACCTATAAATGTATAAATAAATATTAGGTATCATATGAATGAAAATATGATATATTTATACCACAGAATTAGTAAATAAATGTATTAAAAAAGAAAAATTAAGAGTTTGTATATTTGTGAAACAAAAATGTTTTTTTAGAATTTTATAATTAACATAATATTATGAAAGAATGTTTATATTAATTAAATAGATTCATAAATTAATATTTTTTTATATTATTATTATAATATCAATTTATGAGACCTTAATTAAATTTTCAATGTTTTATAAAATCATTTATAATTTTGAAATCATTATTTTTCAAATAAATGATCATTTTAATTAAAAACTAAATTTCTCATATTTAGAAAATTATTTCTAAAAAATTGAGTTTATTTTTTAATTCTAGATGTCAAAAAATGGTTAGGGTGAATTTTTTGTTCTTTTCTAAAATAGTTGTTTTTTAATAGTGAAATACAGTAATTTATAGTATTAACTGAATAATGAATTATTAATTATTGGTATGTATGGATGATGTAATCACAATTACCTCAAACTATCAATTTACATTTAATATAATTATTTATAATAATTAAAACTATTCATATTCTTGAGACAAAATAATTAACTAAATGATTAAAATAATCAGAAAACACTTTTATCCTCAACTATAAATACCACCCCTCACCTCCTATTATTCTCACTACACTAATGCCTTAAATATTGTCCAATTTCTGCCCAATAAATCCCCTAAACCACCCTCCCATATTTTTTTATTTATATCCTCACCCAAAAAAACCATTTCAATGTTTCTTAATAAGTTCTTCAAGGAGAAGAATTCAATAGCTAAAATCTCATTTTTTTTCTTTTAATTTCATATATTTTTCATTTATTTTATTATTCTTAAATTAGATACTACATAAAGACATGTATGATAAAAACAATATCTTATATATACGTTAATTTTATTATGTTAATGGAATATACATCATCAAATCCCTTCCCCTCTCCCTTTTATTCTAAAAAATTAAAACATTGTATATGATATGTCGATTTACCGCCATCATGGATGATGAATTGTCATTTTTCTTTAAAAAATTAAAGTCTATTGATTATAAAATTATTTTGGTTAAATTAATTTTTAATATATGTATTATAAGTTACATAATGGTCTGAAAGTATTATGTTTACATAATAATAATTATTATAACAATACTATTTCATAATGATCGTAACACACCAAAATAATCTAAACGGTTATCATTTACATTTTATCAAATGAATCATCCAAATATAGGGAAAAATGATATATAAAATCATTTAAAATTATATATGTTTCTTAATAACATATAATTACAATTCTTGTTACCTATTCCAATTTTACATGATCATTCATGCGTGTATACAATTTAACCCATCATGAAAACTAAGGAAATGAACACTCCCAAACGATGAAATTGAATCTTGTAACAAATAAAAAATAACATAAATGAACATAACAAAATTAGAGAAAATATATGTTAAAGAGATTTTGAATTAAATTATTAATGAATATAATTACATTATCCAAGACATGAAGTGCATGTGAAGAACACTTTCAACATTTGGTATAAGATTTTCCTTGAATCTCCACTTTTCATTTAGGTTACTCTTTCTCTATATTTAACACAATTAAACTAGTCATTGTTTTTATATAATTATTATAAATTATATTTATATGTTCCAAAATCATGTATCTATATCATCTTATCTTTCTTCTATGGGTGAATACATGTTTTACAATGTTCTATTTTTAATTCCTCCCGACAAGCAAGCCATGTTTAAGGGAACTTTATAATATCTTACCTGATTTCAAGTACGCTCTGTAATCTATTTTAAGCTACCAATATTTTTCTAAAATCACTATTTTTATATTGAAAACCCATATTTTTTCATTTATGGGTTCATAAGAAAAATTATTCCTTTTCTTTTTTGAATACTTTAATATTTCCCCTTAAACAACACTAAAGCGGTTCTTTTATAAAGTTTCAAAAGCTATTTTTACATGTTCTCACTTCATCTAGACATTGTTTATCAATATCTATGCATATTTTCTATTTTTAATGTACAAATATTATTTAAATACATTATTTCATGAAAACTATTATGATATTACCTTTGGTTATTCCTTATTCACCACTTATTCATTGATTGTGGTGTATGCGCACTTCCCTTTTATTTATGAGCATACATCATTGAAGTTATCATTAAATATAAAAATTTCATGTATTTTTAATTTGATTATTATCTTATCCATATACCATTTTTACACATGCTTTTCTCATTGAATGATTTTATTGAATAAAGTATATATATGAAGAATGCATTGATGTTAATATGAGAAGTGGTGCTCAATTATTGATTCCAACTATTTGCATCGATAAGCCTCATGAGATGATATAGTTACTGAAAAAACCCTTAGTATATTTTCCAAGAAGAATCATATTGATTTATACCCATAGACATAAACTTTCCTAATGGTATAATGGTTCATCTTCCATATACATGGAGTCCAAAATTTATGAATTTTCTTCAATCATTATTTAGTCATTACTTTCCATAAAATTTTAACTATTAAAAAATATATGGGTTCATTATCATTCTATATTAATTGATGGAATTTTTTTTTTCATTTATTTACCATTCCATAATAATTAATCCTTATTTACTTTTATTCACTTATTATTGATTAATGTAACCCTTGTTGATCATTTGAGCTCACCCATTTAATTTTTTTCCCTTCCCTGGGTTATTAAGATGAAATTTTTAATAAGTGTCAAGGAATAAGATCATTTTCCTTTTTTATGACGTACTTTTAATTACCAATGTAATAAGGGAACCATTAGTGTATCTAGTTCTTCAAGACTACTAAAATAATCGATCATTGGTGATTTTCTCTCTTATATCTATGCCATTTTAATAAAACAACCATAACCTCTTGGCTACTGGGGTTGGTTTAATTACAAAATGCATCAACTAATAGGACAATAAGACAAGGTAATGAATATTATCTCATGTTGGATGTTGGAGACTTGTTAAAACATTCGTAATTTTTTATTACTACAGTCAAAACATCTTTTGAGGGGAAAATGATGCTTTGAAATCTATTATATTTTTCATTCATCTCCATTATTAATCATACTAATCACTATGAATTTTATTTCACATTGGAATCCCTACTTGACATCAATCAGAGTATATTGGATTAAAAATTAGATTATGGGTCTGTGGAACCCTTAAATGGAACCTTAATGTTTATTGAATATATTGTTTCTACTCACCCGGAGGAAACATGTCAGAGATGCTTGGTATTTCCATTAACATAATGTGGAATTATGCCAAAACCAATTTTGATAATAGGTAATTATTAATGATTCTTTGTAAAATAACATCAAATATAGTGACTGGTATATTATTTTTATGTTAATTACAGTAGAACTGCTATATTAAATGACGTTTTGAGGTGATGAAATCAAAATTCTCACATCCCAATTACATGAAGGCCTAGTAAATTGGTCTTCTCATGTAACCAATATATTAGGAGGTAATTAGTATGGTGTATCATTGAGAGACTTAGTCTTGATGTATTTATTAGTCACTATTAGTGACCCTAATTTATATTTCTAGTCTATTATATTTTAGTAAAAAATAATAGATTATGTTTGAAAAAAATTGAAATATATTTATAAAACTAATATGGAGGATCTGTAAAATGAATTATGTAGAGTTCACAATATGTTCATTATCATATGGTATTTTGAGTTTTATTACCATTATTATCCATTTTTGTTTTTAAAAACTCATTTGTGAGTGGGAAAAAGAATATATTTTTATGTTTTAATCTCTCTACAGTGATGTTATTAGACGAATATATAGATCATAGGGTTGTGAATCTCTTACAAAAATTTCTACATTTCATAGAGGTGGCAGAACAATGACACATAACTAATGAGGAAACAATTATATTAATCCCCTTTATTGGGATATGACCATAACTAAGTTAATAATGATTGATAATTTGTGGCATTTAAATATTCTACTATAAATGAAGAGATCATACACTCCATCAAGGAGGCTAAACATATAGATTATTCTAAGATGAAATATGATATTATTGAATCATGAAAGTTATGAAATCTAATTTTAGAATATATAGAACATGTTTTATGATATAAATTGATTGTTTTCCTTTCCCATTCATTGAATACCAAAGAGAAATTGTAATATTTGGATCCCCTCCCTCTTATTATTTAGTTTAAAATAAGATCATTTCTATCAATTTTTTTTTTATTTTCTATGATCTAAATTATAAAAAATACTTGTTATTAATAAATATTTAAAAGACACAAAATTTTATGGCATCGTAGTTTAATATATATATTAAATGGTCAAAATTGGATTGAGTAACTTATTATTTAAGATTTTACAGTATGTTATTGAATGATTTGAATAATCAATTATTAATTATGATTTGTGCCCATAGGTATTAATAATATGAATAGATATTAAGAGAAGGTTTCATCAATGTGATACATGGTTATCCTATTATATAAATTATGGGAAAGGTATGAATTATTCTATCATATACTTTATATCATGAAGAAATATGGAAATTCCTGATATTAAGTGAAATTTTTATCCCTAAAAATCGATGTTATCTCATTCAGATATAAGAGTATGAGTGACTCAAATAAGATTAAATCATAAAGGTGGTTTGATATAGAAGAGTTAGTATTCAAATATGGTTCATATTCCATGAAATTATATCATCACATTATTTTTAAAAATTATAGGGACCTTTTTTCTTTTCATACTTTTAAATGTTTCTATTTATATTTCCATAGTTAAGTCAGAGACGGCATGCAATTTTGAGGCTCGATGTGCTGAGAATAAATTTTATAAAAATATTAACTATATTTTATATTGTGCGTATATGATTAATTAAAAATAATGGGATAACTCTTAAATGGTTTATCGGATAAAAAATATTAGACTGCAGTTGTGTTTGGAACTTAATTTTTACCCTAGTTGCAACATAAAATATGTTGGTGTGGGATGTTCAGACCCCTCACTCTTTGGCATAGCGTTTAGGTGAGTAAAAAATTAATAAATTAATTTAGTAATTATCCATGACCTAATTAGAATCATATATATAGGAAATTATAGGGATTTATCTAGGGCTGGCTCTCAATCCAACATTCACCGGTGATAGCATCTTCCTCCTCTAGAGAACACCTTTGAAGAATGATGAATCCTAGATTCTAGACAGATCGATGTGAACGAACACATCGGCTTCACCTGAAATCGTTGGTGAGTGAATCCTTCTATATAGATCATTCCAAACTGAGGTATGACTCAAATTTTGGTTTTTTTACACCCTGATATTAAAATAATTTATAAATTTCTTTTATTTTATTGAAATTACACCTTTTAAAAACATTGCAGGCTCCCATGAATGAATAATCGTATTATTTTATTTAGTTTATCTAACCCTAGATAACATTCTTGATCGTTTTCCAAGAACTCTCTAACAGAGATCATAAAGACTTTTTTGTGTCTTTATTCCCCTATTATTCACATTCATCACTTTTGGAACCTTGGGGTTCTAGATTTGACATTTATCTGAAGTCCAAAGCTCTATTGTGTGACTGGATTTGTGACAGATAGACAAAACATCAATGATTCTTCAAGAAAATCACAGATCTAGAATTGTAGCAACAAATGCGAGGTAAATCAAACATTTTGACGAAAAATCATCATGTTTCATATGACTAAACATCTAAATGTTTTGTTGGTATATTTATAGTGAATGACTAGTGGCGAGTATGATTTATGGCTAGATCAAGAGATTTTTAGAAGAAACAAGCCAGTATCTACGACAGTTTCAACATATTCAGAATGTGGATAATGATTTATAAAAAATTGAAGATTTTAAAAAATCATGACTATATTCCATTTAAGATGAAGAACACATGGCATGTAGTATCCCACATTAGCGGTGAAAGGGTTTTTTAGAAGATAAGGTTGACCTGGTGTGTAGTCCTCCCTCACACACGATGTATAACTTCCCCAGTTCAGCAACCTGTCTAATGGGTCACACTGCCGGGGACTTTGTGTAAGAGAACACGACCATGGGTTTACCACATGGGTGATATCCTATGATGATAGAAACACCATGCATCAAATTACATCTGCATGGGGTTCGACTACATGGACACTGCCAGCAAACACAGTCTAATCCTCAGATAGGTGGGACACACTGTGTATTCCGCCTACACTGCATATACCATTACATGTATGGGACCTTTTTACCAACCAGAGACACTAATAGAGAGTGATGCGGGACCACATGTTGTGTGGGTCCCCTCACATGTCGTGTACTACTTGATCACTTCTGATTATCCTTCAAACCTTCGTATCTTTTTCATTTGAACTCAGACATTTTCCATCGAGATGTCTATCCTTTATGTTTTTACCTGTAGAATGAAATAGTTCACTCATAAGTGTCCCTTGTGATATGATGTGAAATATTCATGATTTTGCATGTTGATGCATCACCTTATGGTTTTAATGATCATATATAATCACTAGAGTACTACTGGGCTTACACTTTTTATGGGCTTGGTAGTTCCATTTCCAGGTGGTAGTATCGGGCTTGGCCTCTAACTGGGCTATGTAGTGGAATTCCCCAATGATCATTCCAAGTTACTCTCTAATAGGACTATGAAGTAGAGTTAATTGACATTCTGGGATTACCCTCCAGTGGGTTAGGGTAGTGTCATTCCCCGAGGACATCTTCTAGGTGTAACCCTCTAGTCGAACATGGCAGTGGAATTTCCCAAATGAGTAACTGGGCTTACCCTACAGTTAGATTGGGTAGTGTCATTTCCTTTTGACATTACTGAGTGGTACTATCTAGTAGGACAGTGCAGTGGAAGTCCACCATGACTACTAGAGTATAACCCTCCTTTTGTACCAAGGAACATGATTCTTTTCTAAAATTGGTGACCCCTCGACTGTGTGGCATCATGATAAGGTGTGGTTTGGCATTCCATTAGACTCAGGGGAAAGAAGAAAACATTCCCCCACCAAGATGTGTCCTCTTGATGTTACTTAAAACCATATGGGCAAGTCAGTTCCACCCAAATGAGTTAGTATTAAGGTGTGTTGATTGAGACTTGTTGCCTTGTGTGCCCTGGGAAGATGATCGAGATGGACTCAGCCTTGGAAATATTGGCTACTCATCTTCTTAGGCTATGTTGGGAGATTATGATGCCCTTAATCCTTTTTTTTGGGTTTCATTGACTGAGCATATATATATTACATCAGTACCCACTCCATAGGTATAGTTACTCTCCTCCATGAGAGGTGAAGATGTTCGGGGTATGCCACATGTTTTTAGTGTTTAGCTTCTCATGGTTAGATGAGTCCACTAACATTATATAGGTATCTAATACTCAATGATAAGATCATATTGTCACCATGATGAACTGATTTTGGTTGGAGAAGTTCACTTTCACACTATTGTTGTGTAGAGATAAACTCTCCTACTGTACATTGTTCTATCTACTACTTTCCTCTTAAGTTGTATCTCTTAAAACACCCCCTCCACATTTCTCTAGGCTTTCAACTGGGTATATTTATACTCACCCCTACAAAGGCTTTTCCCAACACGTGTCGTGTTTTTTTAGAGAGAGGACATGATGATTGTGACTTCATTAGAGCTTAGAGAAATGGGGTGCTTGGACCACATATGGTGGTCACAGCTTGGGATACAGAAGCTAGGATCTATCATCTATTTACTCTTATCATATTTTTTCAGGTTGGGATATATTTTTGGTATGGTCTTTTATTTTTACCCTTTTACTTTCTATCATACACTGTTATTTCTCATTCTATTTAGTGGTTCATGCATATTTGTTATTTTTATAGGAATGTTTCATTATTTATTTCTTTCCCTATGCACTTTTGAATTGAGTTGGATTTGTGTATGTGTACAAGTTTTTGGAAAATTCCTCCACATGTTTAGTGTGCCTTAGGCACATTTCCCCCCTAGCCTATAGAGGTGGGTCAGGTAGTTGCAGTGCGAACCATGACTTGGGTCGAATCCTAACAGATCAGTAACAGATGTGGTTCGATCCTTGGGACATTTTTTGGACATTTTCCTATAACGGATTATTATTTGGTCTATAAAAACTATTTCAAAGTGCCTAAAGTGCGGATCTCAAGCTAGGGAGTCTAGTGATTGTGTGGCGGACAACGTATCAATTCACCAAGACCTAAACTACCTTCCTTTCGACTCAATATACCAAGAAATTTGTTGCAGGGATCTATGGTAGATGCATCGTGTAGATTGAATCTTTGATTATCCTTCTTGAGTCATATCCCCATTTTTATTGAAATATATACATATATATGCTCATCCTACCATGGTACTCATTGATAATTTTCAGGATTCATCCAAAATGACAACCAACCAGGATACCATCTATGGTTTGTGACGTAAACCCTATGAAAGAGGAGTCCTCAGTTGGAGTTCATCTCACAATCCCCTTCATCTAGGTGGGAAGGTAGTAAAACCACCACCAATTTAGGCTGAGGATGTGCACAGGATGAGTGCACTCCATGATTTCCAGCATTAGAGATCGTTGAGGTTTCGTAGTGTGCTAGATCCTCAAGCAACAGAGGATGGGCTAGAATTTGTGGTATGTATTGTCAGACTTATTTAGACTCTATCAGATCAGATGGCGGATTGGGATGCCAGTCTTTTTGATAGAGTAGATGTACATTGGGTGATCCTTACTACCCAGATGCATGATGAGTCGACACTCTCATTGGATGAAATCCAACATCTATTTTATATGGAGTACCACCCAAACTACTTATTCTCTATTCACATTCATTAGCTTCTATATCTTCAATAAGGAGGAATGATAGTGTTTTTTTACACAGATTAGTTCATAGACCTTTCACACTACACATTCGACATAATTAGATATGGCTACTTCTACACACCGAATATTGAACAAGGACCGTATAGGGAGATCTGAGCCAGTATAGCACCCATGTCCATCCCAACCTATGACAGAGTGCTAAATAAGGAACTTCTGATAGAGTTATTTCTGTAAGATGGCCATAAAACCTCTAGAGTTGGAAGTGGGTGCGACAGGGAAAAGTCATCTACAGTAGGTGGAAGGCGCCATATCTCTCAAAATTGGAGACCCATTCTTGAGCAGAAACATTGATGTGGTTGTATAGTTCAGGGGTAGCACAGAGCAATAGGGTAGCCACGAGAGGGTCAGTTCTATGCTTGTGATAAGTGAGGTTAAATATAATGAGACTACATGATGTGATGATCTGAGAGTCCCATATAGATAGTAAATGGACTTTACTAGAAGATACATCCTCATAAACAGGGATCTCCTAAGTGAGGATATGGTGGTCCCCAGAGAGGTTGAGCTGGAAGAGGAGTAGGAGGAGCTGCATATAGGGGACGACACTATGAGGTCCTTCTTCCACCAACACCCAGAGGCCCACGTTAGCTTTAGGGAACTGGTGGTCAGGGTCGTAGATAGCTGGAAGCTTTAGATGTCTATGATCCTACAACACATGAGAATATTTGAGGTATTATATGGGTTTATTATACACTTTATTCAGTATTAGAAGACATAGGTTCCCTTCATTCCATTATCTCTTGGATCTTAGTTAGAGAGGTAGATCTTCTAGTAGTGAACATATCACAAAAACATTGTCTTGAGGTTCTTACAGGGAATTATTTCTATGTAGCTTACAATTTCTATAAGTGTGAGTTATCTCTTGGAAGAGATAGTTTCATGTGGTACCTATTGGTCATCACGATTGAACGTTTCATTTTTATTTTGGGCATGGATTGGTTTTCCATGGTTCGAGCCCAAATCGACTGTCACTATAGATAGTCAGATGCCTACGGATTTATGGTACAAGGTTATCCTTTTTTTTACGATAGAGACCTCATTGCAGGAAAAGAGGGAGTTGTGAACATGAGGTTTTAGCCTATTACCCATCAATTAGAATGTGTAACCCTTGGTGCAGAAAACTCTTTAGGAATCTGAGTTCCTTAGTTGTGGAGGATCATATAGATGTCTTACCCAAAGATGTTCCGAGACTACCACCACTGTGGGAGATGGATTTTTTTCGTATATTTACAACATGGGGCAACCCTAAGATATTTTGTAGCATATCAGATGGAACATATCATCATCTGAGAGATACATTTGATGTTGGGGGACCTTTATGAGAAATATTTCATTATACCTAGTATATCCCCATGGGTAGCACCAGTTCTGTTTTAGAAAATGGAAGACGACATATAATGGATTTTCCGAGATTATTGTCACATGCACCAGTCAACGATAAAAAACTATTACCCCTTTTGAAGTGTTGAATACATCTTTGATCAGTTTTTTTGGTGCAAGATGGTTCTCCAAGATAGATCTCAGGTCCGGCTACCACCAGTTGAGGGTTCCTGAGACTGGTATTCCAATGTTGGCATTCAGATGTCATTATGGATGTTATGGGTTCCTAGTGATGCCTTTTGGTGTGAAAAATTCCCCTGCCATATTTATGGCCTTGATGAACCATATCCTCCAACCTTATATGGACATGTTTTGATGACATTCTCATTTACTCTAAAATAGAGGATGAGCATTCATAGAAATTAAGTAAGGTCATTGATTTACTTCTTGAGAACGAGCATTAAGAAAATCACCTAAAATTCCAGTTCTATATATAAGAGTTTCACTTCTTGGGGAATATCATTTCTAAATAAGGTTTATCCATGGATCCTTCCAAGATTGAAGTAGTGATTTCTTGGGATCCACCTAATAATGTGTCATAGGTGAGGATTTTTCTTGGCTTTGCAGGGTAATACAAGAGATTTATGGAAGAATTATATTTAATTTCTACCTCTTTGACGGCTTTGAAATTGAAAGTAATTCTATTTACCTATTCTGAGCTGTTCCAAAAGACCTTTGAGGAGTTGAGAAAGAGGCTGATGAGCACTATAGTTTTGAGGCTACTAGAGGAAGGCATTGAGTTTGGGGGGTATTATGATGCCTCATGAGACGGGCTTGGATGCATATTGATGTAATGACATGCAGTCATTATATATGGGTTGAGGTGTTTAAGACCCCGTGATACAAATACAGGACTCATGACATGGATTTATCAATTGTAGTCTTTTCCATGAGAATGTGGAGGAACGACCTCAAGGAAAATTTCTTCACGGTTTACTCAGACCACCATAGCCTTAGGTACATATTCATTCAGAGATAGTTGAACATGAGGTAGAAATTCTAGTTGGATATTCCCTTAGTAGGAAGTCCTAGGATCTCATAGTGTGGGATGCTTCATAGAAGTTAGCGTCCCTATAGCTGACCATGGTGGAATAAGTGGGTATAGTTTTTCTACAGTTGATGGTGTTGAAACCTTTTATCCTTGAGCATGTGAGATATTCCTAGTTGGGAGTCATCAAATATGAGGTCTTTCATGATCAAATATCCATAGGTGATGCACCAGATGGGTATTCTAATGGAGGGAATCATGAGATCTTGTTCCAGGGGTGAACAATCGTTCCAATCCGGATGCAAGAGGTGGTGATGTGGGAGTTCAACACTCATCCCTTAGTGGTACATCGTGGTGTGGAGAAGATGTAAAACGGTCTTTAGTAGACTATTTGGTTGTCTGACATGAGATGAGGTGTATATGTGATTGTGTAACATTGCATCACCAATTATATAGTGAATGATGAGCACTAAATTCCAACGTGTTTGTTTTATCCTCTTGAGATCCTGAAGTGGAAGTGGGATGGAATATCCACGGACATCATCACAGTGATTTGATGCACAAATAAGTATCATGATTCTATATGGGGGATAGTAAACCGAATCAAGAAGCTGGTTTACTTCTTTTCTATGAGGGAGTAGAGTTCAGTCATGATATCATAGCAGTGGTACATATGGGAGATTATCCTCTTTCATGGGGTACCCTGGGCGATTGTCTTTTATCACACCATGGTGCTTACATCACGATTTTGGAGAGACCTATAGGAAGAATTTGGGACCTAGTTGCAGATGAGTACAACCTTTCATTCCCTGACCAATGGTATGCAGAGCACACTATCCAGGTCCTAGAGGATTTGTTGAGGGCTTGCGTGTAGGATTTCAGCTCAACCTAGGTTGATAACCTACCTTTGGTAGAGTTTTCATATAACAATAGCTACCACACTACCGTCTACATGATACCTTTTGAAGCCCAATATGGGAGACCCTATGAGTCACCCTTTTCTTGTACATAGACTGAAGATTCATCCATTATATACCCAGAGATTGTTCATGTGATAATGGAGAAAGTGCAGGTCATTCATGAATAGATGAAGATTGGCTAGAATAGATATAAATCTTACCTAGATTTCCATCATAATCCCTTAGAGTTCGTTAAGAGAAAATATTTATTCTTGAGAGTCTCCCCAGGGAATGAAATTTGGGGGGTTAGTTGGGGAGGTAAACTATCCCTAAGGTTCATCTGGAGGTTAGATATCATGTAGATGGTTGGTGAGGGTCCAACTCCCTTTCCCTACCCCTGTAGTTTGTGCAGGTTCTTGAAATCTTACATGTGTCGTAGCTAAGGAAATACATTCATATCCTTACGCACATCATTGACTGGGGTGAGTTGGAAATCAAGGACAGAGACACCTTTTCATAGCACACAAGTGAAATTGAGGACCTACATGAGAGGATCTTTCATAGGCATTCCATTTATTTGGTTCGCATGTTGTAGCAGTATAGAAACATGAAGGATAGTTCCTGAGAGAGGGAGATCCATATGAGGGCATAGTATCTCGAGTTTTTTCAAAGTGTTTCCTTTTGGGGATAAAATTATTGAAAGTGGTAATGATTTTGAGACTTGTTTTTTCCCTATAATACTATGAAATGTTCCTAAATATATTTCTAGAGCTAAGTTCTGATTTAGCCTACAATTTTGAGACCAGGTGTTCCTAGAATAATTTTTATAAAAATATTAAATATAATTTATATTATGTGTGTGAAATTAATTAAAGAATATGGGATAACAATTAAAAGGTTGATCAGATCAAAAATCTATGACCACAGTTGTGATAGGAATGTGGATTACCCTAGGCATGACATAAAATGAGTCATTGCAGGATGGTTGGAACCCTTTCTCTATGGAAGACTGTTTGGGTGAGTTAATAAATTAATAGATTAATTTATTAATTACCCTTGACCAAATTAAATGTCTATAAGTAGGTAGCTAGAATGTTTTGGCCTAGGATAGCTTAAAATTCACCTTTTACTAGTGAGAGAATCTTCCTCCTTTAGATAATTCCATTGAGGAATGTTGAATTCCAAATTCTAGGTGGATCAAAGCGCAATGAACACAGTAGCTTATCCCAAAATTATTGTTGAGTGCATCCTTCAAAATTGATCGATAAAAACTAAATTAGGACACATATTTTGGTGTATTTTACACCTTTACATTTCAATGAATTGATTAGTTTTATTCCTTTTCTTGAATCTGCGCCTTTGACAAACCATTCATGCTCCCAATAATGAAGAATTGTAATTTTTTCATTGGTTTATCTAACGCTAGATCATGTTCTTGATCATTGGCCAAATATTCCATTCCAAAAATAAAAAAAACTTGTTTTCCCTTTCTTCCCCTGTTCTTCATGTTCTTCACCATTGTAACCCCATGATTCTCAGTTTGATAGTTTTTGGCCATCTCGAGCTTAATCTTGTGCCCATATTTGTGTTGGATTAATGAAACATCAATGATTCATCGATAGAATCATGGATCAAGAATCACCATGATGAATTCATGGTAAATCCAAAGGTTTTAGGGTGTATCATCATGGATAATTTGCATGTTGTTGTGCGTAACATCTAAAAAAACTCCCAAACATTTCGTTGGTAGATTCCTAAAGAATGATGGCCAGGGAGTGCGATTCACGGCTAAATCTGAATATTTTAGGAAGAAATGAGTTGGGATCAATAGTGATTTGAATGGATTCAAAGCACATATACATATACATGAAAACCTGATGATTCTAGAAATATTATGACTACATGCTGTGTAGGATGAATAATACACAGCACGTAGCCTCCCTTAGACACAACGATGGGGTTTAGGAGAAGATAAGGATGACACAACGGGTACTCCTCCCTCACACTTGATGTATAACTTCCCATGTTTGAAAACCCATGTGACAAGTCACATGGGTGGGTACTCTATTCCTGAGAACAAAGACACAAGTTAACCAGATGGGTGACATCCTATGTTGATAGAAACGACGTGCACCAATGTACATAGACCTGAGGTTTGAGTACACATGCATGGCTAGCAGACACATCTCGATCCTCAAATATGTGGGATACTCTCTATAGTCCACCTAAATAGTGTGTAACCATACATGGATTGGACCCTTTTACTGACCAGAGACATGGCCAGGGATTGACGAGGTCCCACACACTGTGTGGGTCCCTTCACACATCATGTTGTAATTATAATCATCCAAGAAACCATCAAGCATTTGAATCTCCATCATTTGATCTCGGGCCTTGGACCACGAGATGCCTATCATCAGTTTTTTTACATAGTACATGATGGTTCCATCGATAGTGGATTTTTAGATAAGATGTGAAATCATCTAGGTTTGGAATTCTAAGGAAACACCTGATGATAGAAGTGATAGTACATAATCACTATATCAGTACTGGGATTACCCTCCAACTGGGATAAATAGTTGCATTACATGATGGTAGTACTAGGCGAACCCTCTAGGTAGACTGGGAAGTGTCATTCCCCAATGATCATTTTGAGTTACCCTCCAATAGTACTGGGTAGTGGAGTTCCTTGTCATTTCGAGGTTACCCTCCAGTAGGGTTGGGCAGTGGAATTCTGTGATGACATCTTCTAGGTGTAACCCTCCAGTTGGGCTGGTCAGTGGCATTTCCCTGACGACTAACTGGGCTTACCCTCTAGTAGGACTAGGAAATGGTGATCACAGGTAACCCTCCCTAGTGGTACCCTTAAGTAGGACTATGTAGTATCATTCCTCGGTGACTACCAAAGTAGGTCCGTCCTGTTATACTAGGTCAGAAGATCCTTTCCAAAAATTGGTGACCCCTTGATTGTATGACACAATAACGAGTCATGGTTTGATGTACCTTTAGACTCAATAGAAATATGGATACATTCCCCACTAAGATATGTCCTCATGATGCAACTTAAAACTGTATGGGCGAGATAGTGCTGCCAAATATGGATAGAATCAAGGTGTGATGATTGATTCCCCTTGAATTTGATTCCCTAGTTAAACTCAAGATGTGGAGTTTACATTGGAAGTCTTGGATACTAATATTTTTAGGCTGATCTATTAGATTAATATCTCCTTAATCATTGATTTTTTATTAATTAATTGAGAATATATACATATTATACCTCAGTACCAACTCCTTAGATATAGTTACTCTCATTCCATGATATAAGAACACACGTGGGATATGCCACCTTCTTTCCATGTTTATCTTCTCGTGGTTGGATGATTCCACACTATATATATATATAGGTAGGGATGAATCGATGATAATTTCATCTTCTCACTGTGTTGATATCCCTGTGATTGGATGAGTTCAATTTGACTCTCTTGTTGGGTGGATTTGTATTCTCATATTGTACATTGTTCTATTTACTTTTTTCCCATTTATTTTATCTCTTACTCCCCCCCGTCACCCATTTCAAATCATTCTTCTAGGTATGTATATACTCATCCTTTCACATGATTCATCCTAAACTTGTTGTGTATTTTTAAAATGATGGGAAATTCGATCTTAACATTAGAGGATCTTTGGGATACGGGGTGCTTGGACCACGTATTGTGGTTGTAGATTGGGATATAGTAGCTATCTGTCTCTCATTTATTTATTCCTTTCCTGTTTTTTCAAGTTTAAACAAATTTCTAGTATGGGTGTATATTTTATTCCCATTTCCTTTTCAATATACACAATCGTAAATTGTTATGTTTAGTGGTTCATGAATATTTGCTATATTTATTGCAATGTTTCCTTCTTTATTTATTTCCCTCTATACATTTTCATTGAGTTGGATATATGCATGTGTATAGGGTTTTAGGAAAAGGCATCATTGATATTAGTGTGCCTTCAGCACTTATCACTTCCCTCTGGCCTATGGAGGTAGGATTGGGGTAGTTGTAGCTCGAACCCTAACTTGGGTTGGGTTATGAAAAAAATTAACTAAACAAGTTTCTCTGGGGAACTAGGAAATTCACTAAATGTTACTTAGATTTATAGACCTAGAGTTTTTGGATTGATTTTTTTTGGGATAAATATTGATCCCTATATTAATATTCTATTATTTTACACTATACAATTTTCCTATTTTATGAAATATAAGAAACATGAATGAAAGGCTGTTTGATTCTTAAAATGCAACACCCTCATATTTTTTTGAAAAAATTCTCTTCAAACAAATTATTTCTTTGATAGATTGTGTTCCATACAACACTGAGTTTAAATGAACCATGATATAATATTAAAATATTAATGTCGGCCCATAGGGGACTGTTGGTCCTCTTCTCTTGTGTTAGTATTTTTAATAATCACAAATTATGTCAATTCACAAATCATGTAAATTCATATAAATCATATCAAGTTGTATTAATCATGTATAAACCTTTCAATCATAATTATTTATGTTTCAATATGTGGAATTTTGTCTATCTATGATCTCACATAGATTTGGTACATTCTGTTTACAATTAAATTGTAAAACATCCCAGAAAAAAAATATTCCAAGTATAACAAACTGACACTGACAGAAGAGATTACATACCGATGTAGATGACCTACCGATTCATATGACTTACCAATTCATGATCTACCAATTCATATGATGTACCGATAGATATGACCTATCGATGCAATAGACCTACCATCAGTATAAGTAACCTACTGATACATAGTGCAACCAACGCAACAACTCACCAATAGTTAAAATGAGTCACCAATGTATGGAAAGACCGAAAGAATGACATACTGAAGGGTTGAGTCAACGACAGAATAAGATACTGACAGATGAGTCACCGACTGATGACTCACCAATAGACTGACTCACTGATAGAGGAATCACAGATAGACTATTTAGATTTTCATTTACTAATTTTTTTTCTAAAAGTCAAATTTAAGTCATTTAATGATACATAATTATTTAATAATATTTTTTAGGACTTTTAACAAACATTATGTGGTATGGTGAACCTATGCACGTGTAAAGAACATGATCTTTGTCGGCCCTCAATAATAAAACTCATTTTTAAAGAGATAATACATATATAAGCGAAGTGTGGAGTGCCCACGTGTCCGGAATACAAAAGAAAAGTGTGGAGTGCCTATATGTGAGACATACAAAAGAGAAAATGTGACACTCATGAACTCATTGTGAACTCAAGAACAAAAGGAATAACACGGGATGCAATCTCAATCAAGTTGTACATCAAATTAAAAAACTGCATCCGCATATCAAAGAAAGAGAAGAATATACCTACAGAACCATACTTGTACTTGGAATCTAGAAAATGACACTTTGATTTAGTGTGAAATTTGATAAGAAGACTCAAACCTCATCTCAGCTTCGTCTAAAGAGTCTAGATCGTCATCTCAAGACATACATAGCTTTATAAATCCTTTCTCATACTTATTTTCTCAGTTGTACGCATTTTTTACATAATTTTGAGTAGTGTTTGTGTCTTTATGTAAAGAAAACTCTATCACCTATATCAAACTAAAGGATACAAGATATCCTTCCAATCATACCTTCATACACCTTTCAATCCCACAAATAAATGTGTAGAGGTCCTTTTCTAACCAGGTAGTTTGTACCCATGAAGAACTGTGGTAGGCGTCTTGTGGCCTTGATTTCCAGGGATCAATTTTGAAACCTAATCTAGGGTGTCAATCAAAATATTTATTAATTTAGACATCATAGTGGAAGGTGATCACCTAGTGGAGAGGTTATGTCTCTTCTTGAGACTGAACCTCTTGTTTCATTTCTGCTATGTTTTTACTTTTAGTTTTGCTCTGTTTTATCATATATTTCATAAAAATAATTGAACTCTGATAGTTAGTCGTAAAAATAAATTATAATATTATTGACTTATTAGGTTAGTTTCAAATTTTTTTAAATTATTAAATTGATATAATTGAGAAATAATCACTCTTTTGAGAAATTAATTGAATAATCAAGCTCTTATAAACTCACTACTGGCAAGATGATTAATTGAATTATAAATTTAGGGGAACTAAAAATAATACTATTTAATAGATATTTTTATAGATACACAATTCACCCCCATCTTGAGTACTTTACTCTGACCTACATTTGGTATCAGTGGTGTTTTGAATTTTTGGTTTTCAAAACATTTTCAAAACTTTTCAACTGTGGTTTTAGTTATATTTCAAGTATCGTAAAATTTCTATTAATACTAAATTTTTATCTATTAAAAACTAAAATTTTATTAGGGAAAATAGGTTGTAAGGTGTTTCTAATATAGACCTCCATTCATTAATGGAATAAAAGTATGTTCAATGGAAAATTAAAAATAAAAATGCACTTCGAAAGTATGGGTTTTGAAATTTGGTCTTCAATTTAAGATGAATATAAAATTATAGTTATTTCTATAACTACTTGGGATAAACCAACTAATGCTTAAAATAATAATAATTTCAAATCCATGAATTCCATATATTTTTATTTAAGAGGTGGAGAGTTTAATAAAATTTGTGCATGTAAAACAACCCATGAATGTTTGGACACCTTATCTGTTTTTCATGAAGGAACTTATTATGTTATGCTAATAATAATTAACACATATACTATTGAATATGAAAACATTAAAATGGAGCTAGATGAATCTATTTCTGACATGTATCTTAGGTTTAATGAAATTGTGAGAACTATTATATCTCACGGATGAGGAGTTATAGCCATAGAGAAAATTATGAGAATACTCATATGCGTACCTGATAGATGTATGAGAACTTCTGTTTCAATTAGAGAATCATGTGACATCAAGAAACTATCTTTCAAAGAACTCATTATAAAACTGATGATGTATTAAGAAGAGTTGAAATTTAAATAGGAAAAATAGGATAGACCTAAGAGAGAATATGTAGCCATCAAGACAACTACCTCTAAAAATATGGAAAAAGAGAATGTTCTAAACTCTGTAGAAAGCTCTAGTAATGGTGAATCAACATCAGATAGTGATGGAGAGATGGGTCAACTGGCTAGAAGAATCAGGAAATTGTATAGAAAGAAAAATATATTCATTAAGACCAATTATAAAGGACGATATGATAACAATAGAGACTAGAAAAAGGATTGGAATAGATTTGAAAAATCAAAGGAGGTTGTCTACTATGAATGCAATACGAGAGGACATGTCAAAGGTGACTTTCCAAAATTAAAATACAAAAAAAAGTATGCAAACAATGATAATAAGTATAATAAATTTGTAAAGGGAACCTGGAGTGCATTTTAGGATAGTTCAAGTGAATCAACATCATCTCATGATGAGAGATATGACATAGAAAATATGTGTTTTTTGACAAACACATCTAAGATGAACAATTTGAATAATTTAACATGATGAAAGATACATTCAATGAAATAAAAGATAAAAATAAATATTTATAGAAACAACATGCTCTCATAGTAAATATGAAGTCTAAGCTTTACACTGAAAAAGAAAATAATGCCCAACTTCTCCAAGAAAATAATGAAGTAAAAATGTATAATGAGCAATTGATGAGTGCTCTAGAAAATTTTACCAATGAGAAAATGATATTACTCAAATAATTGGTAAAAAATAGCTCCTAAGTACACTTCTTTTATTGGATATTATTCTGGATAGAAAAATCCATCTAAAACACATTTTGTAACTAAATCTAAAAAATATGTTCTTCTATCTAAAAATCAAAATTTTTCTACCAGTTCTAGTTTTAGAAAATATTTTACTACCTCTATGTGTTCTAGACCAAATAGATTTTATTTTTTAAATATTTTATATAAATCTTATAGGAAAAACATGATGAAAATTTGGGTAGCTAAATCATTGATTACTAATGACACTGTACCCAAACAAGTGTAGGTACCAAAATCGTTTTTTTGTTTGATTATTATGTAGCAAAGCAATTTGAAGATCTCCTGTAAAAGTTGGTGGTTCTTATACAGTGGATGTTCAATACATATAATAAGATATTACTCTAAATTCAATAACCTAATCAATATTGATGGTGGATATGTCACTTTTGGTGACAATGCTAAAGGAAAAATATTTGTCTTAGGCCAGATTGGTAACTCTAACTGAGTTTTAATTTCTAATGTACATTTTGTTGATGGATTGAAATATAATATACATAGTATTTCAAAACAATGTGATGATGGATTTTATTTTTAATTTGAAAATGATGCTTGAAATGTTTTTATCTCTAAAACCGAGTTAGGAATTTCTTCTTTTAGAAATGAAAATGTATTTTCTGTTAACATAGATTATTTAGTTTCTCAAAATGTTTCTTGTTTAGGTTCCCTTAATATAGAGTCTTGGAATTGTAATAAAATATTAAGACATTGTAATGTACACTCTCTTGAAAATATTACTAGAAAATTGCAAGCCAAGGAACAACCTAAACATTAGTTTTCAAATGACGAATTCTGTAATCCTTATCAAAATGGTAAAAAACACAAGATTTCTTTCAAATCAAAGAAAGAAGTTTCTATTTGTCAAACCTTTAGAGTGGGATCACATGGAATTGTTTGGACCCTCTTGAGTTTCTAATTTAAATTGGAATCACTGTGTCTATGTTCTTGTAGATGACTAATCTTGGTATAATTTGACCTTCTTCTTAGCTCACAAAAGTGAATCATGTACTTACTTCACAAATAATGCAAAAACAGTGGAAAATATTAGTGAAATTAGTATAAAATCCTTAATAATATATCATGGTCATTAGTTTTAAAATCAATACATTGAATCTTTTAGCTCACACAATGGATATAGTCAAATCTTCTCTTTCCTTAGTAAACCTAAATATAATGGATTTTTGGAAATAAGACTTAACAAGCGATAGCTTGAACAATGCATAATGTATATGATCTACCTGTTTACTTTGGGGCTGAAGTTATTGAAACGACATGCTATATTATTAATAGAGTCTTAATCAGACCTATTATTAAATGGACTCCTTATGAGTTGTGGAACAATAGAAAACCCAACATTAGTTACATAAATTTTTTGGGTTTCAAAGTCTATATCCATAATACACAAGAAAATCATGAAAAATTGGCATCCAAGAGTGATGAAGGAATCTTCTATTGTTACTCAACATCTAGGAAATCCTATAGAGTCTATAATAAAAGAACCAAGTGTGTAGATGAATTTTTTTCATATCATAGTTGATAAAATAGATCTATATGAACCTATGACCTCCCTAGACTACCTTGAAGATGATATCTCAAATGTGGACATAAATGAAAAATCATCTAATCCTCTTGTCAAGAAATTTGTTAAATCATAACCTTCTAGAAATTATTCAGACTCTAGACATGATGAAACTGAACATGTAGATGAACTTGAATTAAATTTCCCCTCCTTTTCTAGATCAACTAGAACCCTCAATAAACATTCTTTATATGCTGTTTTTTTTGACTTAGATGAAGGGATAAAAACTAGAGCTTCTCTTAGAAATCAGTTTGAACTTCAATCCATTTTGTCACAGCTTGAACCAAAAAACATCAATGATGCAATTAATGATCAATATTGGCTGATTTTTATTCAACAAGAATGTAATAAATTTGAAATAAATAATGTTTGGAAACTTTTGGATAGAACCAAAGACACCTTTACTATAGAAACTAAGTGGGTGTTTATGAACAAAGAAAATAAATATAGTAATATTGTTAGAAACAAAGCCAGATTGGTTTCATGAGGTTATAGTCAAGAGGAAGGCATTGATTATGAAAATTAATTTTCACCTATTTCTAGAAATGAGGCCATCATAATGTTTCTCACTTTAGTTGTTCATCTTAATTTCTTGCTTTATCAAATGAGTGTTAAAAGTGTATTCCTTAATGGGTATATAGTTGATTATATTTTTTTTAATAACCCCTGGTTTTACAAACCCTCAATTTTAAAATCATATTTTCAATTTAACAAAAGAATTATATGGTTAAAAAAAGATCATGGAGTTTGGTATGATAGACCAAGTTCTTTTCTCATTACAAAAGGATTTACAAAAGGAATTTCCGATCCTACTCTATTTATAAAATGAATTTCTAAATATGTTTTAGTTGTTCAGATTTATGTAGAAGCTTTTTTTTGGATCATAATGAAATTCTTTATTTATTGATTTTTATGAAATGTTACAAAGTGAGTTTGAAATGAGTTTGATGGGTGAACCCAAAATCTTTCTTGGATTTCATATTTTTCATAATAAATAAGGTATAATTTTAAATCAATGTAAATACACAAATGATCTTTTAAAAAGATTTATCATTTATATCATTAAATGATGTGACACTTTAATGAGCACTACTTGTAAGTTGAATCTTGATTAGGATGGTAAATCTATTGATCAAACCACATATAAAGGAATGATTGCAAGTTTTCTCAACGTGACTGCTAGTAGAAAATATATAATGTTTACTGTGTGTATGTGTTCCTGTTTTCAAGCTAATCCCAAATCATCTCACTTAAATTCTATTAACAATTTTTAAAATACCTAAAACATACTATCAATTTAGGTTTGTTTTACCGTAAATAAAAAATCATTTTAAATAGTGACTTATTCTATTGATGATTTTGGTGGATAAAAGTTAGATAGAAAAATCACCTCTAGAACATGTAACTTTTTGGGAAAGTATTTGGCTTCATGGTGTACTAGGAATCAAAATTTTGTTTTATTATCTACTGCTAAAGATAAAAACATAGCATCTGGTAACTATTGTTCTCATATTTGGTGGATGAAACACAATTTTCTAGACAATGGATTTCAATATTGACATTGACATATTAATTGTTAAAATACAAGTGGTAATAACATTTCTAAGAAACCAATTTATCATTCTAGAAAAAAACATGTTAATGTAAGGCATCACTTTTTGAGAGATAATTATCAAAAAGGGTGATATAAATTTAGAATTTATTGGCCCTGAATATTATTTGATGACATATTTACTAATCCATTCAACACTGAAAGAATGAATTACATCAGGCATGAGTTGGGAATGATCAATCTATAAGACCTTTTGTTTCTATTCTTTTGATATTTTTAAGTGAAGTGTCATTTTGACACCAGTGATATGTCATACTGACAAAATTTTTATGTCCACACTGACACTATGTCTTGTCGACACTGATTCCCTATCATGATGACACCATTACTATTATTAAAAATATATCTTGTAGACATTGATAAATCACTGTTTTTATAGATTTTATGTTTTTAGGGAAAATTTCATTGTTTCATTAATTTTTTTGAAGTCGGTTCTTGATTTCATGATTTCATAATTTCAACAAACCTATATGATATAAATTTGAATCAATCCACTCTACTCCTTTACCTCTACACAATTTTAGTCATTTCTCTCTCTCTCTTTGCCGACCTTTCACCATCTTACCTTCAGACTGAATGGATTAGAATGGCGTGTGTGAAGAGAGATCTCAATGATGGAGAGTATCATGCTTCTAAGAAATAGAAATGAGAATCAAGATAATTTTTAGCACCCATAAATCATGCCCGTGAAAATTGTGTTTTTAACTCTATAAAAAGATGTTCTTGCTGAATGGTTATAAAAAAGTAAGTTTCTACTAGTCTTCATACTACAAGATCAAGGTTTTCTTGAGTGTCTCCCAAATAATGAAAGGCCATTTTACCCAAATATAGTTTATGAATTTTACATGAATAAGGAGTTTCTTTTGGAAGGAAGTGATGTCGCCTTGAAATAATCCATAATAAAAGGGATGAGAATCTTTTTCTCTTTTGGAAATTGGTATGGATGTCTTAAATATCCTCATGAAGGTGTATTTGATGATTATCAAGGTACCTCTCCACCAGAGAGTTATATGTTTTCATTGAGATATCATTAAAGGAACTTACTAACAATGACGAGCACAAAAGACTCATTACTAAAACGTTAATTGGAAAATATATATTCTTTTTTATGTTTACCCAACATCAAATTTGTCCCATCAAAGGGGAATTTTCTTCTCTAAATCATCAAGATGTCTACTAGGTTTATCTTTTGAGAAAAGAGATCAAGGTAAATTTTTGTAGATACCTTGACGTGAACATGAATGAAATGATAAACCCTTCATCCAAAACTAATTCCATGTTCTATCCATGGATGATCTCAGCTATACTGAAAGGAAAATGTTTTGTAGATGAATGTGAAGTGGTTGTTTTTGAGTGTAGTGGGGTCTGCCTCAGAAAATAGATTTTTAAGAGGATAAAAATCAACTGAAACCCATGGAAGAGAGAATATTTCGGGTATGAAGATATGATATATGAAACATTCAATCATAATATTATCCAACTTGACATAATAATATGGCTGATCATAGTCTTGGACCAAATGAAGAACGTTGATTACTCTTATGAAGAAGAAGGAGAGCCTGTCACTTTAGTTACTGATCAGGGATCACAAATTGATGATAGGAGTGATCCTGACACCACTGAATCTCGCAAAGGATTTTCATTGGATTTCCTATTCCTCCACATACCTTACCATATAATTATTCCACTATTGAAGATAATGGGGATGAAGAGACAGAAGTATCTGGTAATTTGGAATGTGTAAGTAGGTCTAGTGGATCATAAGAAGAAGAAGAATGTGAAAATGGAGAAAGTGGTAGTGGTAGTGAAGTGGAAGAAATTGTAGAAGATGGCTATATGAATACAAATGAAAAACATGTCTTTGGACATGATGATGATAAAAGTAGTGGAAGTGATAATGACCATCATAAGGATGATCATGGTGAAGATGTTGAAATTATTGAAGCTGTGGATCAGGCTCGATTGGAAGAACCTACTGATGTTGTTGTTGAAGAGAGAGAAAAGGGGGAAGTTGCTACTAAATTGGAAGCTCAATATATTATTGTACCTATTTTGGTTTTTGAATGAATAGGATCTCATGTTGAATATGAGAAAGCAGTAAGGAAATATCATATTGAGGGGGGCGTCAAGAGAGAGAAGATAAAGCGGGTGAAGAGCATCAACATGGAAGAGTGAGGATGGATACTCTGACTCCTATAATCGATGATGTAATGGATGAATGGGAGAGTAATATTATGTATGTTCCACTTGGATTATATTAAGAAGATTCGGAAGATGAAGTCTTTATACCTACTTCAAGGGAAACAGTTGTTGAGACCCTTTCTAGTGACTATGTCACTAAGGCGTACTTGGATAAATTCAATGAATGTATATGTTCATCAAAAACACATTTAGTTCAATCTCAGATGGGAAATGAAATTCATGAAGCTAGAAGATAAAACATTTTTCTGAAAGATAGCATGAAAGCTATTCATTCTATGGTTGAAGATTGTAAGGCAAGCAAGAACATCTAATTCTACTCCTGCCTCAACTAGTGCATCTCAGGCCGATGTTGTTTCAGTCTCATAGATGGTGATAAAGGAAATTTAGTAAAATATAATTACAAATGATGAAAACATCGGGGAAAATAACACCATGATTGGTAATGATATTATGAAGTTAACAACAAGCATCAATGATTTAACCACACCGTATAATACTACAATGAAGAGCGTCAAGAACGGACTTGGAGATCTGCTTTCTCATCTTAATGTTCCTGATTTTCCCAAAATGAGAAAGGAAGTAAATGAAATTGTGTAATATGCTTCAACCTCAATTCCTACTACTATTCCTTCTACATCTGGTCAGACCTCTCAGAGTCTAGATATTGAGCCAATCAGAATTGTTGTAAAAGGGAATCTTAAAAGCTCTATTTGGTAGCTATGGCTTGGGCAGCATAGAGAAGATTGCAATGAATAGTGATAGTGTTCATGAGATGGTCATATTTTATACCAAGGAATCATATTCCACTTAAGAAGAGCTTATGAAGTAAATAAATTCATATTTATCCAATATTTTCTCCAAGCACCAATTGACAAGTCATTTATAGTATTTGGATAAAAATTTGAATTTTCCCCAGTTACAAAATCACTCAAAGAACAAGCCATGCAGTTAAAAGAATTCAGCCCTCTATTGAAAATCATCATGGTTAATATGGATGAATTTGAGAAAGAAATGAAGTATAGTTGTGATATTTTTGAGTATTTCATCAAATTGTTAAAGTCATACCTTCATGTACGAAGTGAAGCAATTGTACTCCCTGCTGCTACACCTCTTGCACCTCCTGGTTCAGTGCCTATACCTCGAATGTTAGAGGCTCATGCCTTGACTCAGATTCACCCAGTTATCCAAGAATAGGTTCAACCTCCTATGTTGTCCCAACACCAACCCATTCTTGAACCTAATGTTCCTGATGGGGTGATCCAAACTCCTCTGATAATTTCTTCACACCCTCCAGCTTCTCAACTGTCACCTCCTTGACCTTCTGTTGATACTTCTCAAAAATGGAATTTAGCCTCTTATCCATCAATCGTAGTGTAGATCATTATTTGATATGGATTTTGGCTAGCTTCTTGATCTTTTTTTATTAGAGACTTTTCATCTATTGTACTTTCTTGATGAATGGAATTTTTGTGTTCTGGGCTTTCCTCCCTATCTATTTTATCTATTACTTTATTGTAATTTTTCATTCTATGTCATCTATTATATTTTTTATAATCCCAAAATGGGGATAACTAGTTGTCATTATACATTTATAATTTACCTTTTTGTACTACAAACTTCCATGATTTGTGATCATCAAAAAGGGGGAGATTGTTGGCCCATAGGGGACTGTTGATCCTCTTCCCTAGTATTAGTAGTTTTAATAATCCAAAATATTGTAAATTCACAAATCAATTAAATTCATATAAATCATATCAATTTGTATTAATTATTATTAAACCTTTCAATCATAATTATTTATATTTTAATATGTTCAATTTTGTCTATCTATGATCTCACATAGATTTGGTAAATTCTGTTTACACTTATATTCTAAGAAAGTCCATACAAAAATATATTCAAAGTATAAGAAACTGACACCTACAGAAGAGAAGATTTACAGACACAGATAACCTACCGATGCATATGACTAACTGACACACAATCTACCGTGCATACGACTTACTGATTATATGACCTACTGATGCAATCGACCTGTTGTCAGTACAAGTAACTTATCAATGCAAGATGCTACTAAAGCAAGGAATCACCGATAGTTAAAATGAGTTCCTGATGTAATGAGTCACTAACATATGTAAAGGCTAATAGAATAACAAAAATAGGGGTTGAGTCCCTAAAAAAGGAGATATCGACAGATGAGTCACCAATTGATGACCCACCAATAGACAAACTCACTAATAGAGGAGTCACAGATAAACTGTTTACATTTTCATTTTTTAAAATTATTTCTAATAGTTATATTTGAGTCATTTAATGATATTGGCATATTTAATAATATTTTGTTGAACTTTTAGAAGATGGTATGAGGTATAATGAACCTGTGAAAATGGAAAGAACATTCTCTTTGTCTTCCCTGAAGAATAAAAATCATTTTTTACTAGAGAATTCATACAGAAGAGAAGTGTTGTGTGATCGCATGTGCGGCATATAGAAGAACATCCTCAACTCTCATACACACTCATTGAACTAAAAAACAGAAGGAATAACACATGAGAAAATCTCAATCATGCTACACATTGAATTGACAAACTACTTCAGCATATCAAAGAAGGAGAAGAATATACCTACAGAACCATACTTGTACATGGAAGCCAGAATACAACACTCTGTTTCAGTGTCAAATTCTAGAAAAATACTCAAACCTCATCTCAACTAGATCTGTATAGTCTATAGCTACATTTCAAGACACACATATCCTTTTAAATCCTTTTTAATACTTATTTTCTCTATTGTGATCAACTTTACATACATTATTGCAGTGTCTATATCTTCTGTAAAGCACACTATATCTCCTGTATCAAAATGAAGGATATAGGATATCCTTAAAATCATACCTTCATACACCTTTTAATCCCATTAATAAGTGTGGAATAAGTACTTTTGTAACCTGGTAGTTGATACCAATGAAGAATTGTGGTAGAGGTCTTGCGACCTGGAGAACCTGTGGGCTATATTGATTCCCGATCCAGGGTGTAGATCAAACTATTTATTAATTAAATCTATGTGGTAGAAGGTGACCACTATGTTGAGAGGATTATGTATTTTCTTGATACTGAACCTCTTGTTCCATTTCCACTATGTTTTTAATTTTATTTTTACTCTATTTTATCACATATTTAATAAAACTGAACTGAAATATGCTAGTTATTCTTATCAAGTGTTTATAATAGTATTGGCGTATTATGATAGTTACAAAATTGGTATTAATTATCAAATTGATATAACTGATAACTAATCCCTCTTTTGAGAAATTAATCAAATAGTCAAGATCTTATAAATTCACTATTGGATAACTGGTCAATTGAATTTTAAATTTTGGGGAACTTAAAATAATACTCATTAACATAAATATTTATAGATAGTAAATTAACCCCCCCCCCCCCTCTAGAGTATTGTACTCCAACAAGCAATTAACACCACCATTATAAACTAACCAATGAATTTGATGGTATGAAAAGTAATAACTATATAATTAATTATCATAATTCTTTGGAAATAAACACGTACACTTTTATAATAAAGTTGTTTTTATCTTCAAATATTAGTTCCAATCAAATATGAATTTTATGGGTGTATATGGTAAAAATAAGTAAAATTAATCTCTGAAAGTTTTAGAAAATTTATTTGATAAATTAAAGTCATTTTTGAAATCATGATATCAAGGTTATTCAATGGTGAAATTTTGTGAATTTTCTGAAAATGATAATATTTTTGTAAATAGTAAACTTATATTTTTTAAACACTGTATCTTTTTTGATATCCTCAAAACATAAATATGATATAAAAATTTATTAAAATTATTTACAGACTCATTTATGATAATATAATAAAAATATCATACAAAAATAGTCTTTAAAATACAGGTTATGTCTGGATAAATATCAAAATCATTTTCAGTGTCGATGTAGTGCTTGCGCAGCATTGAAAAATTCAAATTCAGTACCTTATAGGTATAAATTAATAGGTAAGAAGTATTTGAATGACATTATTATTAAATATAATTAATAAATTATTATTTTAACTAATTTTATTTAATTTTTGACTCGTATAATATGACTCTTATTGAAATGCTTTTGGATAACATTATCAAGGCTAGAAAAGTCAAATTAACAAATTAAATTAGCTAGGTTTCCATGGATTTTATGAAATACCTATAAATAATGAATATAAATTACTATATTGATTATAATTTATTTATTATTAAGATATATTATTTAAAAACAATTATTATATGAAATAATAAACTTCAATACCTATGCAATGCTAATGTAGAGCTTGTGCATGCAGAACAAAAATCAAAAAAATTATTTTATCTAAAATTATAATAACCATTAAATAACACACAAGTTTGAGTAAATATTATATAATTAGTAATTTTAGAACATAAAATTTTTTTCCTAATTTGGGACCTTTGGGATCCTCTTATTTGATATTAGGTCCTTTAGAGAATTTGATTTAAAATAAAGTCAAACTATTCGTGGTCTACTTTTTAGTAAGTATAGAGTTTTTAATATATGGTTTCTAGAGTTAATTTTAGACCATAAATAATATTTTAAAATATAAAATAATAATATTGGTCATGGAAATTTTTAATTAATGTTTATGGAATAAATAAATACCTTAAATTCTTACACAACGATGATGTAGAAATTATAAAATTAATGAAAAAATAGGATAAAATATATTAAAAATATTAAAATAAATATAATCTGAGATAAATAATATGATCCATGAATTATATAGAGGGCTATGAAATTTATATGATATAATAAAATAAATCTTTTTAATTTTATTCCCTTTCTTATGTTTTTAAATTCATAGTATTGAATAGTATTAGATTCATTAAAAATTATATTTTATTAAATTAATATTTTGTTAAATTATTTAAAAAATCCAAAAAATATAAAATATTTCCAAATAGGGTAACATATGATCTAAAATTGAATTTCATGTACATTTAGATGTTTTTTGGAAGCTTTTTTCTTCTATAATAGTCTTATTATGTTTTAATGTTTTTATAAATTTGTAAGGTGCCCCTTACCTCAATTATAAAAGGGAACCATGTCCTTCACTTCAATTCACCACATTGAGCCATATAGATCAACCATACGATGAATGTTTGTCTCCTCCTCATCCTGATACATATTCTAGTTCTTTTGGTCTCACCGAAAGGAAAATTCCAAGTGCCTTAACAAGATTCTCAAGGAGACAATATTCAAGAGGAAAAATTCTGCCTTCTTTCTCTGGTAAATTGTTTATCTATGATACCTTATCCTCACCCCCTATAAAAAGTTGAATGATAAATCTAGTATCATATATATAAAATAATTTTATTTTGTTACTATAATATTCATAATCAAATATCTCCTATACTCCATTTTTTCTTAAAAATGAAAACATTTTCAATGGTATGTCAATTCACCTCCTTCATGGATGATAAGTTTTTGTTTACCATTAATGCATTAATATAAGTTTTAAATTTACTTATAACTATTTAAAATAGACTAAATATATATATTATATATGGTCAAACATAATTTAATTAGTATATCACCATAATATTAAATAAAATGAAACTATTTCAGGATGGTCAGAAGAACCACCAAAATAAACTGAACATTTATAATTAATGTTATATTAAATGAATTTTCCAATAAAAAAATAAAAAAATTTATATGGGGATATTTAAATTTCTTTAAATTCATAAATAACATTTCATTTCACTTATGGCGTTTTATTTTATTTTGATAAGAGCTTCTATAATTAAAAAATTAATTAATCTAATTTTATTATCCATTACATTAAGTTCAAGTGCAGAAAGAATTTGTACACATGGTAAGAGATCTCTCTGAACCACCATTTATCCTTTGGGTTACGCTTTTCCTCTCTTTACCCAATGTATTTCTTCTTTATTCTTATTTTCTTATTCTATATTATTTTTATATTTTTTAAAAACATGCATCAATCTCAACCCATCCATTTTTATGGGGAAATATATGTTTTAAAAGATACCCTTCTCAATTCCTCCCAATAAAAAATCCCATTTAAAGGAAATATCTCCATTTCTTACACATTTTCATGTAAAATTTCGAAAATTTTCTAAGACACAAATATTTTTTTAAAATATATAATTTTATCCTCAAAACTACTTTAGTTCATTTTTAGTTTTTTAGAAACAACAATTTCGTTTTTCCTCTTTGAAGACTCTTTATTTTCCCTTAAACCACACTAAATTGACTCATCTCTAAAGATTCTTAAACACAATTTTTCATGTCTTAACATTAATTGGAAGAAATTATTCATGATATATTCATATTTTTATTTTATAATAGTACAAAAATTATTTAATCCCTTCTTTTATAGATACCATTATGAAACATCATTTGGTTATGCCTTATGACATGATTAGGATACCCATTTCCTTCTATGGGTAATCCATATGTTTATTCTCAATGTTGGATTCTTTATGTGGAACACATATGCATGAAACTCTTATGATGGGTGCACCCAAATTGTTCTGAAAAAAAAGTAATATTTTTTAGTCTAATTTGACATCATGTATGGGATTAGGGAGTAAACTAAATCTATTATGGTACTTTGTAGACCATGTAATATAGTCTTGGAAGTGACCCTTGACACATATTTATGTAATGTTATATGTTTTTTCTGTATTCCTATACTTCCCTGGTCATATCATTAAATTTTTTTATATTATTCTTCCATATTTTTATTCCTGAGTCATGGATTTTATTTTATCATTTTATTCCTTAAAACTCATGTTCTTTACTTTATTCTCATGTTTATTCCCTTACTAAGATTTTAGCTTAACCCTTTTTTCAATATGTTCAATATGTAATCTTATGTAGTTGTATGAGCTTAAAGGGAGTTGGGATGTCATTATTGAGATAAATAAAAAAAATCTAGTTTCATGATTTCTAATTATATACCTATTATTCCAAACACACTAGACATTTTTATCTTTTTTATGTATTAAATGGATAACTATACTTAAAATAATGTAATAATATATGTAAAAGGCTTGGGTAGCTATAGTTAATATCATAGCATGGTCTAGATATATTTTGGGATAGGGATAATAAAACATTATTAATAACCCTATGTATAATTCTATCACCATGGATAACATTGATTTAAATTAGGGGATCAAAATTTAGAATATAATTTTCCTTTATAAGTTTATCCATATATTTTCATAATTTCTTTTTTATATTCTCATTACATAATTATTAAATCCCTCAAAATTTATTTTTCTTTTATCGTTAATGGATGGAAATATGAGAACATGTGATAATAACCAATGTGATAAGAAATGTGACAATTCCACTAATGTGATGTCAAACCATATGGGAACAGGAGATTAGAAATTCATGATAGTACAAGATCAACTGGATAATGTTATGAATAATAACTTTAATCATGTAGACCTCCCTAGTTATCCTAATAAATATAAAACTGTTTTTGAATACTTCATGTGAAAAGGGCCTCCTATATTCAGTGGATCATCTGATCCCAGCATCTCGGAACAATGGATTAACTGCATTGAGAAGATATTCTATATCCTTTACTGATTAGAAGAAGTCAATTTCATACTGGAGGTCTATCATTTCAAGGTGGAAGTTTATCCATGATATAATCTGATAAAAAGTAAATGTCTAACAGTTAAATTTATTCCATGGAATGGGAATCATTCAATAGAATATTTTTCAATAAATATTTTCCTTCAACTCTCCATCTTAAGAAGGATAAAGAGTTTCTCAGACTAACACAAAAGGAATATGATTTTATCAAGGAATATGATGAAGATTTCACAATTATTTCCTGATACACCACTATATTCTTTATGAACACTAAAATGAAGGTACATCACATTTTTAGTGGATTAAGGATTAATCAATGAAAATATTTGGTGATTCAAGAACTTGACATCTTTGAGAATATTGTCTGATGTGATTTTAAGATTAATATGAAGATTATATGATCTAGGTGTTCTCATGGGATTAAATATAGAAATAGGAAAATAGAATTTAATATGTTAGGATCAATAGCTAAATATCTTGGAGGAAATAAAAGTGTCCCAGGAACTATCTAATGGAAACCAGGAGATGATTCAAATGTGGAAGAGAGGGACACAAATCTAATCATCGTAGAAGGGTTGTAAATAAAACCACTAACATTCTAGAAGAAAGTAATGTTTAGATCAACACCAAGAATATAGTATAGTGTTTCAACTATAACAAACATAGGAATTATGGAAGACAATTCCTTAATCCAAGGGTTGTTGGAGACATTCAATGAGAAAACATCCAATATAACGTGGAAGGTAATATACTATAAATACTGAGGAGAAGGATTTTGACACTGATATCATGATAGCTACACTAGTTATTCATTCAATAATTGAGAATGTACTATTTGATTTTTGTTCTATAAATTCTTTCATATTTATAAAGTTTAGTAGAATTATTTAAACACCATTTAAATTTATGAAAGTTTATTTATATGAGATAACAGATAATGGGAAAAAAATCATCTAAATTATATCACTCCTATCTAGTCAATGTTTTTGGACTGAACCTCCCAAAAGATATCATATTACTTCATTTGGTGGACTCTGATTCTATATTGGGCATGCATTAGATAACTTTATACAAATAAAACATCAACAGTCAAAAGAGGGAGAATACCCTTCATTCAGGATATGAATAGATTCTTTATGAATCACCTCTAAAAAATTTAGGTAGTATCTATAGATGATATTCTAATATACACCAAGATAAATGAGGAGTATGAGGAGAATTTGAATACTATGCTAAAGAATTTTTGAAGGGAGAAACTAATGAAAAAGTATTGTAAATTTGAGTTATGGATATATGAATTATCATTCTTAAGGAATGATATCTCCAGCAAATGGATATTTTTTTAACCCTTCTAAGACAGTGAAAATTGAGGAGTTTCCCAGAACCATATCTATAATAAATATTTTTAGTTTCCTAGGTTATATGGGTTTTACTAATGACTCATGAGGAACTTCTCATGATTTTAAATCCCATTAACTAAGATTAATTGTAATGGAGTAACGTTTTCTTAGACCAGTGAATGTGAATACTACTTCAAAGAGTTAAAAAAGAGGCTTATTAATGCACTATTATATACACTACCAATAAGTGCATAACTCTTTGTGGGGTAAAACGATGCATAAAAGAAGGTATTAAGATATGTAATAATGAAAAATGATAAAGTAATATCCTATCCCCCAAGTGAGATGAAGGTTATTGGGAATAAATATCCCAATCATGATTTTTTGTCGGTGGTTGTGATCTTCAGATTGAAAATATGGAGGCATTATCTCTTTTTGGAGAATTGTGACATATATACTAATCACAAGTGACTAAAATATATATATTCACATAGAAGGAAAATTATATGAACCAATGAATATGGTTAGAACTCATCATTTATTATGACTATCCAATCCACTACCATCCTGGTATAGAAAATAAAGTGAATGATATTGTATGTAGAAAAGGAACATGAAAATTTATCAATAATGATAGTTGAGAAGGATCCAAACTTCTTAGACATAAAAAGGATGTACAAGGGAATCACAAGTTATGAAACATCGTAATTCCTTCCTCAAATTATTTCTCAATCATCCCTAATGAAAAAAATAATGGATGCTCAAAAAATGATGAAAAAAATTTAGAATAAGGTTGAATCTATCCGAAATGGTAAATCCTTAGTGATTAAAATAATTGAGGATGGATTCATACAATTTAGTTCATAACTATGTGTACCATAAAATATTGAGATAAATATGTGTTATAACCATGTTCTTCTATGCATGAATTGGAGTATGGCTTGTGTTTGTTGTCAATCCTTAGTCGAAGTTCAAAATGTGTACTAGAAAAGTGATCATACAGTTCAAGCAGAAAACAGTATTGAAGGTGGCGTCGTTTCCTAGTGTTTGCCAAATTTTTGGTCCTGAAGGATAAAAGTGTTTTTGGCAAAGAGACATACGCGCCAGAAGTTTTTCAAGATCAGAACATGGAAAAATGGAAAAGGGATAAGGGTCGAGCAAGTTTTGGGTTGGTCGCGCAAGTGACCTGTGCACCGAGAAAGGACTTGCACGCCAATGACTAGGAGTCTTGGAAACGTGCATTCCGGTTGTTCTTCATGATCAGAACTTCAAAATATGGCAAAGGAAAGTAGGTCGCACAAGTATTGGTGTGATCGCACAAGTGAATAATGCGACCGAGGCTAGGGTTGTTGGAGCTACGCGCTGGGACTTGCACGCCGCGAGGACACTTGCGCTCCACCACGCAAGGAATCCAGTTTTCCTATAAATAGTGGACCACCCCACCTCATTTGCAATGAAGTTCAAGACTTGGGGATTTTTCAATCTCTCGTCGCACAAGTAGTTGAGTAGCGCAAGTGGTAGTTGGGTCGCCCAAGTAGAGGCTGTACGTCGATTGTTGGTTGCGCGACCAAAGTTGTTTGGGAGTTAAAGGTACAGAGTCGCACAAGTTTGGAGTTGAAGGAGGTAGTGTCGCAAAAGTGTGTAAGTATCAACTCCGCGCCATTTTTGTACTGCAGAAGTGACTTGCAGACTGTTCTTGAAACTTGTGCGCTAATCTTGGAGAAGTGTGCCAGGTGAGGTTGTTGTATGCCGGTCTTTTTGGAGCTGCACAAAAACTAGAAGATTTCCCGATACCTACGGTGAAAAGTGGGATTAATATACGAGTGAAAGTTTCACTTCAACAGAGCATCTACATTCAACACATGATTCAATCTTTTGCAATGATGAAGAGACCTTCACGTCTATAAACTGAGTGTGACTTCACCAAGGGTAGTGAGCTAGGGGGAGTCAATGGGAGTGACCTGAGGGACGCAATGAGCTATCCCTGAATTTTTGTACTGGCAATGAGGCTGGGACAGAGTGACTATTCCTAAACCTTTGTAATCCAAAGCTAGTGAATTTTAGTGGAATTTGTTACAACTGAAAACTTGTCGGTGTATGCTCCTTGGACATAGCCCTTAGTGGTGAACTATGTAAAAGGTGTTGTGTTGTCTCTCTACATGTGAATGCTTTCTTTTGATTAATTTCTATCATATAGATTAAACAAGTTACTACCATCGTGGGAATAAGTTCCATCACATTAAAAGAAAAATTTGACACCATGATTCATGCCTCCACTCTCAGGGTGTCCCGGGGTCCTATAAGTGGTATCAGACAGTAAATGTTGCTGGTGTTGAATCTGGCCTTTGACGTCATGGAGAATGCATTCAATGTCAGGGGAGTCCCTCTCTTTGATGGATGTAATTTCTAAATCTGGAAGAACAGAATGAGATCTCATTTAAGATCTCTAGGAATAAAATTCATCTTTGTTACTATGCAAGGAATACATGTTACTGATCAAACAGGTCTGGCTATGACTGATAGAGACAGGAAAGTTCTTGATGCATATGCTAAAGCTCAGAATGCTATCACTACAGCTCTTTCTGATCAAATTTATCTAATGGTGATCAGTTTCACCTCCGCAAAGTCTTTGTGGGATAAACATAAAAATATCTATGAAGGAGAAAACAAAGTGAAAGAGGAAAAACTTCAAGTTCTGTACAACAGGTTTGACGATCTAAAGATGCATCCTGATGAGAATACAGATTCATTCTTTAACCGAATCACTGAAGTAGTGGGAGTAATTCGAGGTAATGGAGAGGAAATCAAAGGCATTGATATTTTAAAGAAAATCTTGCGAAGACTACATCCTATGTACAATGAAAAGGTATCATCCCTTGAAGAAAGAGATCTATCCAAGCTACCTCTGGTTGATCTAATAAGTAGTCTAGTGGTATATGATATGAGAGTCAAACCCGAAGAATTTACGACTAGTGTTATCAAGAAAATGGCATTCAAAGCCATGGAATAACTGAAAATTTCAGAAGATAGTGGTGATGAGGATGATGAGGAAAAAGAAGTTCTTTCTATTATTTCCAAGAGTCTGAAGAAGGGAAAGGTAAATTTAAAAGTAAGTTACCTCTGGCATGCTTTCGTTGTAGAAGAGTTGGGCACATTGCCTCTTATTTCCAAAGATAGTTCAATCATGATGAAATTGAAGCAGAAAGCAATGAGAAGCCTCAGAAAAGGTTTTTCAAAAAGGGTGAATTTATATTTGGAAAAAATGTATAGAAGACGAGTTTTTTCTGTGAAGGGGAATATGATGATATTAAATTAGTTGAAGAAGAAGAATCCAAATTTAAAAATTGAAACCATGCTTCCATGATGGATACCGTTGAAAATATATAACCCTATATCGACAAATACATAGACAATCATATGACTCATAATAATGATCCCAAGTTGAAAATTAAGGATTATTTTCAAATTCTTGAGAACAAATTCAAGAAATGTATTATGTGGAAAGAAATTTTGAAAGAATCGTCAGAATATATGGATGAGAATGAAGCCAAAATTGAATGACTAGAAGAACTAGTGAGAGTTAAATCTTCAATCCTTGAAAGCATAGACGGCATTGTAGAATTGAAGCATAGAATTGAAGAACAAGAAAAGGTCATAAATGACCTTACATATAGATTGGAAGAGAATTCCAAGACTGTTGAGGGTCTTGAAGAAGAATTTGTTATTTTTAGAAGAAAACATGAGTGTCGATAAACCACATATGAGGGTAAGAAGAAAATTCATTTGGGAAGATTCTCAGATGCAGAGTTACTGGCAAGAGGCAAGAGTGGTTCAAATGGTGTTGGAAAAATCATAAGTGATCAAAGACCCACTTGAATGGGAAAGAGTATAATTGGATGTGAAGCTAAGACATCAACTGTTTGAAGTAAAGAGTGCCAAAATAAGCACAAGGTGAATGTTGGACTTGTTGAAATGTTTCCTGAAGTTCTGAAAAAGGAACCCTCAATCTAAACTGAAAAAAGAACTGAAAATTGTCCTCAAACATTCAAAAATGATAGGCAATCCAACTATTCTTCCAAGGAAGAAAGTATTAGGAGAAACTCAAGTGAGAAGACATTTCTTCTCATGAAGTGTCAGTTCTGTGGTAATCTAGGCCAAACCATGTCATATTGCGAAGAGGAAAGGAGCTATCTGAATGGGGAAGATCTGGGACATCAACAAAAGAGACTAACTTCATATCCTCCATCTTATGAAAGAAAAAGTTTCTATGGATTATATTTTCATTGTTCTAACTTTGGTCATAAGGCTGTTAATTGAAGGCAGAGAACGGATAGGGACACCTCATACCATAATTTAATACAAGTCAGATCTCGTCGACAAGATAGTTTTTCTCTTTCAAACAAGTTTTCTCCTCTTGAAGAAGACTTCAACTATGAAGAACCAATGTACACAAATGAGAAAATTGAAAGTCCATTAATGCTCTATACTCATTCCAATGTCTCATGGAAATAAAGAAAGAAAATTGAGAAATCCAACATTGTAGAGGTGGCCCTCAAAGCTACAAAAGGTAGCAGCACCTGGATTCTTGATAGTGGATTCTCTTCACATATGATGGGAAATGATGACCTTTTTAAGAACATTAAAAATAAGGGTGATGGAATAGTGAGGTTTGGTAATGACGGTGCCTTGAAGATTAAAGGCAGTGGGAATACTTCTCTTGCCAACAGAGAGCTAAAGAAGACTGAAGTTCTTTATGTGGACGGTATGCGTCACAATCTCCTTAGTGTGAGTCAAATATGTGACTCAGGGGTCATAGTAAGATTCAATAAAAAATGTTGCACTATAAAGGGATAAACAGGGAATTCTCTTATGAAAGGCTGTGTAACAGATGGAAACTTATATCAGGTCGACAACAATGTAAACTTCTGTTTTTTGTCTATTGAAGAAGAAAACATTTTGTGGCATCGAAGTCTGGGGCACATTAACCAACAAGACATGGAAAAGATATCTAAGCTAAAGATAGTCTTGTATATCCCCATTCTAAAACGTGAACAGGAAAAATCTTGTAATTCTTGTATTCATGGGGAGCTAGTCTGTAGTTCATATCGGACAAAGAGGAAAAGGGCATCGTTTCTTCTTGATCTCATTCATACAGACATATGTGGCCCGGTAATTGTTTCTAGAACTCATGGAGAAAGGTACTTCAACCTTTTCATAGATGATTACAGCAGAATGGCATGTGTAATGGTTATACATAGGAAACAACAAGTGCTTGACTACATGAAAACGTATCATCGAATCACCAAGAATGATACTGGATGAACAATCAAAGTGTTGTGATCAGACAATAGAGGGGAATACACATCCATTTAATTTGAAAACTACCTGTAGAAGCATGGGATAAAACATCAGGTAGCTGCTATGAGAACCCCACAGGAAAATGGAGTTGTTGAGTGTAGAAATAAACAGGTTAACAATACGGCCAGGACTATGCTGATTGAGTGCGGTATCTCTCGCCATTACTGGAAGGATTCTTTTGAAGCTGTAGTTCACATTCAGAATCGAACAGGGATTTATATGGGAGAAACGAAGAAACCATATGAATTGTGACATGGAAGGAACCCTTCATTGAAATACTTTTGTGTTTTCCGAAGAAAATGTTTCATCCGGAACAAAGAAGGAAATCAAGGAATGTTTGGTGACAATGCTGATGAAGGAATTTTTCTTTGGTATCCAATGAATATCAAAGCCTACAAGTGTTTCAACAAGTGATTAGGAAGGATTGTGGTAAGAATTGATGTTACGATAAATGAAGAGAAAACCAAAAATTCTTCAAGAATGTCATATGCTGATGTAATATAAAGTGAGGAAGAACGTGAATGTGGAGAAAATACAACTACAGAAATAGAGGAATCTGTACAAAACACTCAGGAGTTTCATTATGATGTTGACATAGAAAGAAGAATATGAAGATGAAACTGTGCCTGGAGAAAATGTGATTGAACCGCACAGGAGAAATCGAAGAGCTGAAATTGATCCTTCTAAAATAATTGGGGATAGGAATGCACCCACTCAAACAAGGAGGATGAGACATAACACGAACTCTGCATTTCATACGGTTGTGGAGCCATACTCATTTAATGAAGCTATAAAGGATGAATCATGGGTGAAAGCCATGAATGAAGAGTTAGATCAAATTGACAAGAATCAGACATGGGATCATGTCCAGAGACCCAAAGTTCACAATGTAATTGGTACAAAATGGATCTTCAAGAACAAGTTTGATGAGAATGGAAGTGTTATTAGAAACAAGGCTTGACTGGTATGCAAGGGGTATTCCAAGATTAAAGGAGTTGATGTTGAAGAAACCTTTACTCCAGTGGCTAGACTGGAGTCAATCATACTTTTCCTTGCCATGGCACTCTAAAGAGGATATAAAATATATAAAATGGATGTCAAGACAACATGCTTGAATGGTGTACTATATGAATAAGTCTACATTGAACAACTAGTGGGGTTCGTTCTTAGTAGTGATGAGAGAAAGGTCTGCAAACTGATGAAAGTCCTATATGGTTTGAGGCAGGCACCACGAGCTTGGTATTCCTGCCTGGACTCGTATCTCAAAAAGCTGGCGTTCAAAAGAGGAGTGGATCACAATCTATATGTGAATAATTATCCAAAAGACCAATCCAAGGTTCTATTTTCTGTTGATGATATCATATTTAGTTGCAGCAGGCAGAAATTATTGGATGAATTTTCCAATCATATGAAATTAGAATTTGAAATGTCTTTGATTAGGGAGGTCACATATTTCGTGGGGCTACAGGTGATTCAAAAAAATGATTACACTTTCACTTCTCATGAAAATAATTCAAGAGATCTATTGAAGAAGTTTAATATGTAAGACTCTAAACCAATGTCAACTTCGATTGTGGATGGAACTAAACTTGGAAAGCATGAGGATGGGACCTCTGTAGATCCCACCATGTACAGGAGGATCATTTGGAGACTAATGTACCTGACAGTGACACAGCTAGATATTGTCTTTTCCATATGTCTTGCAGCCCGCTTTTGGAGTAATCCAAAGGAGGAACATATGGCAGCAGTAAAAATAATCATGAGGTATATTCAAGGTACTCACAATTTTGGGTTATACTTTTCTGAAAGAAGGGACAGTTAATTATCAGCATTTTCTGATGCTGACTGGGCTGGCGACGTTGTGGACATAAAATCCTCCAGTGGTGGTGCCTTCTATATTGGGAATAAATTTGTTTGTTGGTTAAGCAAGAAACAAGAAAGTACTTATCTTAGTACTGGTGAAGCTGAGTATACCTCTTCCACAAAGTCATGCACTCAACTGCTATGGATGAAACAACAACTAGCCGATATTGGTGATGAGTTAAAGCAACCAATGTACATTTAATGTGATAACAAGAGTGTAATAGATCTTATAAAGAATCGTGTGCAGTATTCTTGTAAAAAACATATTGAAATCAGGTATCACTTTATCAAAGAAAAAGTTGAGCAAGGAGTGATTAGAATGGAGCATGTGGGAACTGATGAGAAAGTGGAGGATATTCTGACCAAGCCACTATCAGTAGATTTGTTTGAAAAGCATCGGTTGAAACTCGGTGTTCACCCACCTCCTAGTGCATAAAGAGGTTACAAATTTCCCCTCTCCACAGTGATGATAACTGTTTTTATCTGTTTATGGATGTGATGTAGGTTTGTGGGGAAGATACTATCCAGGGGGAGTATGGTTTGAGCTGAACATTGAAAAAATTACCGGTCTTTGGGTTTATTATCAATGGGGGGAAAGGAATAAATTCAGGCATGTTGAGGCATGTAATGCTCCTGTGACACGATGCAAATTCAGTTTTAGTGAAAGGATGAGAAGGAATACATTGGTCATGTAATGCTTCTTGGGCGAGAGGGATGAGAAGGAATACATCGGTCGTGTATTGCTTCATGGGCGTTATTGAGAATTCCAAAACACTAGAACCCAATTCCAGATTCCTCTCTTGTTTTCTACCCCGAGAATTTCTCACGTAGACATAGACTGTCGGCTGAGTTGATTCTTGAATTTTTGGTTTTCACATGGATGGGGATCTATTGAAATTATTTTCTGATTTCCAACAATCCCAAAGGGGGAGATTTTTGGAAACAAGGCCTTTTATGCATGAATTGGATTATGGTTTGTGTTTGTTGTCAATCCTCAGTGGAAGTTCAGAATGTGTTCTAGAAAAGTGATCATACAGTTCAAGCAGACAATAGTATTGAAGGTGGCGCCATTTCCCAGTGTTTTCCAAATTTTTGGTCCTTAAAATAGACAAATGGAGAAATGTATTTTTGGAAAATAGACTTGCGTGTGATATGTTTTACAAGATCAGAAAATGGAAAAATGGCAAAGGGATAAGGGTCGCGCAGGTTTTGGGCTGGTCATGCAAGTGACCTGCGTGCCAAGAAAGGACTTTCCTACCGATGACTATGAGGCTTGGAGACTTTTCCGTCGATTGTTCTTCATGATAAAAAATTCAAAATATGGCAAAGGAAAGTAGTTCGTGCAAGTATTGGTGTGGTCACGCAAGTGAATAGTATGACAGAGTATAGGGTAGTTGGAGCTGTGCGCTGGGACTTGCACACCGTGAGGACACTTGCGCGCCACCGCGTAGGGGGTCCATTTTGACTATAAATAGAGGACCACCCCACCTCATTACCAACGAAGTTCAAGACTTAGAGATTTTTCGATCTCTCATCACGCAAGAGGTTGAGTCGCGCAAGTGGTAGTTGGGTCGCACAAGTAGAGGCTACGTGTCAGTTATTGGCTGTGTGACCAAGGTAGTTTGGGAGTTAAAGGTGCAGAGTCATGCATGTTTGGAGTTGAAGGAGGAAGTGTCGCGCAAGTGTGTTGGTATCACATGCGCGCCATTTTTGTACCGCGCAAGTGACTTGCACGCCGTTCTTGAAACTTGCGCGCCAGTCTTGGAGTAGTGCACCATGTGAGGTTGTTGTACGCTCATCTTTTTGGAGCTGCATGAAAACTAGAAAATTGCCCGATACATTCAGTGCAAAATGGGATTAATATACGAGTGAAAGTTTCACTTCAACAGAGCATCTACATTCAACAGAGGATGAATTCTTTTGCAATGATGAAGATACATTCACGTCTATAAACTGAGTGTGACTTCACCAAGGGAAGTGAGCCAGGGGGAGTCAACGGGAGTGACCCGAGGGACTTAGTGAGTAATCCCTGAATTTTTGTAAAGGCAGGGAGCCTGGGATAGAGTGACTATTCCGGAACCTTTGTAATCCACAGCTAGTGAAATTTAGAGGAATTTGGTACGACCGAAAACCTATCGGTGTATGCTCCTTGGACGTAGCCCTTAGTGGTGAACCAAGTAAAAAGTGTTGTGTTGTCCCTCTGCATGTGAATGTTTTCTTTCTGTTCATTTCCATCATACAGATTTAATAAGTTCTTACCAACATGTGAACAAGATTCATCACTTTAAAAGAAAAATTTGACACCCTGATTCACCCATCCCCTCTCAGGGTGTCCTAGGGTCCTAAAATATGGAGACATTGAATGGTCAAAATAGGTTCACCTTCTTCATCCACCCTGGAAGCATAAAGATGTATTAGAATATCAGATATCATTATTCATGGGACAATAAGAAGAATGATATCGTAGGGTATATACTAATGTTCTTCGCATTACAGTAAGTGAAGGATGAAAGGAAAAAATATAAATGGATGAACAACAATTACCTATACCTACATGGGAATGGGGAAACATCACCATGGACATTATCATAAGACTTTTGAAGACATAAAGAGGAAATATTTCAACATGGGTTGTTGTGGATCATCCTAAAATGATATCTCTATTTATGGAAATTTTAGAGGATATCTCACTCAATATACTTGCATAGATATAAATCATAGAATCATTAATTCTTTATGGAGTACAAATATCAATTGTATGCGATCAAGATACAAGATTTACCTTTATGTTCTAGAAAAATCAACAACAGGCTCTAAACACTGAGCTGAACTTTATTACGGCTTATCACCCATAAATTATTTTCCAATCTAAGAAGAACATTTGGACACTAGAATACATGTTAAGAGAATTCTCAATATACTTAAAAGGAGGATGGGTTAAACATATCCTAGATTTTTAGTTATATACAATTTTAGTTTCCATTCAAGCATCCAATTGGATCCATATGAATCCCTTAATTGGAATATATATAGAACTTCTACATGGTAGGATAGCGTTAGTGAAAAAAGGATATTGGGACTTGAAATGGTAGAAGAAATGGTGAATTCCATTAAACGGCACATTAGGGATTCCCAGGGTCGAAAAAATATCAATGTAGCCAATGATTGATAAGACTTAGAGTTTGAGGTTGAAGATAATGTTTTACTTTTCTTATATCCCTGAATAAGAGTCATGATATCTGGGAAGAAGGGAATGATAAGTCCTAGGTACATGAAAGCATTTTAAATTCTTGATCGCATTGGAGTTATAGAATATTTATTATCACTTCTACCAACAAAGTCTTGAGTACATTATGTATTCTATGTATCCCTCTTGTGGAAGTACATACCGGATCCTTCTCATTTACAGAATTCAGAGGGGGTAAATTTCTAAATGATCTCTCTTAAGAGGAGCATATGATGAAGATCATTCAACATAGTGATAAATTTCTATTCAACAAGACTACTCATCTATTTAATGTATTAAAGATAAACCATAAGTATTAGGAGATCAAATGGGAAACAGTGGAAGTGGTGAAGGAAAAATACCTTCACCTGTTTTCACCTTTGTTTGTAAAATAAAATTTTTAGGAATAAATTTCATAAGGGGAAATAATGTAACACCATGATATTTTTGTGATATATTTCCCCTTAAATAATTTGATTTCTTTGGTAACTTATGTTCCATGCAACACCATGATTAAACGAACAACAGTATAATATTTAAATATTAACACCACCATTATAACCTAACCACTAAATTATAGGGTATAAATAGGAATTATAATGTTATGAATTATTTTAATTCTTAGGAAATAAAGACTTAAATTATTTAGTAACGATATTTTATTCTTCAAATGTATTTTTTTTATCAAAAAATACTTTTATGACATTTTATAGGAAAATAATTATTTTTTTGCACATTTAGAAATTTTTTGATAAAATTAACTTCATTTTTTAAATATTAATATCAAGATTATCATATGCTGAATTTTTGAGAATTTTTTAAAAATATAATTTTTTTATAAATAGTAAAAAAATATTTTTTTTGAAACATGGTGTCCTTTTCGGTATCATCAAAACATAACTATGTTATAAAAGATTATTAATAGTATGTAAAGACTCATGTATGATAATATAATTCATATATAACACAAAAATAATCCAAAATATATAGATTAATTTTTGATAAAAATAAAAATTATTTGTAGTGTCGACGTAGTGTCTGCAAAACATTGAAAAGGTCAAATTCGGTGCCCTATAGATATTAATTTAGTGGTAAAAAGTCTTTTTCGAACTTTAATGTTAAATATCATTCATAAATTATTATTTTTACTAATATTTTCTAATTCATGGATTGTATAACATGAATCTTATCAAAATACTTATGCAAGGCCAGAAATGTCAAATTAACAAATTAAATAAGTTGGATTTCCATTGATATGAGTAAATATACATGATGAAAAAATATAAAGGACTATCATGAGACTAATTAATTTATTTTTATAAGAATAATTTATTATTATTATTATTTATTTATGAATAATTAACATTAAGGATTATGCAATGTTGACGTAGTGTTTGCACAAGCAGAAGAAAAAACAATAAAATGATTTTCATTTAATTTATAAGAGATATAAAGTGAACCAAAAATTTTACTAAGTACTTGTTTATGAGTAATTTTGGAAAACAATATTCCTTGGGGAGAATTCAGTACCTTTGGGATCCACTTAATTGATATTAGGCCCCTTATATTATTTTCTTAAAATAAAGTCAAACTATTCACACTATGATTTTTAATTAGTATAACATTTTTAATATATGGATTTATAGTAGAGGTTTTAGACCATAAATACTATTTCTAAATCTAAAATATATATATTCTATATAGATATTTTTTAAATTTTTAATGAATAAATAAATACCTTAAATTCTTACACAATGATGATATAGTAATTATTAAATTAATGGAAAAATAAAATAAATGAAATTAAAAATAACAAAATAAATATAATTTTGGATTATTAATAAGATACATGTATTATCTAGAGAGTCATGACGTGTCTATGATATATTAATTTTTTTTTGAATTTCATTCTATGTTTTGTTTTTTTTCATGCATTGGTGAGGAATAGTATCTAATTTGAAAAAATGATATTTTGTGAATATTATATTATATTAAATTATTTAAAAATAATAAAAATTTGAATAAGGATAAAGGGGATAATATATGGCCCCAAAATATCATACCTTGTTCATTTATAGTCTATTTAAAAAATTCTGCCTCTAGAATATTCTTATAATATTTTTATATTTTTAGAAATTCATAAATTTCCCCTGACCTCAATTATAAAAGGGCACCCCTTCCTTCACTTCATTTCAACACCTTGAGACTTACATGTGTCCATACTCTACCAAATTATATTATCCTTATCCCTATAAACATTCTAGTGTTTCTTTTTAAAAAAATTCTAATTTCAACTACCTTAAAGAGGTTCTCACGGAGATGACATTCAAGAGGTAAAACCCTCCTTCTTTCTCCATTAAATTATTTTTCTCTTCTACCTTATCCTCACCCATGTAAAAATAAGCATGATAACTCTAGTATCATATATATACTTTAATGTTATTGTTTTATTGTAATATCCATCATCAAATCTCTTTTCTTCGCCTTTAATTCTAAAAAATGAAAATATCATATATGGTATGTCGACTCACCACCTGCATTGATGATGAGTTTTCATTTCCCATTACCGCATTCATGGAATGTTTAAATTTACCTATAATTTTTTAAAATTATATATATATATATTATATTTTCTAACATTCTATAATTAATATATGTCCATAATATTAAATAAAATGAAACTAGTTTTTGATGTTCAGAAAAACTATAAAAATAAACTAATCGTTAATAATTCATGTTTTATGAAATGAATTACCCTTATTTTAGAATACAAAATTGATATATGGGACTAATATATAAAATATTTTAAATTATTTAAATTTTAATTATAATTATTTTAATCCTGAAAAATTTACATTTTAATTTGATTTGAAACATTTTATGGTTTTAGAAGAATTTTGAGCTTAATTTCAAAAAATGTCTATATTTTAGATTTTAACTATTTATACTTATTTTCATATTTCAGGAATAATTTTGTATTAATTGATTTAAATTAATAAATTACTTTTTTAGACATTAAAACATATTAGGATTCATTTTATTATTCTATGCCATGATATGAATCCATCATTTGTTGGTCCAAAATATTCTCAAATGTCAAGCCTCAAAATTTGTGCACAGATCTGGACATTTTTTATGTTCTCCATATAACTCATAAATTGTTGAAAAAGTAGATATTAAATTTCATAATCATTAAGATAAAATCCTTAGGAACTTATTTCATAACTATGGACTCTCTTGATTATGCCGATATCAAGGCCATACTTGCATGGGAATTATATTTTGTAAATTCAACGATTATGTTTACACAGAATATATTTTAAGAGTAAATGAGATATAAAATTTTATTAACATGGTGAATCAAACTGAATTTTTTTTTCTAATTTAAAGTACGCACTTGAAAGACTTTAAATAAGGAATATTTCCCAAATTCATTAATTAAGTGGGTATACCTTGTGTAAGATTTTGGAGGAATATAATGCAGCCCAGATTTCACCCCTATTTACTGTAAAAATGTATCTCATATCCATTCAAAATAATTGGAAATTTTGGTGGAAATTTTATATATTTTATATATTTATTTTTTTACTTAATAGTATTACTAATTTTAAATATATTTTACTATTATTCTTAATATATTTTCCTATTTTTATCTTATTTGTTTCCACCTCGCTCTATTATCACTGTGAACTCTTATATACATGATCCTTAGTAACTAAACTGAGGAGGTTCACAGGGGATGAATCCAGTGTTGAACACAAGTTATTTCACAATCATGTTTGTTGTTTCTTGTTTTCTTATAGTTTGTTCACGAGGTTCTTAGTGGGAAAGGAACCTTTGTGTCTCTACCTTCCACCTAAGACTTAACTTTATCTTCCTCAATATTCTCCCTCAATCGAGGGGATGGATGTGTGGTCTCATATAGAATGTTGATTGTACCATATATTCACAACATATTTAGGATATAATGTTCATTCATATTATTTATCATCTTCACTATTATTATTTCAAACTAATAATGATACTTAGAATATCCACTCTTGGTGATATCCTGAGAGGATCTCCTTTCAGACTAACATCATTTTGTGTGCATTCATTGTATTAACATTCCATTAAATATATATATATATATATATATATATATATTACATGAATATTACATACCCACTTCTTTATATTATTTATTTTTATATTCGTGGGAGAATAAATACTGACAATAGAAATATGGTTTTGTGTGAGTATCCTCCCTGAGACCGACCCTAATTGTTTATTATATTGCATTCTTATGAAAATAAAATATTGACCTATGATATGTGAAAAATTATCTTTCATCAATTTGGTGTCTTTTCTAGAGAGATAATCAGATTTTGTTCTTTATTTTTCTATTTTCATAGTAGATAGTTTTAATCTATTTAAAAACCCATAAAAAATCACTTTCCCATAATATATTTCAATGATAATTATTCTTAATGGACTGGAGACTACTAAAAGGTGAAGGGTCCAATTATTTAACCAACATGTTCTATCGAATAAATTGTGGATTTATTTTTCAAGAAGATCTCAGGATATATTATATAAATAATAATAAAGGGGAAACTCAAGGACCTCATCCAGGAGCTCAAAAAGACCCTTGAAAAACTGGTGGTGGAAGGATTTGCCAGAGAGTTAACGGAATTCAAGGATTACTTCCTATAATGTTATAAATAAGTGGCCAATACATCGAAATATTTGTCCTAATTTTCTCCCAACACTTTTTAAGAGGTTAAACTTGAGAAAATATAAGATAAAGTAGCTAAAAAACTCAAATATGATGTTCAACATCTTAAAGATATGGTACAAGATCTGCAGGGCCTAGTGGATTGGATAACAAAATACTTTAATGTACCCCTAGAGCTACCTAGAACTATACTAGAAGATGAGTGATTGTTTTTCCCCAATTTCACTATGTACATCCAAGAATCTAAGGTCATTATTGATAAGTATACACAATCTAACCATTTTTAAAAATAGAGTTAAGAATACCTTAATGATATAGAGAGGATTCATGATGATGAAAACATTATTGTTGAGATAACTATGGGAGATTAATGAGATCTATGTGACTTCTAGAATGAATATGAGGTACAACTTTATCTCCCAGATGGATAAAAAGTATAAGATCCATAACCATTTCATGTCACCATATCCATGGAATAGATATAGGCCACACTAGTGAGTGAATTTAAAGAAAAGATGGAGGAGCACAACTACCTACCTCTATCCACAGAGATCTAACATCATGAGGAACTCAACACTGAGGAAGTGATTGAAAAAGAACCAACTCAAGAAGATTATCATTTCTTGAACTATGTATTTTATGATTTCAATAAACCAAATTTTATTATCACTTCTTATTGTTTTGAATTTTCATATTTGGTAAATCCTTATTATTCCTTAGAAAATAATTAAACTAAACATCAACCTTTTGAGGAACATATAAATGTCCCTAACTATATCTAAAATTAATTTTGGAAATCTTATAAAGAAATAAAAGTAGATAATCCTATGTAAATCATGGAAAAGGATGCACATATTGAAAGGGAAAATTACTTACTAAAAATTCAAATTTAATATTTATTCAAGTAAAAAATACATGATTTCTTTCCCTTTGATCATTCAATTCATGAAAACCATGTTGATACAACACCAGAAAACGAAGTGGAGGTTTTATAAGATGAAAACAAGGAAGTGAATGAACCATACTTTATCCTACCCCCACAATGAATTTTATACCTAATTTTGAAGGGTATGGATCTATTAAACTCTATCTGTGGATCATTCCTCACCAAGAATAAAGAGGCACAATCTTTTAAAAGCCACATATGGTGGTTCAAGTCCAAGAATATCCATCCACCATCAAAATTTGGATAATATCTGGTATTTCCCTTTAGAGGAAGTAAAAAATAATTAAACGCTTGGGGGATGACCAATATTTACCTTTAACTTGTTTTCAGGACATTAAATTTCATTCTAAGGATTAGTCCATCACCCAACCCACTCCATCAATCTTTTTAAGCATAAAAGACATGATGCATGTTCTTAATTGAGTAATTTTATTTTATAAGTTCATAATGTTATAAGGAAGTCTCAAGTAGTGGATAAATAGTACTATGAATTATTCGAAAGGGAGTTCACTTTTATATTATATCTTTCAAACTCTCTACATTTTAATACAATTTTTTTGACATTTAAAGTAGAAATTCCATGCCCTTGCATGAATTATTCATTACATGACTTATATAAGATATATGAGTTTCTTATGAATCTGGTTTGTAACATCCTATTACTATTTTGATGCACTAATTAACCCCAATTTTGATCATGTTTGTTTGGGTCTTGATTTAGAGTGATTTGGGTAATGTTAGGAACTTTTTAAGCGGTTTTGGGTTGTTCACGGTAGGCATACGGGTTGACAAAACTGTGGGCCCTGCAAATGAAAAACATTCAAAACCATGAATTAAGGGTTTTCATGGTTGTTTTGTGGTTTAAAAAGATATGCATCCACCACGTAAAAATCATGAAATTGCACCAACTAGGGTGCACGACTGGGGCATATAGTTTGACTAACTATGTGACCCTACCTAGGAAACCTTGCATGCATGTTTTAATTAATTTAAAAAGTAACTAAATTTTTTTTAACCCCTATTGCTTCCCCCCACTCAAGCCTAACTCAACCTAGAATGTCCTCCTAGGTCTTTTGGGATCTCAAGGTAAAATTTAGGCTCATACAAACACATTCCAAAGTGAATCAAGTCATGGATATTGTCATTTGATCTTTTCCCAAAAGGTTTACTCTCCCAATTCCTTATCTCTTAATCCTGTATCTTCTCTTGTTTTGGGTTTTTAGATCTCTATTTTAATTTGATATAATCCCCACTGTTTTAGATCTTGAATCTCATTTTGATTCTTGTATCTTCATTGTTGACATTCTTTACAATTGACATTCCTCATTAGAGTTTCCCATTTAGGGATTTATGATTCACGATCCCATGATTCTATGATTGGTGGTTCCGTTTATAATTGGATAATTAATTCAACTCTAAATTTAATGATTTAAATTAAATTATTTTATTTAAATCTAATTTCACTAAATTTGTTTCATAAATACCAAGTTCCATTGAATTTGGAATTTGAATTGGATTTGGCATTAGATTTGGGTAAAACCCCAATTACATTGAATTGAGGTGTGATTTGTAATTGATGGAAATTGAATTGAGGAAATTTAAATTATGGAGTTTAAATAGTTAAATTGAAATGTGAAATTGATTTTCAAAATTGATTTCAAATTTTTATTTGAAAAAAAGGGTTAATTGTTTTGTGTATAAACTCAGTGGTTTTATACTGGAAAATGAATGATTTGATTAAAAACTGATTTTGGTTTTTAAATGAAAATTTTCATATTAAAATGAAAAAATAGATTAATTTTATTTGTATATGTTTTGAAATAAATTTCCCATTATTGAGTGTTTTCAGATCACATGAAATCCTAGGTAGTTAGTGAGTTATTTGGGACAACACTCTATTGATGCTTTATAACTCTAATAAAACATATATAGCAGGTCACATCCCCAATAAAATAGTGATGATTTATCTTTGACTGGTTACTTAGGGGGTTTTGTACACATGTGTTCATGGGCACTTATTCAAGTGTGTGGGGATCCCATAACCTGTAAAAATCATACCTCTAAGTAGATGACCATGTTTCTCATTTTTAATGCTTTGATATATATTCAATCATTTTTAAATGATTTTTAAAATTTCTTGTGAATTTATATAAATTATTCTATATAAAATGTTTATTATTCCATTTTTGTAATGTATTTCCATCATTTTAAGTGAAATATATGATTTTTTAAATATTCTCTTGAATTTACATTCTTGATTATTAAAAATTGAATGATTTATTTGGCTAATAAACTATGGAATCATATAATGGAATCCTTATTGAGAACCTACCTAGATTTTATCTCACTCCTTACTTGGGCCTTCATGTGTTTATAGATTTCCTACTACTAGTTTCATGAAAAGGAAAATCACATCTTAGATGTGGTAGTAGTTGTTGATATTTAGGCTTGAGATACTATGTCCACTGAGAATTGTGTTGTTATCCAAATTTCTAGTAAATTTTAGTTGTACGTAGGGATTTTTTACCTTTTTGACTTCTGTTATAGTTCTTCCTGGGGATTTTATCTTGTATTCATATTGACTTGTATCTCTTTATTCTATTGTGTTTGTGGTAAAACTATTTCCACTTTCATATTGTACGATAAAAGTTATTAATCGACAACTTGTGGGGATTGGGAACACCCTTCAGGCTACGTTGAAACCGGACTATTCATCAGGGTACCTATGTATCAGATATTGTTTGTGAAAAAATGGTATCAAAGGTACAGGTTAATCACATTTTCTTAATGTTAGTATGCAGTTGTGTAATCTTATTAGGACTTAGGAGGTAGGTGTGATTTAGTGACGAGCCATATATCTCTATAATGATCCTTATGTCACCATGGGTGGTTTGGAAAATATATCTTGAGGATTAGTTCTATAATATTCTCAGTATTAATTCGGATAGATTGAAATAAAATTATTATTTATTTATATGTGGGGATTATTTTCCCTTGTTTCTCTATTTGAGAGTAAATTTCATGTCTTATATATTTTCTATTGATGTTTTGTAGCATCATGCATCTGATAAGACATGTGAATCGGATCGTACATGAAGATATTGATGAAACTTAGTGAGAAAATCCTCTCATTTTTTTGAACTCAGTTGAGGTTATTGTGCTTTTTTTCCAAGATCTGGGAGCGGCACCTTCACCCATTCCCGTTCAGGCTCCAACTATTGAAACTGAAAGTGATGTTTTATAATTTTTTCTTAGGATTTCCTTCACAAAAATCCACCAGCATTCCGAGGATCTAATTATCCTCAACCGCATGAGGATTTATTGAGGGATATTGAGCCTCTGTTTGAGTTCTTGGAGACACCGGATGAAATCAAGGTAAAATATGCCACCTTCATGCTAGTGGGACCTTGCATGAAATAGTGGGACATAATGGTGATGGTGAAGAGGCATGAGGTATTAGTGTGGAAAAAATTCAATTTTATTTACACCATAGAATTCTATCAATATTAAATGGTGGTTTCCAAGGATTTATTGTTTTTAAAACTCAAGAAGGTTTACACGGCCATAATCAAATATGTGAATCTCTTTGCTGAGCATGTGCAGTTTTGACCAAAAATTTAATCGAATGAGAAGATGAGGACTTAGTATTTTGAGATGACACATTGATATGATAATCATTTATATGTTTTCTTTAATAATATTACTTCTTATATTGATTTTTTGGATAAAGAGTTGATGGTGGAAATGGACATGTCTAGTATGTCAAGGTTTTTGGGAGTTCCTTATTCTCCCAGTATCAGTTTTGTGATTTCTCATAATGGGAATAGGAATTATGATGATTCTCTTGGTGGTTGTTAATAATAGTGATTTTATAGACCTCCATTAGTTCCTAGTATAGGCCCTTTGATCTATTACCAATGTGGAAAAGCTGGGCATTCAAAATGGGTTTTTTAGGCACCCAAAATATGTGGCTCTTATGGACACTTATGTCACTTCCAGAATATATTCCATCTATATGCCACTCTATATTGTGTCATGAGATCATTAATACTGAATAAAATTTTGGTGCAATCAGATACTTTAAGAATAATGGGGTTTCAGCCACCAACATCTATAATGAGGCTTTATCAAAAAGTGTAAGAGTTTCAAGAGAAAATAGATATGGTTTCAGTGACTGTGAGAGGTACCATCACTCTATCTTTGTCATTAGTGACTAGTTTATATAATACGAATAAATCTCATTAATTTATTTCAACTTTTACTGTGATTCCTCTTAATATTCCTATGAATTGTTTGTTTTAAGTGATGGATATTACTACTCCCCTTATAATGAAGAGAGAACAAGGTCTTCATAAACCTACTGGTGTTTTATCGTTATCATATATTGATCTATTTTAGGATTTTTTGGTTCCCAATATGAACCCACTTGATATCATCTTCATGATGAAGTTCCTCATTTCCAATAAAGCTCGGATTTATTCTTACCTTCAACGGGTCGCCTTTATAACACTTGATGTGTTTTGTCATGTATTTCTAGAAGAATGGGACCTAAGTTTGAGTATACCATACCTTCTTATCCAGATTTGTGGAAATTAATATTGGTGTAGTATTTTTATCTAGATTAGGAATCCTCGAGCTATGATCTCCCTCAAGTTATCATCGTGTTTCCCAATGTATTTCCTTATGACTTCTCTAGTTTTCCACTGGTAAGAGAGGTAGTGTTTTTTTATTTAATTCCTCTAACCAACTAGTATATATTTATTCGTACCATATGGAACCACCTGAAATGAATGGTTTTAAGTCTCATTTGGGTGATCTTCTAGAGAAGGATTTATATCCCTTAGTGTGTCACCTTGGATGGAACATCATATCTTTGATATGAAAATTGATGGGTAACTTCACCTTTTTGTTGATTACCAAAAACCAAATAAAGTTACAATAATGAACAAGCGTTTGTTTCCAAGGATTTATGATCTATTTGACCAGTTAAAATGAGATATGTGGTTTTCAATGTTTGATCTTTGATCTAGATATCATGAGTTTTGGATAAAAGAATCTAACATTCAAAAAAACGCCTTTCGGAGTAGGTATCTAAATTATGAGTATATTTCTATGAAATTTGGTCTAAATAATTCTCTTTTGGTTTTTATAAATTTAATGAACATGATATTCCATGAGTATCTTGATACTTTTATAGTAGTATTTATGGATGACATTCTCATTTACTCTAATTCTGATGTCGATATGTGAGGCATCTGATAGTAGTTCTGGAACTGCTGATAAATTGAAAAGTTTACGCCAAGATATCAAAATTTGATTTTTAGATTCATGAAGTGAAGTTATAGAGACACGTGGTGTCAGAATATGGTATTTTATCTGACCCTAAAATGGGGAAATCTATTATAACATAGGAGCAATAATGAATTGTTTTTCTTATTCATAACTTATTGGGTTTGGATGCATATTATCTCTAGTTTGTAAAGGACATATCAATGTTATCTTATTTAATGAATAATATAACTTGGAATGGAGTAATGTTTTATATGGATTAAAAATGTAATAATTATTTTGTTATGAAATTTCTTTTTACTACTACACTGGTGTTGACTCTTCTAGAAGCCAGGTAATGCTATTTGTTCTTCAGAAACTCATCGGGTTTAAGTTTGGGAAGCATTCTTATATAGGGTGATCAAGTAATTTCTTATGGATCTTGGAATCTTAGTCCACATGAGAGGAATCACCTAACCCATGACCTTGAAATCCCAACTATTATGCATGCACATAATATTTGGTGGCATTAACTTATTGGAGAAATGTTTACCGTGTATTCTGACCATAATAGCTTGAGTTATATCTTCGGTAATAAATATTTTAATATTTGATAGAGATGTTGGGTGTAATATATGCAATATTTTAACATTGGCATCACTTATACCCTTAGGAATGGTAAATTCATCACAGATTCTTTTCATAGGAAACGTCTAACCCCCACCTTGAAAGAATCATCAAAAGAGGTGAACACGATGGCTATTTTTTCATAGCTTCATATTAGAGTCTATGAATCATGGGTTATGGATTCATTGTCTAGTGTTCAGTTTAAATATTCTCTTCTCAAAATGATTCATCATGAATATCATCTTGATGATCATTTTCACAGCATTAGAGAGGCTATTGATGCTGGGGAGACCATTATTGACTGGTCTTCTTCAAAATAGGGAATTCTATGTAATTATAATCATTCATGGGGTACTGTTAGCTGTAAATAAATCTATTATGGGTGAATTTCATGATTCCTAGTAGTTAGTGCACTAATAACCGTACAAATGTTCTATGATATGTGGAAAAGATCTTGGTGGCCATAAATGAGACGACCCATTGTTGATTGTGTCTCTCATTATTATATGTTTCAATAGGTCAAGGATGGGAAATAGATACCTTTGTGTTTGCTTCAACCACTTAAAATGATGACATGGAAGTGGAATGAGATATTTATGGACTTAATGGTTGGGTTTCTATGAACCCAGAGAAATATGAATAGAATATGGGTTGTGATTAATCAGCTAACTAAATCTGCTCACTTTAAACCCATTCATGATACAACGAAAGTTGAAGGGATGGGAAATAAATATGTGAAAGAGATTCTCCATTTTCATATATTTCTATCTTTTATAGTCTATAATAGAGATATGTGGTTTAATTATTACCTTTGGAGAGACCTTCAGGAGGCACTGGGATCTCAAGTTTATTTGAGTATGACATACCATCAGTAGTCGAATGATTTGACTGAAATAGATATAAATATTCTTAAGAATGTGCTTTGATCCTGCCTCCATGACTTTGGTGGATCTTTGGGTGATCATTTTGGGCTATTTGAGTACACTTATAATAATAGTTTCATGTACATGATCGGAATGGATTATTTTGAGGCCTTGTATGGTTGGAATGGTAAATATTTATTGTCTTGGTCAAAGATTGGTGAAAGTTCCTTAGTTAGACCGATATTGATTCAATAGATGAAAAAAAATTATTTTTATATTATATAATCTTGACAGCATAGATCTAGTAAAAATATTATTATTATCCTTATAGAATAACATTTGAATTTTCATTTGGTGATCAGGTGTTCTTTAATGTTTCTCCTTGGTTCGGTCATCGATGTCTTTTGAGGAAAGGAAAACATTCTCCAAATTTTGTGGAACATTTGTGGTTGTTGACATGGTGAGGAATGTGACATACTATTTATCATGTCCACCACAACTGACGTCAAAACATAACATGTTCGATGTATCATAACTCTGAAAGTATCTTTTTGATCTATCTCACATTTTGAGCTAAAGTGATCTTGACATTGAGCCTTATTTATTTGTGACGTAGCTTCAAGTTATGATTGATGATTTTGAAACAATGGTTATTAATGGGAGGAAGATACCTTTGGTTCAAGTTCTATAGAAACCTAGTTCTGAAACACATGATACTTGGGATAGAGATGTACTTAGAAGAGTATAGCGACCACATCTTTTTGACAAAGAAGCTTCTTAACAGGCTTTTGGGGGAATGAAAGTTTATATGGTGTGGACGTTGTAACATCATATTACTATTTTTACATACTCCTTTACCCCTATTTTGATCATTCTTATGTCAGGTCTCATTTATGGGTGCTTGGGGTGAAATTTTGAAAAAATTTAAGGGCTTTTGGGTTCTTCATAGTTGGCACACAGTTTTCCCAAACCATGTTCCCTAAAAGTGTAAACCATAAAAATCAAGTAAGTGAGGGTTTTCGCAGTCAGAACATGGTATGAAAAACCACGTGACCACTAATGAGAAACCATGAAACCCCATTAGATTGGGTGCATGGCTAGGGCGCATGGTTTGACTAACCATTCATCTCTACCCAGGAAACCATGCACCCGACTTTTAATTATTTCAAAAATTAACTAAAAAAATGATGAAACCCATATTTCTTCCCCAACTCAGGTATAACTCGACCTAGAATATCCCTCTAAGTCTTTGGGGATCTCAATAACAAATTTTTTCCCCTTCAAACACTTCCAAATAAAATAAAATCATGGTGATCGTCATTCAATCCTTTCTAGGTAAGTTTCCTCTCCATGTTCCTTCTCTCATGATCTCATCTCCTATCTTACTTATAGTATGTTAGATCTTTATGTTAATTTTGGATCTAATCCATGTTTTTTAGAACTTCAATATAGGTTTTATTCTTGGATCATTTTTGATGAAATTCATTATTGGAGTTTCCCATTTAGGGTATTGTGATTCAGGATCCCATGATCTCAAGGTAGGTGCTTCTGTTTAGGATTTTCCAATGAATTTAACCCTAAATTTCACGATTTAAATTAAATTTCATCATTTATAATTAATTTATTGATTTAATATTAATTTATTTCTATTTTTTATTCAAAACCAATTTCCATGGAATTGGGGATTTGAATTGGATTTGGCATGAAATTTGGGAAAACAACCCTGAATTCCATTGAATTGGGGTACATTTTTTATTTGATGGAAAGTTGTGGAAATTAAAATTGTGGATTTTAAATTTCGAATTTGATTTGTGAATGTTTTTTCAAAATTTTATTTGAGAAAAATGGGTAAAATGTTTTTGATTAAAACATGATGGTATTATCTTGGAAAAAGAATTATTTTAATAAAAAGTCATCTTGATTTTTAAATGGATGTAAGAATATTGAAATGAAAAATGTGTTAATTTAATTTGTAACTATTTTGAAATAAATTTAACATTATTTATTTTTTTTAGATCACATTAAATCATATGTAGATAGTGATTTCTCTAGGATAACACTCTATTGACACTTTATAACTCTAACAAAACATATGTTGTGTGTCAGATCCCATATGGGATGGTGATGACTCCTCTTTGACACGTTTCTGATGTAACACCCTGACCCCAGAAGCCTAGAGTCGGTGCATTATTAAGTATCATTTTCATGATCACAAAAGATCATGTCTTGAAAGACCGATTAGTTTAGTAGCCTTGTAAGTACTAGATACATTTATAAGGATTACATTACATCCTAAAATAAAAAACTATGGCAACATTGTTTCCATAGACAACACTGAGATCCCATAGAATATCCCTGTAGGTAATTAATAATATACTTCTTCAAATACTAGGAATAATAAATCATAGATAGGGGTGACTCATATGCTCATTAAGGATAACAATATAGCGGAATCTTTCATAAATAATCATAAACATTTAAGGTAATGTATAAAACTAAAACAAAATCCTTTTAAACATAATATTCATCATAATATAGAAAATATAAATCATAATAATGAAATTTACTTACTCACATGAATATTTTACTAGTCAAATAATCACATGAAATACCAATAGCGAATTTCATAATGATGGAATGCATAATGCCAGACATTCATAACCACATAGTCAAGGCCTTGTGCCAAGACTACAAATAAGATTTTTTCAAGGCCTTGTTCCAATATACTAGTTTGTCTCATGAGACCTACTGATTCATGGAGGAGCTATTGTGGGCTCCAACCATCACTTACTAAGTCCAATTCATTCCTCATATGAAAAGGTTTTAGAAAAACATAAACATTCGAATTTAAACTGGAATACGAAATGTCAATACTTTACCCATAAACCATGAATGGAATGAAATAACACATCCATAGTCAAAAATATCACAAAACCTTCAATACAATATGGATGTTCTGTAACATAATAAATCAACTTCAAACAAACTTAAAATCCATCAAAGGATATTGACATAGATGAAATCAAAACCTTTTTAGAGAAATATATCTTTATATTTTGAAGTCATTTAAAAGTCACGTAATTATTATAGAAAACATTTATATTTGAAAATATTCTTGTAATATTTTAAGGGAATCTTCGTTGATGTTATAACGGCAGAAAATAGCTGCACCCGTCGTATAAGTTAAAAAAAACATTCTTACCTTAAATTTGTCGAAAAGGTCAAAAAGTAACTTGTTTTGAAAATGATGGAATGATTCCTTTATAAAAATATTATAAAAATAAAACAAGGGTATAAATGAGTTTAACCCATAGTGTATAAAATAGTAATGATGTTTTTAAATACATTTTTTAGAAACATGTATGTGGATGATAAAGAGGTCCCAGTAGATAATTACGTATAAACAACCATGAATAATGAAAAGATTGTAGAATTAACCCTTACCTTGTATGTTTCCTTGGTTGAGGGTAGGTTAACCTCCTATATAATGGTGAAATAATTTTTATTAAATTTTACAATAATCATATACAATAATATGATATCATATATTATCTTTTAACATTTCTTTGATAATAATATCTAAGTATTATCGTCGTTTCAGGTGTTAACAGATTCGTTTTCTTTTATATGATTTATTACGTAAGTAATGATTGTTATGGATAGGATGTATCTTATTTATATTCAGAATGATATTATGTCATTAAATATTATTTTTATTCATCTAATGAAAATTAGTCTTGAATGGATTATGATGGAAAATGAATCTCATCGCGTTCGTGGAGATGATAATTTGTACGTGCGCACGAGCGGCCATATCATTCTTTTGATATTAAAATAATATATAATTGGATGGTATATCATATATAAAGAATAATTATCAAGTTATATTTATTATTTATATCAATTACACATCATTATTATTCCCATCTAAATAAAAATGTATTGAATAACAATTGCATCACGACGTGGAGACAGTAAGTCGTACGTGCGCATGTGTGGTGACATTTCATTGAATGGATGAATAGAATACTGAATATGATTTTACCATATTTATAATAACATCAAAGTATATAGAAGATACTAAAGTTGTTATTTTATAATTGAAATAGCAAACAAAGAAGAAGTAAAAGAAGAAAGCAACTTGAAAGTGGTGATGGAATATTTACCTCTTCTTAGGGTTCTTCCTTTTGATTTGATCAAAAAGGATCCTTAGGATAGCTTTCTGACTAAATTAATTCCTCTAAGATGAAGTGAGTATTGTTGATAGGGTATTTGGGCAGGGTTTTTTCGATCCAAATAGCTTTTAAGGTGTAAATTAGAGAGAAGGGGGAGTTCCCTTTTACAAGAGGGGTGAGAGGCACCATAGGAAAAGATAGAAATATTATTTTATAATCAATTAGTTTTCGGATTAGAAAGGCTAAAAATGGATTATTTAAAGTATAAGGTGGGTATGGGTCAACAAACAGTCGACAAATAAGTTTTATAAAGGTTTGGGTCACTATATTAACTTTATCTTTTTGATTTAACTCTTAGTAAAATAGTTTTACGTTAACCATGTCTCTTTGTATTTTTATATTATATTGTTAAAAAAAACTATATACTTTCAAGAGAACCCCATGTGGTCCATTAATGATACACATATCATTATATAAGTCTTTCAGCTGAACCTTATATTTTTATTAATGAAATATCAATAAATAATATTATATTTGTTTTAAAAACTCTTTTTTGTCAATTTAGACACTATTTGGTATTTTGTTTTTATTAAATTCATAACCACATTATTACATAGAAATAAATTCATCTAACCAACCCTAATATGTCATATGAACCTAGAGAATTAGTAAAATACCTAAACATTCTCAAATTACATTTATTTGGATATTTATAATATCAATTATTTTAATATTTCATTAATTAGGTAATTATTGCATCATCATTGTGTCATAAATAAATTAAATTATTTAATGTCTAAAAAATATAAATAAAATACCATTATTTCAGAAATATTTTTACATTTTTAATGAATCTTTATAGTCGAATTTATCTTCTGTGTAACCCTATATTAAAAATGTTTTTGTTATTAAACTTTGCTTTTATCTCTTTTAACTCTTGTTTGAATTAAATAATAATAAATGTCATAATGTAAACCAAGTGGACCCAAGAGGTTCATATTTTATTCCTATGGTTTTTTTGGGTCGAATTATAGTTATCTAATAGAATTAGGACATGTGTTAGGGTAATAATAAAATCATTTTACTCTTAATTTCCCTATTTATTTTTAATAGTTGTAAATAAAAGTAAATAGTTACTATTCACCAATAATTATTTTCATCTTATGGAACCACATTTTACTTACTGATATCAATCGTGTCTCTCAGATTTTTGAAATTCCACTCACAGAAGCGGTAAAATTAAGTTTTATAGAAATTTGGAAATGCTCGTGGGAGGTGGGTAAAAGACGGTAAAAAGTTTGATAAAATTTTATATATCTAAACATATTATAAAACGATATCAATGAATTACGTTGAAAATATATAGGTATTATGTATCTATTTTGATCTAAAAGAAATTTAAATAAAATAGTTAATTATTTAAATAAAATTATGTTTTAAACTATAACTCGGTGTTTTTCACTATTCATCCAAAATTGAATGTTTTCAGAAAAATACCAAAAATTCACCCTAAGATAATTTTGATATTCCGAATCCAAAAAATGAAGTCTATTTTGAAAGATAAAATTTAAAAAAAATCCAAAAGTGGGTATTACTATTCATAACGGCTAGTTTGATTGGTTATGGTGTGTCAGAACTCAAAGTTGCGTACAACACACACTATTGTATTATTCAAAGAGAATCGTACCGTGAAGCTTGGGGTGTTACATTCTCCCCTCCTTAAAATAATTTCTTCATCGAAATTTCTAGAGTATTACTGCATAAAAAGACTTGGGTTTTTCTTCATCATAAGTTCCTCTGGTTCCCACGTTGCCTCTTCCATCTTATGCTTTCTCCATAGAACTTTTACCAGACAAGTCGTCTGGTTTCCCAACACTTGTTCTCTTATATCAAGAACCTTGAAAGGCTCTTCACAATAAGACAGACAGGCTTCCAGTTCTAATTCCTCATATGTGAGTACATGCGTTAGGTCAGGAATTATTTTATCAACAGTGATACATGGAATACATCGTGAACTTTGGAGAGACTTAGCGGCATTGTCAAATGGTAAGTTACAGCCCCAATTCATTCTAGAATTTTTATAGGTCCGATGTACCTTGGAATTAATATTCCCTCATTACCGATACATATAAAACCCTTTCATGGAGATACATTTAAGAAATGATGATCTCATGCCTAAAATTACAAATCGTTCCTTCGGTTATCAGAATAGCTCTTCTGTCTACATTGAGATGCATTGATGTGATTTTGGATTACCTTCACCTTTTCCGTCCTTTCCTCCACCAGTTCGGGGCCTACGAGTTTTCTTTCACCAACATCATCCCAACAGGTTGGTGTGAGACATCTCTTTCCATATAACGATTCATATGGTTTCATCTGAATACTTGAATGGAAGCTATTGTTATTGGAAAATTCTACTAGAGTTAAATATTGATCCAACATACATTGAAAGTCAAGTGACCATGATCTCAACATGACTTTTAAGGTTTGAATAGTCTGTTCTGATTGTCCATCAGTTTGGGGTTAGTAGGCAATGCTAAAACGGAGTTCAGTATCCGGGGCTTTCTGAATACTATTCCAAAATCATGATGTAAAATGGGGATCACGATCAGAAACAGTCGATATTGGTACTCCATGAGGTCTTAAAACTTCATTAATATATAGTATTTCCAATCTTTCAAGTGGTAAATCTTCTCTTATAGCAAGAAAATGTGTTGACTTGGTATGATGATCAACAATGACCCATATTGCATCGTTCTTCATAGGAGACTTTTTTATTCCAATGAAAAATTCCATTATAATATTATCTCATTACCACTCAGGTATGGGATGAGGTTGCATGACTCCTCCAGGCTGTTGCCTTCCAGATTTCACTTGTTGACAAACCATACATCTTAACACAAAATCAGAAACATCCCTCTTCATGTTGTCCCACCAAAAATGTTTCTTTAATTCTCTATACATTTTGGTGATACCAGGGTGAATAGAGAAATTGAAACTATGAGCATCATCAAAAAATCCCCTTTTTAGATCAGGTATAATGGGAACACAAAGTCTCTTCCCAAATTTCAAAATTACATCTTCATACACAAAGTCACTCAATCTCCCAACATTCACAGCTTTAATTATCTTCTGACACTCTTCATCATTGGTCTGAGAACTCATTATCCTTTCTAATAAATATGATTTGGAAACCATTTGGAAAAGTATTGATGTTTCTCTTTCCATGGTTACTCCCATATCCATCTTTACTAGATCCATGTATATAGTATCCTTTTCAACTCTCATCTTGTTCAAAACTCCATGATCTTTTCTGCTCAAAGCATCTGCCACCTTATTTGCCTTCCCCCCCGTGGTAGTGTATCATGCAATCATAATCCTTGAGTAGTTCAAGAAATCTCCTTTTCCTCATGTTGAGTTCTTTCTATGATAAAATATACTTCAAAATCTTGTGATTAGTATAAATCTCTCATTTTTCACCATAGAGGTAGTGTCTCCAAATCCTCAATGTAATGATTACAGCTGCTATCTCAAGATCATGATTAGGATAGTTTTGATCATGAATTTTCAGCTTTTGTGATGCATAGTCAATAACTCTGTCATTCTGTGTAAGGACACGACCAAGTCCTTTCTTTGATGCATCACTATAAATAACAAACCCATCATTCCCCGATGGTAGATTCTTGACAAGAGCATTGAATAATATTCTCTTAAATTCTTCAAAATATTCTTCACACACTTTTGCCCAAATAAATTTAACCCCTTTTTGTTTGAGCATTGTTATTGGTTTACCCAAATGGGAAAAATTCTGGATGAAACGTCGATAATAAACTTATAAACTAATAAAAATGAGTACCTCAGTTATACTCATCGGTGCTGGCCATTATTGTATTTCCTTGGTCTTAGAAGGATCAATAGAGATTCCATCCTTGGAGATAATATGGACAAGAAAAGAAATATCCGGAATCCAGAATTCACATGTGTTAAACTTCCCATATAATTCATGTCCTCTAAGAGTCTTCAGGATAATGCGCAAGTAATTTTCATGATCATCATAGCTTTTGGAGTATACCAAGATATCATAAATAAATACCACTACAAAGTCATCATGATATTCCTTGAAAACTATATTCATTAGATCCATGAAGACAGAGGGTGCATTAGTCTATCCAAAAGGCATTACTGTAAACTTGTATTGCCTGTACCTCGTTCAAAATGCTGTTTTCAGAATGTCTTCATTCTTCACACAAAACTGATGATATCTAGATCATAGGTCATTCTTTGAAAAGTATTGAGCCTCAAGAAGATGGTCGAATACATTATCAATGTGAGGTATGGGATACTTGTTCTTTATTATTATAGCATTGATCTCACTGTAGTCAATGCACAACCTCATAGATTCATCTTTCTTATTAACAAAAGGGACAGGGGCTCTCCAAGGAGAAACACTAGGGAGAATAAATCCCTTATTACTCAATTCCACTAGTTTTTTCTTTAATTCCACTAATTCCATAGTGTCCATTATATAAGGGGTCTTTGATATGGGCCCTGATCCAGGAATTAAAATAAATGGAAAACTCAATTTCTCATTTTGTAGGATGTCTAGGTAACTCTTCTTGAAACACATCAACATATTATTTCACAATAGGTACATTATCTTTTTGAACATTCATTTTTTCACCCAAAGTTATTTCATTCTCTTACTCCCAAATAATTGAATTTAGTTGAGCACTGGGGGTGGATCTAGATAAGAATCAGGTGGTGACATTCTTCTCTAAAGATACGGTGTTCTTTATCATCGTCATCAAAAATAGTAACCTCCTTCTTCTAAAAAGAAATTTTTGCATCATGGTCCGAAAGCCAGTCCATAACGAGGATTATATCAAATTAAATAATGGGCCTGACGATGATATCAACAAATAAAGAACATTTTTATTCCCTATTAGGCACTGATTCACAAAATGTTTTTGCAATGATGCTTCCCTTATTAGTTTTGACTGAAAAAATCCTTATTAAATCAAATTGGAAATATCTAATTTTCTTAGGGAACTAGGAAGATATGAAATAATATGATGATCCATAATCAAATAAATCATTTTCTAAACTTGAGGAAACCATTCAATTACCAACCACTACGTCTTTCGGAGCTTCAACCTTAGCAGTAGTGATAACATAAACTTGGCCTTGATCCCCTGGCCTTTTTTGAGGAAAATTCCTTTGACGGTTAGGAAATTCATTCACATAATTCCCCCTTTCTCTACATTTATATCATTCAACATCGACAGACCCTTTCTTCCCCTTCTAATTATGAGGTTGGTGGCCTTTTTCACCACATGTATAACAGACTCCCGTTCCCTTCACAAAAGTACCAGGGTGTTTCTTCCCACATTTTTTATAGTATGGATATTCAAATTTTTCCTACTTCCCCTTATTTCCATTTCCAGAGTGTTCAGAAGATCTCTTCTTCTATTTGTTTACTTTAAAGTCGTAAGACTTAGAGAATTATTTTTCTATCTTGATAGTACATGAGACAATATCTTCATACGATGAGAAGGATTGTAAGACTAATTCTCGATAGACAAATGGTTTTAACCGATCAAATAAATGATCTATATTACTTCTTGGTTTACATATATAATCTACATCATGCCTCGACAACCATGTAAATTTAGCTTCATACTTTACAACATTCTCATCCTCCTTTTTTCTCACACATAGAAATTTACTTTCCAAATCTGCTCGATGGTCACGGGGAAATTATTTTTCTAATAAAATATCTTTAAACTATCTCTATTTCATATTTGATATTTCATCATCTTCATTTGTGTTTTTAATCAATGACCACCATTGATCAGCATCTCCGGTGAGGCCGTAAACTACCATGAAAACTTTTTCCCTTTCAATACTCCCCAAGGCGTGGAATATTTTCTCTAAGGAATTTATCCATTGCTCAGCTACTAATGGATTTGTAATAACTTTTAATTTTGGTTGTTGTTGCCTAATTAAATGATCTAAAATTGATCCTCCACACTGTGGATCATGGTGCTCCATATAGGTAAGGTTATTATTCATAACCTGAGTGAGTTTTCCCAGTATTGTGATTAGTTAATCAGCACAAGTTGCATTAACAGCTCCATTATAATTATCTTAAGTATGAGTGAAATTAATACATGGAATACATGCATTGATACGGTTTTTGTTCCTTCAACTAGGCTCCATTTCTAAACAATGGCATAAACTAGATTAGTTTATGAATTGAAATGCATAATTCCAAACATGTAAAGAAACATAACATAAATTGAATAGTTTATGTGTAACATCCTAGGTAAATAAAGAATAATACATTTTCATATTTATTAATATTTGAGAATGGAATATTAATTTTACTTTAAAGGGGTTGCTATGTTCAATAGCATACCCGATTCGCAACAAAGAGTTTTTTTTGAAATCATACGTTGCACACTTGTAATAAAATAATATTATTTTAAATGGTAGTTAACACGTAGCCGTTGTATTGGCGGGAATGAATAGAAATAACTAAAATTTGATTATATATGTTTTTTTTGTTTCTACATTTATCCAATAAAATATAAAGTCTTAAAATTAGAAAAGAATTCAATTTTAGGCATATATACTCTAACATTCACAAAAGGTCGACTTATCGCCTTTTGATGGAGAACCGTCTATAAATATAGTTTTGGTCACTCTTATACATTATATTGGACCAAATCAAATTCTTCTTTAGAATCATGACATCAAAATTTACTTTGTGTAAATTTTTGGTATTTTTCCGATAAAGATCATTTTTTAATGAATAGTGAAAAATGTTGTATTTTAATTCAAAACCTCTCTTTAATCTAATTTATTTATATGATTATATTATCTTTTGAATTGGTTTCATAGTGAAATAAGAATATATTTTTACCATTAAATCCAATAGTGCTCGTTGGAATTAATTTCACTTTGAAATCGGACTTAAACTAGTGTCAATCTTTTGATACTTATTGTTTCATAAAAACACGCTATTTTCTCTTACAGTGGGAATTAATTATTAAATTTACTAATGCAACTTATAATTTTTTAATTTTGTAAAATAGACTTCATTTTTGAATTCGGAATATGAAATATAGCTTAGGGTGAATTTTTGGTAATTTTATGAAAAACTTCAATTTTTGATGAATAGTGAAACCACTAAGTGGTACTTAAAAAAACTGATCTTTCGTTTAAATGAAATTTTACCACCATTGTGTTTTGAATTTCAAAAATCCGACATAAATGGTTGTCATTAAGAAGTAAAATGTTGTTCAAAGCGATTAAAATAATTTTTTGGTGAATAGTAACTTTTATATTTTTAATCGCGATTAGATGTAATTAGTGTGGTTTAAGGAAAAATAATGTTTTAATATTATGAAATGACCTAGAAACATGTCCTACCCTCATTGGATGTGTCATGGCCGACCAATAAAATCCATGGGTCAACTTGGGGACCCCATGGAGCCACTTTGGTAGGAAAATGACATTAATACCTTTTTATTTAAAGTTAAAATTAAAATGTCACAAACATGTGTTGTTTTACTAAATCAATTTTTACATGGGGTTATACAATTAAGATTTCTGACTATAAATATTCATTAGAAATATAAAAATATTTCCAAAATCATGATAGTTTTTTTATAATTTTTAGATATTATATAAATTAAATTATTTATGACACCATGATGATGCAGCGATTACCTCATTATTTAACGATTTAAATAAAATGAAAATATAATGTAAAATCTAAGAAGTAAACTTGTCAAAAACATATTGGATGGGTATATTTCGAAAACATATCACCTTAACCTTGAATTATATAAATGTGGGACCTTTTAAATCTGAAGCTCATTTTAATATAAAGTAACATTTCCTTACTTTCCAAGAGTTCCCCTCCTCTCCTCTTATAAAAGGACCCCACCTCTACCTCCTTACCCACACTTACAAAGCCTTTGGATCGGCCAAAACCTGCCCATTTGTTCTCTCCACATCCCTCTCTTTCTCCTTGAATCCTCACTTTGGGCAGAAGGCTTCCCAAGGAAGCCTTTGAGCTCAAATCAAAAAGAGTTACTCGTTTCAAAGGTACTGTTTTCTCTTGTGTTCTTTTGTTTTATTTTTATTCTCCAACCCCCTAAACTCTTTTTATTTTTTTATTTTGTAACAACAACAGTATCCTAAATATAATAGGATGTTTTTATAAGATGTATTCGAGATACACTTGCACACACCGTCATCTAATGGTTAAAGAACATACTGTTTCTGTGGATGGCGAATTTCTGCCTCTCGAAACGATTATTGTTCAACACTCATATAACACCTTCCAAGGTGGCCATTAAGATGTCACTATATTTATATATGATATATAATATCTTTATGTTTTCCTTAAGTTTTTTTTATTTTTCATTTATGGCATACCTTTATGGCTTCCATTATGGGTATACGCGATATCTTCATTTTAGGAAGTGCGGACTACTGCCCCCTCAAAGTGATTTGATTCGTTAATGCCATATGTGGGATGTATAAAGGATGGATTTAAAGTTATTATATATTTTGTTATACTGGAATTATAATATAACTTTATATCATTATTATTTCATTCCATTAATGTATGATATAGAAATAAAAGTAGCGTTCATGCGTACGTACGGGTTACCGTCTCCATGAACGGTGCATTTCATTTCGTATCCCCAAATGTAATATAATATTATAAGTACATATACATAATGCATATATATGATGAATGTTACATCTAAATTATTAATATAATTCTGGAATTAAAATATACATATCTATCATTTAGTTTTAATTCCATTAATATGACATAGAAATGAAAGTAGCGTTCACGCGTATGTACGGCTTACCATCTCCATGAACAGTGCATTTCATTTCTTACCTCTAAATGATAATGTAATATTATAAATAACTGTATATTTTGGATATATATGATATATATGGTATCCAAATAATGAATATCATTCTGGATATAATGAATATTTGACCACACGAACAACATGTAATTGTAAGAAGTCCACTTTCGACATAAGAACCAAGTATCGAAAAAACAAACATTATTAACTTAAATGATTACTTAATGTTTATAACATGGTAATAAGTGATATAAATGTAATAATGAACTTGAAAAAGGTTCTTAATCAAGTAGAAATTAACTCAAGTTTATTATTCCGGACGTTAAAGAACGATCGAGTCTAGTCAGACCCGAGGTAATGGACTTCGTCTCAATCTCCTTTCATTAAGGCATACATCATTTTATACACAACTTTCTTTTATACGGTGTATAAACCCCTTTTAATTTTACTTTTATACAAAAGGAATCTATTTCTATGAAGCGTTTTACTAAACGACAAAAAGGAATGTTTCTTTTAACGTACGCAGTTAAAATGAACCTTTTTTCGCCGCCGCGAGTATTATTTGGTCTTTGGCTTCCTCAACAAGCCGTAATGTTTTTTTAAAAATAAATAAATACCATACTCTATTTTATGTATTTTGGTATTGAAAAGGGTTATTTATAATGGATTTGTTAGGTCAATATATTTAAGTGATATATTGTGATCAAAGTGTGGAAATGTTTTCTTTCCATTATATTTGTTTTATGTCTTATGATTTTATAATGTACTTAGACATTTGACCGGTGGTTACTTGATAAACCATATGACGGGTGGTGTCATGAATACTAGGATGGGTGGTTACGTTATAACCTCCAATGCATTGGGTATGGAAGTCGTCCGTATGGCTATTCCATTAAGTGATATGTGTGAAGTCGACCGTATAGTTATTTCATTTATGTATCTTTATGTCCCAAGTTACCTTTATATGTTATGTGATCTTTATATGGGTTTATGGTAGTCTTTGGGTTACAAAAGGGTAAGTAATGATCTTTTATTCATTGAAGAGTTTTTACTACTTCATAAAGGCGAAAATTATTACTTTGATAAAGTAAACATGGTTTACTTGCTGTTTTGAAAAACTAACAGTTTTCATTCATTGTGTATCCCTTACTGAGCTTTTTATTTTCACCCCAAGTTTTTTTTGAAATGTTTTTCACAGGACTAAATGTGGAATAACGTCAACGATGGGATCCATGGAAAGTGATTCTATCTAAAACATGGAACTAGACATGTTTCCTTTTAAGAGTTTTTATTTTATGGAAACTTATTAAAAGTTTGTACTTTGTAATATTTTGAGATGTAATAGTTATGTCCTAATTCTATAAAACTCTAAACCGTGAAAAGATCCTCAATGTGAATTATTCATTTAATTCAATATTAAGTAAGGTTTAAGGTCGGGGCCTTATAGTTGGTATGCGAGGTCGGGTTAGACAACTTTAGGAGTTAGAAAATTTTTAAATTATAAATTAATTTATGGTATGATTGAAATGATATAGCATTTAAATAATACCATGTTGCTTCGCCTAAGATATTTATGTGTTCAGAATGGTTTTCCGCAGCGGGAAAAAAGAAGCTATGTTGGGACGACATCAGGAGGAAGACAACCTTCCCAATCAGCAACCTGAGATGGTCGGTATCGGAACTAAACAGTTTGTTGGAGTAATGGCATAGTTGGATCAGGCTATAAATGGTGGTGGTATCAATGCATGAGATCAGCCAGATCAACCGCAGAGGAACATGTTAGTGGTGGAACATTTCATGAGGCAAAATCCCCCATCATTCAGAGGATCATATGACCCCGTGCAAGCTTAAGGGTGCATTAAAGCACTGGAGAAGATTTTTGATGTCATGGGGTGTTCTGAACATCAAAAGGTTAGTCTTGTTGTTTATCGTTTTGAAGGTGAAGCTGATCAGTGGTGGTCGATGGTGAAAAATATTCGGGATAGTGATGAGATTTATGATCTTCACTGGGACTAATTCAAAGGTATGTTTGTTGAGAAATATTTTCCTAAGGTGGTTCGTCATAGGATGGAAAAATAGTTCCTAGAATTGAGGCAGGAGGATGACTCAGTGGCTGCTTATGAAGCAATGTTCACCCGATTGGCAAGGTATGCTCCAAACATCATACGAGATCTTGATAGTAAAATAAAGCATTTTTACTCAGTTTTAAAACCAAAGTATCGAAGGTCTTTAGCTTCTCGTGAGTTAAAAAGTTATAAAAAGCTTGTTCGATGTGCAGAGAAGGTGGAAATGGAGTTTTCTGATGATCAGGTGTTCTTTGACAAACAATAGAATAAGAGGTCTAGTTGGCAGGCAAAGGGGAATAATTATTCAAAGAAGCAAGGAGGTAAGAAAACCAAATATCCATCCTGTGAGAAGTGTGGTAAAATGCATCTTGGAGAATGTTTATCCAAGTCTGGTAAGTGCTTTCGGTGTGGAAAGTCTAGTCATATTTCTCGTAACTGTAAGGAAGATGATCAAGCAGGAAATGAAAAGCCAGCAGTTAGATGTTTTAAGTGTAATGAAATGGGTCATTATGCAAATGAGTGTCTAACGAAGAACTCAAATGGGGGAAAGCAGCCAGACTACAAGCAGAAAGGGGTGGTGAAATCCTTTGCGACTACTTCAGTAGATGTTGGGTCATCGAATGAAGTAGTATCAGGTACACTGTTTGTTTGTTCAGATTATGCCAATGTGTTGTTTGATTCAGGGTCTACACATTCTTTCATTTCTGATAAGTTTTCTAGTAAATTGGAAATTCCATCTCAAGATATGAATCCTGAACTTATGGTAAAAACACTTGAAGGGAACGTTGAGACAAAAAGGAATTATAAGAATCTTTCTATCCTTGTGTGCAGAAAGAATCTACCAAAAAACCTTATTATTTTTCCTCTAGTTGAGTTTGATGTTATTTTGGGCATGGATTGGCTTTCTGTTCATCATGAAAAGATTGGCTACAGAGCTAAAATGGTTTCTTTCCAGAAAGATTTTCAGTTTTTGTACAAGAATGAACCCTTGATTTTGATAACATATCAGGAATTTGAGAAACTAGTAAAAGATGAAAATGAATGTTACCTTGCACATATTTTTGAAAATAAAGGAACTATTCATATTAATGATATACCAGTGGTAAATGAGTATCTTGATGTTTTTCCTGATGAGTTGCCTGGTATTATTCATGATCGGGAAGTTGAATTTACTGTTGACATAGTTCTTGATTATAAGACAATTTCAAAACCCCCTTATCGAATGGATCAAGTTGAACTTTTAGAGTTAAAGAAACAATTTCAGGAGTTATTAGATAAAGGTTTCATTCGACCTTGCACATCACCATAGGGTGCTCATGTCTTGTTTGTTAAAAAGAAAGATGGTTAAATGAGACTTTTCATTGATTATAGAGCCTTGAATAATATTACTGTTAAGAACAAGTATCCTTTGCCTCATATCGATGATTTGTTTGATCAGCTCCAGGGAGCTCTGTATTTTTCGACGATTGACTTGAGTTCGGGGTACCATCAATTGAAAGTAAAAGAAGTAGACGTTCCGAAGACTGCTTTTCCTTACTAGATATGGACATTATGAATTTGTAGTTATGCCTTTTGGTTTAACAAATGCACCTACTGTATTCATGGACCTTATGAATAGAATTTTCCTTGAGTTCTTGGATAAGTTTGTGGTTGTTTTCATCGATGATATTTTGGTGTTTTCTAAAAGTAAAGAGGAGCATGAAAGTCATTTAAGGGTTATCTTACAAACCTTAAAATAAAAGAAACTGTATGGAAAATTTAGAAAATGTGAGTTTTGGTTACAAAAAATTTCTTTCGTTGGTCACATTGTTTCAAAAGATGGCATAACTGTTGATCCTGCTAAAACAAAAGTTGTTGAAGAATGGCCAAGACCCGCAAATGTAACTGAGATCCGTAGTTTTCTTGTATTGGCAGGTTACTACCGAAGTATTGTTGAAAAATTTTCACGGTTATCTAGTCCAATGACTAAGCTAACTCAGAAGGGTGTTAAGTTTATCTGGACAAAAGAATGTGATGATTGTTTTCAGGAGTTGAAAACAAGATTGGTGAATGCTCCAATTTTGGCACTTCCTTCCAGGAATGGTGAGTTTGTTATCTATAGTGATGCTTCATTGAAAGGACTTGGTTGAATTATAATGCATAATGATCATGTAATTGCTTATACTTCACATCAATTGAAAACTCATGAGGTAAATTACCCTACTCATGATTTGGAATTAGCTGCTGTTGTTTTCGCTTTAAAAATTTGGAGGCATCATTTGAATGGAGTAAAGTGTGAAATATATACTGATCACAAAAGTTTAAAGTATATATTCACTCAGAAATAATTGAACATGAGACAGAGGAGATGGCTTGAATTAATCAAGGATTATGATTGTTCAATTCATTACCATCCAGGAAAAGCAAATAAAGTGTCTGATTCTTTGAGTCGAAAAAGTAATGCTTCATTAACAATGTTTCATTTGGAACGTGATCCTTTGGTTAAGGATTTGATGAGCTTTGGCATGGAAGTTGTTTGTGCAGGATTTCCTTCTATTTTGTTTCAGGTATCAGTGAAATCTTCTCTATCAGATATAATTAAGCAAGCACAGAAGCAAGACAGCAAGTTGCAGGAAAAGGTAGAGCTGGTTATGAAGGGTAAGTTTCCTGAATTTAACATTGATAATGATTGTTTTTTGAGGTTTGGGAAGAGATTATGTGTGCCTGGTGATTCACAGTTGAAGAATGAGTTGTTATGTGAGGCTCATAGTTCCCTGTTTTCGGTTCATCCTGGCAGTACTAAGATGTACAACGATCTGCGAAAGTATTACTGGTGGGATGGAACGAAAAGAGATATTTCTGATTTTACTGTAAAGTGTTTGACTTGTCAGTAGGTTAAAGCAAAGTGGCAGTTACCGAAAGGGATGCTTCAGCCATTACCTGTTCCAGAGTGGAAATGGGAAAATATATCCATGGACTTTATTGTGGGATTATCGAGGACATCTCGTGGTAATAATGCAATCTGGGTTGTTGTTGATCGATTGACTAAATCTGCTCATTTCCATTCTATTCGAGATACATTCTCTCTAGATCAACTTTCTCGATTGTATCATAAAGAGATAGTCAGGTTGCATTGAGTTCCCCTCTCCATTGTATCTGATCGTGATCCCAGGTTTACTTCTAACTTTTGGAAAGTCCTTCAAAAGTCTTTGGGTACTGAATTAAATTTTAGTACAACTTTTCATCCACAATCAGATGTGTAGTCGGAGCGAACAATTCAGACTTTGGAGGATATGCTACGAGCTTTCTCTATGGATTATCAGGGAAGTTGGGACCAACATCTTTATTTGGTTGAGTTTTCATATAATAACAGTTTTCATTCTAGTATACTGATGGAACCGTTTGAGGCATTATATGGTAAGAAGTGTCAAACTCCAGCTTTTTGGGATGAAGTGGGTGAAAGGAAGCTGATGGGACCATAATTGGTAGAAGAGATGGCAGAAAAAGTTCAGTTGATTCAGAAACACATGAGAACAGCTCAGAGCAGGCAGAAGAGTTATGCGGATAACCAGAGGAAGGATCTATCTTTCGAGGTAGGTGATCATTTTTTTCTCAAAGTTTCACCATGGAAAAGTGTGATGTGATTTGGTAAGAAAGGAAAGTTGAGTCCAAGGTTCATTGGACCATATGAAATTCTGGAGAGAGTTGGATCAGTTGCATACCGAGTGGCTTTACCTCCGAGTTTATCTCAGGTACACAATGTTTTTCATGTTTTGATGTTGAGAAAGTATATGTCAGATTCATCTCATGTTTTGAGCACAGAGGTAGTTCAGTTGGAAGTGAATCTCTCTTATGACAAAAAACCAGTCTAGATTCTTGACCGAAGAGAGCAAGGGTTTCGAAATAAGGTAATTCATCAGGTAAAGGTTTTGTGGAAAAACCATATGGTTGAAGAGGCAACATGGGAATCTGAAAATTCTATGAGGAATAAATACCCCTACTTATTTTGATAAGTGAATAAAATTGTGAGGATGCAATTCCTAAAAGGGGGGAAGGATGTAACATCCCAGGTAAATAAAGAATAATACATTTTCATATTTATTAATATTTGAGAAATGAATATTAATTTTACTTTAAAGGTGTTGTTATGTTCGATAGTGTACCCAATACTCAATAAAGAGTTTCTTTGAAATCTTACGTTGCACACTAGTAATAAAACAATATTATTTTAAATGGTAGTTAACACGTAGCCGTTGTATTGGTGGGAATGAATAGAAAAAACTAAAATATGATTATATATGTTTTTTTTGTTTCTACATTTATCCAATATAATTTAAAGTCTTAAAATAAGAAAAGAATTCAATTTTAGGCATATATACTCTAACATTCACAAAAGGTCGACTTATCTCCTTTTAATGGAGAACCGTCTATAAATATAGTTTTGGTCACTATTATACATTCTATTGGACCAAATAAAATTCTTCTTTGGAATCGGGACATCAAAATTTACTTTGTGTAAATTTTTGGTATTTTTCTGATAAAGATCATTTTTTAATGAATAGTAAAAAATGTTGTATTTTAATTCAAAACCTCTTTGTAATCTAATTTATTTATAAGATTATATAATCTTTTGAATTGGGTTTAAAGTGAAATTATAATATATTTTTACCATTAAATCCAATAGTGGCTGTTGGAATTAATTTCACTTTGAAATCGGACTTAAACTAGTGTCAATCTTTTGATACTTATTGTTTCATAAAAACACGCTATTTGCTCTGACAGTAGGAATTAATTATTAAATTAATTAATGCAACATATATGTTTTTAATTTTGTAAAATAGACTTCATTTTTGAATTCGGAATATCAAATATAGCTTAGTGTGAATTTTTGGTATTTTTCTGAAAAACTTCAATTTTTGATGAATAGTGAAACCACTAAGTGGTACTTAAAAAACTGATCTTTCATTGAAATGAAATTTTACAACCTTTGTGTTTTTAATTTCAAAAATCCTACATTCATGGTTTTCATTAAGAAGTAAAATGTTGTTCTATGGGATTAAAATAATTTTTTGGTGAATAGTAACTTTTATGTTTTTAATCGCGATTAGAGGTAATTAGTGTGGTTTAAGGTAAAAATAATGTTTTAATATTATGAAATGACCTAGACACATATCCTACCCTCATTGGATGTGTCATGGGCGACCAAGAAAATCCATGGGTCAACTTGGGGATCCCATGGAGCAACTTTGGAAGGAAAATGACACTAATACCTTTTTATTTAAAGTTAAAATTAAAATGTCACAAACATGTGTTGTTTTACTAAAACAATTTTTACATGGGGTTATACAAGTCATATTTTTTACTATAAATATTCATTAGAAATATAAAACGTTTTCCTACATCATGATATTTTTTTATAATTTTTATACATTAAATAAGTTAAATTATTTATGACACCATGATGATGTAGTGATTACCTAATTATTTAACGATTTAAATAAAATGAAACTATATTGTAACATCTAAGAACTACACTTGTCAAAAACCTACTGGATGAGTATATTTCGAACCATTATCACCTTATCCTCGAATGTTATCAATGTGGGACCTTTTAAATCCAAAACTCATTTTAAAATAAAGTAACATTTCTTTACTTTCCAAGAGTGCCCCTCCTCTCCTCTTATAAAAGGCCCCCACCTCTACCTCCATAACCACACTTCCAAAGCCTTTGGATCGGCCAAACCCTGCCCATTTTGTCTCTCCACATCCCTCTATTACTTCCTGAAGCCTCAGTTTGGGCAGAATTCTTCCCAAGGAATCCTTTGAGCACAAATCAAAAAGAGTTACCTGTCTCAAAGGTAGTGTTTTCTCTTGTGTTCTTTTGTTTTATTTTGCTTCTCCAGCCCCCTAAACTCTTTTTATTTATTTCTTTTGTAATAAAACTAGTATCATCAATATACTAGTATTTTTTATAAGATGTATTCTAGCTAAACTTTTACACACCTTCATCTAATGGTTAAAGAACATACTGTTTATGTGGATGGAAAATTTCTGCCTCTCGAAACGATGATTGTTCAACACTCATATAACACCTTAAAAGGTGGCCATTAAGATGACACTATATTTATATATGATATATAATATGTTTATGTTTTCCTTAAGATTCTGTATTTTTCATTTATGGCATACCTTTATGGATTCCATTATGGGTATAGGCGATATCTTCATTTTAGGAAGTGATGACTACCGCCCCCTCAAAGTGATTTGATTCATTAATTCCATATGTGGGATGTATAAAAGATGGATTTAAAGTTATTATATATGATTTTATACTGGAATTATAATATACCTTTATATCATTATTATTTCATTCCATTAATGTATGAGATAGAAATGAAAGTAGTGTTCATGCGTACATACAGCTTACCGCCTCCATGAACGGTGCATTTCATTTCGTATCCCCAAATGTAATTTACTATTATAAGTACATATAAATAATGGATATATATGATGTATGTTACATCTAAATGATTAATATAATTCTGGAATTAAAATATACATATCTCTCATTTAGTTTTAATTCCATTAATATGACATAGAAATGAAAGTAGCATTCATGCGTACGTACGGCTTACCGTCTCTATGAACGGTGCATTTCATTTATTACCTCTAAATGATTATATAATATTATAAATTCATGTATATGCTGGATATATATGATATATATGATATCCAAATCATGAATATAATTTTGGATATAATAAATATTTGACCACACGAACGACATGTAATTGTAAGAAGTCCACTTTCGACTTTAGAACCAAGTATCGAAAAAACAAACATTATTAACTTAAATAATTAAATAATGTTTATAACATGGTAATAAGTGATATAAAAGTAATAATGAACTTGAAAAAGGTTCTTAAGAAAGTATAAATTAACTCAAGTTTATTATTTAGGATGTTAAAGAACGATCGAGTCAAGTCAGACCCGAGGTAAGGGACTTCGTCTCAATCTCCTTTCATTGAGGCATACTTCGTTTTATACACAACTTTCTTTTATACGGTGTATAAACCCCTTTGACTTTTACTTTTATACAAAAGGAATCTTTTTCTACGAAGCGTTTTACTAAACGTAAAAAATGAATGTTTCTTTTAACATGCACGGTGACAATGACCCTTTTTCCGCCACCACAAGTATTATTTGGTCTTTGGCTTCCTCAACAAGCAGTAATGTTTTTTTAAAATTAAATAAATACCATATACTGTTTTATGTATTTTGGTATTGAAAAGGGTTTTTTTATAATGGATTTGTTATGTCAATATATTTAAGTTATATATTGTGATCAAAGTTTTGAAATGTTTTTTCTTTCCATTATATTTGTTTTATGTCTTATGATTTTATAATGGTACTTGGACATTTGACGGGTGGTGTCTTGAATAATAGGACGTGTGGTTATGTTATAACCTCCAATTCATTGGGTATGGAAGTCGGCCGTATGGCTATTCCATTAAGTGATATGTGTGGAAGTCGACTGTATGGTTATTCTATTTAAGTATGTTTATGTCCCAAGTTACCTTTATATGTTATGTGATCTTTATATGGGTTTATGGTAATCATTGGGTTACAAAAGGGTAAGTAATGAAATTTTAATCATTAAAGAGTTTTTACTAATTCATAAAGGTGAAAAGTATTACTTTGATAAAGTATACATGGTTTACTTGTTGTTTTGAAAAACTAACAGTTTTCATTCACTGTGTATCCCATACTGATCTTTTTATGCTCACCCCAAGTTTTTTTTGAAATGTTTTTCAAGGACTTAATGTGAAATAGGGTCAATGAATGGATCCAGGGAAAGTCATGCTATCTAAAACATGGAACTAGACATGATTCCTTTTAAGAGTTTTTATTTTATGGAAACTTAGTAGAAGTTTCTACTTTGTAATATTTTGAGATGTAATAGTTATGTCCTAATTCTCTAAAACTCTAAACCATGAAAAGATCCTCAATGTGAATTATTCATTTAATTCAATATAAAGTAAGGTTTAAGGCCGGGGCCTTATATTATGGATATAATCCAAAATCATAAAACATATTTTCTTTGAGGAATTATATACTCATAAACCCTTCATAATGGTTTGTAAAGAAAATGAGAATTATCCAAAGCATATCCCTCGGGAGTGTCGTAACCAAAAGTGCAGCAAGGCCCATTGTCATGCATTAGTTCTCGTTTGATTATACCTCAATGCGGTGTTTTTGGGTTTTACCTTTAGTTGTATCTTTGTCAGAGCCACCTCTACCTGCTCATATCTAGACATGGCTCTATATCTTGGAAAACTCACAAAATCTCTACAATACCAAAATTCTAGGAAGTTCTTCTATACTAATCCTCAAAGTCTAACTTAGGGCAATGTGCTCTAATCAGAGTTTATCTAAATCTAGTTTCCAAGGTTTGTACTAAACATCCTATATTACCAACTATAATGCCCCGACCCCAAAATCACAGAGTCGGTTTATAATTACATATCATTGGAATGATAAAAAAAAGATCAAGTATCGAAAGACCGATTAGTATGTAGCCTTGGAAGTACTAGATACATTCATAAGGTTTACATTACATAATAAAATTAAAAACTACAACAACATTGTTTCCATAGTCAACACTGGGATCCCATAGACTATCCATGTTGGTTATTCATAATAAACTTATTCACATTATGGGAAAAAAGAAACACATAACGGGGGGATCTCATATACTTAGTAAGGATAACACTATAGAGGAAGCTTTCACAAATAGGAATAAACATTTAAAGCAATGCATAAAACTAAAACAGAATCCTTTTCAACATAAACATCATCCTAATATGGGAAATATAAATCAAAATAATTTCATTTACTTGCTCACATTCATATTTTACTAGTCGAATAATCGCATGCAATATCAACAGCCACTTTATAATGATGGAATGCGCAATTCCAGAATTTTATAACCACATAGTCAAGGCCTTGTGCCAAGACTACAAATAAAATTTTGTAAAGGTCTTGTGCCAAGACACTAGTTTTCCTCAAGATACCTACCGATCCATCGAGGAGCTATAGCGGGCTCCAACCGTCACTTACTAAGTCAAATGCATTCCTCATATGAAAAGGTTTAAACATAACATAATCATTTGTATTAAAACTGTAATAAGAAATACCAATACTTTACCCATATGCCATGAATGGTATGAAATAACACAACCTCAGTCAAACATATCACAAAACCTTCAATACAATATGGATGTTTTGTATCATAATAAATCAACTTCAAACAAACATAAAATCCAACAAAGGTTGTTGACATAGATGAAATCAAATCCTTTTTGGAGAAATATTTCTTTCTATTTTGAAATAATTTAAAAGTCACGTAATTATAAAAGAAATCATTTATATTTGAAAATATTATTATATGCTAGTATGGGAATCTTAGACGATGTTATAATGGCGAAAAATATTCGGACCTGCCGTATATGTTAAAAATACATTCTCAGCTTAAATTTGTCAAACAGGTCAAAAAGTACCTTGTTTGGAAAATGACGAAATGATTCCTTTATAAAAATAATATAAAATTCAAACGCGGATATAAATTACTTTAACCCATAGTCTATAAAATAGTAATAATGTTTTTAAATACATTTTTAAGAAACATTGATGTGGATGATAAAGAGTTCCCAGTATATAATTACGTGTAAACAACCTCGGATAATGATAAGATTGTAGAATTAACCCTTAACTTGTACATTTCCGTGGTTGAGGGTAGGTTAAACTCTTGTATAATGGTGAAATAATTTTTATTAAATTATACAAGAATCATATAAATTAATATGACATCATATATTATCTTTTAACATTTCTTTTTTAATAATATCTTAGTATTATCCTCGTTCCGTGTGTTAATGGATTCATTTTCTTTTATATGATTTGATACATAAGTATGTTTGTTATGGATAGGATGTTTATTATTCATATTCAGACTTATATTATGTCTTTAAATATTATTTATAATCATCTAATGAAAATTATTCTTGAATGGATTACGATGGGGAATGAATCTCATCGCGTTCGTGGAGACGATAATCCGTACATATGCACGAGTGAAAATGTCATTATTTTGATATTAAAATAATATATAATTTTATGTTATATCATATATAAGGAATCATTATCATGTTATATTTTTTAGTTACATAAATTACACATCATTATTATACCCCTCTAAATAAAAATGTATTGAATAACAATTACACCACGACGTGGAGACAGTAAGTTGTACATACGCACGTATGGTGACATGTCATTCAAAGGATGGATAGAATAATGAATATGGTTGTAACATATTTATAATAACGTCACATTATATAGAAGATACTGGAGTTATTATTTTATAATGGAAACAACAGACAAAGAAGAAGTGGAAGAAGAAATGAACTTGAAAAAGGTGATGAAATATTTACATCTTCTCTGGGTTCTTCCTTTTGATTTGATAAAAAGGGATCGATAAGAAGACTTCATGACTAAATAAAGGCCTCTAGGATGAAGGGAGGACAGTTTAAAGGGTATTTCGACAGGGTATATCTGAGCCAAAATGTCTTTTAAGGTGTGAATTAGAGAGAATGGGGAGTGCCCTTTTATTAGAGGGGTGAGGGGCACCTTTGGAAAAGTTAGAAATATTATTTTATAATAAAAACATTTTCAGTTTATAATGGCTCAAAAACAAATTATTTAAAGTATAAGGTGGGTATGAGTCGAAAAACACTCAACCAATATGTTTTAAATAGGTTTGGGTCACCATATTAACTTTATCTTTTAGATTTAACTCTGAGTTAAATAGTTTGACATTTACCATGTCTCTTTGTATTTTTATATTATATGGTTAAAAAACAAAGTATATACATCCAAGAGAACCCCAAGTGGTTAATTAATTATACACCTAACATTATATAAGTATTTTGGCTGATCATTAGGTTTTTAGGAATATAATATCAATTAATAATATGATATTTTTTTTAAAAACTCTTTTTTGTCAATTTTGACACTATTGGGTATTTTGTTTTTTCTAAATTAATAACAGAATAATTACTTAGAAAACAATTCATCTAACCAACCCTAATATTGCATATTAATCTATTAAATTAGTGTAATTCAAAAAAACTCTCAAATTAAATTTATTTGGATATTTATAATATCAATTATTTTAATATTTCATTAATTAGGTAATTACTACAACATCATTCTGTCATAAATAAATTAAATTTTTTAATGTCTAAAAAATATAAACAAAATACCATTATGTAGGAAATATTATTATTTTTATAATTAATTTTTATAGTCTAATTTATCTTTTGTGTGACTCTATATTAAAAATATTTTAGTTATTAAACATTGATTTTAACTCTTTTAACCGTTCTTTGAATTAAATAATAATAAATGTCGTAATCTAAACCGAGTGGACCAAAGATGTTCATATTTTATTCCTAAGGTTTTTTTGGTCGAATTATACTTATCCAATAGAATTATTACATGTGTTATGGTAATAATAATATCATTTTTACCCTTAATTACCATATTTACTTTTAACTGTGGTAAATAAAAGTGAAAAGTTTCTATTCAACAAAAATTATTTTCATCTTATTGAAACAACTTTTACATAATGATATCAACTATGTCTCCATGACTTTTAAAATTCCTCTCATAGAAGTGGTAAAATTATGTTTCATACAAATTTGGAAATGCTCCTAGGAGGTGGGTAAAAGATGGTAAAAACATTGATAAAATTTTATATATCTAAACTTATTATAAAATGACATAAATGAATTACGTTGAACATATATAAGTATTGTGTGTCTATTTTTACCTAAAATAAATTTAAATAAAATAATTAATTATTTAAATAAAAATTTGGTTTTAAACTGTAACTCATTATTTTTCACTATTAATAAAAAATTGAAAGTTTTCAGAAAAATAAAACAAAATCACTCTAAGATAATTTTGATCTTCCGAATCCAGAAATGAAGTCCATTGGGAAAGATGAAATTTATAAAATTTCCATAAGTTGGTATTATTATTCATAACGATTAGTTTGATTGGTTTTGGTGTTTCAGAACTCGAAGTTGCATAAAACATACGATATTGTATTATTCAAAGAGAACCATACCGTAGAAGCTTGGGGTGTCACATCTGAGGGAAGTTTGTACACATATTTCCATGATCACTTATTTGAGTGTGTGGGGATCCCATAACATATAATTATTGTACCACTTGGAAGATGACCCTGTTTTATATTGTTAATTATTTGATATATGTCCTATTGTTTGTAAAACATTTTACAAATTCTTTGTAAATATATATAAATTCTTTATATAAAAATATTATTAATCCATTTTTTAAATTATTTACATTATTTGAATTTTAAATAATTATTTTTTAAATATTAATTTGAACTACCATGCCTATTTATTTAAAAGTGAAATATCTATTTGGTTAATTAATTGGTTCATCTTATTATATAATCCTTGGTGAGACCCTAGTGGGAATTGTTCTCACATCCTTCCTATTCTTTTGGGTGTTTCCATATTTACCCATAATATGTTCATGTAAGGGGAAATCTCCACATGAAGATGGTATTTTTTGTTGATCTTTGGGCTTCAACTATTGTGTTTGAGTGGACTTGTGTTGTTAACATTTGTTCAAGTACTTTTTGGTTGGACTTTAAGTTTGTTTACCTATTTTTCTTTTTGTATTGTTCTCTATATGGGGTTTTTATTTGATGGATACTGACATGTATCTCTTTATTATATTCTTTTTTCTGGAAAAACCATTCCCGTTTTCATATTGTATGAAGTTGGTAGTTAGTCGCCAACCTCTAGATATCGGGGATACCCTTCGAGCTATGTCACGACTAACCTGGCTATCAGGGTACCAAGGTATCTAGGCTGGTTTGTGTCACTATGATGAAATGTTTTATATTTCAATATTAATTCTATTAAACGAGTAAAATGGATAATTGGATGATTAATGTGAATCGTGGATATTAATCTAAGGACTTATTATTTTAGGTAATTTATTGATTTATGTAAATTAAATTTCCTTATCATTTTTCATGATTTGAATTTATAAAATTAATCTAAATTGATTTTTTATTATTAATCATACCTTTTTTAATTTTCGAATCTCATATTCCCATTCCAGTAAGGATTTGTAAGAAATGTACTTTATATTTTTTCTTGATCATATTTCTTAAGTGATCTTGGGACATTCGACCTGCTAAAATGTTCATTTGATCTTGTAAAAGATATGACTATGAAAAATCACATTTAAAATGATTGAGAAATCTTTTGGAAATTCCATATACTTAAATACCACCATTAAATCAATCTATGTTTATCACATTTAGACTATGAGTGAACTTTTTAGGGATGATTCAGGTTTCAAGCCATTTTTATCCATTCTAACCCTCCAATTAGTATTTTCAAGATATTGTTTTGTCTAAGTGTGGCGGTGAATGAACATATAGTGGAAGGGATGATATAAATTATAAGGAACAATTATGGGGGTGAAACATATGGGAATTGATAAAGGTTTAAATTCATTTTACTCTTTATTATTTTTCCCTTCTTGAATAAAATTAGGGAAAATGACAAAAAGAACCTAAATTTGTTTAAAATATAGGAATAGTTTGTGAATTAAAAGAAAAAAAAATACCATTATTAGAACTATGATTTTTATCATATGTGGATACATTGTGGATTTGAGGTTTGTTATAAGAATAATTTTTTAAAAAATATTAAAATTTTGTTTTAAAAAGAATAAAAGTAAAAAAGTAGAAAAAAATATGAGGGTGAAAAAATAATTCATTATGATGTTACGTTGATCATGAATGTACATTGATATTTAGGGAAAGTTGTTGTTACTACTTTAAAGGATATAATTTCATTAAAATTTTAATTTTTATATCACTAATTGTACTTTAAGAGAGAAACCTCCTCTATTATCCTTAATTTTTAAACATATATTTCAACCAATGTTGTGCCTCATAATCATTAGAACCCAAGAGTAAGATCCTCTTTATTTTATGTTCCTTTTGTATTTACAAATTTTTGAAAAGAGATCCTTTACAAGATTATTTAAAAGTATCATGTTCTCATGGTATGAGAACAAATTATCTTGAATTAATATCATGAATTATGAGTCAACAAATTTGAAATATAGGTAGATCAGGATTTGGAATGTTTAATAATAATTAATTAAGACACTTAAATGAATAAAAGGAGAAGTTACATCATTTTTCAAAGGAGAAAATTAAAATACTTGAATTTATTTTTTCTTTGAAAATTGAGAAATTAGATTGATATTTTAGGTATATTTTGAGAATTTTATTTGACATTATTTTATTTTATTTTAATTTCAATATTGGTAATATCGGTGCCCTCTGAATTCCTTATTGTGATTTTATTCATGAGGAAAATTAATGTTTAAGTATCGAGAATTTAAAAGAGAAAATATTTTCAATTATTTTAATTTCAATTTATATATTTTTAATCCCACAAAAGGAGTTATTTTAAGGTCTATTGTCACATTTTATGGGTTTAGAATCATTTTGAGATAAATTGTGAAAATGGCCAAATTTTGTATTTAATCAATTTTAATTTATTTATGTATTTCAGAAATAACTTTTTTTAACCTAATTTAGATTTTAAAATTAATTTTTTAGGATTAGAAACATATTTTTATTCATTTTATTCTTCTATAATCATAGATAAATCGTATATTTGGAGGCCCAAAATATTCTCACAAGTTAAGCCTCAAAATTTCTTCATATTTCAAGATATTTTTTAATCTGGGCATATAAATAATAAATTGATGCCACAATGGATCTAAAATTATAAAATGATAAAGTTAAAATATGGTGTAACAAATTTAATTTTTTTGTTCCCACATTATTCTACTGATTTTAAGGCCAAAAATACATGTGAAATCAGATTTTAAAAATTCAAATATCTTAACTAGCTGGAATAAATATTTCATCTAAATGGTATATAACATATTCTGTAGTTGGATAGAAGAAGAGTATATTTTTAGGAAGAATAAAAAATAAATATTTGAAAAAATTTCAAGAATAATCATTTCCCATATTTGGTCATTAAATGGGTCTACCATGTGAAAATATTTAGAGGAAAATAATGGGGATCCAAAATTTCAACCCTTTTCCATACAAAAATTTATATCATCTCTTTTTTAAATATTTGGCACTTTAGGTGGCCATTTTATATAGTATTTTGGTTTCCATTTCTTATAAAATATTATTATTCATTTTTATTATATTTTACTCTTCTTCTTGCTTCATTTTCATATTTTTATCTTTTGTATGTTTTTCATTCTCTTCTCATTGTAAACTCTTATACTAGTGATTAGAAGTAACTAACCTGAGGAATTTTGTGGGGGAAAAATCCATTGTTGAACCCAATTCAATTCAAATTCATGTTTATTGTTTCTTATTTTCTTAGAGTTTTTTCATGGAGATATTATTGGTTAAGCCTCCATTGTGTCTCCACTTTCCACCTAAGGCTTAACTTTCTCTTCTACAATATTCTCCCTCGATCGGGGAGAAGTATGTGTGGTATATCAATGATCATTGAGTAAATCATATATTCAAAACATGAGTATGATATTTCTTTTATGCATACCATGGACCATGTTCATTATTTTTATTTTGAACTAATAAAGAGATAATGAATTTTCACACTAGTAAATCTCTTGTGAGGATCTCCTTTATATCTAACAACATTCTGTGTGCATTCATTATATGAAAATTGAATAATATTTAAATATATAGATATATATTAATATTTCCTGAATCTTTCATACCAACTTGTTTATATTATTTTGTTTTATATTAGTTATAATATAAATAGTGATAATAGAAATATATTGTTGTAGGAGTTTCCTCCATGAGAGAAACCCTAGGTTTGCATTATATTGCATGCTTAGGTAAATAAAATATTGACAGGGGATTCTTGAAAAATAATTATTCGTTAAGGACCATTTAAAATTTGTAGATACATAAATACCACATAATTTCACTTAGGTATTTTTATTTCCTTCTGAAAATAACTTCCATAATTATGCACTAGTTAACCAATCATGAAACCATGAAAAAAAACCACTGTCAGAATGATTAAACTGATCTTTATAACTCAAAAAATGGCCATAAATAGAGTTAATAAAATTATATTAAATCAGATATATATTTTATAGGTTATAAGTTAATTAATAAATTAATCTATTTTTATTATCTAGGATATTATGTTCAAGTAAAGAACATATTCAGACATTAGGTAAGGGATCTCCCTTAACCTCCATTTTCTAGTGGGTTACACTTTCTCTCTCTAACCCAATGTATTTCTTTATTCTTCTTATTTACTTATTATAAATAGTTTTTATATTTTATTCAAACATGTATAAATTTCAATACATCCTTTTTTTGGGGAAATACGTATTTTAAAAGGTTCCCTTCTCAAATTTTCATGATAACCAAGCCCTATTAAAGGAAACGTCTCCATTTCTTACCCATTTTCTGGTACAATCAATAAACTATTTTAAGAAACAAATATTTTTATAAAATATTCCATTTTATCATAAAAATTAATTTAGTTTATTTCTTATTTTATTCAAACAATTTTTCCTTTTTCCACTTTAAATACTCTTTGATAATTTCCCTTAAACCGTAGTAATGTAGATCATTTATAAAGTTTCTTAAACACTATTTTTCAGGTATTAAACTCATTTGGACAAAATTATTCATGATATTTTTTTTATTACTATTTGTAAATTATTTATTCCTTTCTCTAATGGATGCCATTATGAAACACCATTTGGTTATGCCTTATGACATGATTACGATACCCCAATTCTTTCCATGTCTAACCCATATATTTATTCCTTATGTATGATTCTTTGTGTGGAACATATATGCATGAATACTTTATAATGGGTGCACCAAGATAGAGATCCAATTTATTTGGTAATTTTTTATAGTCTTGATATTTTATGTATGGTATTAAAAAGTAAAGTTAACCTATTATGGAGCACTATCCACCATATGATGTAGTCTTGGAAGTCATCCTTGACTCATGTTTGCTTCATGTTATATATTTCTTCCTCATTCCAATATTTCCTTGATCATATTATTACATGATATATATGTTATTCATACATATGTTTATTCATGTCACATTCCTTTTATGTTATCTTATTATGCCTTCTAACCCATGTTTAATGCTTTATTCTCATTTTTATTATGTTTTTGGTATTTTTAGCTCACCCCTTTTATCAAAGGTTTTCCTAGGTTATACTATTATGTTTTAGGGGGTCAAGAAAAGATAATAAATAAATATATTTATAAATAAATATATTATTAATTCATGTTACATTCTCTCTAATTATTTATCAAGTATTTCAAAGACACTAGACTTTCCAATCCTTCATTTGTATTAAATTTTTATTTATGGTTAAAATGTTATAATAATATGTGTACAAGGATTGGGTAATTATAATGAACACCAATAGTTACTTTTAAACCTAGTGTTTATTGATAACATATGCTCTGTGGTATGTATAATGTATGAAAGTGGAAGGCTTAGTAATTAAAAATAAACACTTTCATAGTCATATCATTGAGGGTGTTCATCTTAACATGTTTTTATCTATTATTATATTTTATATTCTAGTAAGTTAAAGGAATATTGGTTTCTATAAGATTAATATATTACTTCTTTTACCATAGTTTTGATGCTTATTGGATAAGAGGTTAAAAATTATTACACATGACTTGATGAGACTGATGTTGATATAGGAAACCACAAGTGGGAAAATGTGAATATATGTTATGTTCGTACTAATGGAAAAAAGAGTGGACCTTATTTTTTATTCATGTATTTGGTCTATAATACCATGTAGTTTATTCTAGTGTGACATGGATAAGAATGATCAGAAGAGACTAATCAACAATTAGGTGTACTTTTATGGATGTGAATTGTAGTAGTACACATATGAATAATTATGAAAGAAACATTATCAACCAAATGAAGGATGAAGAATAAGTAACAAATTTCCATTATTGAATAAGGAGTGATGAATTCTGTAAGTCAAGATGTGGATATTTTGAATTAGGTAAAAATGGGATGGTAATGGATAAGATACAAAAATTATTTTCCATATTCAAATAATGATCCCATTACTATACGATTTAACAAATATAGTGGTGATGACTACTGAATTCATTAAAATAGAGTGTTCAATTGTATTACTATTAAATGAATTTGGGGTTATAATGAGTTTTTATTTTGAAAAATATATGAATTTAGGTGGGTATAGTTGTTCTAAATATATAAAAATTGTGTCATCACTATTATGAATGGTTCTCTTGGAATTGAAATTACTCCTTTCCATTTTCCATGAATTGTTTGTTGAAGCTCAAATTCTCAAGGATTAAAGAATGGTATATGAGAGGAGAATGATCAACAATAGTTATAAAATTTTTATTTAACACCAATTTTTTTATATTTAGTCATTTTTCTAAAAAGGTACTAAAATGGTTGAAAATATATACCATGTTCTATAATATGAAGTCTAGTCATTTATATGCATCAAATAAAAAAACGAATATATCCACTTTGAGTTCATAAAAAGGGGTATTCCTGAAAGTATAGGTCGAACATAGGAGAAAATTTAGAATGGTTTTATATAATAATTGGGATATTGAAGAAGACATTCCATTCAGTGGGGTCCCATTATCTAGGATGAATTAGTGAATTGAAAGTTTTATTTCTTCTTGAGATAAATGACATAGAAATCACTATGTATTTAGTTGGAATAATAAACATGCTTCACATAGTTCTTAAAAAGGGATTATCTATGAGGTTCCTTCTATAAATCATAAGAGAATATAGAATGAAATTATATAGTAAACCATTGATATTGAACGAACATCAAACCCCAAATTGAACTAAAATAAAAAATAATAAATATAGAGTTAGTAATTGAATAATAGGGACAGTTATGGTGGGGTGAATGAAAGGTGATCTAGAAATAATTATTTATCTTGTGAATATAAGAATCATTCCATATGTAGTTCTTGAAAAAACATAAAATTTTATCATATTATTGGGTCATCAATGGAAACATGATGTAGATAAGGTAACAACACATTATGAGCATATATAGTGATTAGACTTTTATATAATGAAATTAAGTCATATGAGTTTGACTGCTTTAAGAAGTTTAAGAGTCAAAAGGGATTGACCATGTGTTGTTTAATTTATGTTCATGTGATAAGCATTGTAAAACCCTATGTGAATTAATGAAAATTATTTCATGAGAAACCTTACATTTCATGGAGGCATGATACACTATCCATAATTATAATTATAGAGTATGCTTAATTGGATTAGACCATGAGTATTCTATAATGTATTTCCTATTTATGATATCAATTTATGTGTTAATTTTCAAGAATAATCATTTCCCTTTTGGATAACAATAATTATCATATGTTGAATGAGTATAGAAAATATTTTTTATTAGATGCATGTGTTACCCTATTATGGGGAACTTTAAGGTTGTGTAAGTCTTATAACATATTACAATCTAATCACTATAGATTTCCAATTAGAATCAATGATATTTCACCATCAATTATATAGTCTCAAATTGTTGTTTCCAGTTTTAGAAATTCAACTCAAATAGAAAATATGTCTTTCATTACATATACTAGAGAATAATAGGCCCCTTTGTGTAAGTATGAGTAGTAATGTGATAATCCCAAAATGCATTTAAGAGATTATCTAAAGAATACTTCTTATCCAAGAAAAGTATTTTATGAATGATATTTTATAAAATAATATTTCAATGCATCTATATATCCATCAATGTCCACAAGGTATCAGGATAATAATTACAATGAAAATTGTATTCTAATTAAAATATATTCAATTAAAATACATGGAACATTGTTTGATTATCTATATGAATTATTTGAGGAAAATAAAATATAGTGTGGATATATCATATCCTTTATTCAAATTTCCCCATAGTGTATACAAATAAACCATTTAGAGAATACTTATATAGATTTGATGGATAACTTGAATTGTATAATTGTGGTTAGATTGTATTAAACCATAATATAAAGCCTATAAAAATATCAAGGAGTATTTTGTGGTATGTAGTACCTATAGAGATTAACTAATGAAATTTCCATGTATTTGGAATCCATTGATCTTCATTGTGAATGTAATAAATTGTGCAACAAAGAAGGCCAGAAATTCCCAAGTATATATATCTAATGAAAAATCGTAATCCCTATCTAATTAGAACTACATGTATTGAAGAGGACTTCTTAAATAACATTTATGGTTTCTCATAATTAAATTCATATGATAGTCCCCCGTAAAAGAATCACTTTTTAATGTTTTATTTTGGGAAATTTGGTCCATCATAGAAAAAACAACGTTTATTTCTCTTCAAAAGATTTTTCGATTTTGGTCCATCTTGTGAATGACATTAATTTTGGTTATATTATTCTACATGTGAGAACAAAATTGTTACCATGTAATTTTATGGGATGAAGATCTGACTTGGTCTAATGTGACCACAACTTCATTGATATCCTCCAATTATATTCTGATAAATGGAAGGGAGACACTTCAAATATTTATATGGATGAAAATCTCATCTTAATATAGATATTCAAGATCCATGTCCAAGGGAACCTTATACATCAATTCGATAATTATATGAACATGTGGAATGTGATATAGAACTAGTTTTAGTTGAAATTTTACCATTAATAATATATAGTGGATCAAGAGAACTGACTCCTATTTCTAAATGGTATAATCTTCATTTACCTATTTGATCACTTTTTGGTGAGTTTACTTTGAAATATAACTAGTTTTTTTGTATTTATACGACTATATTATAGCCTATAGTGAGGGATTATTATTCTACATCATATTTGGTAAATCCTTAAAAAATGATAAAATAGTTATGTATATGTTCATTTATTAGAGGTATAAAAATATTTATTAATATGACGCGATTATGTCCCAGGCCTTATACAACAATTATAGTCATAATTTGAGAAGCACCATCAATCTAAATTTCCTCGGTCTAAGATGTTTTTTTGGAAAAATAAAAAATACACATTAAGGAGTTCCTTTCTTGCAAGAAACTTCTCATGAGAAGGTATTTCTATTAGGAAATAATTTAATTTGTTCCATTGATTTCTTTTTAGAGAATAAAATAGATGTTGAATTAGTGATGTAAAAAATCCCACATTTCTAATTGAATAATGAATATTTTCTAACAATGATATATTAAAGTTTATATATATTAGAGATGATGTGGTTCTCCAGATGTTAGACATAGTTATATAGTTCTTATAATGTGAAATTCATAATGAGGTAGTTTTTTATGTAGGATTATTGGATATCTGCCTCTAAAATTATCCAAGTAGGATAATAAAGAATATTTTCCTTACCTACATCATTCTTCTAGAAAATAACATCACTTAACAACTTCTATAGGGATGTTATATATTGAGGACAAATTTTTTCCTTTAATAGGTGACATCAAAACTAAGGGGTTAAAAAGATGTTGTTTAATAATCAAAAAACAATCTAAAAATCTCAATACTTATAATTGGTTTGAAACATTTTAACCCCACTGACATTATAAATAATAGCTAGACCAGTCACTATATGTCATCAAATGCACCTCCCCATATTTCATAGGAATAAGACTAGTAGTGAGAGTCTAAAGGCAGTACAGTGAGGAGACTATACCCTCTTCATCAGTATAAAATATAAAGGAAGAAATCATAAATAAAAAAGTGGAATAAAATTTAAATAGAGTAGTGTAGAATTAAAATAAATGATAAAATGGAAAAAACAATTACACAACCATTATTTTCCGCTAGTGAAAGTAGTAACCATATAGAAGGTGATACAGTAAACAATTCGTAATAACAGTAAAAATTCCAAAGTTTATCTCTATAATCATCCTGATCGTCAACACATTTCTGTTCTCATAAGATCCTATATCCAATTGTATTATAAGATCCATGATCCTGAACTTGAAACCATGTTGTCTAATTAGGTACTAAATGATTTTTGAATTGGGTGTGCGATAACATCAGTATTCCACCACCAATGGAGTCTAATTATATCGAGTATATGATTATAAAATAAAATAGTGTATTGGTACATCAATAATACAGTATGTAAATATATGTAAAAAAGTTAGGCTCGGTTTCCCCAAATGACACTCAATCGACAATACATGTTTCAACATTAGAATAAATAACTTTTCGGATGACTCACCATATATATAGTAATATTTTTATATATAGTTTTATTTATATATATATATATACTGTATAGTTGATAACATATATATACACCGATATACACATCATGCTATCTGGGACCTGAGGTGTAACTCAGGAGTCCATGAAAAATTATAAGATTCTCATATTTTAAATAAGGGTCTTCATACCCCTCTGTCTCATATAATTGTGAGAAACATCATTCCTGTGAATCATTAATAATGGACACCATTCCTGAGTATCACAAATAAGGGACACCATCCCTATCTATCACAAATAATGGATGCTATACTCAGCTATAACAAATGAGGGACAATATGCCTGATATCACGAATAAGGGATGAAATATTTGTGTATCATAAAAAAGGTTACCATTCCCTTGTATCACAAATACTAAAAAAAGTAAATTTTTAAGGTCGTGTAAGTGTTCATGCCATGGTATTTTAAAAACTTATACCCAAACTCACCTAGATACTGGTTTGGTCACACGAAGGTCACAGTTAGTAGGAATAAAAAATAAATATTTGTTTCACAATCCATGAGAATATCTATTTCATTCTTCCATAAAAATATAAGTAAAAATGGGGGCCATGTTAGGTAGCATGGAGTATTAGTAGTATGCAGTATGTCCCGGAGATGATGGATGCAATTTCCATGTATCTGGCATCCATGAAACCTTGATGCTAATTTCATGTGATCATGAACCAAATGGAGACAAAAATATCCAAGTATATATATCTAGTGAAAGAGCTTTGTCCCTATCTTATTTTCATTTTAGAATCGAAGTGGACTTCATAGATGATTTTTAAGGTGTAGAACCCATGGTTTCAAGTAAGTAACAATTATATTATTATTTTTATATATGTAAAGTTTATGGATGATTTTTGGGAGAGTTTCAAGAAAGTTTGGATTTCTTTAGGGGATTTACTAAAGTTGCATGGTTGGTGCATGGTTTGGGAAAACATTGAGATACCTATAAGAAACTGTGCATAATTAGGAAGGGGCTAAAGGGAAGGTGCACGAGAAGGTGCGCGGTTTATCTAACCTGTGCGGACCCCTATGAGAAACTATGAACCTTAAGATAGTGGTCTTTGGCATGGCTGGTGAATATTTTGGAAATTTTGTGATCTATCCATGCAAGGTTCAACCCTTAGGCAGTGGCTAGCGCATGTTAGTTCATGGTTTCCCAAACCATTTGACTAATCATTCACTGTTTAATAGTTAGATCCTTAAATTGAGGATCTAACATGTTTTCACATATAAGCCCCTCTTTTTTCCTCCCATGTGGTCATAACTTGATATTCTATCTTCCCAAAGGCTAAGAAAGCCTCTCACATCAATACAGAGGTGATCTTAAGGATTATCATGGTGATTGAAAGTTGTACTCTCAGGGTAAGTGATCATTCTTGGTTTTTCTTGGTATCTTTTCTTACATCCACTAATATATCTCTCTTGGTTTCTTAGATATATGTCCTATGTCGATAGATAAAAGATATTTTGTGCTACATATGACTATATTTTTCTTTTTTGATGATAGGGGAGGAGATCTAAGCTTGGTTTTTTGAAGTTTTAACCCATTTTCAGGTATGTTTTTCATGTCGTTCTTTGTTTTCATCATAATTCTCGAGGTAGGTGGCTTCACTCACTACTCCTCTATTTTTAACTTGAATTATAAGTTTCAAATTTATTATTTTTATTAAATTGGTTGTGAAATTCATGTGAATTTATTTTTGGAAAACCTCTTTAGTGACAGTTTTTGGAATTTTGTAAATTGGGCATTTTGTGGAATGTGAAATTGGTAACATTATTTTATAATGATGATTTTAAAATGATTTTTTGGTTTTGTTTCAGGGGAAAATGTTTTCAATAAAGGGTCTATTTTATTAAAATGTGGTGTTTTAATGGTTTTCAATAAAATTATGGTTTTATTGAAAAGGTGGAAATGATTATTTTGGAATTGGGTTGTGGCATAATGGTTGTGTGTGTTCATGTGAATTTGGGGTGGATAAGGGTAAGGAGTTTCCCCCAAAATTATTGGTATAGATAAGGGTCAGGGATCTGCTCTATCAAATGGTTCATGAAGAGATAGCTTGGTGAAAGTTTGACTCACCCCTCATGAATATAGGGAGGTCCATGTTGCACGCATAGTTGGATGTGTGGATATGTGTAATGGAATGAACTATTACAAAATAGAACTTGTGAAATAGTTTTAAAGCATTTTAGGATTCTTTACTTGGTAATTATTGTTGTTTAGGAAAAAAAATTACTTTGGAACTTGTTTATATTCTATCATAAACTGTTTTAGAAACTTTTTTATATAAAAATATTTTATATAATAGTGATAACATGTTCTATCCTAGTGGAATGAGTAGGGAATTAATTTGGGGAAATCCTTATGAGTTTTATTACTCACACCTTCTTTTGAAATTTGGTTCTTCTGTAGATTTTGTTTATTGAGAGATGGGTAAAGGTAAATTATCCCTCATCTTTAGTGGTATTTTGAATACTTGGGTTGTTTTTGGAGTTGGATCATGGATCATATTTAGAGCTTGGAGTTATCATTGGTGCTTTGATTTTTTTTCTTTTACTTTTTACTTTTTTGTTTTATAGCCCTCCATTGTGGTACTCTTTGTAGTTTGTATTGATATAAATGGAATGATGAATTTTCTTCATTTTTATCATGCATCATGTAATTGTTTATTTGTTTATGGTTGTTTGGTCATTTTCTTATTTTCAAAGGTAAAATCATCTCCCAATTTTATATGACACCCTTGGAATTAATTCCCAAACATTGGCATACTGGGTATTTCTATTTAGGCCAAGTAATGTTCCTCAACCTTATCAAGGCAATGAGAAGGAGAGGGATGGTACAAGTGTTATCATCTTGGTCCCAAAAAATATTTCTATGTAATAAGTGGTCTTTGATGATATTGTTTGTCGGTCTCGGTGTTTACAATTCAATCTGGTTATTCTTATGTTGGGATCATAGAAAGGAGTTGGAATTTTGGGACTTGAAATGTATAGCATAAAAAGATGTAGCTATCCTTTTTGTACTGAACATAAAGTTACCAGGGAGATGGGTACATAAGTGTTTTATAGAAACTTATAGGATTCAGAATCACATTGTTATGGTTTTACCCAATGTTGTGAACATGACATACATTGTAGAAATGACTTCCCACTAAGAGTGAATATTTCATTATGAGTAATGATAGATGATTTTTTGAAAAAGTGTTAATTTTTTAAAATGGTTGTAGTTGTTCTCAAATGTGTGATTTTGAAAAAGGTAATGATTTTTGTATTTTTAAAATGATTTTATTTTCAAAATAATGGTAAAAATTTCACAAATGGTTTATTGTGGAAAATGTTGAATTTTGGAAAACCTTCTTGTAATAGTGTGATGCAGTAGAATTTAAAATTTGTTAATCCTTTTGTTGAAAAAGAGTAAGACTTATGACTATGTTGTGTTTATACACAATGTAACCTAGTAGGAATTGTAGAAACTAACTAGAAGAAGCTAATGTGAATGTGGTTTCACCTAACCCACATGTGAACCAACAGTTGGATCAGAGTATAAAACTTGATTTTTAGGATATGGATACGGGGATTTAGAGGGATGATCTAGGGAATGTGAATCACTCTGTACAGTTCCACAATAATAATCATCCCATCATTAGGGGTGATTAAGTACTAGAAAAGGAATAGTTGTGGCTAAAAAGGTTGAATTGTGTCTTTGATTTCATTATAACACCATCAAAGTTGAAATTCAAGATGTTAACTTATATACTAGAGGATCTTGCATGCCAGCGGTGGGATTTAGTTTTTCAAGCTAAATTATACCCCGAACTTACATTGAAGGATTTTAAGTATTTTCTTGACAAAAAATTCTACCCTTATACATTCAAAATTAAAATCATGATTTACTTATTCATATTGAAAAAGTAAATTATTTATGTCATGGAGTATGTGGATAAATTTAGGAATTTAGTTTGGTTTCCACATCAAGTTTCTTCTACTGTGTCCTTAGAGCCACAAATATTTTAATCGAGGTTATGGTAAGTGATTATCTAAAATATTATTATGCTTTGTATTATGGAATATATATATATGGTCAATAGAGATAGAGTAACTAAAAGTTACATCTCAAGAGGTATGGGAGGAGGATGTATGTTGATACCCATGGGAAATGGTGGGAACTCTAATGCTAGGTGCAGGAAGAAGTGGGAAACCTATTTCCAAGGTGGTAGTATGACTCGAGATCAAACTATGGGATCTATGAATCATCCTCCAAAACTAAAGAGCGAGACCTGATTTATTCAATGTGAATATTTTTAACACATGAATCAAGAGTCTATGGAACCACCTAGAGCATGCCACAACTGTAATCAAATGGAATATCATATGTGTTATTGTCATATGAATCATCCTCCAAAACCAAAGAGCGAGACCTGATTTATTCAATGTGAATATTTTTAACACATGAATCAAGAGTCTATGGAACCACCTAGAGCATGCCACAACTATAATCAAATGGAATATCATAAGTGTTATTGTCATAGTGCTATGAGGTTCAGTGCTTGTGGAAATTCTCAATAATTAAAGACATTGTATGATTCAAATTTGTCATTGTTTAAAAATTAGTCTCATAAATATAAATGTTATATCCATGGTGATTCTAGGAATTCCATGACTTATAGACAATGTAAATCTCAATAAATCAATTGAGAACAAAGTGTTGCAATGAATCTATTATATGGAGTTGACCATGTTATTATGGATGATCAGTGTTGATCATCAACAGTGAGAGGTATGATTCTTTTGAATTATACCCTTATACAATCATTGTATGATATAGGTGCATCACATTTTTTTATTTATTGTCATGTTGTTTCTTTTTTTCATTTAAATGTTGATATGATGCATTACGTGTCAAGAATTGAAACTTCTTTTAGTCAAAGAGAATGTCAGGATTTTGTGTGTAGATCATGATCTATAATTATTGATAGAGATGAGTATAAATTATATTTATCTATGATTAATATGTCATTATATGTCATAATTATGTGTATGGATTGGTTAACAATGTTCAAAATTTACAAAGATTGTTATACATGAAGTGTCATTTTTATGACTGAATATGGAGTCAAGCATCTCTTTAGAAAAGAAGGACATGTAAATGAAACTACAATGTGCTTGTTGGAACCAGTAGTTGGAACTATCTAATAATAGTTGGTATGATTGTCATTGGCATCAATTTATGAGATCGAGAATAACAGTTTTTTGGTAGTGGTTGACCTGTTTTCTGTTGTGTTTCTTAAAACATTTACCCGACTTCCACTTATGAGAAAAGTGGAATTTATGATTGATCTCCTTCTAGGGACCAATCTTTTTTCCCTTCCATTTTATCAAATAAAACCAACATAATTAAGAGAATAAAAAGTTAATTTGGTAAAGCTCTGAAGAAAATGTTTCATTCTGCCGAGCATATCGTTGTGGGAAGCCCGAGTCTTGTTTTTGAGAATAGTGGATGGAAATATTTGGCTATGTGTGGATTATCATAATAATAAGAAATTTATAATAAAGAAAATATGTCCAATTACATTAATTTATGATCTATTCTATCAATTTTAGTGATCTTTTTGGTTATACAAAATTAACTTGCAGTCAGGATATCACCAATTACGTGTGAGAAAATAGGATTTTCCAAAAAAATAGTTATTAGAGGTATATATGGACATTATGAATAGGTTTCAATGCATTTGGGTCTTATGAATTCACCAAATATCTTTATGTAATTGATGAATCAGATAATTCAGTGGTATTCAAGGAAAAGGGAGGACTATGAGAAACACTTGGCAATAGTGTTCGGAATATTGAGAGATCATCATGTATATTCCAAATTATCAAAGTATGATTTTTTGAAACAAACTCTATGTTTTCTTCTCTATGTAAATTATTAAAAAGGTGTTTGTTTGGATCAAAAAAATTTAGAGGTTGTTATGCCATGGAAACCACCAAATAACGTGTTTGAGATAAAAATATTTCTTGGCCTAGCTGGTGATTACTTAGGATTTGTTCAAGAATTTTTATGACTATCATCACTTATGATATCTTTGATTAAAAACAACATTCTATCCTAATTGAATGTCGAATTCATGAAATATTATAGAGATATAAAATTTCACCTTACGTCAGCCCTAATCATTATTTTTATGGAATCATTGCAAGGGTATGTGGTGTATTTTGATGCTTTGGGATATGGGTTGGGATATATTCTTATACCAATAGATAAAGTTTTTTTTTATTGATAAAGAATTTTAAGAGGGCATGAGATTAATTACAAAACACATGATTTGGAGTTAGCAGCTGTAGTCCATGCTTTGAAGGCTTGACATAATTATCTATTTAGTGTAAATTTTATAATGTTTATGGATCATAATAGATTGAATAATATTTTCTCAAAAAGGTTTTAGAACCATAGAAAAATAATATGAATGGAGTATCTCCAGATATTTGACATTGACTTGATGTATAATCAATAAATAGGTAATTATGAGGTATATTCCATAAGTAGAATGTCACATGCTCAGTTGGAAAAAGAAGGTTTAGATCAGTGGAAGTTGATATCAGGGTAGAAAACATGAACTTAGAATGATATAAACGATGTGATGTTTTGATTTTCATTTCAGTTTCTTTGGTTATTGATTTTATTAAGATTTTTAAAGAGGCACAGACATCTGACTCAGAATGGTATAGATGAGAACCTACTCACTGTTAACCAGACTTCGCCTCTGGAAATTCATCATGCCTGCTCGGGTTCGAGGAACCTAAGCTGAACGCCTGAAGTCGGTACCCTCATCATGTTGAGGGCACACTGCCGCACGAGTATGGCGGCGATTCTTGATAGGATCCCTTGGGAAGAACTCATGTTTTCTTTAATTAAGTCCCTAAGGGAGCTGCTCATTCACCTCCCCATAATAAGGGAGCGAATGGTGATTGTGTTCGAGGGATAATGACCCGAAATGGTTGGAGATGGTGGTTAACACCGCCTGCTTCATGATCACTGGTCGTCGTTGTCCAGACGACCGTTGTGAGTTGTTCACTTGTAGGGATTGTTGGGCAGCCTACAGAGTTGGAATGGTACCGTGTTGACGGTACTCCTTAACAATTGCATTTGATACCCAGCGTTGAAGACGCAGAGTAGGTGATGTCGTCCTCTGAGTGGACGATGATCAACAAGGAGTAGCAGCAGTTGTATTCTCAGTAGCGTTATTCACAGGTGTGAACTTTAGAGCAGCCATTTCTCAGAAGGCATAAAATCTTGGAAAAGAGTTCCATTTTTGAAATAACAGACATAATCAAGATAAATTCATCCACTACAGCTTTTGGATGAGCACATATGTCAATGATTGTTTTGTTGGCCCTCTCATTGAGTTTTTAAATAGGGGCCCGAAAAATAAGCAAAACATTATTTTAACTTGGTTAAGGATTCACGTTAGGTTCACCATTTTTTATTCCCCTCTGGAATTGGGGATGATCTCATTGATTTAAGATTCAAACATTCCAAGAGGTTTTTAACGGCTTTGTTCGTAGAACTATAAACATTCAATTATTACATATCCATTTGAACCTACTTTCCAAAGGTAGGCGCTCATTAGTAGTGGATTGATGAGGCTTAGGAATTTGCATTGGTCGAGAGGATGGGAGGTCAGACTCATAACACCTTTTTTAGGGGAATTATTGTCTACTCTAGGACTCTCTTTATAGATTTAAGTTATGTTTGTGAATCCTTATTACATTACCAAGTATAAAATGATTTTTCCTTTATATCTGACAATAAATGATTGATATGTAGTAAATTTAGAGAATCTTTTATATGTATTCAAGGTTCTTCATTGATAGAAAATCATCTGTATTTTATAGAGATTCTTATTCAATGGTATCCTTTGACACATAAAAGTTTCTTGGTCATTATGATGACCATAGTGGTTTTAAAGCCACTCAGTGGGGCACTTGAAGTTTATTGTCATTCAGAAGGACATGGATTATTTCAAAGTTGGGATTGTACCCGCAGATGGGCTGCCTACGTATCCTTTATTTTGGAAAAGGAATCCGAACCCACGTAGTTCAATTAAGGGAGTATGATGTTTATGATTGATGGCTCAAAGAAAGATTTCATAATTAATTTTACACTCTAAGCTCACGTGAGTCATGCTCCATGTGAGAAACAAGAGGTATTGGTAAAGCCAGAAAATTGTGCCATGAAAGATGAAATCATAAGAAATGAGGATTATGATTTACTTCAGGGAATAAATCTAGGAACAGGGTCCATAAAGGTATATGTGCTTCATGGAGATTTGGAAACTCTAATCTTGGGGCTTACTCCTAAGGAAGATTCCCAAGTTAGGAGGGGACATATGATTGGGTTTTATTCCTGAGAAGGAAGTCCAGATCAAAAGTAAATTAGGACTGGTTAAGAGAGATTAAGGCTGGGGCTTACTCCTGAGAATAAGGCCCAGGTTCAGGGACATGAAAAATTAAGGGACATGGGGTTTACTCCTAAAAATAATTCCCATATTTGAGACTGGGGCTTACTCCTAAAAAGGAATCCCAGGTTATGATAATTATGGTTGGGGAATACTCCTAATGAGGATGCCCATATTTGGGAATATTAAGATTGGGGCTTACTCCTAAGGAGGATTCCCAGATTTGAGAATTATGACTGGGGATTATTCCTGAAAAGAAGGCCCATATTTGAGACTGGGGCTTACTCCTAAAAAGGAAGCCCGGGTTAAGGGGTTCTCTCATCTTAAAGGATGCGGTTGGATGAATGAAATCTCAATCTTTAGTGACATAAGTATTTTATGAATCACTATGATTTTAAGATATTCTCCACATAATTCCTTTCAGATAAGGAAGTCAATCAAGAAAACATTAAATAAATGTCTTTGAAGAATGTCTTGAAGGCTGAATCTTGAATAGGAGGGGTGGAATGGTATAAGAGGAGTTAAATGGTCAAGAAGGGCACCCAAAAAGGTAGGGGCGCGCAAGTACTGGCAGGCGCACAGGTACTGTGTGGGCGTGCAAGTCCTAGTCGCACAGGTATACCTGCGCGACACATGGGTACTTGCGCGATTGTTAACCAATTGGGTAACACTTTGGAGATCCTTGACCAAAGCCTTTATAATCATCCTGATGTACTTCCAGAAGAGGGGCGCACAAGTTTTGGTGAAGAAGTAGGGCGGCACGCAAGTGTGTTCATTTCCCTTAAGGGTAAAACACCTTAGGTGCGCTAGTGTTAGTGAATTATAACACTTATACCTTACTCCTCTTGTTTAGACCTTCCATTCTAGGTAAAGAATTACCTTAGAAGTGTTCGGAAGACCTGAAGAAGAAACATGAGTGTTCAGAGCACTGTATCTGAATTCTGGAAAAATTCCTCTCGAAATGGGGGGCCCACAGGGTCTATTTATAGGCTGAAGAAGACCCCGGGCGGATATCACTTAGGTCGTGCAAGTCACTTGCGCGACCATTAAGCGGCATGCAAGTATAATTGCATGACAGTAAGGGAACCTACGCGGCGCATGTGAATTTGAAGCCTTGTTCATGCCTTTGTCAATTTTTGATGTTTTCTTCAAAGGCTGAATCAATTTGTGCTAAGTCATTTCCCTTTCCATTTTTTTAGACAATGTGACGAAAAAGAGCATCAACAAAAGTTCTCCATCAGAGTTGGATCCAGAAGAAATGAGGATGTGAATCTGAGGAAAAGAAGAAAACCAAAGGGAAAGAGGCGCACAAGTATTCACCACACAACCATCATCGCGCAGGTGCAAGTCGCGCAGGGCTGGAGCGCGCCAACTGTAGGCGCGTAGGTGGGTAGCCTGGCCTTTAAATATGCAATCATTTATCGCGCATAGCACCTGAAGTCCAGATTTTCGAGCTCTCGCCGCAGAGAACTCCTTCGTCGCGCAAGTTGCTCGTTCTTCCGCTTTTTTTTCTGTCGCGTTGTTGTCAATGTAATAGGACTTGCGCGGTGATACTTGCGCGCCAAAAACTTGTGCGGCACATTAACACTTGCGCGACACATTAACACTTGTGCGACACATCCATAATTGCGTGCCTTAATGCCTTTTCCATTTTTCTGAATTCCTTCACTAATTTTATGAAAAATCAACTTACTTAAGAGTTAATTATTCAAATTTTGTGCAGAATCAAAGGCTCTTAGGATAATTGGAATAGCTGATGAACTGGCAAGAAAACATCTTGATGACATGATGGAAATCATTGGCCACTATTATTATACCATCAAAGATAGCACTCTTCTGGATTTGGCCAAATATCTGAAGAAATATCATCGCGACTTCCCCAAAATAATTTATCTGCCTTTGTATGGCTATGGTCATCTGCGAGAAGTCACTATTCTAGAAGTAAACAACTATCTCCCATTTTCTAGGATTCAAAATTATACCAACTTTGCTTCAGAAAATATCTCATGTGGAGGAGGATTTATAAATGCTGGAACAGTGGAGAAAGCTCACATGATGCATCATAGCCATTGTACGCCAGATTTAAAACCTCATGCGCTTGAGCTGCAACCACATTTTTATCTTCCAATCTTTCTAAATGCTTAGATAGATCAATCCAAAGGCTGGAAGAAAAGTTGGGACTTCTGTCTTGGGGGAGGTGTGAATCCAACTTAGATTTGGGCATAATGGGTGTGACAAAACTGTGCAAAGTTTGTCAAGGATCTAAAAGGAGTTACGATATACGAAGATGTTTGGGTTGGGCAAACATATGTTTACAAACATGATAACTTCGTGTCGTAGATACTCAGCCACTGGAGCCCAGAAACTAATTCATTCCATATGAATCATGGAGAAGTAGGTATCAGTCTGTGGGATGTCCACATGATCTCAGGGTCTCCAATTTTAGGAAACATGTATGATGAATTCATTCCTCCCAAGGTGACTTGGAATGATTCCGAGAAGACTCCTTCTTTAACTCAGGAATTATTTAAAATCTTCCATAGGCTCAAGAGTTCAGAGACCTTGATAACTCATTCAACAAAGGATATTCATCTGGAGGAGTGGATGAATATATTTCTTATTGATAAGAAAGAGATGGAGCCAAAGGAGAAGGAGTCGATGGAGAAAAGATCCAAGAAAAAAATCCAAGGATAATAGGTCCACTCATCCTACCACCTGCCCAAAACCTGAGAAGAGAGGTGCTCCTGGCACATTCTGGCCAACTCTAGAAGCAGGAGTGTTTGAGAAATGGGGATATGAGGTGAATCAAAGGATCCCAAAGAAGACTCGCCTGGCAGGCTTCTTGGCTTTGTGGCTCAGCGTTTATCTCTTGCCAGTCAGGGATTTGAAGGGGGGCATCAGTCCAGGGACCTTCATCATTGCGGCAAAGTTGGCTGAGGGAAAAATGGTTGGGTTGGCTACCCCCATTATAGCAAAGATTCATAGGAGTTTACTTCATGTCATCATGTGTAAATCTTCTTTAAGAATAGTGGGACCATTCCATGTTTCTTGGGGATGGATCGCTACTCACATCAGGACTTACAATGTAAAGAATGGATTACAAATTCCTGGAAGTTCTTTCAGGCTGTCAGTGCAAGAATTATATGGAGTTTCTCCATTAGATGTTAATGCCTATGACATGAATGTGAGGCTAAGAATGTTTAAGGAATTCAACTTCTTTCCCTATGGAAATCCGCCAACTGGGCAGTTTGTTAATGATGGAACAACCCATTTGGATTTGAGGGCATACATGCTAGGTTGTAGAGATGGTGTGCTAGTTTCCAGGATTGAAGGAGAAATTATATGTGAGGCCTATGCTCCATGTAGATTTTCACGTCAATTCAAGTGTTCACAACAGATTTATGTATCTCCCCCAGTACATGTCAGGTTAGAGCAACATCCGATGGTTGCTCGGCAACTGCGGCTGCTGACGTCAAGGGAGAAGACTGGGGAGGTATTTCATCTACCAGTTGAAAAAGCGGCACATAACTTGACTACATATTATGTCGAGCATGGGATAACATCATACCCCAAAGGGGTGCTGAATCACCCAGTTTATCAGGTGGTAAAAAGGAAGAGGACTGTAGAGAAAGAAACCCTTCCTCATGAAGGTGATGCTTCCCCACCTAAAGCTGATTCGCCATATTCCTCCTCTAGGACTGGTTCACCGGATTCCCATGATGGGGATAATGAGGCACAACAAGTGGAAACACGGCCTCGTGCCTGATATAATCCTCCGGTTAGAATCGAGAGACCTACTCCATCAACTCCTTGTGAGTTACTTCATTTTGGTAATTTAATCGCTACTACTTTATAAAGCAATAAGTCTTATTTTCTTATACTTTATCTGCAGTTGTAGGAGCCCAGAAGAAACTGAAATCAATGATTGTAGGACCTTCCCCGTAGCCTTCGTATCTAAGACTAGAGGCTGTCCAATTATGGCAGAGTTTATACTATGGTACTGAGACTGCCTAGCTGGATTTGTGTGAGGGCCTTAAACTTCCTAGAATAGTGAATCTTTTGGCTTCTACAGATATCCAATACGAGGATAACCCTAATGAAGTGTTGGACTATATCATAGAGATGGAAATGCTCATATATTCCACTGATGAGTTTGTTCCTATCACTAGGCAGGTGATGGAAATGATTGATCATGGCGCCGCTGAGGGGGCTAGTGGTTCTGGAGATGTGGTGTGGCATGATTATGTGGCTCCTGAAGATGTAAGTTTTCTTTCCTTATTTTCATTGCAACATGATTCCAGTCAAAGCTTTGTTACTTAAGGAAGTTATTTTCTTCATCTTGTAGCTTGCAAAGAATGGAACTGAGATTTCTTCACCACAGTATAGACCTGGTGGTACTACCATCAGGGCTGTTGCTGAATCTCCTCACGAATCAGGCGAGATATCTCCAGGCTAGTAGGCCATGGATGAGGAGTTGCACATGGATTTCCCCTCTCCCATCCAGGTACCTATAATGGATACTGCCGATACTCCCAAAAAACCAAAGAAATAAAGGCAACAAAGGAGGAATTCCACAGCTAAATGCTTCATTAGCAGCGGTAAGTCCTTCGGGTAATCGTGAGTCTATAACCATAACAAGGTTGCTCATATTTCTGGGGATTTTAGGGGCTTCATCAATTTACCCTCTCAGGGAAAGGACTAATCCTCCTTTGAGGACCACGGAGGGTGCTGTGGAACAAATGCTAATTCAGGATGACTTGGCTGCTTCTGAGAAAAAAGCCAACATCTATTCCCAGTACTGCTCCTACTGCTATTACAAATAGAAAAGAACCTACACCAGAATCATTGTCACCCGCAGCAACTGAATCTGCCATCCTTCCTAAAGAAGCTGTCCAGGGTCAGGGGCCGCATAATGAGGGTTTCCAAGAAGACATATCAAATGCTCCCACTGGTGAGACTAACCAGGATTCTGAAATATCATTGGATGAAATGATGAATCGTGGCATGTCTTTTGAAGAATTTTATGATCATGCTAGGTTATCATGTGATTTAGAAGACCTTGGGTGTGAGTGTTATCCTTTTCTTAGTAAATTTTCTTATAATTTACACTTCTAATCATGACTGAAAACAATATGCAGTTCCATCCATAGAAGCTGCTGAACAGCTAATCCCTGAAGAGGGTGTGGACATTGATGTCAACCCTACCATTGTAGAAACATTAGCTCAAGTGGAGATAAATCCAATAAACCCTCCTGAGAACCATCTTGAAGATCCTTTTGAAACTGGGAAAGATGGGGAGGAGTCTTCTCAAGCTACTGATCTACTGTTATGTAATGATTGGACTGAGTTTTCAAGATAGACAACCGACATCCATTGTTCTATGAAACTAACCATACTTTTAATTATTCAAACAGGGTTATCAACTTCAATGGTTATGACTGGAGGTTAGGTCTCAAATTCTACCCAAACAGCAGTAGAAGGTGAAGCAACCAGGGTCAGGGGGGAAGAAGCAGAACATGGCACTTCCTTAAGTTCCTTAATCCCAGATTACATGCCCCCCTGTGATGATGATGTTGAATCAGACCCAGAGGTGCTTAAGGCGCTCAGCTTTTCATGATGCAAGGCATGGAACAACATATGGAAAATTATATCTGATGTGCCATTAGAAGATCTATCATCGAAGATCCCTCTATTTTCATCCTAGTTCATCATGCTAGGACTTGGCGGTTTTGGATAACAAGAGATCCATACCGCAGTGAAACATGTCATCTTCAGGAGGGAGCAGGAGAAAAAAGTGTCTTGAAGATCTGACCTGGGTGAAACTATCAGTCAACATCGGTGAATTTGAGGCTATGGTATCCCGAGCTGAGGCTGACTATGCTGCCAAGATGAAGGAGCTGAAGCATAAGATCAAAGAAAAAGTCATCCAAAAGATGCACCTTCAGCAACAGTTAGATGTTGTTTCTGGGGAACTTGACCAACTCAATAATTCACTGGAGGGAGTTCAAACGAATGGTATGAAGACCATTGAGGATTCCAAGAAAGCACTCCATTAGGCTGAAATGAGTGATGTTGGTCGAGTGCATGAGCTTAAAGTGGCTTCTGATGAAGCTCGGGATGCGGTTCATCAAGTGAAGACTTATGTCGACAGCCTTTTGTAATTTCCTGAAAAAAAGAGAAGAGACTCTAATCTTTGGATGTCCTTCTAATTCTTGTGCATGAATGGAGAGAATGATTTCCTCTTCAATCACTTGTGCACGTATTTTTCTGCTACCTGCTTTAAATTTTACCAAATTCAATGGGACTAGTAATCATAGTTTTATTTTTACTAGTATTATTAGAAATAACCATACAAACTTTGAATCTTTTAATTGCTCAATATTACAAAAATCATACAAAATATATGTTTAGTGATCTGGAACTTGACTTTTATTCTAAGTTCCTTTGTCTTTTGTGGGATGTTTAAAGTCATGCACATCGGACATAAAGAGGCTAATGTTTAAGGTCGAAATAGCTTTGACTGAATTGATTAAAATTGACTCAATTCCTTGAAAAATTATCTAAAAACATATTACCATACTCAAGTATGAGGGAAAATATGTAAACTATGACTTAAGAATATTTGAATCAGAGGAATGATATGAAAAAGAGCTAAAAGGAATTATAAGAAGTAGTTCCCAAGAATGAAGTTACCATTATTTAACAAACCCGTTAGGGGGTTGAATTATGAAGGGCCACCTAAGGGAATTGGCTGCATAGACAAATAAATAGCATCTTTTGGCTAACAGGTCCGTTATGTAGACTACTTATGCAAGGACACCTAAGGGCACGTGCTGCATAGTCAGGCAACAGAACTCTCAGAAATTTACTTTCATAGTGCTAAATGCCAGTGAATGTTTATGGAGATTCAAATTTTCCAAAGTATAGAGTTTGCTGTATGGAAAGAGGTACTAGAATATGGAGAAGATATTTCCAAACAAGATTATCAAAGAACTGGATGGATATAACTCCTACGAAGGTCTTCCCTAAACGTAGGGAAGGAGAATATAAACCATAGACTTGAATACTTTCAGATCCTGAAAAAGGATATGGGACAAATATGTTAAGGATGGCCATTTTTTGGATCCCTACATATTGTCATTTAATACAAAAATAGACAAAAGAGGCTTTTTTCCCATGAATGAAGTTACCAGTATCCGAAAAATCTGTTTGGGGGTTGAATTATGCATGGCCACCTAAGGGCATTAGCTGCATAGTCAAATAATAGTATCTTTTGGCTGACAAATCTGTTATGGAGACTCTTTATTCAAGACCGCCTAAGGGCATGTATTTCATAGTCAGGAAATATAATTCTCAGAAGTTTGAAATTTTTGTGACTAGAAGTCAAGAAAATGGTTATGAAGAGCTAAAAATATATAAGGTTAGGATTATGACACATAAAGATGGGTATTTTCCAATGTATATAGAGATGAAAAAATCAATACTAACCATAATCATTTTGTGGTTGGGTCCTGAATGGAAATGTTGGACTTCACTACGTATCCCATAAAGATAGGAATCAAGCCATACGAAGTTCTTGAACTACAGTTTAACGTCATGTGGGACAAAAGGATTGGAGATCTTAGTTTAGGGTCATAGAGATTGGACCATTATAAAAAATACACAATGTCTGTTTTCATGGGGAATTTTCAGCCAGGGGACTGAAAGACGAATTTGGGGTTAGGGCCAAAATACTTGGGGCTGGATTCGAGGGACACTCGAACGTTCCTATGTATCCCATAAGGATGCGAATCAAGCCCATGTAGTTCTAGAACTACCCTCTGTACAAATTTGGTTCGTACATGTGAAGGGTGAAAGGGGACCTTAGTGAAATGATGGTTTGACCCAAGATAAAAGATTCGGGCATTGCCATGTATGCACATAGTCTTTGAAATGAATCATGATTGAAAATCAATGTAAATAATGATTCCCTCTCAGGTGAGGGTATCAAAGAATATTATATTTTATTGTCATACTGGACAAAAGTGTTGTATAGTATAACGTTGTATAGCAAGGAAAAAAGTGAACCACTGTAAAAATATCGATTCTAGGGGCGGTTTCATGAATCAACATCGTATGAGATGGAGGTGAACCGATGTGAAGAGATTGGTTTTGGTTTTTAACTTTGAGAGGTTGCCTACGTACCCATCCTAGAAGGAAAGGATAAAAGTATGCGTAGTTCAATTAACGAATGAATTAGTGATCAAGTTGTTCTTGGGGACAATGATCTAAAAAATATTTTTGGGACTTACAATTGGTTAGTAGCCCAGAGAGAGTGTTATGGTTGAAGTTTTCTCAAATCTCGCGTGAGTCATACTCAGTTTGAGAAACAAGAGGTAGCAACAACCTTAATGATGCACAGTTTAATGTCATGTAGGAAATATGAAGGGACTATGCAGTTTAAAGTCTTGCAGTTAGGACTACTGGTGCTGCATAGTTTAGTGTCATGTATCAGGGACACAATATAGTTTAACATCATTTTGGAATTATTAAAGGACTTTGGGTACAGTTTAGCGTCATGTAGTTAGGACGATGGGGACAATACAGTTTAATGTCATGTTGCACAAAAAAAGGATTGTGCAGTTTAATGTCATGCAATGAGGAAAAAAGAGTACACCATTCAACATCATGTTAGACGTATTAGGGACATTTTCACAGTTTAACGTCATGTTGGACGTATGTGCCAACAGTTTAAGGTCGTATTCATAAACCGTTGGTTATGCAATTTAACATCTTGCTGGAAGTAAGGGACTTATATATAGTTTAACGTCATATAGCAAAGACGATGAAGGTGTAAAAAGTTTAACATCATGTTGGATGAAAGTGAGAATAGTTTAAGATCATATGCATTGACCCTAGATGATGCAGTTTAACGTCATGTTGAACTTAAAGGACGTGAAAATAGTTTAAGGTCGTATGCATGGATCGTTGCTGTATATTTTAACGTCATATAGAAAGGACAATGAAAGGGATACAGTTTTATTTCATGTTGTCTGGACATGATGAGCAGTTTTAATGTCATGCAGGATGGTGGTGCAGTTTAAGGTCATATCGGACCAATGATGATATATTTTGTGTTTATACAAAATTATTCTTCAAAAATCTGGCATTGGTTGGAGTAGTGATGAGTTCTCCATCCATCGTGATTAGTGAATAAGCTCCATTGGATTAGACCCCATGTATTGAGTAAGGTCCTTCCCATTTTGGCTCAAGCTTGGGAGGTTTCTTTCCTGGTATCATTGGAGTTCTGAGAACTAATACCAATTATCCCTGAGTAAATGAACGAAGATCTTTTTTGTGGAAAGCTCATGTTATTCGATTCTGATAGACTTCCAAGTGGTGCAAAGTTCACAATCTTTTCTTATCTAACCGTTCCAATTCATTCAATAGCTTTTTTGATTGTTCATCTGTAGATGACTAACCAAAAATAGCTACTCTAAGCGAGGGTAGTTGAACTTCAATGGGAAAGAAGGCTTCTGTTCCATATACCAGTGAATATGGAGTTGACGGCGTTGCAGTGCGGGTGGTAGTCTGATAAGCCCATAAAGCATGAAAGAGTTTATCAGGGAATTATTTCTTATCTTTATCCAACATCTTTTTTAGTATATTTGAAAGAGTCTTATTAAAGGCTTCTACCTGGCCATTGGACACAACATGATACCGAGATGAATGATTGGATTTGATGTTGTATTCTTGATACAACTTCTTCACCTTGGATGAACAAAAGTTGGTGCCATTGTCCGTCAATATGGTATGAGGGACACCAAATCTGATAATGATGTTAGACTTGATGAATCTAACGATACATTTAGAACTGAATTCTTTGAGAGGTATTGCATCTTCCCGTTTGGAAAAGAAGTCAGTAGAAGTAAGAATATACTTAAACGGATTGGCCGTAGCTAAAGCGTAAGGTCCCACCACATCCATTCCCTATGTGGAAAATGGCCACAAGTATTTAGCTGTATGAAGCAACTCTGGAGGTTGATGAATGAAGTTGTCTTGTACTTGGCATGAATGACACTTCTTTGTGAAATCAACACAATCTTGTATCATTGAAGGAAAAAAGTATCCAATCCTTCGAATCTGATCAAACAGTCTATGTCCAGACTTGTGGGAACCACAGACTCCTGTATGCACTTCTTTCATGACAGCCATTGTCTCTTCACCATCAATGCATTTGAAGAGAACTCCATCAAAACCACATTTGTAGAAAATTTTCTCTAGGTGATCTGGAATATCATAAAGATTGAAATTGACCACACGTCGTTGGATTTGTTCCTTCTCGGCTCTATCAGGTGGAAGTGTTCCATTTTGAAGGTATTCCCTGATAGGTGACATCCATCCTGTAGTATGACCATACGGTTCATAAATGGGACTAATTTTATTAATTTCCTCTGTTCTTATTTGAACATAAGGTGAAATTGCATGACGGTGGGCAATACTGATGGTTGTCTTGTCCCGATTTGGATCTCCCAGAGTTGTGGCTATATTAGCCAGTGCATCAGCTTGAGCATTTTTGTGATCGCAGGACATAAGAAAATGTCGGTTCCGAAGGGAATTCTGCCATTAACTCTCAAATGTAATCAAACAAAGGTATTAGTTCTTCTTTTCTGATGGCATAATCCCCATTGACTTGTTTTATTACCAGTTTTTGAATCACCTTTCACCTTTAAGTGATTCACTTGTGCTTGAACCACCAATTCCAAGCCTTCGATAAGAGCTTGGTATTCTACTTCATTATTGGTACCACCATCCCACAATAACAACGAATAAGGTAACACTGAATTTTCTAGAAAAATGAGCACAATTCCTAAGCCAACTTTGTTGAATTTGGGATTTTCCATTTTCATCCCTATTGGACTTCTGGAAGAACCATCAAAATACATTTCCCATTCCTGAGGACTTTCTTGAATAGAGATGACTTCCTCATTAGGGAGTTCAATATCTGATGATGTGTCTTCCACTAAAGGGTGTTCATCTAGGAAATCATCCAGAGCTTGTCCCTTTATTGCCTTTTGAGACACATACTGAATGTCGAATTGCTGCAAAATAACTGCCCACCTTGCAAGACGTCATGTAAGCATTGGACGAATAAGGATGAATTTGAGCGGGTTATTGAGAGATACCAATTTGACATCGTGATGTTGCAGGTAGTGTCTCAACTTCTGAACTTCAATGATTAATGCCAGGTAACACATCCCAATACTTGAATACCAGGTTTATGCTTCAAGCATAGTCCAACTGAGGTAGTAGATGTTGGTTTCCTTCCCAGCATCAATTTTTTAGCAAGAAAGGCACCAAATGATCGCTATAAAGCTGTCACGTAGAGGATAAGTGGTCTTCCTTCAATGGGTGTCATGAGTATCGGTGGACACAAGAGGTATTTATGGAGAATATCGAATTCTCCTTGACATTCTTCAGTCCACTGGTAAGTGACTCCCTTATTCATCAATTTTGTGAAGGGTACACTTTTGCCTGCCAAACTGGTGATAAAACGCCGAATATAGGCTAAGTGTCCTTGAAGTCTTCTCAATTCATTCAAATTTTGGGGAGGTGACATAGCAAGGATTGAATTTTTCTTCTCATGATCTACTTCAATACCATGATGGTGTACAACAAAGCCGATAAATGTTCCTGAGGTTACCCCAAAAGCACATTTTAAGGGGTTCATCTTCAAATTATGTTGCCGAATTTTGCGGAATATGACTTCTAAATCAGCCAAATGATTAAAACGTTGTTTGGATTTGACCACCAAATCATCCACATAGCATTCGACAAACTTCCCTAAAAAGGGTTTGAAGATTCGATGCATGGCAAGATGATATGTGGCACCTGCATTGATCAAGCCAAAGGGCATTACCCGGTAGCAAAACACACCTTGAGGGGATCTGAAGGATATGGATTCCTCATCATCTGGAGCCCTTCGGATTTGATTATATCCGAAATATCCATCCATGAAGGAAAGTGCTTCATACCCAGCTGTTGCATCCATTAAAAGTTCTGTAATCGGAACTGGGAAATCATCCTTTGGAAAATTCCGATTGAGATCTCTGAAATCGATGAAAAAACTAATTTGTCTGTTCTTCTTCTTCACAGGGACAATATTAGCCAACCACTTGGGATATTGAACTTCTCTGAAAAAGTTAGCTTTGATAATATTATCCACTTCAGCTTCAATTTTGGAAGCATAATTTGGGTGTGTTCTTCTCGCGGCTTGCTTAAATCCTTGATGTTCTTCTGGTAAACCCAAATGATGAGTAGCAACATCAGGATCAAGCCCGGTCATCTATGTATAGTTCCAACCAAATAAATCTCGATTTTTACTTAAAAAGGAAATATACATCTCTTTTTCTTCAAGATTCATGGACTCACTAATTAAAGTGGGGCGTGGATCTTCTTTTGTGCCTAGATTTATTTCTCTGAGTTCATCCACGGTGGTAGAGATACCCTCTTCAAATGCTGGGAAAGAATCTCTGAGATCTTCCTCTTATTCTTCTTCATTTGTTATTTCTTCCATTTCTACTTGCATAGTAGATGATAAAGTAGAACCTCCATGATTAGAAGAGATGTTAAAATATGAACATCTTGAAGAAGAAGCTTCCATTTCTGACCCAATAGATGATGAAGGGTATTCCTTGGGAAATAAAGAGGAGATGATGGATTGAGAATCGACTTCATTGTTCACCTCCGATGTTGCTATAACTTCTTCTGGCCTAATTGGCGAAGTATAGACTTTTTGGATTTCAGCAGATGAAATGAAGACGTCACTATTTGGGATTTCATCACTGCTTGGTGGGTTACCAATTTCTACCATGTTGTCTGGCTCGATTTCCGTAATTGACATTATGGATCTTTCCATAAGAGTATTTTGATATGGGTCTATCTTTTCAATTTTACTGATAGGAAATACATAATCTGTACTCACATGTGTAAATGGATTTACTGGAATCTTCTCCAAACCATATGGAGCATTAACTTTGGTAAGCTCCCATGTTGTGGATTTATCTTTTCCCATCATGTGATAGAATTCCGCCTCAATGTATTGAGACTCGCATGTCTTGAATGGGGCCTTATCACCATAAAATGTCCCAACTTGACCATCTAAAAATATTTGAGACATTGATGGTATGATGAAGGGATAGTCGCATGTTGATGTAACTAGGGTCTTCCAAGAACGATGATGAAGGATGAGTATTGATCAACAACCAAGAAATTTGAACTTGATACAAGATCTCTAAACTGAGTTCTGAGTGTAACATCACCCAGTGGTTCTTTTTAATTTTTATCATATCCTTGTAACATCATGGTAGAAGGAGATAAATCAGATTCTGTGAGGCCCAATCAACGAAGTGTACGAATGGGAATGAGGTTGACTCCTGAACCATTATCAATGAAATCTCAATGGATGTCTACTCCATTGAAATTGTTAGATAAGTACAAAGGTATGATATGTCCATGCATGACATCATCTTCATCTTCATCGGTAAAAGATATTACCGCATGGCATTCTGCAGGATTATTCTCTATGTGATAGACTTCAGCAGCAACAATTTCAGTTTCAAACTCCTAAGGACTTGACAAAGCCTGAATGTGTGCTTCACGAAGATCCTTTGATAAATTCAAAGCATCCAAAATTGATAACTTGGATGGTACTTGGGCCAAGTGTTTCAATACATCATAATTTTCATCTAGAGGTCTGCGTTTCCCAACAGGAACATGTGGTTTAGAAGGTGACTTGGAAGCATATGCTTTGGAAGTTGATGAATCTTGTATCAGGATAGAAGTTGTCAATATTTCTGGTTTTGGATGATTAGACAGATTAGATCCATTTACTTGCTTAGAGGAAGAAGATGGAACCATCAACCTGTCTTCTAGAATAACTGTTCTAGGACTGAATTTGCTATTGGTAGAAGAACTTGCTTGTTCTTACTAAGCTCGCTGAATGGATCTTCTACGAGTTTCTGCTGCGTACACTATTCTAGCAGGGGTAGAATTGGAATAGTGTCTTCTGAAAGATCCACGTCTTCCCCTGTATCCTGAGCATCTTGAACTTCATCTGATTCCTCAGTTTGATATAGGGAATTCAGGCTCATCAAAATCGAAACTACGATTGGCATATGTATCATTTAATTGAATCATATTAACAGAACCAAAGATTAAATCTTCATCTGATGAGGACTCTACTTGACTAGCCAATTTAGGTTGTGCCGTTTGGTGGGACGGTGCCCGTTGTTTTGAAGTAGAAGGCATTAAATCTGCCAAAGTCAAAGACACCTTAGGCTTTGACACATACTCATCTTCTTCTTATTGTTCCTCTTTCTTGGAATTGTTTCATTTCTTTGAGGATTATCCCTCTGATGAAGTGGGTTTTTCTACGGCATTCCTGGAAGAAGGCACAATTGGTTTCTTCAATTGTGTTCACAAAACAGCATGAGTTCGGTTGATCGTCTTTCTGACTATCCAATCATCATATTTTTGTGCATTTTTTCTTTTGACTTCTTTCCACTCACCTTCCGCCTCTGGAACTGTAGTAGTAAAACAAGCTACCTGAGCTGAATACCCTTTCAGTTTAACTTGTCCCGAGTCGACCATCTTTTGCAAGAGGTCCTTAAAGACAAAACACTCCTGGATGGGATGCTCCAACATTTGATGAAATGGGAAATAGTTGGGATGGTCTTCATCTCCTTCCTTGTTTAGCCTCTTGGGCATTGGCAATTGAACCAAATTATTTTCCAGAGCCGAATTGAAATAACCAGGAACTTGTTCATTTCGGAAAGAGTAAACTTTTCTTTTCAAATCCTCAAATTGTTTTTGTCTTTGGTCTCTTTTATTATCTTGACTAAATGGCCTCTTTTGTTGGCACTCAGGAGGTGGCTCCCTTCAAGAAGATGAAGGTTTTGATGTAGAAGCAGGTATAGGTTCTTGCTTAAGCATAACTGTAGCAGTCTCTAATTTACCCATTCTCCTTCCTAGAGCTGATGAAATTACATGAGATTTAGCCTTAGTCTGAATAATAGAATATTCAATCTGTTGAGTGATTAAAGCAAGGTCTCAAAACCCTCCTGTGTATTTTACAGGGATCGGCGGTGTGCGTAATTCATCCCACAGATTTGCCACACATATTGGAAACGGTTCCTCTTGAGGGAGCGCTAAGCTTAGGGAATATGTTAATCCCTTCAAGTGAGCAATGAAATATGAGACCCTTTCATTCTCTATTTTCTTACAGTTTTTAAGATCGAAAACTATTGTCATTGGCAATGTTGAGCTGAATTGAAGAAGAAATCATTGACAGATATCTTCCCATCTAGTAATTGACATGGATTACAAGCCTGTGTACCAGAAAAAGGCTAGTCATTGCAAGGTTCGCATGAAGAATCTGAGTTTCACTACTTCTTGATGCTCTAGAGTTCCCATCATAGGATCGCAACAAGACACGTAATCCATCAAATGTTGTTCAGGATCACCTGATCCGTTGAAAATAGGGAATACATGGTTCCTAAAACGTGATGGGGGAGAGACTGAATCTACCCATTCAGGGTAAGCTCTCATTTCTGGTTGAACCTGCACAAGCTTCCATTCCATAGTCTTTAACTGAGATGTTAATGACTCGATGGTAGTTATTAACTTTTGAGAAACATCTGGTAGAACTTGGACTTGGGCAGGTGCAAAGACTGGAGTTTGGACAGGTAAGGTAGCTGGTTCTGCAACTGATAGCAGCACTGCCAATTGTCGTTGCACTTGAACCGTATGATTAGACCTATGAGGGTGTACTGATAGAGGAGGATATTCTTGATCCATCTCAGAAGCTGCAAAAATTTTCCTTGGCTGACTGACTCCATCACGTTTAAGAAGAAGACTTCCCTGAAGTAGTTCTGCATTCAACCTCCTCAATTCCTTCATCTCTTCCTCCTGTTGTGAAAACCTTTTCTCTAGTGAGAGAAATTGGCCATCTCCAGAGGAAGGATATGTAACCTGATTCTTTCCCTTCCCTTTGCTAGATCCTCTTCAGAGAGGGGGATGTGGGTTACTTGAAAGATTACCTAGGATATGAGTAATCCTTTGATTTTGTGTACGCACACCTTCTTTATTTGTGTCTGTGCATACATCTTCTTGAGAAGGAACCTCTTCATTTGAATCCCCTGAGCGAGCCTCATCTGGTGGGTCAGAAACAACGGAATTGATGACATTGATTGATGAATAATGCATCACATCCCTTCTATCAGCATTTCTATGATATTGTCTTCTTCCATGTCTTTGATGAGACATTGCCTTTTGTTGATTTGATCCCTCAGGAACTTCTTGACGAACTGTAATTTGGAGGGAATCTCCTAATAATTTGGATCTTTGTTCCTCATGTGGCTTCTTCCCCAATCGAGAGAAGACCGACTTTCGCTGAGGAGTGGATTGATGATTTGAAAAAGTCCCCAGTCCGGTGGACTGGGGCTGTTTCTACAGTCTTTTCTCAACTCCTTGAATCCTATTTGTTGATTTTGAGGGTTGGTTTAAAAGAGTCCCTAGTCTGGAAAGCTGGGGTGGCTCTTGACATGCTATGTCTGAGACATTCTTAAAAGCTCTCCTGATCTTGCAGACCTTGGTCCGGAAATTAGCTGGATGCATCAATCGACATCCACTTTTATCACCCGGCTCGAAAGACCGTTGGATGATTTCTGACACTTCTATCACTTGATGATGTGCTTGATCCATACGAGAGGCCTGTTCAATATTCTCATTTTCTTGATGCAGGAGTAATTCAACAACTTGTTCTCTGTATTCTTGATTTTGAGAGGAACTAGTTGAAGCCTGTTCTTGGGAAAGCTTTTGATTGCAAACAAAGCCAGGTATTCATGGCCAGCCATGTGCAATAACATTTCATGAGACCTTTTTCGGCGGGTTATGCTAACTGGAGAGCACCGTGAAATGCAGTGCTCCATGAACACCCCATCCTCTGACATGAATACCAGATAGTGCATTGGTAATTAACTTGTGAAGTCTTATTAGTGCGCCATGGAATGAACACTGAAGGGATCTCTGCTGCTTTTCATCCTTCAGATATCGAGAGACTGATAGAAATTCCAAGACAATTTGCCGTTGTAACCCTTCTATTATCTTAATATGATTTTCATATTCATCATAAGATAATACTTTCTTTTCCAACGGAAAAAGAGTTTTCCATATGTTGAGAAGAATATCATGAATTCCATCTTCCATCAACAACTTTGGAATGTCATACTGAGAGTCATCCAGAAGCCAAAACATAACTTGCACTTCACCATTCTTCATTTGTTCTCTCATGTTCAACATTTCCTATTTATCATTCAATGATGATTCTTCTACCTGTTTTGACCAGAGCTGGTTCTTCCTTGTTGCTTCATCGGATTCAACAAGATTAGTAGAGAAATCACTGATCAAACTAGAAGATGCATGACTTAGGGGTGGTTCGTAGAATGACCTACACCCTGGGCTATCTTCTGATTGAGAAATTGTTTCACCTTCTAGCGATGAAGCAGCAGACTTGACTGGTTTCACATTTGCATGTGCCTCAAGATAGGAAGGCTTTCTCAGCACTACATTTTCCATTGGAGCATTTTCCGGGAAATGTTAATCACTACTGCGGAGAGGACTTTCACAGCGAAATTCATCATCATAGGGAGGACCACCATGGTGGGTTACAGCAAAAGATGAGATCTCTTGCTCCTTGGTCTTTTGACCACACATAGGGTTCCTGTGGCTCTCATCTGAAGATGAAACTTTGAGATCGACCGAATTTTCATGAAGCAAGACTTCATAAGGAAGTGTCTGTTGAAGACCTTCAGAATTAATGTTCCCACTATTGTGAAATGAGGGAGTAGAATATTGAATTCCAACAGTTAACTGTATGAGGGCTTCAAGAACTCCAGCATCGATCAAGGCCTTGTTATAGTTTAGCTCTTTATTTCTTGACTGTGCTGGGTGGGTCTTTTTCTTAGACGCCTTCTTACTCAATTTAGCAGGTGTGTGTGCCTGCTTAGGAGAAATGATCAGGTTCGGCTGATTATCTCTGCTCAAACCAGGTGTATGTTCTTGAATTAGTTGTCAATATGATATGGGAGAGTACACCCCACAACCCTCTTGGACTCGAATAGATGTGTGTGTCTGTTCCTGAGTGAACTGTTGATGTGTCACTCCACTTGCAGGGATTGATTTATGTGTCTTTCCCTGAGATGTTGCTGAAGATGTTATAATATCCTAGAAAGCATCCAGAATATGAGTAGTGATTTTCTTCTTCTCTTTCTACATTGATAGAATATGCTTGGTGACTTCAGCTGTCGGAACGGGGATATACATCCATTCCGTTCTTGGAGTAGGTGTATGTGCCTTCTCATGTCCTCCTTTTTTTGTCATTGAATCTTGAAAGTACTCAAGTGTAGGGGCAGAGAGTTGAGTCTACCTCCTGTTTGTTTTCGGAGCTTTCTGACTGATTTCTCCGAATGCTACCAAGCGAGACTTTTGGTAGGCTTGATCAGTACTAGTAGGTGTATATGCCTGCTGATTGCACTTCGCCGAACGTGGTTGACGAGATCCATCACATCTAGTTAGACAAGCCTGCTGACTTGCTGATGATGTATAAACATGTGTATGTTCCTGCCTATAATACTCCACCAGAATTGCCTGGCAGGATTGACGTGATGCTGCCAAACAAGGTTGCTGGACAGCAGAATTAAAACGGGAAGGTGTGTGTTCCCGCTCGTTGCTTGCCACCAAGTTAGGTTGGTGGACTTCCCCGAAAATGGTATAGATGAGAACCTACTCACTGTTAACCAGACTTCGCCTCTGGAAATTCGTCTTTCCTGCTTGGGTTCGGGGAACCTGAGCTGAATGCCTGAAGTCGATACCATCATCATTTTGAGGGTGCACTGCCGCATGAGTCTGGTGGCGATTGCAGATAGGAGCCCTTAGTAAGAACTTCTGTCTTCTTGAATTAAGGCCCTGAGGGAGCTGCTCATTCAACTCCCCATAATAAGGGAGTGAATGGTGATTGCGTTCTGGGGATCACGACCCGAAACGGTTGGAGATGGTGGTTAGCACCGCCTGCTTCTTGTTCACTGGTCGTCGTTGTCCGGACGATCGGTGTGAGTTGTTCACTTGGAGGGCTTGTCGGGCAGCCTCCAGAGTTGGAATGGTAACTTGTTGACGGTACTCCTTAACAAGCGCATTTGATACCCAGCGTTGAAGATGCTGAGTAGGTGATGTCGTCCTCATACCGGATGACGATCCAGCAGGAGTAGCAATAGTGGTATTTGCAGTAGTGGTATTCATAGGTGTGAACTTGAGAGTATCCATTTCTTAGAATGAAGAAAATCTTGGAAAAGAGTGCTATTTTTGATATAATAGACGTAATCAAGATAAATTCATCCACTACATCTTTTGGATGAGCACATATTTCAATGATTGTTTTTTTGGCCCTCTCATTGAGTTTTTAAATAGGGGCCTGACAAATAAGAAAAACAATATTTTAACTTAGTTAAGGATTCACGTCGGGTTCACCATTTTTTGTCCCACTATGGAATTGGGGACGATCTCATTGATTTAAGAGTCAAACATTCCAAGCGGTTTCTAACGGGTTTGTTCGTAGAACTTTAAACATCCAATGATTCCATATCCATCTGAACCTACTTTCCAAAGGTATGTGCTCATTAGTTGTGGATTGATGAGGCGTAGGAAATTGCATTGGTTGAGAGGATGGGAGGTCGGACACATCACACCTTTTTTAGGGGAATTATTGTCTACTCTTGGACTCTCTTTATAGATTTATGTTAAGTCTGTGAATCCTAATTACATTACAAAGTATAAATGAGTTTTCCTTTATATCTAACAATCAATGATTGATATATAGGAAATTTATAGAATATTTTATATGTATTAGAGGTTCTTCATTGATAGAGAATCATCTGTTTTTGTTAGAGATTCTTAGTCAATGGTTTCCTTTGACAGATAAAAGTATCTTGGTCATTATGATGACCATACTGGTTTTAAAGCCACTCAGTGGGGCACTTAAAGTTTATTGTCATTCAGAAGGACATGGATTATTTCAAAGTTGGGATCGTACCCGCAGATGTGTTTCCAACATATCCTTTATTTTGGAAAAGTAATCAGAACCCACGTAGTTCGATTAAGGGAGTATGATGTTTATGATTGATGGCTCAACGAAATATTTCATAATTACTTTTACACACTAAGCTCACGTGAGTCATACTCGATGTGAGAAACAAGAGGTATTGGTAAATCCAGACAATTGTGCCATGAAAGATGCAATCATAAGAAATGAGGATTAAGATTTACTTCAGGGAAGAAATCTAGGAACATGGTCCATAAAGGTATATGTGCTTCATGGAGATTTGGATACCCTAATCATGGTGCTTACTCCTAAGGAAGATTCCCAAGTTAGGAGGGGACTTATGATTGAGTTTTATTCCTGATAAGGAAGTCCAGAACAAAAGTAAATTAGGACTGGTTAAGAGAGATTAAGGGTGGGGCTTACTTCTAAGAATAAAGCCCAGGTTAAGGGACTTGAAAAATTAAGGGACTTGGGGCTTACTTCTGAAAATAATGCCCATATTTGAGATTGGGGCTTTCTGATAAAAAAGGAATCCTAGGTTAAGAGAATTATGGTTGGGGCTTACTCTTAAGGAGGATTCCCATATTTGGGAATTTTAATATTGGGGCTTACTCCTAAGGAGGATGCCCAGATTTGAGAATTATGACTGGGGCTTATTCCTGAAAAGGAGACCCATATTTGAGACTGGGGCTTACTCTAAAAAAGGAAGCCCTGGTTAAGGGGTTCTCTCATCTTAAAAGATGAGGTTGGATGAATGAAATCTCAATCTTTAGTGACATAGGGATTATGTGAATCACTAATTTTTTAAGAGATGCTCCATATAATTCCTTTCAAATAAGGAAGTCAATCAAGAAAACATGCCATAAATGGATTTGAAGAATGTCTTGAAGACTGAATCTTGAATAGGAGAGGTGGAATGGTATAAGAGGAGTTAAATGGGAAAGAAGAGAACCCAAAAAGGTCGGGGCGTGCAAGTCCTAGCAGGCGCGCTGGTACAGCGTGGGCGCGCAAGTCCTGGTCGCGCAGGTATACCTGCGCGACACATGGGTACTTGCGCGATTGTTAACCAGTAGGGTAACACTTGGGAGATCCTTGACCAAAGCCTTTATAATCATCCTTAGGTACTTCCAGAAGAGGGGTGCACAAGTTTTGGTGAAGACGTAGGGCGGCGTGCAAGTGTTTTCATTTCCCTTAAGGGTAAAACACCTTAGGCGCGCATGTGTTAGTGAATTCTAACACTTAAACCTTACTCCTATTGTTTAGACCTTCCATTCTAGTTAATGAATTACCTTAGAAGTGTTCGGAAGACCTGGAGAAGAGACTTGAGCATTCAGAGCTCTTTATCTGAATTCTGGAAAAATTCCTCTCGAAATGGGGGGCGCACAGGGTCTATTTATAGGCTGGAGAAGACCTTGGGCGGATATCACTTAGGTCGCGCAAGTCACTTGCACGACCATTAGGCGGCGCGCAAGTATACTTGCACGATAGTAAGGGAACTTTCACGGCGCATGTTAATTTGATTCCTTGTTCATGCCTTTGTCGATTTTTTATGTTTTCTTCAAAGGCTGAATCAATTTGTGCTAAGTCATTTCCCTTTCCATTATTTTAGGCAATGTGACAAAAAAGAGCGTCAACAACGGATTATACAATGATGGTTAATAAAGAGACAGTAGATAAAGTTACATCTCAATAGATATGGGAGGAGGAAGTATTTGGATACCCATGGGAAATGGTGGGAACTCTAATACTGCGAGAAAGTGGAAGAGGGACATATATTTCCCAACTGTGAGTACAAGTCATAATAAAATGGTGGGATCAGTGAACATTCCTCTATAACCAAAGATCCAACCTGGATGTTTTCAATGAGCTTCATTCGACCACATGAATTGAAATTGTACAACACCATCAAGAGCATGCCACAACTACAATAAGATGGGGCTTATTTAGTGTTATTTTCATAGTTCTACAATGTTTGGTTCTTAAGACACTTTTCAAGTATCGTAGACAACATATCCTTCAGTGGGATAAGGGTAGAAAAAATCAGTCTTATTAATAGAACAAATCTATCCATGGGGACTCTAGGAATACCATGACTACTCGGTAAGGAAAATATCAACAAATCAATAGAAAAAATTGAAATGAAGAAGAAATTATATGGAGTTGATTAGGTTATTATGGATGATCAGTCTAGACCATTGACAGTGAGAGGTGTGATTCTTTTAAATTCTAACCTTACACAAGTTTGTTTGATAATGGTGCATCGCATCCTTTTATTACCTGTTTTTATATTGATTTGTTGAATTTAAATGTTGAGATTATGCCTACAATGTTAAAACATCAAAATCCTCTCGGTCAAAGAGAATTTCAATATTTTTTGTGTATATCATTTTCATTAACTGTTAATGGAGTTATGTTGAAATTGGATTTTTCTATACTTGAGATGGATGTCTATGACATAATCCAGGATATGGATTGGTCGAAGACATTCAAGGCTCACATATATTTTTATACATGACATGTCAATTTTGAAATTAAATATGGAGTCGATTATCTCTTTCAAGGAGATAAATATAGCATCCCACCTTTTTATCACATAAAAATTCATTACATTATACAAAAGCGAGGATCTTTAAGGTTTAGTGTCTTAGAAACCATGAACTTATTACATAAAACAAAACATTATTCTTAAATACTTTAAAGGATTCTTCATTTGTTCATCCTAAGTTCATTACAAGATCTCATAACCTGGGAGAATACATCAAAGGAAAGGGTGAGCAAAAGACCCAGTAAGGGAAACAAGGGAAACATTTTACCTGAGAACTTGAGATACATCAAAAGTCATGAAAAAAACATTAAGGCATGAGAAATAGATCTTGAGGCATATCATTATAAAAATAACATGTTTCATAACTTAAAGATGTGGCTACAACATTAAACATAGTAAATCATTTCCATTTCACCAAGCTCCATCCCCACGGTGTCATTAAAAATTACCAAGGTTATTCACCAATGTATCAGTAAAAATGGTCATCTCTAGAGATTAAGTATTTACCCAATGCATAGGAGCGCTATCAGGGTGTACCCTTAAATTTGACTTTATTATCATGTGATCCACATATATAATCATCAATCATTTAATAAATGACCCATATAGCATAAAATAAATGGGTTTCATTTCATAGTCATCACATTTTTAAAACAGCTTTAAAAATGTGATCTTTATGTCACTTTAAACCCACGGAAAAGGAAAGTGGGTTTCATGTATGTAAATCCCAGAATTAAAATAGTACACTTTGATATATATGTGAATAACCCTGTAGAAGAACAAGAGTTTAGTATTCACTTAATAAAATAAAATAATTTGAGAGAAAGAGAGAGACATTTTGAGACAAAAATTCTACATCATAACGGCTATGTTACTGGGTTTTAGATTACATTGAAAAGAGAGGGGACATGGGTCACCCCCCTCATAAATGATCCATAGAATAGTATAGGAAACATAATATAAAAGATTTAATAATATTTTAATGAAATTTTAATGATATACCATATGAAATGAAGAACCTGAAAGGAAGACAAAAATAAGATTTCTCTTATGAATATTCAGCAGCCCAACGGCGTCACTTAAACTCCAACAAAAATGAATTGACGAGATAAAATAGGTTCTCTCATAATATTAAAATAAAATATCAGTGTGAAAGATATAGATATTATACCCCAAAATAATAAAAAGGAACTTGAAATACTTGACATGAAAATAGAACTTGAAAATGAGAAGGGTGAAAGAATCCCTTAAAAATTCGGCAGCCTAACGACGTCACTTAATCTTCAAAAAAAATGAGATAAAATAGGGTCTCTCATGATATGAACATAAAAGATCATTATTATAGATATAGATATCATAACCCAACATAATAACATGGATCAATAAAGAAATGACATAAAAGAGAGTACTTGGAATGAAAGAGAGAGGTAGGATGCCTTACAAAAATTCAGCAGCCTAACGACGCCACATAAACATTCTTAAAATGGATTGATGAGGGAAAGAGGGGGAATCTCATCATATGAAAATAAATATTACAGTATCGTGAATATAAAAGAACATCCTCCAACATAAGAACATGGATCATAAAAGAAATGACGTAAAAGGGAGTACTTGAAAAGAAAAAGAGAGATCAGATCCCTTACCTTAAAACGTAACTCTTAAAACTCAATGGTTGGGACCTTGAGGGATTGGCGGCACCTTGGGAGGACTCCTTGGGAGGTAATGAGAATAGAGCATCGTTGGGGGAGATTAGGGAGTGAAAAATAAAGGAGGAAAGGGTGGGTATTTATAGGGAATGTGAGGGGACAAGGCATTAATGGCCATGGGACACCTCATTTGTCGTATTGGCAAAACCATGGGCTTTCCCATGGTATTTTCCCATGGTATTGGTCACTTGGGACACCTAATAAAATAATTCATCCCCTTTAGTTGACCATCCCTTAAAATATCTCAGGACATCATCAGGATGCAGTCATGATGTCATTAAAAATACCGAAACCCGAAAACTGTATTTTTACTATTCAGTGAAAATTCAATTTTTTTCGAATACTCCCAAAATTTCACCTTAAAAAAATATCAATGCTCTAATTTCAAAAATGAGCTCCATTTTATAAAAATATTTTTCTAAATATTTTTAATTTAATTTTTAAATAAATACACTATTCACAGAAAATTCATTTTTTCAGAAAAAAACACCAAAAATTATCTTAATATAATATCGATTCTCTAAGTTCAAAAATGAAATCCATTTTATAAAAATATTTTTCAAAATAATTTTAATTTAATTTTTAATTAAAAAACACTATTCACCCGAATAAACTAATACATGACTAATAATTTCTGAAACAGTTATTTACGTATCTTATTGAATCTAATTACTTAATCAAGGTGCCTAAATTATATTAATACATTATTTAAGTGTGATTAGTAATCCACTTGGTCACATTACTAATCCTAAGAATAAAATCACTATTCATAAATTACTATTCATCAAAAATTAAGTTGATTTTATTAGACTCTAAATTTCATACTGAACATAATGGTAGAAGACCATTTTTTGAAAATCATTACACATTTTTAATTATTTAAGGTTTACATAAACATTTTTAAAATATCTTTTTTCTAAAATTCATTAAAAATATGCATACTATATTTATCCAGACATTTGAAAATTCACAAACTTCACCCTAAGAAGAGAACATAATTTTATTTATAACAAAGGATTACACAATGTAGCTATGGTCTCCTTACATAGCCCCTTATAACCACAGCATATGACCTAAGTGTAAGGTATGCTATGGTGAGAGAATATGAGGGCGGCTCGACCAACATCGCACGAGTAGTAATTTCTATCAGTTTGAACTTCTCGCAAAGGCGATTCTATTCTAGCTTCACACGATGAAGTTCTGCTTGGGTTTGGTCCAGAGAAAATCCCAGTGGTGCTACCACCTTCCCAAGTTCTGTTATATGGGGTTCGATTTTCCCAAGACTACTTGATGAGGCCATCAAATCTTCTTTCTATATTAATTAACCAAGATCACTTGTATTTAGAGATGATAGTCACAACATTCAGTTTCCAACGGTCATACTGACTAACGGTCATATAATAGTAAAACACCAACAGTCTCATTTTAATTATACACATTTTATTAAATGAAAAAGTTTTGGTTGAGTATAAAATAACACAAAAAATTAGGAAACCAAGTTTATTCAAAATTTCGAGTCGTTACAATCTTCCCCCCTTAAAAAATTGCGTGCTCTCAAATTTTTAAAATTGGGTTTGGAAATTTCATTTAAAGTCCCACATCAGAAAAAGAGTCTGTAAAACTATTACTTTAAAACAATGAAAAGAAAGTACAAAGGTCACCCGAGTTAACCCATACTAGGATTCCATGTTGGAAAACATGGACATGGAGGAGAAAACAATGGGTCAAGTTCTGAGGGAGAGTGATAGAACACATGATTATGAGAAACTTAACAACAGGAAAATCACAAACTTATAATGGGTTAAATGGTATTTGAATTCCCAGTAGGAAACGTTAACAGACAAAGTTTTTGTTTTACGTTCCTTTTCACAATTTTTAAGAATTCATTTACTACATAGAATAAAAACACAAGGAAATATACCTACCTTCTAGTAGAGTTTCATCCTTTAATATGTTTCTACCAAAACTAATCTTTTCTCCAAACGATGAGCATTAAAAAACACTTGGTCTCATCAAAACACAAGATTCATATTCTTCAGAGTCACGTAATCTATAAATGATTAAATATCTATTTCTTCTATCTTTAAAAATTATCCCAAAAACAGAAAGGGTAAGATAAAACAACTCTTAAAAAAGAATGAATCCCATAGGATGTGAAACTTCTCTAAATTCCAAAATTCCATGGTACTACACAAAGTTCATCACAGACCATTCCATAAGTAACTGTCCTTAAAATTCCTCAAAATAAACCAAACTAAGATTGAAACCCAAATGCAAGAAGGATTTGATAACAGAGTCTTCCAAAAGAAACTTTATCGTTCATCTCCAAACAACATCAACCACTCCTAACATCTTATAAAAAAAGTAACTAACCTAAACATATTTTCCCCAAGATAGGTTAATCATTTCCATAAGTAAACTATATTACCATAAGTTGACCTTAAATTCATCGATTCTTCAAAATATAAGTCAAACATTACTCCTCAAAGAAAATACCGTAGTAATCTGTTTACCTCAATCAAATAGGGTTCCCAAAATAGTGAACATCTTCCAAAATAATAATCATCTTTAAATCCCCTAATAAAAATTATCAGATGAACATCCTTGAGAATTCGTCTTTTTCTTACTCGATGAATTTGGACATTCAACTAGGTACAAATTATTAATATTGATTTTTTATAGCTGGTTTGGCATAATCACAATATATTCAACTTGATCTCTTGTCATCTCTGTCATATTAATAAGGCAATCACCACATTTCCTATAACATTTGTTGTTGGGACATGTTTTTCCATTTCCTACCATTAACTAAGAAAATAAAGTATAATTAGGGGCTTAAATACATAGCCAATAATCATGAAAAGGAAAATTTAAGCATAAGAGGATAAACTTGTAGAAGACAAGTATACCCTAACTTGTGATACCCTAGGTTCCAATCTATGTTATCCATGATCATATATTCTTATGCGAATCTTTATTTTATTTTATCTTTGTCCCTTTAATAATGGTTCATACTAAGCTTAATAATTTACCAAAGAATATCCCCCAAGAGTGTCGTAACCAAGAGTGCATCAAGGCCCGTTGTCGTGTACCATTTCCTATTCAAGTCTATCTCAAACATGTGTTTTCGGGTTTTACCCCTATGTATATATGTGCCAGATCTACCTCTAGGTGCTCGTATCCAGACAGGGATGTATTTTCTTGGAAACACCTTACTCAATACTCACCAAAATACCAGGAAGATTTCTTATATTAAAACTTTTCTATAGGGTTATTCCTAGAGTTTTCATATCCTAATTTCCATAAATAACTAAACCATCCTTTGATACCAACTATAGAATCCTTCCTTTTATCACATAAACTTTCATTACATTATACAAAACTGAGGTTCTTTAAGGTTTAGTGTCTTGGAAACCAGGAACTTATTACATGAAAAAAACCATTATTCTTAAACACTTGAAAGGATTCTTCTTTTTTTCATCCTAATTTAATTACAACATCTCATATCATGGGAGCATACATCAAAGGAAAGGGTGAGAAAATGGCCCAGTAAGGGAAACAAGGGAAACATTTTACATGAGAACTTGAGATACATCAAAAGTCGTGAAAAAAACATTAAGGCATGAGAAAGGGATCATGAGGCAAATCATTATAAAAATAATGTGTTTCCTAACATTAAGATGTGTCTACAACATTTAATATAGACAATCATTTTCATTTCACCAAGGTCCATCCCCAAGGTGTCATTAAAAATTACCAATGTTATTCACCAAGGTATCAGTTAAAATGGTCATCTCTAGAGATTAAGTCTTTACCCAATGAATTGGAGCACTATCAGGGTGCACCCTTAAATTTTCATTTATTATCATGTAATCCACATATATCATCATCAATAATTTCATAAAAGACCCATATAGCATAAAATAAATGGGTTTCATTTCATAGTCATCACATTTTAACAATAGCTTTAAAGACGTGATCTTTATGTCAATTTAAACCCACGGAAAAGGAAAGTTGATTTCATGTATGTAAATCCGAGAATTAAAATTGAACACTTTGATATATATATGTGAATACCCCTATAGAAGAAAGAGCTTTTAGTATTCACTTAATAAAATAAAATAATTTGAGTGAAAGAGAGAAACATTTTGAGACAAAAATTCTACATCATAACGGCTATGTTACTGGGTTTTAGAAAACATTGAAAAGAGAGGGGACATGGGTCACCCACTCATAAATGATCCATAGAACAGTAGAGGAAACAGAATATAAAGGATTTAATAACATGGTAATGAAATTTGAATGATATACCATATGAAATGAAGAACATGAAAAGAAGACAAAAATAAGATTTCTCTTATGAAAATTCGGCAGCCTAACGGCGTCACTTAAACTCCAACAAAAATGAATCGACGAGATCAAATAGGGTCCCTCATAATATTAACATAAAATATCAGTATTATAGATATAGATATTATACCCCAACATAATAAAAAGGAATTTGAAATACTTGACATGAAAATAGAACTTGAAAATGGGAAGGGTGAAAGAATCCCATAAGAATTCGGCAGCCTAACGACGTCACTTAAACTTCAAAAAAAATGAGATCAAATAGGTTATCTCATAATATGAAAAACAAAGATCATTATGATAGATATATGGATCATACCCCAACATAAGAACATGGAGCAATAAATAAATGACATAAAAGAGAGTACTTGGAAAGAAAGAGAGAGGTAGGATGCCTTACAAAAATTCAGCAGTCTAACGGCGCCGCAAAAAAAATCTTAAAATGGATTCATGAGGGAAAGAGGGGGAATCTCATCATATGAAAATAAAAATTACAGTATGGTGAATATAAAAGTACATTCTCCAACATAAGAATGTGGAGCATAAAAGAAATGACATAAAAGGGAGTACTTGAAAAGAAAGGGAGAGATCAGATCCCTTACCTTAAAACGTAACTCTTAAAACTAAATGGTTGGGACCTTGAGGGATTGGGGGAACCTTGGGAGGACTCCTTAGGAAGTAATGAGACCAGAGCTTAGTTTTGGGAGTGGTGGGAGTAAAAACTAATGGAGTTCAGGGTGGGTGTTTATAGGGAAAGTGATGGGACAAGGCATAAATGGCCAAGGGACACCTCATTGGTGGTATTGGAAAAACCATGGGCTTGCCCATGGTATTGGCCACTTAGGACACCTCATACAACAATTCATCCCCTTTAGTCGATCATCCCTTAAAATATCTCATGACATCATCATGATGCAGTCATGATGTCATTAAACATACCGAAACCCTAAAACTGTATTTTTACTATTCATTGAAAATTCAATTTTTTTCAAACACTCCCAAAATTTCAACTTAACAAAATATCAATGCTCTAATTTCAAAAATGAAATCCATTTTATAAAAATAATTTTCTAAATATATTTAATTTAATTTTTAAACAAATACACTATTCACCGAAAATTCATTTTTCAGAAAAAACCCCAAAAATTACCATAACATAATATCGATGCTCTGAGTTTAAAAATGAAATCCATTTTATAAAAATAATTTTCTAAATATTTTTAATTTAATTTTTAATTAAAAAACACTATTCACTGAAAAAACTAATTCTTGACTAATAATTTCTGAAACAGTTATTTACCTATCTTATTGAATCTCATTACTTAATCAAGGTGCCTAGGTTATATTAATAATTTATTTAAGTGAGATTACTAATCCATTTGGTCACATTACTAATCTTAAGCAGAAAATCACTATTCATAAATTAATATTCATCAAAAATTATATTGATCTTATTAGACTCTAAATTTCGTAGTGAACATAATTGTAGAAGACCATTTTTTGAAAATCATTACACATTTTTAATTATTTATGGTTTACATAAACATTTTTAAAATATACTTTTTCTAAAATTCATCAAAAATATGCATACTATATTTATTCCGACATTTGAAAATTCACAAACGTCACCATAAGAAGAGAACACAATTTTATTTATAACAAAGGATTACACAATGTAGCTATGGTCTCCTTACATAGCCCCTTATAACCCCAGCATAGGCCCTTGGTGTACGGTGTGATAAGGTGGGGGAATATAAGGGCGACTCGTCCAACATCACACGAGTAGTAATTTCTATCAGTTTGAACTTCTCGCGAAGGCGATTCTGTTATAGCTTCACACAATGAAGTTCGTCTTGGGTTTGGTCTAAAGCAAATCCTAGTGGTTCTACCTCCTTCCCAAGATCTGTTATATGGGCTTCGATCGGCCCAATACTACTGGATGAGGCCATCGAATCTTATTTCTATATTAATTAACCCAGATCACTTGTATTTAGAGACAATAGTCGCAACATTCAGTTTCTAATGGTCATATTGACTAATGGTCATATAATAGTCAAAACCCAACAGTCTCGATTTTATTATACTCATTTTATTAAATGAAAAAGTTTTGGTTGAGTATGAAATAAAACACAAAATTAGGAAACAAGATTTATTCAAACTTTCTGGTCGTTACAATCAACCTGTAAATGAAGTTGAAACGGGATTGTTGGAACATGCAGTTGGAACGATCCCATGCTAGATTGTAGTTTTATCATTCGAATCATTGGATGAGATCTAGAATAACTATTTTCCAATAGTGTTGTATCAGTTTCTTGATGTGTTTCTTGAAAATTTATCAGGGTTTCCACCTATTATAGAAGTATATTTTATTATTGATATCCTTCAATGGATCAGTCCTACTTCCCTTATTTCTTATAAAAATTAACCAAGAGAATTAAGGGAATTGAATGTGTAGTTGGATGTGCTAGAAATTAATGGTTTCATTTGGAAGAGAATGTCTCTATAGACTACACCAGATGGAACTCTTCGTCTATGTGTGGATTATCATAAGCTTAACCATGTTATGATAAATAATAGGTATCCACTTCCATGCATTGATGATTTATTTGATCAATTGTGTTAATATCATTGGTTCTCTCTAATTTGATTGCGATCAAGATATAACCAATTGTGTGTGTGAAATAAGGATATTCCAAAAATAGGTTTCATATGTTGATATGGACATTGTGAATATGAGTTAATTCATTTAGGTCTTATGAATGAACCAATACTATTTATATCATTGATTAATCCTTTATTTTAGGGATTTCTGGAAAATTTTGTGGTGGTGTTTTTGGATGACATATTGTTGTATTAAATGATAAGGGTGAAGTAGGAGAAACACTTAGATATAATGTTGGGAATCTTGAGTGATCATTTTCTGAAATACAAATTATAGAATTATGATTTTTGGAAATAAGAGGTATGTTTTCTTAGACATGTAATGTCTTACAAAAACATGTTTTTATGGATCCAAAAATTATAGGGGTAGATATATCATGGAAACCACAAAAGATCGTCTTTGGGATATAGAGTTTTCTTGGCCAAGGTGTATATTACATTAACTATTTTTGTAATTTTTCATTACTAGATTTTCCTATTAAATCATTGAAAAAGAATAATATTCCATTCCAATGTAATTAAGAATTCCATAAGTATTTTCGAGAGTTAAAAGTTATCCTTATATCAACACCAATATTTATTTTTTCAGAATCAGGACAAGGGTATATGGTGTATTATGATACTTCAAGATTCGGGTTGGGAAGTATTCTTATGCAGAGAGATCATGTTGTTTCTTATGGCTCAAGGTAGTAAATAGTGAATGAAAAGAATTACCCAAAACATTATTTGGAGCTAAATTCTTTATTCCATGATTTAAAGTATTTCCTTCATTATCTCTTTAATGAAAAATTTATATTGTTTACATATCATAAGATCTAGAAGCATATTTTATCACAAAGGGATTTGAACCTTCGAAAAATAATATTGATGTATTATCTCAAAATGTTTTACATTGACTTTATATATACATTGAGAAAAGTTAATTCCATGGTAGATGCATTAAGAAGAAAGTTATATGCTATAGTGGAAAAAGAAGGTTCTTATTAATGGCAGTTTATGTTAGTGATAACAGACATAAACATGGAATGTGAAGATCAAGGTGATGTTGTTGTTTTCTTTCCATTTTACTTAATTTCATATCTATTAAATATGGATAAAGAGGTATAGACATATAATTCATAATTTGTATCGATGAGGTAAAAACTCAATGGTGGGGAGACCACTGAGGGATGGATGCTAGATGTGAGTTCAGTATTGTGGTTTAAAAATTGGATGGTTATACCTAAGGGTTGTTAGAAACAACATCTTCATGCTTACAAACATTAAATATGGGTTGTTCATCCAGTAATAATGATGATTTATAAGTTGTTGAAAGAATAGTTTTGGTGGGTCCTTGTGAAAAGGATGGTGGTTGAGTTTGTTTTTGAAATGTTTAGAATTTCATCACATTATGGCAGAACATCAGTGACCTACAAATATGTTACAATATTTACCTATTCATATTTGGAAGTGTGGGTATATAACTATGGATTTTGCAATATTTCCACCAAGAATGGTTGGAAACATGATCCTATATGGGTTATAGAGAACAAACTCACAATGTTAGCTCATTTTATCCATATTTATGAATCTCATATGGTGGATGACTTGTGAAAAAACTATATCTAAAGAGGTATGGAATAATAATATCGATAGTGTCAATTAGAGATCTTGGATTTATGTATCATTTCTGGAAATCCTTATAGAAATCCATTGGGACTCATTTTATAATGCGTATGGTGCATCATCATCAGACGAATGTCCAATCCGAATGGAAATACTGACATTGGAAGACATGTTGCGGGTTTTTGTAATGGAATTTTTTGGCACATGGGAAGAAAATGTGTCATTAGTAGAGTTATCATATAATAAAATCTATCAGGCCTCGATACAAATGGATTGTTTTTATGAATTGTTCTGACATTCTTGTCATGCTTCCTAATACTGGGTTGAAACATGTGGGAATTCACTAGTTGGTCTAGGCTTAGTCTAAGAAAATATGGAGAAGATTTAGTTTATTAGAAAATGGCCAGAGACATCTCAGAGTCATCAGAAGTTGTATCTAGATCATTATCGATGGTCTTTGTCATTATAGGTGAGTGATCATGTGTTCTTGAGTGTAACACCACAAGCTTCCATAGTACTTTTCTCTTTGAACAATGTAATAGCTTTCGTTGTACGCAACATGGAGTTTTAGCACACCATGACCAATCAAACTAGCTGTTACGAACATTAACACCTACTTTTTTGAAATTTTAGAAATTTTATATTTCAAAATGGACTTCATTTTTAGATTTAGAATATCAAAAAAAATTAGAATGAATTTTTGGTATTTATCTGAAAACTTTCATTTTTTTAATAGTGAAAAATGTTGTGTTATTATTTAAAATCGACGTTTTATTTAAATAATTAGTTATTTTATTTAAATTTATTTTAGGTCAAAATTTTTACCTGAAACCTATATAAGTTCAATGGAATTCATTCGATTCATCTTATAATAATATTAGATATATAAAATTTAATTGAATTTTTAACATCTTTTACCCACCCTCTTGGCACATTTGTAAATTTTCATAAAATGTATATTTAGCACTTCTGTAACTGAATTTCAAAAAACCGATAGACACGGTTGACATCAGTAAATAAAATATGGTTAAATTGGATAGAAATAATTTTTTTAAATAGTAACTTTTGAATTTTATTTACAACAGTTAAAAGTAAATAGAGAAATTAAAAGTAAAATTAATATTATAATTACACTAACACATGTCATAATTCTATTTCATAAGTGTATTTAGACCCAAATCAACATTAGGAAAAAAATATGATCCTTTTTGTTCACTTTGATTAGATTAGGAAATTTATTATTTTTTTATTTAAAGAAGAGTTAAAAGTGTTAATTCAATGTTTAATAACTAAGAAAATTTAAATATAGGCCTATACATAAGATAAATTCAACTATAAATATTTATTAAAAAGATAAATATATTTCATACATATTTTTATTTTATTTATAATTTTGTTTCCTTAAATAATAAAATTTATTTATGACACAATCATGATACAATAATTACATTATTTTTGAATGATTAAAATATTTGATATTATAAATTTTAAACTAATTTTAAATTGAAACTATTATGTATTCCACGAATTTTATAGATTAATATGACATAATAGGGTTGATTAAATAATTTTTTTTTCGAAATTATAATGTTTTTATGAGTTAAGAAAACAAAATACCAAATAGTGTCAAAATTGACATAAATGAGTTTTTAAAACAAGTACTATATTATTAATTGATATAATATTTTTAAAAATATACATTTGATCCAAATGACTTATATAATGTTAGATATATCAATAATGAACCTGTTGGGGTTCTATTGTCTTTTTATAGTATGTTTATTAACCATTTATTATAATAATACAAGAATACATGGTGGATGTTAAACTATTTAAATAAGAGTTAAATCTAAAATATGAAGTTCATATGGTTACCTAACCTATCTAAAACTGATTGTTTGAGTGTTTTTCGACCCATCCTCACCTTATCCTAGAAATAAATCCTTTTGGATCTATTATAAACTGAATATGATTGTATAATAAAGTAATATTTCAAGGTTTTTTTAAAGTGACCCTCACCTCTCTTATAAAAGGGTACTCCCCCTTCTCTCAAAATCACAACTCCAAAGCCATTTGACTTGTCCAAACCCTACTAAAATATCCTCCCAACTACCCTCCATTAATCTTAGAGGCATTACATTGATCATAAATCCAACATATGGAGCCCTTTTGATCGACTCAAAAGGAAACACCTGAAGAAGAGGTAATAATTTCACCACCTATTTCAGAGTTCTTTTCTTCTTACACATCCTCATTCATTGTTTTCTCCATACCGAAATGATAAATACAGTACCTTATACATAATCTGATGTTATTATAAATATTTTATGACCATATTCATCATTCTATCCATCCAATGAATGACAAGTCACCATACATGCGTACGTAAGGCTTACCGTCTCTATGTCATGGTGTAGTTTGTTATTCAAACACATTATTATTTAGATGGTTATAATAATGTGTATAATTGATTTAAATAATAAATATCAAATGTTAATTATTCGGTATATATTATATAACATCCAAATTACATACGATTTTACCATCAATAGAATGATATTTTCACTCGTGCGTAAGTACAGATTACTGTCTCCACAAAAGTGATGAGATTCATTCCCCATCATAACAATTCAAGAATAATTTTTATTTTATGATTAAAGTAATGTTTATGAGTATAATATAATTATGGACATTAATCACATACATCCAATCTATAACAAAAATGACTTAAAAATAATAATAAAGGAAAACAAATCAGTTTACACCCGAAACAATGATACTACTGAAATCTTATTGACAAAGCAATATTAGAAGATCATATATGATATCATATTTATGTATGTGGTTCTTGTATAATTTAATGACAATGATTTAACTATTATACATGATTTTAACAATCCCATGATCAAGGAAAAGTACAAGGTATGTTTCAATTCTAGAATCACTTCATTATATGAGGTTGTTTATACGTAAGTATCTACTGAGACCTCTTTATCATCCACATATGCGTTTCTTAAAAATGTATTTCAAAACATTTTTACTATTTCCTATACTGTGGGTTAAATTTATTTATAACCATTTTTTACATTTTATAAAATTTTTATAATGGAATCATTACGTTGTTTTCCAAAAAGGTCATTTACGACCTTTTCGACAAAATTATGGAAAGAATGTTTTTTAACGTATATGGTTGGTGAAACTATTTTCCACCATTATAAAATCATTGAAGATTACCTTAAAATATTATAAAAAAAATTCAAGATAAATTTTTTCTTTTATAATTATGTGACTTTTAAATGATTTCAAAATAGAACGATATATTTCTATTAAATAGTCATGATTTCATCTATCTCAACATCCTTTGATGGATTTTACACTTGTTTGAACTTGATTTATTATGATAAAATCTTCCATATTTTATTGAATTATTTATGATATGTTTGACTATGTATGTTCAATTTTTATACCATTCAGGGTTTATGGTTAAAGTATCAACATTTCATATGCTAGTTTTAATATGAATGTTTATTTTATGTTTCCACCTTTTCATATAAATAATGCATTAGACTTAGTAAGTGATGGGTGGAGCCCGTTATAGCTCCTCGGTGAATTAGTAGGTCTCATGAGACAAACTAGTTTCTTGGCACAAGACCTTGACCAAATCTTATTTTTAGTCTAGGCACGAGTCCTTGACTATGTGGTTATGATGTCTGGCATTATGCATTCCATTATTATGGAATTTTCTATTGATATAACATGTGATTATTCGACTAGTAAAATATCCATGGGAAAAAGTAAATGGAATTATTTCATTTATATTTTCCATATTATTCTGAATTTTAAGTTCGAAAGGCTTTTGTTTTATTCTTATACACTTACTTTAATGTTTATGTTTATTTATGAAAGTTTCTGCTATATTGTTATCCTTACTGAGCACATGAGCTCACACCTTTCTATGCTTTATTTTTCCTAGGATCCAAAGATGTATATTTTTACTGACCTACATGGATATTCTATGGGAGATGAATGTGTCAAAAGGGGGGATAATGTTGTCTTTTTCATTTCATAATGTAATGTAAAACTTATTTTTGTATCTAGTACTTCCAAAGATACTAAACTGATTAGCCTTTAGGGATTTGATCCCTTGTGATCATGCCAATTTTATGTAATAATGCACTAACTCTGCGAAACTAGGGTCATGGCATTGCAGTTGGTATCAAAGGAATTTTAGTACAAAATTTGGAAAGTAGATTTAAAAAAACAATGATTAGAAAACATTACCCTAAGAAAGACTTTGAGGATTATAATAGAAAAACTTCCTAGAATTGTGGTAATGTAGAGATTTTTTGTATTTTACAAGAAATACATCCTTGTATGGATACAATCAGGTATTGGCGGCTCTGGAACAGACTTACCTAGGATTGAAAACTCTGACAATGAGTTTCAAGCTTGACCCAGGGTATCCTTGTACATGACAACGGGTCTTGCTGCACTCTTGGTTACAACAATCCCGAGAGATATGCTTAAGATAATTCACATTTTATTTACAAACTATTATGAAGGATTAATGAGTAAATACTTCTTCAAAGAAGGCATTTTTTATTATTATGGATTATATGGATAAACTATTCAATTTACGTTAGGTATTTTACTAATTTGGAATTGTGTATTGTGATTCATAAACTAATATAGTGTATTACATTGTAGAAAAATGGTGCATAGTGGTAGGAATGGAAACTTTATCAAATCACATAATCCATGTAGGGATTTACCTCCTACTCAAGATAAGTACAGTAGGGCTAGCGATGTAAACGGTGCTGAACACCTTATAACCATACTGGGAAAACTCACTCAGGTTATGAATAATAACCTTACTTTTATGGAGCACCATGATCCACAACACGGAGGATCAATGTTAGACCGCTTCATGAGGCTACAACGAACAACATTCAATGGGACTACAAATCCATTTTCAACTGAGAAATGGAAAAGATCCTTAGAGAAAATATTTTATGCTTTGGGGAGTAACGAAAGTGAAAAAGTTGTCATGGTAGTTTATTCCTCACAAGAGATGCAGTTTAATGGTGTTCATTAATTAAAAACAAAAACGAGGATTAAGAAGTGTCAAATATTGAATAGAGGGAGTTTTAATAAATTTTAATAGAAAAATTATTTCCTAATGTCCATCAAATAGATATGGAAAGAAAATTTCTATGTATGGGGAAAATTTAGAATGATAATATCACAATGTTAGAGGATAACTTTACAAGGTTAGAAAGGCATACAACAGATTATATATGTATCCCAAGGAGTAAGATTGATCGATTATTTGATGGGTTAAAACCATTTTTCTATCAATCATTAGTCTCAAAATCCTTTTCATCATACGAAGATATTTTCTTATGTGCTATCAAGACAGAAAAATAATTCTCTAAGTCTTACAACTTTAAAGAAAATCAATAGAAGAATATGTCTATTGAACACTTTGGAAATGGAAATAATGGGAAAACGGAAAAGTTGAATTTCCATCCTACAATAAATGTGGGAAGAAACACCCTAGTACTTTCCTAAGGGAATGGGAGTCTGTTACAAGTATTGTGAAATAGGAAACCAAGCTCGTGATTGCAAGGGAAAGATAGAGGATATCAATTTTGAATTTTACATTTGTAGAGAAATGGGGAATTATTCAAATGAATGTCCTTAGAGATAAGGAAAAATTCCTCAGAAAAGCACAATGGAGAAAATCCAAGCTTATGAAATCACTACAGCTGAGGTTGAAGCTCCAAATGACATGGTCGTAGGTAAATTAATGGATTCCTCAAATTTATCCAATGCATTATTTGATTCTAGATCATCGCATTATTTCATATCTTCCCAGTTTGCTAAGAAAATTTGATATTTCCAATATGTTTTAACATGGAGGTTGTTAGTAAAAACTTCCAAGGGAAGTATCATTACAACAATGTTTTGTGAGTCAATCACCATTAGGTCATATAAAGGTTCTTTATCTGCTTATCTCATCGCCATACCCATGATTGAATTTGATATTATCCTCGGTGTGGATTTTCTTTCTGACCATGATGCATAAAATTATTGTAAGAATAAGGATGTTACAATTTTCAATGATGATAAAGAGTACTTTATCTTTAGAGCATAAACATCACCACCTGATTCTTATCATGATCCACCCCCATTAGCTCTACTAAATTCAATTTTTGGGGAGGAAGATAATGAAATAACTATGGGTGTGGAAAAGAATGTTATAATAGAAGAGATACCTATTGTTCATGAGTATGTTTTTGTGTTTCCAGAGGACTTACCTAGACATCCTCAAGAATAAGAAATATATTATTCCATTGATTTAATTTCTGGTTCAAGGCCTATATTGAAGACCCCTTAGATAATTTCCACTATGGAATTAGTGGGACTATAGAAAAAACTATAGGAATCGGGTAATAAAGGATTTATTCACCCTAGTGTTTCTCCATGGGGATCCCTATTATTTTTATTAATAAAGATGGGTCTGTGAGGTTGTGCATTGACTATAGGGAGATCAATGCTATACCAATAAAGAACAAGTATCCCCTACCTCACATTGATGATTTATTTGATCAACTAAATGGACCTCAATATTTTTCAAAGATTGACCATTGATCTTGATATCATCTGTTGTGTGTGAAGAAGGAATACATTCAAGAGACAACATTTTGTACCAAGTATGGGCATTACGAGTTTACAGTAATGCCTTTTGAACTGACTAATGCACCCTCTGTCTTCATGGATCTAATGAATAGAGTTTTCAAGGAATATCTTGATGTAATTTTATAGGTATTTATTAATGATATAATGGTTTAATCCAAAAGCTATTAAGGTCATGAAAATTACTTGCGCACTATTCTGAAAACTCTTAGAAGAAATGAATTATATGGGATATTTAGCAAGTCTGAATTTTGGCTTCCAGAGATTTATTTTCTTGGATATATTGTCTCTAAATATGGAGTCTCTATTGATACTTCTAATATAATAGCAATACAAGAATTTCCATCACCGAAGAGTGTAACTGAGGTACACGATTTTATTGGTTTTGCAGGTTATTATCGGCATTTCGTCCAAAAAATTTCCAAATTGGCCAACCCATTAACCAAGCTCACACGTAAATAGGTTAATGTTTTCTGGAAAAAAGAGTGGTAATAATGTTTGGATGAACTAAAAAGAAGATTATTCAATTCTCCTATCTTGACTCTACCATCGGGGAAAGATAGGTTTGTTATTTATTGTGATGCTTTAATGAAAGGACTTGATTGTGTCCTTATGCAGAATGATAAAGTTATCACCTATGCATCACAATAGGTAAAAATTCTTGAACAAAACTTTCCCACTCGTGATATTGAGTTATTAGGTGTAATATTTTATTTGAAGATATGGAGACACTATCACTATGGGGAAAATGTGAGATATATACTGATCACAAGAGTTTGAAGTATATTTTATCAAAAAAAAAAGAACTCAACATGAGGAAATGCTGATGGCCATGTAATACTTACGCCTATGGGAAATGTAAGTGTTCCACATAACCCATTGTATGGTGGATTATCAAAAATCAATAAAAATGAAGGCCTTCGGGCCATTGGAGGACTATACACAACCACACGAGGAAGGAAAATAAGGTGGAAGATGCTTTGAGAAGAAAGGATCATGGTGTTTTCAACATGATGAGAGTTGAAAAGGTTCCTTTGTTCATGGATCAAGAAAAGATGGATTTGGGAATAATCATGGTAGGTGAAACATTAATACTTTTTCAAATGGTTTCTAAACCATCTTTACTAAAAAGGTTAAAAAGTTCACAGAAAAATGATGTGGAGTTTCAAAAGAAAATTAATGGTGTGAATGACAGGAGATTGATCAAATATGTATATGAAGATGGGATTTTGAAATTTGGGAAGAGAATTTGTGTTTTTGAAATACATAATCTCAAAAGGGAATTGTTGGATGATGCTCATAGCTCCAATTTCTCTATACAACCTGGTATCACTAAGATGTATAGAGATTTGAAGGAACATTTTTGGAAGGATAACATGAAAAGGGCGGTTGTTGATTATGTGTTAAGATATATGGGTTTTCAATAGTTGAAGGCTGGAAGAAAACACCCTAAAAGAGTCATGCTTCCTCTTCCCATACCTGAGTGGAAATGGGATGATATTAAGATTTACTTTGTCATGGGGCTACCAACGACTCCTATAAGGAATGATGCAATAAGCATCATTGTTGATCGTCTTACTAAGACTTTACATTTTATTGATATAAGAGAAGATTTACCACTTGAATGTTTAGATATACTATATATTAATGACGATTTAAGACTTCATGGAGTACCCTTATCAATTGTTTCTGATTGTGATCCTCATTTTACATCAAGATTCTAGAAATTTATTCTGAAGGGCTTGGATATTGAACTTCGTTTGAGCACAGCCTACCACCCTCAAACTAATAGACAATCAGAACAGACGATTAAAACCTTAAAATACATGTAGAGATCCTACTCACTTGACTTTCAAGGTATGTGGGATTAGTATTTACATCAAGTAGAATTTTCCTATAACAATTGCTTCCATTCAAGTATTCAGATTGCACCATATGATGTGTTCTATGGAAAGAGATATCGCAGACCAACTTGTTGGGAATATGTTAGTGAAAGAAAACTCGTAGTCCCCGAACTTGTTGAGAAAACAGTGGAAAAGGTGAATATTATCCAAACACATGTCAAAGCTGCTCAAAGTAGACAAAAGATCTATGTCTATAATCGATGGAAGGATTTGGAATTTCAAGTAGGTGATCATGTATTCTTGAAGGAATCTAAATGGAAGGGTGTTTTACGATGTGGTAATAAGGGTAAATTGAGTCCTAGGTACATCGTACCTTTTGAAAATCTAGAACAAATTGGAGTTATAGATTACCATTTGGAAATACCACCATGTCTCTTCGAAGTTCATGATGTGTTTTATGTATGACTTTTGGGAAAATACATACCAGACCCAACACAAGTACTCACATAAGATGAAATTGAACTCAAACCCAATCTGTCTTATTGTGATGATCCTGTCAAGATTCTTGATACCATAGAACAAGTGTTGAGATATTGGACGACTCGCCTGGTAAAAGATATATAGAGACCCAATAATATGGAAGACGCAATGTGGGAATCTGAGGAACTTATGATGAAGAACCACCCAAATCATTTTATGTATTAATATACTAGAAATTTCAAGGATGAAATTATTTGAAGGAGTGAAGAATGTAACACCACATGCTTCCATGATATGTTTCTCTATGAACAATGCAATAGCTTGCGTTGTACACAACTTGTATTTTTAGTACACCACAACAAATCAAACTAGTCGTTATGAATAGTTATACTCACATTATGAAATTTAAAAATTTTAATTTTCCAAATGGGCTTCATTTTTTGATTTGTAATATTAAAATTATCTTAGGGTGATTTTTTGGTATTTTTCTGAAAACATTCATTTTTTATGAATAGTGAAAAACACCATTTTATTGTTTAAAATCAGCCTTTTATTTAAATAATTAGTTAGTTTATTTAAATTTATTTGAGGTCAAAATAAAAAAATAATACCTATATATTTTCAATATAATTCATTGGAGTCATTTTATAATAATATTAGATATATAAAATTTTATTGAACTTTTAACGTCTTTTACCCACCTTTTAGGCACATTTAAAAATTTGCCTAAAACAAAATTTTACCACTTTTGTGAATTGAATTTTTAAAATACAAGAGACATGGTTGACATCAGTAAGTAAAATGTGGTTCAATAGGATGAAATTAATTTCTGGCGAATAGTTACTTTGGAATTTTAGTTACCCCAGTTAAAAGTAAATAGGGTAGTTGAAGATACAAATGATATGATAATTACCCTAAAACCTGTCCTAATTCTATTGAAAAGGTGTATTTAGAACAAATTCAACATTAGGAAAAAATATGCTCCTTTTGGTCCACTTTAATTAGATGAGGACATTTATTGTTATTTTATTTAAAGAAGAGTTAAAAGTGTTAAATTCATTGTTTAATAAATAAAACAATTTTAATATTGCATTATACATAAGACAAATTAGAGTATAAATATTAATTAGAATTATAAAAATATTTCCTACATATTGATATTTTATTTATAATTTTTATACATTTAGTAATGAAATTTATTTATGACGCAATGATGATATAGTAATTACCTTATCATTGAACGATTAAAATAATTGATATTATAAATATTAAAATAAATATAAATTGAGTTGTTTTATGTATTCCACGAATTATCTAGGTTAATATGACATATTAGGGTTGATTAAATTAATTAATTTTAAATGATAAAGATGTTATGACTTTCACAAAAACAAAATACCAAATAGTGTCAAAATTAACAAAAATGAGTTTTTAAAACAAATACCATATTATTAATTGATATAATATTCCTAAAAATATAAATAAAGGCCAAAGGACATAGATATATCAATTATAATTCACTTTGGGTTCTCTTGTCTTTTTATATTATGTTTATTAACCGCTTATTATAATAATACAAGAACACATGGTAAAAGATAAATTGTTTGACTAAGAGTTAAACCTAAAGGATAAGTTTAGAATGGTGGCCTAAACCTATCCAAAATATATTATTTGAGTGTTTTTCAACCCATTTCCACCTTATCCTTAAAATAAATCTTTTTGGAGCCATTATAAACTGAATATTATGGTATAATAAAATATTATTTCAAGCTTTTCCTAATGTGACCCTCACCTCTCTTATAAAAAGGTACTTCCCCTTCTCTCAAAATCACAACTCCAAAGCCATTTGGCTCAGCCAAACCCTACTCAAATATCCTCCCAACTACCCTCCGATAAAACTATATGCATTACATTTATTATATGGCCTACCTAAGGAGCTATTTTGATCAACTCAAAAGGAAACACCTGAAGAATAGGTAATAATTTTACCACCTCTTTAAAAGTTTTTTTCTTCTTCCACTTCTTCTTTCTTTGCTGTTTCCATTACAAAATAATAACCCGAGTACATTATACAAACTTTGATATTATTATAAATATGTTTTTACCGTATTAATTATTCTATTCATCCTATGAATGACAAGTCACCATATGCGCGTATGTACGGCTTGCCGTCTCCACGTCATGGTGTAGTTTGTTATTCAGATACTTTATTATTTGGATGGGTATAATAATGAATATAATTTATTTAAATAATAAATATAACATGTTAATGAATATATATATATATTATATAAAATAAAAATTACATACGATTTACCATTAGTAGAATGATATTGTTTCTCGTGCATATGTACGGATTACCGTCTCCACGAACACGATGAGATTCATTCCCCATCCTAACCATTCAAGAATAATTTTCATTTTATAATTAAATATAATTTTTAGGAACATAATATCATTCTGAATATGAATTAAACATATCATATCCATAACAAACATTACTTATGTAACAAAACATATGAAGATAAACGAATCAGTTAACACCCAAAACAATGATACTTCTGAAATGTTATTACCAAAGCAATATTAGATGATCGTATATGATATAATATTTATGCTTGTGGTTATTTTATAATTTAATAATAATTATTTAACTATTATACACAAGTTCAACATACCCTTGATCAAGGGAAAGTACAAATTAAGGGTTAATTCTACAATCTCTTCATTATCTGAGGTTGTTTATACGTAAGTATCTACTAGAACATCTTTATTGTTCACATCTGTGTTTCGTAAAAATGTATTTCAAAAAAAAATTACTATATCCTAGAATATGGTATAATGTTATTTATAACCTTTTTTGAATTTTTATAAATAATGTATAAAGCAATATTTCCTTCGTTTTTCAAACAAGGTCACTTATGACATTTTCTACAAAATTATTGAAATAATGTTTTTAACGTATATGGTGGGTGTGGATATTTTCTACCATTATAAAATCTTAAAATATTACCTTAAAAGATTGTAATAATATTTTTAAAATATATTTTTACTTTTATAATTATGTGACCTTTAAATGATTTAAAATAGAAAGAGATATTTCTCTCAAATAGTTTGGACTTCATCTTTGTCAACATCCTTTGATGGATTTTACACTTGGTTGTAGTTGATTTATTATAATAAAATCTTCCATATTGTATTGAATGAGTTATTATATGTTTGACTGTGGATGTTCTATATTTAAACCATTCATGTTTTATGGTTAAAGTATTAGCATTTTGTATTCTAGTTTTAATATGAGTTTTTATGTTATGTTTTGACCTTTTCATATGAGGAATACATTAGACTTAGTAAGTGACAGGTGGAGCCTACTATTTCTCCTCAGTGCATCGGTAGGTCTCATTAGAAAAACTAGTGTCTTGGCACAAGGCCTTAACAAAATCTTATTTTTAGTCTCGGAACAAGGCATTGACTATGTGGTTATGAAGTCCGACATTATGCATTTCATCATTATGAAAATGGATATTGATGTAACATGTGATCATTAGACTAGTAAAATATCCTTGTGAATATTTAAATGGAATTATTTTATTTATCTTTTCCATATTATTATGAATTTTATATTTAAAATCTCTTGTTTTAGGATTATACATTCCATAAATTTTTATGCTTATTTATGATAGTTTTTGCTATATTGTTATATTTACTGAGCACCTGAGATCACCCCTTTCTATGTTTTATGTTTCCCAAGATGTAAATAAGTATATTATGACTGACCTGCATGGATAGTCTATGGGAGATGAATGTGCTAAAATGGGAAACAATGTTTTTATTTTTCATTTCATAATGTAATTTAAAACTTATGTTTGTATCTAGTACTTCCAAGGATACTAAACTGATCGGTCATTTGGGATTTTATCACTTTTGATCATGCCAATGATATATAATAATGCATTGACTCTAGGTAACTAGGGTAGAGGCATTACATTGAGGATCAATCCAATGCTTAGACATCGACATTTTGTGAATCATGTCATGTTATATCCTTGATACATAGGCCCTTTTGAGATACTTGAATAGGTTGGAAATGTGGAATATCCAATGTTATTTCCACCACAATTCAGTGCAACGCATAATGTGTTTCGTGTGTCTCAGTTAAAAAAGTATCAGCCTTATCCTGACCATATGATTCGATGGTATCACACTCACCTAGAGCCAGATTCTTCTTTGGTGCACATGCTAGTGTGGATTGTGCATTGTCAAGAGAAATTCTTTCATGTAAAAAAGGACCAGTCTAGTGTGGGTTTTATATTATCATGGTTAGATTCCTGAAGAAACTTGGGAATGGGAAAAGTAAATTAACGAACAATGGATAGAACTCTCTCATGATAGCAATGATTTTCTACTTTCTATGGGTGTAAAGGAAAATGGTGGGGAGAATGTGTAACCCCTTGTTTAAAGTAAGTAACCCTTCTTTTATTTTTTTATGTATGTAATTTTTATGTGAAGATTGGGAGATTTTGGAGAAATTTTGGATTATTTTTGGAGATTATCTTATGTTTCACGATTCGTGAATAGTTTTGAAAAATCATGCAACACGTATAGTAAACCATTCATAATGAGGTAGGGGTAACGGGAAGGTGCACAGGTAGGTGCACCTTTTTTTCAAATTGTGAGGCAGCCTATGAGAAAAAGTGAAAATTGAGATAGTGGTGTTTGACGTGGAAAGAAAATGTTTTAGAATCTGTGTGATCCAGCCATGTGAGGTTCATCCTTGAGGTAGTATCTAGGGAATGGTTAGTTCCCAATTTTCCTATGAGTGTGACTAATCATGCTTGGATTAAAAGATAGATCCTTAAATTGTGTATACAAGACAAGTTGGCCTCTAATGCCCGATTTGTTCCTTCTATGTGGCCTTAACTTCATATTTTATCTTTCAAGAACCTATGTAATATTCTCCCATTGATCTAGAGGTGATATGATGGCTTCTCTTTCTGATATGAAGCTAGATTATCACGGTAAGTGATCATTCTTTGTTGTTACTGTTAGTTTTTCATAGATCCACTTATCTAACTATCTTAGTTTCATAAATATAAAAACTATTTGGATAGATCTAAGATATTTGATGAAAAATATGATTATATTTGAATTCATTTATGATAGGGGAGTATATCTAACACGGGTTTTTAGAGTTTCAACAAGGGTTTAGGGACATTTTTCATGAAACTCTTCATTGTTGTCATAATTCTGGGGGTAGGTGGCTTCACTCTCAACTCCTATTTTTAGAACATGAAGTATTAGTATCAAATTTATTGTTCCAATTTAAATTGGTTATGTAATTGATGTGAACGTCTTGTTAGAAACACTTTTTAGTGACTATTTATAGAATTGTGGAAATTGGGCATTTAGTGGAAAGTGAAATTGGTAACTTGATTTTGAAATGATGATTTTAAAATGATTTTTTTGTTTTGTTGTGTGGAACAAACAATTCAATGATGTGTTTTTTTATTGAAATGGTGGGTTTAAAAGGATTTCTTTAATATTTTTTTCTTATTGAAATGGATTTTTTGGCATGGGGTTGTGGTATAATGGGTGTGTGTGTTCATGTGCATTCGGGGTGGATAAGGGTAAAGAGTATCCCCCATCAAGTTTTGCATTAAGTTATGACTTCGTGAAAGGATGAATCACCACTCTTGAGTATAGGGAGGTCTTGGTTTCCTGAATGGTGGGGTTTATTTATTCACTAATTGAACATCTATTTTGTGCTCTAAAAATGAATCGAAGGAAAAACATTGAAACATTTCCTAACTAAAATCCCTTACCATGAGATAATATATAGTTTTTGTAATGTGAAATTTAGAGTGAGGTAGTTTTTATAATTATTTTTTATGGGTTCCCAGCCTCCAAAATTGTCCAACTAAGATAATAATAATAATTTTCTTCTCCTAAATCAGTATTCTATAAAATAAGAGAACTTATCAACTTCTATAGGGATTTTATATATAGAGGATAATTTTATTTTATTCAATATGTGGCATCAAAATTAAACGGTGAAAATTTTGTTATTTAATACTAACAAAATCATTCTAGAAATCCTAATTCTTATTATTGGTTTTTAATGTCCCAACATGGCTCATGTTATTAAAATTATTCATACTGGTCACTATAAATCATCAATAAAATATCTTTATACATCAATTAAAGAACACTAAAAGATATGGTATAAAGGTTGTATATTGGGGAGACTATACCCTATTTATTATTAGTAAATACAGTGGAATTAATCATAAATAAATAATAATCGAATAATATGAAAAGTACATTATCAAAAAATAAGAATAAATCATATAATGGCCAACATCAAATACAAAACCACCCATATCTAGTGATTCAACAATGAACAAAAATGTATACATAGAGAAGGCGATAAATAAAAAATATATAATAAAATTAAAAATACCAAAGGCAATCTTCATGAGTATAATAAGAATGAGCTCATTTTTATTCTCTTAAGCTCCCATATCTATGTATAATGCATGATGTATGATCATGAACCTGAAACTATGTGGTCAATTCGGGTACCAAACAACGGACTGAACATGGTGTGAGAAACAATTAGTATCCCAACACCAATACTATCTAATTCTGTCTAGTATATGAATATAAAATACATATATGTGGTGGTATATCAATAATATATTAAATAAAGAAATATAAAAATGTCAAAATCAGGTTCCCAAAAGGATTCTCGGTTGACAATACCTTATTTGGACAAAGCTGAAATTTATTTTATGATGGGTCACCAAGTATATAGGTATATATATATATATACATTTATATTTATTTATATAAATATTTACAGTATACATGATAATATATATAGACATATATATAGATAAGTGATAATATCTAGGACCTGAGGTGTAACTCAGGCATCCATGCATAATTATTAAAGTCTTATATTTTAAATAAGGGCCTTCATATCCCATTGTCTCATGGAATAGTTTTAGGCATCTTGCTCGAGTATCATGAATAAGTTACACCATGTTTGAGTATCATAAATAAGGGACACCATGCCCGTGAATCACAAAAAATTGACCCCATGATTGAGTATCACAAATAAGGGATGCCATTCCAATGTATCACAAATAATGTATTCCATGATCGTGTATCAGAAATAAGGTATTCCATTCCCATGTAACATAAATACAAATAAAATTAAATTTATATGGTCATGATAGTTTTCACACCATGATATTTTAATAATTCAATCCAAACTCACTTAGATGTTTGTTTGGTCACAAGTAATAGGCATCATGCATAATAATTTATTTCATAGGCCATGAGATTATTCAATCTATTTTTTTATTTAAATATAAGAAATAAAGGATTCTAAGTTAGTAATAATGGAGTATTAAAATTCAAGTATATAATTTGGGAAATTCTATTTTCATGTAATTAATAAGGCCATGGGAGTTCCATGATACTATTCATTCATTAAATGAAATGATTCAAGAATTATGTTAACTAACTAATATCAGCCATGTGTATATCATTTCCATAAATATTTCATTCTATTTAAATTATCCATTTAGATAATAAAGCATGGTTATATTATAATATAAAATCATACTCTTATGATAAGGTGGAAACATCCACATCGCTCATTATTCATTTAATTCCATTTAGAGTCTTATTCTATGAGAGTGTAAGTGAACTCACCTTCGTAGGTGGTTTTATTTACAATACTAAGCATAAAGTTTATTTCATATTAATTACACACCCAAAGGGGTTTTTTATTCAATATATTCATCCTCTAATGGTGAAATTTAAAAGTACAATGGAAAAATGAATTTAGGAAAAAGTGTTTACATGTTAAATTTCTCATTTATAGGGTGATGTAAAAAAAATTCAACATGTGGAACAATTGTAAGGCCCCGACCCCAGTTACCCAGAGTCGATGAATTATTATGTAACATTGGGATGATCATGAAAGATCAAGTCTCGAAAGACCAATTAGTTTTGTAGCCTTGGAAACACTAGATACATTAATAAATGTTACATTACATCATAAAGTGAAAAACTACAATAACATAGTCTTCATAGTCCCAGCTCATATCCCCTTCAGATTTTCCCTGCAGGTCATTCATAAAATACTTCTTTACAACCTGGAAATATTAAAACATTGAAAGGGGTGATCTCAGATGCTCAGTAAGGATAACAATATATTGGAAACTTTCATAAATAAACATAAACATTTAAGGAAATGTATAACTGAAACAAAAGCCTTTTAAACTTTAATTTCAGCATAATATGGAAAAATGAAATGAAATAATTTCATTTACATATTCACATGGATATTCTACTAGTCGAATAATCACATTTAATATAAATAAACACTTTCATAATGATGATATGCATAATTCCAGACTATCATAACCACATAGCCAAGGCCTCATGCCAAGACTACAAATAAGATTTTGTCAAGTCCTTGTGCCAAGACACTAGTTTGTCTCATGAGACATACTGATGCATCAAGAAGGTATAGCGGGCTCCACCTGTCACTTATTAAGTCCAATGCATTCCTCATATGAATAGGTTTAAACATATCATAAACCATAACATAATCGTATCACATAAAACATGCATAAAGGGAACATAACATTTCCACATTTCAATCACAATATATCAATTCAACACATTTATATAATAAAAACTTTGTCAAAACCATTTTCAATACCAAAATAAAAGAACATTAAAACTTGGTATTTATTTTTCATTTAAAAAAAGTTATGGATTGAAGAGGAAGCCGAATCTCAAATAATGGTCATGGTGATGGAGAAGTCATTGTCGCCACATACGTATGACAAAAAAATCCCTTTTGTTGTTTAGTAAAATGATTCGTATAAAAAATATTCTTTTTGAATAGATGTAAAAGTCAAAGGGGTTTATACACCGTATAAAAGAATGTTGTGTATAAAACAAAATATGCCTCAATGAAAGCAGATTGAGACAAATTCCTTTACAAAGATAATTTTTTAAATAAAATATATCTATTATGTGTATTCACTATATGTACACATAAATAAAGTAAAAATACAAGATATGACATAATAATATCATGACATAATTTGAAAGTATGAGATTAACCCAAAGAACGGAAATTGGGTTAAGAAGTCCTCTTACCTCGTGTCCGACATGACTTGATCGTTCTTTAACCTCCTGAATAATAAACTAGAGTTAATTTATACTTGCTTAAGAAACTTTTTCATGTTCATTATTCCTTTTATATCACTTATTACCATGTTATAAAAATTATGTAATTATTTAAGTTAATAACGGTCGTTTTGTCGATCTTTGGTACTTGAGTTAAAAATAAACATCTTATAATTTCAAGTTGTTCATGTGGTAAAATATATATTATATCTAGATTTATATTCATAATTTAGATATCATATATATCTATTGTATACATGCATTTATAATATTATATAACATTTAGAGGTAAGAAAGGAAATGCACTGTTCATGGAGACGGTAAGTCGTACGTACACATGAACGCTACTTTCATCTCTATTTCGTATTTAATGTAATGAAATAATAATGATATAGAGGTATATTATAATTCCAGTATAATATCCTATATAATATCATTTAATTCATCCTTTATACGTCCCACATATGGTATTAGCGATTCAAATCACATTGAGGGGGTGGTATTCCGCACTTCCTAAAATGAGGATATCGCGTTTACCCATAATGGAAACCATAAAGAAATACCATAAATGAAAAATAAATAAGAATAAAGAAAATTAAAACATAATATATATCATATATAAATATAGTGAAATATTAATGGCCACCATGAAAGATGTTAAAGGAAGATTGACCAATTATTGTTTTGTGAGGCAGTAATTCACCACCCACAGAAACAGTATGTTCTTTAACCATTAGACGAAGGGGTGTGTGAGTCTAAATCAAATCCTTATCACAAACAAAATCCTATTATATTGAAGAGACTTGTTGTTTTACAGAATAATGTAATAAAAAGAGTTTAAGGGGTTGGAGAATCAAAATAAAACAAAAGAACACAAGTGAAGATATTACCTTTAAATCAGGTAACTATTTTTGATTTGAGCCAAAGGATTCTTTGGTAGACTTCTGACCAAAGTAAATATTCTAGGATTAATAGAGGTAATTTGGGAGAGTATTTGGGCAGAGGTTGTCTGAGACAAATTGATTTGAAGGTGTGAATAAGGTGGTTGAGGTGGGAGCCTTTTATAAGAGGGGTAGAGGGGCACTCTTGGAATGTCATGAAATGTTACATTATTATGAAGTGATTTTCGAATTTAAAAGGACCCAAAATTATATATTTCTAGGATAAGGAGATAAGGTTTCGAAATATACTCATAAAATAGGTTTTTTACAAGTGTAAGTCTTATATGTTACATTATATTTTCATTTTATTTAAATCGTTAATTATTGAGGTAATCACTGCATCATCATGGTGTCATAAAAAATTTAATTTATTTAATGCCTAAAAATTATAAAAAAATTACCATGATGTAGGAAATCGTTTTTTCTTTCCAATTAATATTTATATACGAAACTTAAACTTATATAACCCCATGTAATAATTTTTTTAGTAAAACAACACATGTTTGTGACAATTCTATTTTTACGTTAAATAAACAGTTATTAATTTAATTTTCTTACCCAAGTGGCTCCATGGGGTCCCCAAGTTGACCCATGGATTTTCATGGTCGTCCATGACTCATACAATAAGGGTATGACATGTTTAATGGTAATTTCATATTATTATCACATTATATTTACCTTAAATTGCACTAATTACCTTTAATCGTGATTAATAAAACTTAAAACTTACTCTTCACCAAAAATTATTTTCATCTCATTGAACTACATTTTACTTCCAAATGAAAACCATGTATGTCGGATTTTTGAAAATAAAATTATAGAAGTGGTAAAGTTTCATTTAAATGAAAAATCAGTTTTTAACTACCACTTAGTGCTTTCACTATTCATAAAAAATTGAAGTTTTTCATAAAAATACCATAAAATTAACCCTAAGCTATAATTGATATTTCAAATTCAAAAATGATATATATTTTACAAAATTACAAACATATAAGATTCATTAATTAATTTTATAATTAATTTCCATTGTCAAAACTAATAGCGTGTTTTTAAGAAATAATATCAATCAAAAGATTCACAATTATTTATATCCAATTTCAAAGTGAAATTATTTCTAATGACCACCATTGGATAAAATGGTAAAATAATATTCTAATTATACTTTAAAACCACTCAGTGGTATAATTTATCACTATTAATTATTTTTATTAAAAAATTTGTTTTTAATTAATTTTTAGTAATTTCCACTATTCATCAAAATATAAAAGTTATCCCAAAAGTTCCAAAATTTCACCCTGGGAAAAATTTGATATTCCGAATCCAAAAATGAAGTCCATTTTGAAAAATAAAATTCATAATATTTCAAAAAGTAGGTATTGCTATTCATAACGGCTAGTTTGATTGGTTGTGGTGTGTGTTAGAACTCCAAGTTGTGTACAACACACACTACTGTATTATTCAAAGAGAAGCATGCCGTGTAAACTTGGGGTGTTACATTCTCCACTCCTTCAAATAATTTCGTCCTCAAAATTTCTTATAATATTACTTTATAAAAATACTCGGGTGATTCTTCATCATAAGTTCCTTGGGTTCCCATTTTGCCTACTCCATCTTACGGTTTCTCCATAGAACTTTTACCAGACGAGTCGCCCGGTTTCTCAGCACCTATTCTCTTGTATCAAAAATCCCGACTGGCTCTTCGCAATAAGACAGATCGGGTTCTAGTTCTAATTCCTCATAGGTGAGTACGTGCGTTGGGTCAGGCATGTATTTTCTCAATAGTGATGCGTGGAACACATCATGAACTTTGGAGAGACTTGGCGACATTTCAAAATGGTAAGCTACAGCCCCAATTCGTTCTAGAATTTCAAAGGGGCTGATATACCTGGGAATCAATTTACCCTTCTTACCAAAACGTATAACTCCCATCCATGGAGATACCTTCAAGAAAACATGATCTCATACCTGAAATTCCAAATCCTTCCTTCAGTTGTCATCGCAGATCTTCTGCCTACTTTGAGCTGCTTTGATGTGGTTTTGGATTACCTTCACATTTTCCATCATTTCCTCCACCAGTTCTGGGCCTACCAGTTTTCTTTCACCAATGTCATCCCAACAGATTGGTGTGTGACATCTCTTTTTGTATAATGCTTAATATGGTTCCATCCCAATACTTGAATTGAATCTATTGTTATAGGAAAATTCTACCAGAGGTAAATATTGATCCCACATACCCTGAAAGTCAAGTGAGCATGATCTCAACATGTCTTCTAAGGTTTTTATACTTCGTTCTGATTTTCCATATGTTTGAGGGTGGTAAGAAGTGCTCAAATGAAGTTCAGTATCCAAGGCCTTTTGAAGACTTTTCCGGAATCTTGATTTATAATGGGGATCACGATCTGAGACAATTGATAGGGATACTCCATGAAGTCTCACAACTTCATAATTATATAGTCTTGCTAGACGTTCAAGTGGTAGATCTTCTCTTATAGCAAGAAAATGTGCTGACTTGGTAAGACAATCAACAATGGCCCATATTGTGTCATTACTTCTAGGAGTCATTGGTATTCCCACGACAAAGTCCATCATGATATTATCCCATTTCCACTAATGTATGGTAAGAGGTTGCAATATTCTTCCAGGCTATTACTTTCCAGCTTTCAATTGTTGACAAACCATACATCTTAACACAAAATCGACAATCTCCCTCTTTATGTTGTCCCACCAAAAATTTTCCTCAAATATATATACATTTTGGTGCTCCCATGGTTTATAGATAAATTAGAACTATGAGCATCATCCAGAAATTCTATTTTTAGATCAGGTATATCGGGAATACAAAGTCTCTTCCCAAACTTCAAAATTCCATCTTCATACAAAATGTCACTCAATTTCCCATCATTCACAGCTTTAATCTTCCTTTGTAACTCTCCATCACTGGTCTGATAACTCTTTATCTTTTCTAGTAAAGATGTTTTGGAAACCATTTAAAAAATCCTTGATGTTTCACCTTCCATGGTGATTCCCATATCCATCTTTACTAGATCCATGTATATAGGATCATTTTCAACTCTCATCTTGTTAAAAACTCCATGATCCTTTCTACTCAATGTGTTTTCCACCTTATTTTCTTTCCCTGGGTGGTAGTGTATCATGCAATCATAATCCTTGAGTAGCTCAATCCATCTTCTTTGCCTCATGTTGAGTTCTTTTTGTGAGAAAATATACTTCAAACTCTTGTGATCTGTGTAAATCTCACATTTTTCACCATAAAGGTAGTGTCTCCATCTCTTCAATGCAAAGATCACAGCTGCTAACTCAAGATCATGAGTAGGATAGTTCTGCTCAACAATTTTTAGCTGTCGTGATGCATAGGCAATAACCCTGTCATTCTTCATAAGGACACAACCAAGTCCTTTATTGATGCATCACTATAAATAACAAACTCATCATTCCCCGATGGTAGAGTAAATATAGGAGCATTGACTAATATTCTCTTTAGTTCTTCAAAAAATTATTCACACTCTTTTGTCCAGAAAAATTTAACCCCTTTACATGTGAGCTTCATTATTGGGTTAGCCAATCCAGAAAAATTCTGGACAAAACGTTGATAATAACCTTCCAAACCAATAAAACTGCATACCTCGGTTATACTCATCGGTTCTAGCCATTCTTGGATTTCCTTGGTCTTATAAGGATCAATAGAAATTCCATCCTTAGAGACAATATGGACAATAAAAGAAATATCCTGAAGCCAGAATTCACACTTGTTAAACTTCCCATATAATTCATGTCTTCTAAGAGTCTTCAGGATAATGCGCAAGTGGTTTTCATGATCTTTGTAGCTTTTGGAGTATACCAAGATATCATCAATAAATACCACCACAAAATCATCAAGATATTCCTTGAAAACTCTATTCATTAGATCCATGAATACATAGGGGTCATTAGTCAATCCAAAAGGCATTACTGTAAACTCATAATGCCCGTACGTTGTTTGAAATTTTGTCTTCGGAATGTCTTCCTTCTTTACACATAACTGGTGTTATCCAGATCGAAGGTCAATTATTGAAAAGTATCGAGCTCCATTGCTCAAATAAATCATCAATGCGAGGTAGGGGATACTTGTTCTTTATTTTTATATCATTGATCTCCCAGTAGTCAATGCACAACCTCATAGATCCTTCTTTCTTCTTAACAAATGGACAGGGGATCCCCTTGGAAAAACACTAGGGCAAAAAATCCCTTATTACTCAATTCCTCTAGTTTTTTCTTTAGTTCAACTAATTCCAAAGTGGACATTCTATAAGGTTTCTTCGATATAGGCCTTGATCCAGGAATTAAATCAATGGAAAACTAAACTTCTCATTCTGGAGGATACCCAGGTAAATATTCTGGAAACACATCTACATATTCTCTCACAATAGGAACATCCTCTATTTGAACATTCCTTTCCTCACCCTTAGTCATTTCATTCTCTTCCTCCCCAATAACTGAATCTATTTGAGCTACTTGGGGTGGATCTAAATAAGAATTAGGTGGTGATGATTCTGCTCTAAAGATAAAGTGTTCTTTATCATCATCATCAAAAATTGTAACCTCATTCTTCTTACAATAAATCTTCACATCATAGTCCGAAATCCAATCCATACCGAGGATTATATAAAACTCAATCATAGGTATGACAATGAGATCAGTGGATAAAGAAAATTTATGTGCTCTAATGGGGACTAATTCACAAAACATTGTTGCAATGATACTTCCCTTAGAAGTTTTGACTGACAATTATCTTGTTAAATGAAATTGGAAATATCTAATTTTCTTATCAAACTGGGAAGATATGAATCAATGCGATGATCCATAATCAAATAATGCATTTGCTAAACTTGAGGAAACCATTAAATTACATGTCACCACGTCTTTCGGAGTTTCAACCTAAGCAGTAGTGATAGCATAAGTTTTGGCCTTGATCCCTTGTCCTCTTCTGAAGTAAGTTCCCCTGATGCTTAGGAAATTCATTTGCATAATGTCCCATCTCTCTACAATTATAGCATTCCACATTGACAACAACTCTCTTTCCCTTGCAATCATGAGCTTGGTGGCCTTTTTCACCACACTTGTAATAGACTCACATTCCCTTCAAGCAAGTACCGTGGGGTTTCTTCCCACATTTATTACAGGTCTGATATTCAACTTTTACCTTCTTCAGCTTATTTCCATTTCCAGATTGATCGTAAGATCTCTTCTTCTCTTTCTTTGCTTTAAATTCATACGACTTAGAGAATTCATTTTCCGTCTTGATAGCACACGAGACAATATCTTCATATGATGAGAAGGTCTGTGAGACTAATGCTCGACATAGAAATGGTTTTAACCCATCAAAGAAACGATCAATCTTACTTCTTGGGTTACATATATAATCTGTAGCATGCCTCGGTATCTTTGTAAAGTTAGCCTCATACTTTGCAACATTCTCATCCTCCTTCTTCCTTAGAATCAGAAATTACCATTCCATATCTACTCGATTGTCATGTGGAAATTATTTTTCTAAAAACATTTCCTTAAACTCCCTCCATTCTATACTTGACACTTCTTCATCTTCCTTTGTGTTTTGAATCAGCGACCACCATTGATCGGCATCTCCAGTGAGGCGGTAAACTGCCATGACAACTTTCTCCCTTTCACTACTCCCCAAGGCGTTGAATATTTTCTCTAAGGAGTTTATTCATTGCTTAGCTACTAATGGATTTGTACCCCCATTAAATGTTTGCGGCTGTTTCCTCGTGAAATGATCTAACATTGATCCTCCATGTAAAGGATCAGGGTGCTCCATACGAGTAAGGTTATTATTCATAACATGAGTGAGTTGTCCCAGTATGGTGATAAGGTGATCAGCACCAGTTGTATCACCAGCTCCACTATAATTATCTTGAGCAGGAGGGAAATATCTACATGGAGTGCATGCATTCATATGGTTTCCATTCCTTCCACTAAGCGCCATTTCTAAACAATGTCATAAACTAAATTAGTTTATGAATCGAAATACATAATAAAAAACTTGCAAAACACTTATCATAAATTGAACTATTTATGGATATATTCCATAATCATAAAAAAATCTTTGAGGAAATATATACTCATAAACCCTTCATAATGGTTTTTAAAGAAAATCATAATTATCCTAAGCATATCCTGCAGGTGTGTCGTAACCAATAGTGCAGCAAGGCCCATTGTCGGGCACCAGTTCTCATTCGAGTCTAGCTCAAACGGTGTTTTCAGGTTTTACCCCTAGGTACATCTGTGCCAGAGCCACCTCTACCTGCTCGTATCCATACAGGGATGTATTTCTCGGAAAACTCACAAAACCTCTATAATACCAATATTCTAGGAAGTTCCTCTATACGGATACTCAAAGTCTATCTTAGGCCCATGTGCTCTAATCAGAGTTTATCTAAATCTAGCTTCCAAGGTTAGTACTAAACTGCCTCTGATACAAACTGTAATGCCCCGACTCCAGTTACCCAGAGTTGGTGCATTATTCCGTAACATTGGCATGATCCCAAAAGATCACGTCTCGAAAGACTGATTAGTTTAGTAGCCTTTGAAACAATAGATACATTAATAAATGTTACATTACATCATAAAGTGAAAAACTACAATAACATAGTCTTCATTGTCCAAACTCATATCCCCTTCATACTATCCCTGTAGGTCATTCATATAATACTTCTTCACATCCAAGAAAAATTAAAACATTGAAAGGGGTGAGCTCAGATGCTTAGTAAGGATAACAATATAGCGGAAACTATCATAAATAAACATAAACATTTAAGGCAATGTATAACTGAAACAAAAGCCTTTTAAACATGAAATTCAGCATAATATGGAAAAATGAAATGAAATAATTCCATTTACTTATTCAATGGATATTTTACTAGTCGAATAATAACATGCAATATCAATAACCACTTTCATAATGATGGAATGAATAATGTCAGACTATCATAACCATGTAGCCAAGGACACCTGCCAAGACTACAAAAAATATTTCTTCAAGGCCTCATGCCAATACACTAGTTTATCTCATGAGACCAACCAATGCATCTAGGAGCTATAGCGAGCTCCACCCCTCACTTATTATGTCCAATGAATTCCTCATATGAACAGGTTTAAACCTATCATAAATCATAACATAACTGTATCAAATCAAACATGCATAAAAGAAACATAACATTTCCACATTTCAATCAGAATATATAAATTAAACACATTGATATAATAAAAACACTGTCAAAACCATTTTCAATACCAAAATTAATGAAAACTAAAACTTGATATTTATTTTTCATTTTAAAAAAGTTATGGCTTGTAGAGGAAGCTGAAACTCAAATAATGGTCACAGTGGTGGAGAATTCGTTGTCGCCGCATACGTACGACAAAAAAACATTCCCTTTTGTCGTTTAGTAAAACGCTTCGTATAAAAAATAATCCTTTTTAATAAATTTAAAAGTCCAAGGGGTTTATACACCGTATAAAAGAATGTTTTGTATAAAAAAAATATGCCTCAATGAAAGGAGATTGAGACGAAGTCCCTTACAAAGATCATTTTTTTAATAAAATAGATCTATTATGTGTATTCACTACATGTACACCTAAATAAAGTAAAAATAAAATATAGGACATAATAATATCATGGTATAATTTGAATGTAAGAGATTAACCCAAAGAACGGAAATTGGGTTAAGAAGTTCCCTTACCTCGTATCCGACTTGACTTGATCGTTCTTTAACCTCTTGAATAATAAACTAGAGTTAATTTCTACTTTCTTAAGTGCCATTTTCAAGTTCATTATTCCTTTTATATCACTTATTACCATGTTATGAACATTATGTAATTATTTAAGTTAATAACGGTCGTTTTGTCGATCTTTGGTACTTGAGTTAAAAATAAACTTCTTATAAATTCAAGTTGTTCATGTGGTAGAATATCCATTATATCCAGAATTATATTCATGATGTAGATATCATATATATCATATACATCCAGTATATACATGAATCTATAATATTACATAACATTTAGAGGTAAGAAATGAAATTCATTGTTCATGGAGATGGTATGTTGTACGTACGCATGAACACAACTTTCATCTCTATTTAGTATTTAATGGAATGAAATCATAATGATATAAAGGTATATTATAATTATAGTATAATATCATATATAATATAATTTACTCCATCCTTTATACGTCCCACATATGGCATTAACGATTCAAATCACATTGAGGGGGCGGTAGTCCGCACTTTCTAAAATGAGGATATCGCGTTTACCCATAATGGAAACCATAAAAAATGCCATAAATGAAAAATACAGAAGCATAAGGAAAATATAAACATAATATATATCATATATAAATATAGTTACATCTTAATGGCCACCATGAAATGTGTTCAAGGATGATTGAACAATCATTGTTTCGTGAGGCAGTAATTCGCCACCCACAGAAACAGTATGTTCTTAAACCATTAGACGAAGGTGTCGGTGAGTTTTAATCAAATACTTCTCACAAAAACATCCTAGAATACTGAAGATACTGGTTTTGTTACAAAATAAAGGAATAAAAAGAGTTTAATGGGTTGGATAATCAAAATAAAACAAAAGAACACAAGTGAAGACATTAACTTTAAATCGGGTAACTCTATTTGATTTGAGCCAAAGGCTTCCTCAAGAAGACTTCTGTAACACCCCAGGTAAATAAAGAATATGAAATTTTCTTATTTATCCATATTTGTGAATAAAATATTAATATGACTTTAAAGGGGACGCTATGCTCGATGGCGTACCCAACACGCAACAACGAGTTTCATGGGAATCTTACGTTGCACTCTAATAATAAAATAATATTATTTTAAATGGCAGTTAACATGTAGCTGTTGTATTGGAGGGAATTGATATAAATAACTAAAATATTATTATATATGTTTTTAAATTTTTTTACATTTATCAAATAAAAGATAAAGTCTTAAAATACGAAAATAATTCAATTTTAGGCGTATATGCCCTAGTTTTCACTAAAGGTTCACTTATCGCCTTTTGATGGCGAACCATCATTAAATATAGTTTTGTTCAATCTTATGCATTCTATTGTACCAAATAAAACTCTTCTTAATAATTTTCATATCAAAATTTACTTTGTGTAAATTTTTGGTATCTTTCCGATAAAGTTCATTTTTTAATGAATAGTATAAAATGTTGTATTTTAATTCAAACCCTCTTTTTAATATAATTTATTTATATGATTAGATTAAATTTTGAATTGGTTTTAAAGTTAAATTAGAATATATTTTTACCATTAAATCCAATAGAGGTCGTTGGAATTAATTTCCCCTGGAAATCGGACTTAAACTAGTGTCAAACTTTTGATACTTATTGTTTCATAAAAACACGCTATTTGTCATGACAGCGGGAATTAATTATTAAATTAATTAATGTGACTTATATGTTTTGAATTTTTTAAAATAGATATCATTTTTGAATTCGGAATATCAAATACAGCTTAGGGTGAATTTTTGGTAATTTTCTGAAAAACTTCAATTTTTGATGAATAGTGAAACCACTAAGTGGAACTTATAAAAACTGATTTTCTGTTTAAATGAAAATTTTCCACCTTTGTGTTTTGAATTTAAAAAATCCGACATACATGGTTTTCATTAAGAAGTAAAATGTCGTTCAATGGGATTAAAATAATTTTTTTTGTGAATAGTAACTTATTAAGTTTTTAATCGCGATTAGTGGTAATTAGTGTAGTTTAAGGTAAAAATAATGTTTTAATAATATGATATGAGCTTGACACATGTCCTACCCTCATTTGATATGTAATGGCCGACCAAGACAAGCCATGGCTCAACTTGGGGACCCCATGAAGCCACTTTGGTCGGAAAATGACATTAATATCTTTTTATTTAAAGTTAAAGTAAAAAGGAGACAAACATGAAATGTTTTACTAAAACAATTTTTACATGGGGTTATACAAATCCGATTTTTGACTATAAATATTAATTGGAAATATAAAAAGATTTCCTACATCATAGTATTTTTTTATAATTTTTAGACATTAAATAAATTAAATTATTTATGACATAATAATGATGCAGTGATGACATCATTATTTGACGATTTAAATAAAATGGAAAGATAATGTAAAATCTATGAACTACACATGTCCAAAACTTATTGGATGGGTGTATTTAGAACCCGTAACACCTTATCCACGAATTATATCAATGTGGGACCTTTTAAAACCGAAACACATTTTCAAATAAAGTAATATTTCTTTACTTTCCAAACGTTCCCCTCCTCTCCTCTTATAAAAGGCCCCCACCTCTACCTCTTTTCCAACACTCCTAAAGCCATTGGCTCGGCCAACCCCAGCCCATTTACTCTCTACACATCCCTCTCCTCATCCTAGAGTATTAGCTTTGGTCAGAATCCTTTCAAAGGAAGCCTTTAGGCTCAAATCAAAAGGAGTTACATTTTTAAAGGTAATTCATTCTCTCATGTTCATTTGTTTTATTTTGCTTCTCCAACCCCCTAAACTCTTTTTATTTACTTCTTTTGTAACAACACCAGTATCTTCAATATACTAGGATGTTGTAATAAGATTTATTCTTGCTACAATCTCACACAACTACATCAAATGGTTAAAGAACATACGGTTTCCGTGGATGGCGAAATTCTGCCTCCCGAAACGATGATTGTTCAATACTCATTTAACACCTTCAAAGGTGGCCATTATGATGTCACTATTTTTATATATGATATATACTATGTTTATGTTTTCCTTAAGCTTCTGCTTTTTTTCATTTTGGGCATACCTTTATGGTTTCCATTGTGGGTAAACGCGATATCTTCATTTAAGGAAGTGCGGACTACCGCCCCCTCAAAGTGATTTGATTCGTTAAATACCATATGTGGGACGTATAAAGGATGGAACTATGATATTATATATGATATTATACTGGAAGTATAATATACCTTTATATAATTATGATTCCATTCTATAAAATACGAAATAGAAATGAAAGTAGCGTTCATGCGTACGTACGGCTTACCGTCTCCATGAACGGTGCATTTCATTTCTTACCTATAAATGATTATGTAATGTTATAAATGCATGAATGTACTGGATATATATGACATATATGATATCTACATCATGAATACAATTCTGGATATAATAAACATTTTTCCACACGAACAACATGTAATTGTAAGAAGTCCACTTTCGACTAAAGAACCAAATATCGGCAAAACAAATATTATTAAAATGATTACATAATGTTTATGACATGGTAATAAGTGATATAAAAGGAATAATGAACTTGAAAAAGGTTCTAAAGGAAGTAGAAATTAATTCAAGTTTATTATTCAGGAGATTAAAGAACGATCGAGTCAAGTCGGACCCGAGGTAAGGGATCCTACTCCTCTCTTTCTTTTTAAGTACACACTTTTATGTCATTCATTTTAAAGCTCATCTTTCTTGTTATTGGGATGATATTTTATATTACACATACCGTAATTTTTATTTTCATGTGATGAGAGACCCTATTCTCTCTCATCAATCCATTTTGGAAGTTTTGAGTGGCGCCGTTAGGCTGCCGAACTTTCGTAAGAGATCTAACCTCTCTCTTTCTTTTTAAGTACTCTCCTTTATGTCACTTCTTTTAAGCTCCTCTTTGTAATGTTGGGGGAAGTTATTTTATATTCTTCTTTATTTACATTTTATTGTAATGTTATGAGATACCCTATTAGATCTCATCAATCCATATTCGGATGTTTTATGTGGCGCCGTTAGGCTGCCGAGTGTTCGTAAGGGATTTTTCATCTTACTTTTATTCTCGTGAGGTTTATGCTACATTTGCCACAAATTCCATTGAGTGGTGTATGTACTGCCCATTATTCTACTCTTTGTGTAATATAATTTCGTTTATGAGTATTTACATCAATGATCTATTGTCCTTCTTTCATGGGGTGTATGTTTTGAAAGATACCCAAGTCGGTAAGGGAACCTTTCACCCTCCTCTTTTTTAAAAGACTTTTTTTGTTGGGTCTTTTAATTTACATATTTTTATGTTGGGATATGTTCTCATATATCCTTATTGATGTAAATTTTATGTCCAAGTGATGAGATACACTTTTTATCTCTCATCAACTCATTTTGATGTGATGTCGTTAGGTTGTCAAGGGAACTTTTTAACCCAATTTCGATTTCTTTGGGTTTAAGATGTAGTCATTGAATATGTAATCCATTGAATATGTGTGAATGACCTTTTGTTATTTTACACTTAATATCCACTTATATTGGGTGTACTTATATTTGTCACACATATTTTTGAGATTGGTTTGTCCTTAATTTAAGGATACCTTCTTTATAAGGGATTTCATTACATTTGACATTTCTATTGAGGGTTCATTGTTATTATGCACCAATTCACTCTTATATGGTGTATATATTGTCCTTTGGAGTATTATATCATGAATCCATTTATTCTCATGATATTATAAAGTTCTGACTAAATGTTATTCCTCAATTATTGTATTCAAGTGTCTCTAATTTTGGTAAAACCCCTTTAACCAAAATATCGTTTTAAATGTTTTAATTATTTGTTCTTATTAATATCCATGTTTTCAAAATGGTTTTAAGGATTTATTTATATGGATATTAATGGTTTAAAATTTTAATCTTCAAGGTGGTATGGGACACTTTGATTCAAAAATATCTTTATTAAATGTTTTAAATGGTTTTGGAAATGGTTTCTTTTTGAATGGATTCATTATTTCAATATACTAAAATGTTATATTGTGATTGAAATGTGGAAATGTTATTTTTCCTTTATGCATGTTTTATGTGACACGTTTATGTTATGGTTCTTGGGCATTGTTATGAAAACGGTTGGTTCCGTGATAAACTAAGGGCGGGTGAGCCCGATATAGATCTCAAATGCATTGGGTAACGCGAAGGAGTGAAACGTTAAGGTTTCTCTGAAGAGATTTAGGGAATATACTGTGATGGGTATTCCAAACGTAACCAAGAGGGTTACTCCCTACGTAAGAATGTTATGAATGCCTCAAGTTACATTTTATGTCTTATGATTTCTATGTTTTAATCATGGTTTGATGAGGTATGTTAAACTACCTTTGATTTATGGGTAAAGTATGATTTCATTCTTATGTATATATGACCTCATGTTTCCTTTCCATTTTTTTATAACCCTTACTGAGCTTTTTATGCTCATCCCATGTTTTTGAAATGTTTTTCACAGGTCAAGGGAAAGGTACATGATGAGATGATAGTGTCAAGGATGTGTCAAGAAAGAATCCATGTTTTATTTTCAATATGTTTCCATTGATGGGAAGAATGAATACTGTATTTTATGTAACCACGTTGTTTAAATGTGGAATGTAATGCAAGTTTCATGATCTAATTCTCTAAAACTCTAAACCTGAAAATATCCTCAATGTGTAATCTTGTAATAACTCAAGATTATGTAAGGTTTAAGGCTGGGGCCTTATAGTTGGTATCAAAGGTCGGTTTAGATAACTTTAGATGTTAGGGTATTCTCTAAGCATAAGTGACATTGCCATAATGTTTAGGATTTCATAAAGAGTCATAGTTTTAGATAAAGTGAATGAGTAAGTATATCTTAGTGTTTACCTTCCTCATTAGTACATGATGGTTTTGATGATATACTCACACTGACATTTCTATTCTTAGTGAATGGATGGATCTCGCAGGCACCAAAGTGACAATTGGTTTGAAGGAAACTGTGGTGGTTCTCTGATTAAGAGACTCGATGAAATGGGGTATTCAATGAGGAAACTCGTGGTTGTTCTAATCAAACTATCAAGGAGTCATGATCAACCACGTGAACCTTGGTATGTTCTATAATGCATCATGTACGAGATGACCAATCGATGTGGAAGTTCAGGTAATAATTAAAAAGGTAACCATTAGGGTTTATATGATCCTTACTTTTGAGGTAATTATGGGTTATTATATGTTATGATGGTAAATGAAATGCATGAGATAAACTTGAGGATAAAATATGTTATGTTTATTTTTGAAGATTTTATCTCATTTTGGGAATTTTTTTGAGAATTATATAGCTTTGGAAAAAGGACAACACGCAGACCGTGTGACAACCCGTCGCGTCGGACAATGTTGTGGGAATCGAACCCACAACCAAAGTGCGACTGGTATTTATTGCCTACCACTGGACTACGTGAAGTCCCTGGTCAGTTTGACTGATTCTTTATAGTTATATGATTTTATGAATTAAGAGTAAGTTGATTTTGGGTTATTTATGAAAATAATTAACCTATCATGGGGGATATGTGATTAGGTTAATTACTTTTCAATACGAGACTTTAGGAGCAACTGATGTTGTTTGGAGATAAATGTTACGATTTAACTTGGAAGACTATGTGACTAAATCCTTCAAAAATTTGTGTTTCAATCTTAGATTGGTTTACTTTGAATAATTTTGTGGACAAATTGTTTATCTAATGGTCCTCATTGAACTTTGGGTTTTGTTGGACAAATTTTGGAGGTTAAGAATAGATTTTCTTTTTATAAAGGGTTATCCTTTTCTGGATTTTCTGATCTTGTACTAGCCTTTTTGGTTTTGGTTTTGGTTAAAGTCTAAAGACATGGGAAGTATATAGTTCTCTTTTTTGGATTAGGTGATTCTCTAAAAGTTGATTATAGTACTCTTAATGTGAATAGGTCTTCCTAAATACTCGCCTTTTGGAGAAAATATGAGTTTTTGTAAGGAATCTAATAAAAGTTGAAAGTCAACATGATAAGTGATTATGTTTCCTTATGAATAAATTCCCCAATAAAAAGTAACTTAAAACACAAATGTTGTCTATTAACTTTTCCTACTGGGGAATCGAATACCGTTTAACCCATCACAAGTTTGTGATTTTCTTGTGGTTAACTTTCTCCTAAACATGTTTTCTATCACTCTCCATCAGAACACGACCCTTTGCTTTTTCCTCCATGTCCATATTTTCATACATGGAATCCTAGTATGGGTTAACTCAGGTGACCTTTGTGCTTATCCTTCTTTATTTTAAATTGATTGTTTTACCGACTCTTGTTCCGATAGGGGACTTTCAAAGATGTTTCCAAGCGCAATTTTAAAAATTGCGAGGAGGAAATTCCCAAAAGGGGGGAAGGATGTAACACCCCAGGTAAATAAAGAATATGAAATTTTCTTATTTATCCATATTTTTGAATAAAATATTAATATGACTTTAAAGGGGACGCTATGCTCGATGGCGTACCCAACACGCAACAACGAGTTTCTTGGGAATCTTACGTTGCACTCTAATAATAAAATAATATTATATTAAATGGAAGTTAACATGTAGATGTTTTATTGGCGGGAATGGATAGAAATAAATAAAATATTATTATATATGTTTTTAAATGTTTTTACATTTATCCAATAAAAGATAAAGTCTAAAAATACGAAAAGAATTCAATTTTAGGCGTATATGCCCTAGTTTTCACTAAAGGTTCACTTATCGCCTTTTGATGGCGAACCATCATTAAATATAGTTTTGTTCACTCTTATACATTCTATTGTACCAAATAAAACTCTTCTTAAGAATTTGGATATCAAAATTTACTTTGTGTAAATTTTTGCTATCTTTCCGATAAAGTTCATTTTTTAATGAATAGTGTAAAATGTTGTATTTTAATTCAAACCCTCTTTTTAGTATAATTTATTTATATGATTAGATTAACTTTTTAATTGGTTTTAAAGTGAAATTAGAATATATTTTTACCATTAAATCCAATAGTGGTCGTTGGAATTCATTTCACCTTGAAATCGGACTTAAACTAGTGTCAAACTTTTGATACTTATTGTTTCATAAAAACACGCTATTTGTCATGACAGCGGGAATTAATTATTAAATTAATTAATGTGACTTATATGTTTTTAATTTTGTAAAACAGACATCATTTTTGAATTGGGAATATCAAATATAGCTTAGGGTGATTTTTTGGTAATTTTCTGAAAAACTTCAATTTTTGATGAATAGTGAAACCACTAAGTGGTACTTATAAAAACTGATTTTCCGTTTAAATGCAAATTTTCCACCTTTGTGTTTTGAATTTCAAAAATCCGACATACATGGTTGTCATTAAGAAGTAAAATATGGTTCAATGGGATTAAAATTATTTTTTTGATGAATAGTAATTTATTAAGTTTTTAATCACGATTAGTGGTAATTAGTGTAGTTTAAGGTAAAAATAATGTTTTAATAATATGAGATGAGCTTGAAACAAGTCCTACCCTCATTGTATGTGTCATGGCAGACCGAGAAAATCCATGGGTCAACTTGGGGACCCCATGAAGCCAATTTGGTCGGAAAATGACATTAATATCTTTTTATTTAAAGTTAAAGTAAAAATGAGACAAACATGAAATTGTTTACTAAAACAATTTTTACATGGGGTTATACAAATCATATTTTTGACTATAAATATTAATTGGAAAGATAAAAAGATTTCCTACATCATAGTATTTTTTTTATAATTTTTAGACATTAAATAAATTAAATTATTTATGACATAATAATGATGCAGCGATGACATCATTATTTGACGATTTAAATAAAATGGAAAGATAATGTAAAATCTATGAACTACACATGTACAAAACTTATTATATGGGTGGATTTCGAACCCTTAACACCTTATCCACGAATTAGTTCAATGTGGGACCTTTTAAAACCGAAACACATTTTCAAATAAAGTAATATTTCTTTACTTTCCAAAAGTGCCCCTCCTCTCCTCTTATAAAAGGCCCCCACCTCTACCTCTTTTCCCAAACTCCTAAAGCCTTTGGCTCGGCCAACACCAGCCCATTTACTCTCTAAACATCCCTATACTCATCATAGAGGATTACCTTTGGGCAGAATCATTTCAAAGGAATCCTTTAGGCTCAAATCAAAAGGAGTTACACTTTTAAAGGTAATTCATTCTCTCATGTTCATTTGTTTTATTTTGCTTCTCCAACCCCCTAAACTCTTTTTATTTACTTCTTTTGTAACAACACCAGTATCGTAAATATACTAGGATGTTGTTATAAGATTTATTCTAGCTAAACGCTCACACAACTACATCAAATGGTTAAAGAACATATGGTTTCCGTGGATGGCGAAATTCTGCCTCCCGAAACGATGATTGTTCAATACTCATTTAACACCTTCAAAGGTGGCCATTATGATGTCACTATTTTTATATATGATATATAATATGTTTCTTGTTTCCTTAAGCTTCTGTTTTTTTTCATTTTGGGCATACCTTTATGGTTTCCATTATGGGTAAACGTGATATCTTCATTTAAGGAAGTACGGACTACCGCCCCCTCAAAGTGATTTGATTTGTTAAATACCATATGTGGGACGTATAAAGGATGGAACTATTATATAATATTTGATATTATACTGGAATTATAATATACCTTTATATAATTATGATTCCATTCTATAAAATACCAAATAGAAATGAAAGTAGCGTTCATGCGTACGTACGGCTTACCGTCTCCATGAACGGTGCATTTCATTTCTTACCTCTAAATGATTATGTAATGTTATAAATGCATGCATGTAATGGATATATATGACATATATGATATCTACATCATGAATACAATTCTGGATATAATAAATATTTGGCCACATGAACAACATGTAATTGTAAGAAGTCCACTTTCGACTTAAGAACCAAATATCGACAAAACAAATATTATTAAAATGATTACATAATGTTTATAACATGGTAATAAGGGATATAAAAGGAATAATGAACTTGAAAAACGTTCTTAAGGAAGTATAAATTAACTCAAGTTTATTAATCAGGAGATTAAAGAACGATCGAGTCAAGTCGAACCCGAGGTAAGGGATCCTACTCCTCTCTTTCTTTTTAAGTACACACTTTTATGTCATTCCTTTTAGAGATCATCTTTCTTGTTATTGGGATGATCTTTTATATTACACATACAGTAATTTTTATGTTCATGTGATGAGAGACACTATTATCTCTCATCAATCCATTTTGGAAGTTTTGAGTGGTGCCGTTAGGCTGCCGAACTTTCGTAAGAGATCTAACCTCTCTCTTTCTTTTTAAGCACTCTTCTTTATGTCACTTCTTTTAAGTTCCTCTTTGTAATGTTGGGGGATGTTCATTTATATTCCCCTTGCTGTAAATTTTATTGCAATGTGATGAGATAACCTATTTGATCTCATCAATCCATATTCGGAAGTTTTATGTGGCGCCGTTAGGCTGCCGAGTTTTCGTAAGGGATTTTTCATCTCACTTTTATTCCTGTGAGATTTATGCTACATTTTCCACAAATTCCATTGAGTGGTGTATGTAATGCCCATTATTCTACTATTTGTGTAATATAATTTAGTTTATGAGTATTTACATCAATGATCTATTGTCCTTCTTTCATGGGGTGTATGTTTTGAAAGATACCCAAGTCGGTAAGGGAACCTTTCACCCACCTCTTTTTTAAAAGACTTCTTTTGTTGGGTCTTTTAATTTACATATTGTTATGTTGGAATATGTTATCATATATCCTTATTGATGTAAATTTTATGTCCAAGTGATGAGATACACTTTTTATCTCTCATCAACTCATTTTGATGTGATGTTGTTAGGCTGTCAAGGGAACTTTTTAACCCAATTTTGATTTCTTTGGGTTCAAGATGTAGTCATTGAATATGTCATCCATTGAATATGTGTGAATGACCTTTTATTATTTTACAATTAATATCCACTTATATTGGGTGTACTTATATTTTTCACACATATTTTTGAGATTGGTTTGTCCTTAATTTAAGGATACCTTCTTTATAAGGGATTTCATCACATTTGACATTTCTATTGAGGGTTCATTGTTGTTATGCACCAATTCACTCTTATATGGTGTATATACTGTCCTTTGGCATATTATATCATGAATCCATTTATTCTCATGATATTATAAAGTTCTGACTAAATGTTATTCCTCAATTATTGTATTCAAGTGTCTCTAATTTTGGTAAAACAGCTTTAACCAAAATATCGTTTTAAATGTTCTAATTATTTGTTCTTATTAATATCCATGTTTTCAAAATGGTTTTGAGGATTTATTTATATGGATATTAATGGTTTAAAATTTTAATCTTCAAGGTGGTATGGGACACTTTGAAACAAAAATCTCTTTATTAAATGTTTTAAATGGTTTTGGAAATGGTTTCTTTTTGAATGGATTCATTATTTCAATATACTAAAATGTTATATTGTGATTGAAATTTGGAAATGTTATGTTTCCTTTATGCATGTTTTATGTGACACATTTATGTTATGGTTCTTGGGAATTGTTATAAAAACGGGTGGTTCCGTGATAAACTAAGGGCGGGTGAGCCCGATATAGCTCTCCAATGCATTGGGTAACGCGAAGGAGTGAAACGTTAAGGTTTCTCCGAAGAGATTTAGGGAATATACTGTGATGGGTATTCCAAACGTAACCAAGAGGGTTACTCCCTACGTAAGAATGTTATGAATGCCTCAAGTTACCTTTTATGTCTTATGATTTCTATGTTTTAATCATGGTTTGATGAGGTATGTTAAAGTGCCTTTGATTTATGGGTAAAGTATGATTTCATTCTTATGTATATATGAACTCGTGTTTCCTTTCCATATTTTTATAACCCTTACTGAGCTTTTTATGCTCATCCCAAGTTTTTGAAATGTTTTTCACAGGTCAAGGGAAAGGTACATGATGAGATGATAGTGTCAAGGATGTGTCAAGAAAGAATCCATGTTTTATTTTAAATATCTTTCCATTGATGGGAATAATGAATACTGTCTTTTATGTAACCAAGTTGTTTAAATGTGGAATGTAATGCAAGTTTCATGATCTAATTCTCTAAAACTCTAAACCTGAAAAGATCCTCAACGTGTAATCTTGTAATAACTCAAGATTAAGTAAGGTTTAAGGCTGGGGCCTTATAACTTCTTCCCAAAGTGAGGATTCTAGGAGTAAGATAGGGATGTTGAGAGAGTATTTGGGCAGAGGCTGGCCATGCCAAATGGATTTGAGGGTGTGAATAAGGAGGTAGAGTCGGGGGCCTTTTATAAGAGGAGAGGAGGGGCACTCTTGGAATGTCATGAAATGTTACATTATTATGAAGTGCTTTTTGGATTTCAAAGGTCCCACAATTATATATTTATAGAATAAGGTGATAAGGTTTCTAAATATACTCATCCAATAGGTTTTTGAAAAGTGTAAGTCTTAGATTTTACATTATCTTTTCATTTTATTTAAGTTGTTAATTATTGAGGTAATCGTTGCATCATCATGGTGTCATAAAAAATTTAATTTATTTAATGTATAAAAATTATAAAACAAATTTTCATGATTTATTAAATCTTTTTAGATTTCCAATTAATATTTATAGTCTAAAATTTAACTTATATAACCCCATGTAATAATTGTTTTAGTAAAACAACACATGTTTGTGACAATTTCATTTTTACATTAAATAAAAAGTTATTAATGTCATTTTATTACCCAAGTGGCTCCATGGGGTCCCCAAGTTGACCCATGGATTTTCATGGTCTTTCATGACTCATCCAAAAAGGGTAAGACAAGTCTAATGGTAATTTCATATTATTATAACATTATATTTACCTTAAATTGCACTGATTACCTTTAATCGCGATTAATAGAACTTAAAAGTTACTGTTCACCAAAAATTATTTCCATCTCATTGAACTAAATTTTACTTCATAATAACAACCATGTATGTAGGATTTGTTAAAATAAAATCACAGAAGTGGTAAAGTTTCATTTAAATGAAAAATCAGTTTTTGAACTACCACTTAGTGGTTTCACTATTCATCAAAAATTGAAGTTTTTCGGAAAAATACCAAAAATTCACCCTAAGCTATAATTGATATTCCGAATTCAAAAATGATGTCTATTTTACAAAATTCCAAAAATATATGTTTCATTAATTAATTTTATAATTAATTTCCGTTGTCAAAACAAATAGCGTGTTTTTAAGAAAAAATATCAATCAAAAGATTTACAATTGTTTATGTCCAATTTCAAAGTGAAATTAATTCTAATGACCACCATTGGATAAAACGGTAAAATTATATTCAAATTATACTTTAAAACCACTAAATGGTATAATTTATCACTATTAATTATTTTGATTAAAAAATTTGTTTTTAAATAATTTTTAGTAATTTTCACTATTCATCAAAATATAAAAGTTATCCGAAAAGTTCCAAAATTTCACCCTAGGCTAAATTCGATATTCCGAATCCAAAAATGAAGTCCATATTGAAAGATAAAATTTATAAAATTTCAAAAAGTAGGTATTAATATTCATAACGGCTAGTTTGATTGGTTGTGGTGTGTGTTAGAACTCGATGTTGCGTACAACAAACGCTGCTGTATTATTCAAAGAGAAGCGTACCGTGGAAGCATGGGGTGTTACAACAATGGTGGATTTTATAAACAATAATAATTTAAGAGAAAATACATAGGCCACCTACCCCATTCTTTTGATGATTCACCCATCCATTTTCAATCTTTTTTGAAGGTTTAAGAGAAAACAGAAGATTCGACAAACACCCTAAAAGTTGGGAATATGAGCTCACATTGATATAGAATTAAATACATAAAGATAAACCAAGTAAATTTGGAAGATTAATCATATAATCACTGTTATTCTTATGGAACACCTGTCATTACTCAATTTAGGACAAAAATGAGAGATCAATAACCATGGAAAGAGGGGAGGGGATGGGCATGCACTGAGGGATACTAGGAGAAATGAGTGCTGAAAATGGGGTGAAACCGATTTAAGTCTATAAGAGAAAAAAGGTAAAATCACGCATTTTAATGGGGTGTATGGATTGGCCTCATAATTTCTCAAATCATGCACCTAACTATTCTCATATACTGGTTCTTATACTGGTTATTTGGCACTAACCATGGGGTCTAGGAATAGGGTTTTCCAAAGTATTCATATCCCATGAGATCCCCTATGATGTTTTAAAAAGACAACAAGAACATTCATGTTCCCCACCATGAATGGTTTCTCAAATTGTGGACCTCCATTTAGGGATCACATGGTTGAGTCACATGGTTACTACTACCCATGTGCAAACAATGTGCCCCAACCATCTTTTTAAAATAAGAGTTTTGAATCTTAATTCTTCCAATGCTCATCAAAACTTATGCGACACATTAGACATTAAAACCTATCTAAAAACAACACATTTAAGTGTTACAACTCTTGAATTTTTATTCCTAGTCTTAGTTTGTAATTCATCCCATCCACCAAACATGTAAATCAAATTCCTTTGAAAATATAAACTTCTCCAAAACAAGAGACACTACAATCTCCCCACCTTTTTAACTACTTATCCCTGATAATCCTTGGGGAACAATGAAAAATAACTGACCTAATTGGGTCATGAAGCTTCATTCAAATATTAATGTTATGTTCCCAAACACCCAACAAACCTCCAAGCATTACCTTAGGTGCACAACACAAAATCCAATAAAACTTGATCCCACAATTGTACCTAAACTAATAACATCAATATTGAGCATACTTGAGATTGTATAACTTGAAACACTATCACATCATTGTCCCATTCACTATCTAATGTTGATCCCCTACTTAAGATCTAGTATAAATGTTCAATTCTTATTTATGGTGATCCCACCATTGGAATTACATACTTAATCACTCCATTATAATTCTAATGATGCACTATGACATATTCCAAAAATAATTAGGAAATAATTTCTAAATCGACCAAATTTACCCTTTCCATTCCATATTTTCAATGAATGTCCTTGTCTTACCTTTCAATACACTGATCCTATTCTGATGATGTTCCTGATGTAGTTACTCGACAAATTCACTCACTCAAACAAGAGAAAAAAACATGATACACTACGTGAATGACTATATCAAAAAATGATTAGATTTAGCATTCAAAATATCCAAAACCGAATTATGACACTCTTATACCGAGCCACATGATGTTTATTATGAACACACACACAAAATCCTACAAGTGGATTTCAGTGAAGTCTCTTACCAAATAGATCGCTCTTATAATCTTTCCTCTTTGAGAATATAGGTGTATACCAATCCATCACTCTTCAATTGTCACACTTTATCCATATAAATTGAGCCCGGTTATAGGTTCAAGAAAACTTTGGAATTAAAAAATAGATTCCAAGGATCTCATACAAGGTATTCCATTCTGCAACATTTACAAGTGAGATATAAGTACATAGCCAATGCATCTATGTATCAAATAATTAATTGATCCTAGTAGTGTTATTTCGTATAGTTGTTGATTCAAGGAATTAGATGATGTTTGTGAGTCCATCCAAGGCATTCTTATATTGGAATTCTTGCATCCCTCAAGTTAGTGCACACCTCTATAATTATCAGGCTTCATGATTGGAACTGTAAAACATCCAATTTAACAATACAACAAGTCATTTAATTTCTTTCATTATTTTGGTGTATAACTGACACTCTTTCAGTGTACCCTAAATTATTCCTAGATAAGGGGAATGATTATAAATAATCCAAGAGTACACTAAGAGGATATCAATAATTACAAATAAGACCCAATACACCCATATCATATCCAAGAATAAGTTGTTAGCATGATCTCTAACCAACCATATCCAGCAACATATAGGAAAGAATAGTTGAATCACCTGGTTAGATTCTTTTAAAATATTTTGGCTACACCTACTGATGCATCATCACTAACCAACCATGATTTATTCACTACTGAGGCATTCTCTAATTGCTTTCAAAACCCCACCATAGACTAACCTAAAATTATTGTGTTCTTAGGAGTTTCACACACATCCAACCATTTTATCTTCATTATACCTTATAAGAATCGACACCTATCAAAAGCATTAATTTCTTGGTCACATAATCACCTTGAATATAAATGTAGCATCCAAACTCGAAACAAACCCATAATTGGGATTTATATGGGGTATCATTAAAAGGACTAAAAAATCAAATGTGTTGGCCTCAATGACTTCCAAAATCCACTTTAACCTTGCCCAAAAAACCTTTTCAGCTTTGAATTCTATACTAGTAAGGATGCACTAAAAAAATTGATGTGATTTTACCCACCATATGACTTTCCTATTCATCACCTACTAATAATTAGAACTCAACCGATTCCACATTATCCATCCACCCCCAAAAATGGTTTGTGTATGTAGCCAACATGATTTTCACTGAACAGTAACTCAAAAATACAGGAAACCCAACTGCTTAAAATCACTCAAGACTAGATTTACTCTATAAGTAAACTAGATTATATCCTAAGCTATTCTAATGAACATCATTAGTATTAGACATATAATCCAATCTAATCCTGACTAGAATGTCCCAACACCTAATCCTATTTGAAACACCATCTTGAGAACTTATGTGAGTCAGATTTCTTTTAATGACCCAATCACTCTACATCAAATATGACTTGTAATCAAAGTATATTAGATCAAGTATTAAATGATATCTACAAAATTCATATGGTTTGTGGTGACATTTTAATAACATTATGGGTACCATATGTGTCGACATGTGCATATCAATGATTTATTCAACACAATGGAATACCTTTTGATACTATCCATAAATCTACATCCATATGCATCCTAGTATATGATGGCATGAACAAATTATTTATCCCAGAGTCATATTATCCCATAGGAATATTATTATGAATGAAAAACTATCAATCCATACATCAATGAAGATGAAAAAGGTTCACATGACCTTCTAAGTAGTCGACCATGCCATAATAATGTCTAATTCACTCAATTAGAGAGTTACATGATGCTCACTTACTTAACAAGGATGAACATACCGAATGAACACATGTATATCCAGGGTGTTGATTCATAATTAAGAGTCCTTATTGGAATAACAACACTCAAATGACACCTCACGCCTAAATTTATTTATAAAAATTTATCAAGGTTTTAATTTCTCAAGGTGATTCCTACCTTGAGCTAGCCCCTTACTAAATAATAAAGCATCAATACTGAAAATAGTTCTTACTAAAGAGCTTACTTGGCTTACCAGCCTAACCACTAAGTTCGCTATGAAATAAACGGGTTAGTAGAGACCTCTGGGAAATGTATCTCATCCCATCAAAAGCAGAACACTTAGAAATATTTAATCAACCATTACATGAGGATCTAAACTAAGGAAACCACATTAAGGTTTCATTTATTAGGTATTTAACCAATTTTCATTTATAATAACATTTATATTATCTTATATAGAAAGGATATCAAGTACCAGTTATAAAATAAAAAGGTGCCCATAACGTTTGTTCATAGATTTCATGAAACATAATTGGATAATTATGTCATAATTTCCTTTTTAAAATATAATAATTATTTATTTATCCAATAAATTATCACAAATTTCTTAGTTAAATAAAATTTCAATTCCATCATATAGAATAAATGACCTTTAGGTTGTAATTGGAATTTTAATTAAATAATTCCAATAAATAAATTATTGCTAAAAATACATAAAATGTATTTTATCATTTTAAAGGAAATCAATTTAGTGATATGCCACGATAAATTTATTTGTAACATATATAAGTGGCAGAAGAAAATTTAAATACCCATCCTAATTTTTCACAAGATTACTATCATGGAGTTTTTTACTAATGAATAAAAGATATATGTAACCTACTAGGGCCCTGTTATTCCAATATGGGGCTATTGAAATGAAACCCTAAATAAATTGTTTCATTATTGATTAATTACACCTTCAGTGGGTGTATCTCATAAGAAACACACCACAACTGACCTACTTGGGTCTAGTTGTGCATTTAGGAATATATTCATATGGGTCATCATGCACAAATTATATAGATACTTTCCTCACAAAGGAGACCATTTACTATATGAATTTATATTTAGAACATATCATTATTTAGTTAAATTCACTACAATTCCCTAGTTATAAAGGTACTTTCCTTTATAATTTACAATTGGAATTCATGTTACTATAATTAGGTTTTTAATTTTAATTTTAGGATATAAATATTCCATTTAAGATAGTTTGATTATATGGTTCACCCTTTCCAATTTATAAATTCTCATAATCTTTATTAATTGTATTTTTCCCCTATTTAATCATAACCACTAATGTTTTATCCCAAGAAACCAATGGTCCATGGATCAAACATGGAATGATTGGTTAGGGATTGTTCAACCATAAAGCTATATGGGAAAAAACATTTTGTTTGATGCATAAAATTTAATAACTAGTCATATATCAAAACTATAATAAGGAATGAAATGACAGAGAAAGTAATATAGGAATATAAAAAGGAAACCAATAAAGCATATTATACATTAAATCATGCTAAATAGTCACTTAAATATGAAATGTAGGTAATCATGATACTAAATCACACAAGAAACATCCTTTATGTATTAGGCAGTCAATCAATGCAATCTACATGGCATGTGAATCTCTATGTGTTTATAATGATGCATTTTAAAATAATTCCTTTACATATCAGTCCAAGAGTAAAATTCCATAATTCTTATAAATTATTTGGGTGTGTGAATTACACAAATCACACTTGGTGGAATGATAATCAACTATAATAACAAACAACAAGGAAAACAGTACCATCCCTAGCAACATGGTTTTCCCCGTGTATGGGTTGATCACTCCCATACGTGGTTATTTATAGAGTTCCAACACATTCCTAGTATCTTATATACCAACCAAAACAATAATAAAAAAGAAAATATGTTATGATACCACTTTTTCACATCTTGACTTGGCTCGTTCTATAAATAGTAGTTAGATCTATCGTTATGTGGTTTCAAACACACCTCCCAATATGCCAATGGAAGATGACTATTAGTGAAGTATAATTATGGTATAGTGGGGATAATATTCCACATGGATTAGTTGCAAATATTTTGGAATCAATCGTAAATAAATAATCATGAGAGTATATGTAAAACAAAACCACAAAAAATAATAATATTAGATAAAATAGCCAACACTAAATACAAAACCATGCATGTCCAAGTAATTCTACAATGCATAATGATATAAAAATAAAAAAGGTTGATAAAATTGACAATATATAATAAAATTATAAATCCCAAAGATTATATATATGTGAATTATGATAATTTTCTCAGTCTTGTTCTAATAATCAATGATATCCAGGCATATGTCCTGATCCATGATCCATGATCCATGATCTAGAACCTGCAAACATGTGGTTTGTTCGGGTACCAAATGGTGGCCTGAATAGGGTGTTAGATAAATAAAGTAATCCACCAGCAATGGTTTCAAATTTTATCTAGTATATGAATATAAAATATTTTTTTTGAAGTTATATCAATAAGATAGTAACTAAATAAATGTAAACAATTCGGACTCGGGTTCACCAATGGACACTCGGTTGATAATACCTACATCATCATAAGTTGAAACATCTATGATGATGGTTCACTATTTATATAGGTATATATATATGTATGTATATATATATACTATAAACCTGATAACATATATAGGCATATATATAGACATGTAATAATAGTAAATACCTGAGGTGTAACTTAGAAATATATGTATTATCGTAAGAGTCCCATATTTTAAATAAGGATTTCCATGTACCTCTATCTCATGGAATAATGAGGGAAATAATTCCCAAGTATCATGAAATAGTTAAACCATGCATGAGTGTCCAAAATAAGGTACACCATGTCTTTGTTTCATAAATAAGGGACTCCATGCCATATTATCAGAAATAATGGATGTCATGCTAGAGTATCATAAATAAGGGATGCCATACCCATGTATCCCAAATATTGTAATCCATTATAAATTTTAAAAACTAAGTGACTCGGGTCCCTTTGTGTCAGAATTATTAAGCATATAATTTTTTTATGGTTTTTTAGTGTTCATGCCATGATATTTTAAAAAATCAACCCAAACTCAATTAAAAGTTGGTTCTATCACAAGAAGGTTTCAATCAGTAGTAATTACACATAAAAAGGTGTTTCAAAGGGCATGATATTATACATTCCATTCATTTATTTAAATATAAGTAATAAAGGAGTCCATGTTTGTATGCAGGTATAATTTCAATTCAGTACACAATTCATTCCATTCCATTCATTAGTTATTTAGAGGGCCATTGGAATGTCTATTCCACTATTCCTTCATCATGAGAGATGAGTCAATAATTACATTCATTAACTTTTATGGTCCAATTTTATATCCTTATTTTAAACATTTTATATTATTTCAATTTTTTAGGAATTATTGTTCTAGTTAAATATACATTATTCTATTAAGAAAATTTGGAACTATCCACACCACTTTCTGTTCATTTTATTCCATTTAACATATCATTATATGAGAGGAAAAGTCACCACACCTCAAAAGTTGGTTTTAATTAAAAGAATAATAATAAAGGACAATCAATTTTAATGAAACATCCAAAGGGGTGGTTTGAGTCAAGATAGAAATCCTCTTATAATGCAATTTTAAAGCACGATAGAAAAAAATGAATTTAGGCATAAGCATTTATATGAAAATTTTCATATTTATGGAGAGAAAAAAATAAATTATAGTATGCATCACAACAAATTATTTTATAAAAAACATGAATTTAAGTGAAAATCCATAGACCACCAACCTCGTGCTTGGGATGCTTCACTTATCCATTATAAATATTTTCTTCGAGCCATTTCGATAGAAAATGGAAGATTAGAGAAATTCCCTGTAAATAGGGCATATGATCTCATATTGAAATATCATTCAATATGGAATGAAAAATAGAGTAAAGAGTAAAAACTAGTCATATACATGTCTTCACACTTTAAACATACTTGACGACACTCGATTCGAACCAATAATGAAAGAGAACTGATAATGGAAAGAGGAGACTGAGGAGGTAATGCAAGGATTACTGGTGTGTAAAATGGGGTTGGAAATAGGTTAAAACCTATTTAATTTTAGAGGCGAAAAATAATATCATTTATTTTAAGGGGGTGCATTTTTTAGACACTAAATTTTCTAAACTGTGTGTCTAATGGTGCTTCTATACCGGTTAAGTGTCACTAACCATACATGATAAATTCATTTCTTTCCAAACTATGCATATCCCATTTCCTCTCCTCTTTTGTTTTATATAGGCCTTCCATAGGGTCGTTCACCCCACATTTAATGGATTTTAAAACCCATGCCACTCTATTTATGGGCCACACATTTGAGTCTCATGGTTTCCAATAATTGTGTACCAATATTGTGCCTTGTCATGATCTTTATTGAAAATGATATTTCAATGCCCAACACTTCTAAAACTCATTAAAACTCCCAAGACACATCATGTTCCCCAAAGTACATCTATAAATAACAAATTTAATTGTTAAAAATCACATATTTTCATTTCTAATCTCTGTTTGAAATTTTGACTATCCACCATACAAAAAACACAAATTCAATTTTAAATGTAAATAGATCAGAAAAACACGATACTACATGGTTATTCCTTTATTTTTAAGTTTTATAAATGGTGACAACCTTACATTGAGGTTTGAAATGAAAATTTACATTTAGGAAATGTAGACTTGGATTCATATCAACTCGAAGAGATTTTGAGGAGGGTGCATCCTCAGTAATTCATTAAATTTACCAAGAAGAACCTAAATGTCAGGATGATGGACAATTAATTTATGAAACATTCCAATGATTTCTCAAAAATCTCATTTAAATGGGTTCATCTTCAATTTATGAAATCAATGATTAGATAAAACCAAATTGAGACCGAGAATTTTTTTAAATGTTATTATAACTTGAAAAATTAGATAATCCATACATAATTTTATAATTTTACCAAGGAAGGGATTAAAAATATGTTCAATCACTCATTGATAATTGGATTCAAATGTTTCGAATGTAAATGTATTCAATTTTTAGTAGAACACCATTTGTCTACTCTAAATTTAGTTTAATGTTTCTCTTTTAGGGAAATTAGGATTTGGTTGTATCTAAAATAACTTTCCATATTGGATAATAAAAACAATAAATTTACTTCATTGATTAATTGGTCTATGATTGGAATAATAATGTTGTCTTTAATATGATGAAAATTTAAATCGCTAAAATTGATGCACACTCTGGTATTTCTATTCATCTTTTTTTATAATGAAAATGCATGTAATCCATTTGGGGTACTAGGAAACCTAGATGAAACCTTACTTAATCAATTTATCAACACTAGATTGCACTATAGTAGCATATTTAGTATGCAACCTCCAAGATTCAAATTTTTATCCATGGTTGTTGATTAGTAAGCTTATGTGATGAAAATTTACATGGGAAAATTTTGTAACCCCCTCCCTCCAAATTCACCACACCAAGGCCAAAAATTAAGTAATATATATAATGATACCTAAAGTATATCTCCAATAGGTAATGGTTTAGTGACTCGCATCGTGGGTATATCAATCAAAAACATGGGAATAACTATCATCTATAAATTTGAAGGATTAATAGAAAAGAAAGATAAACTCCCAATCAACACCATGAATAAATATATTATATCCCAAAACATGTAATGTGATACACACAATAAAATGAAAAATTAATGATCTTGAGTAATATTGGGTAGATACCACGAACTCTAGAATCTCTTGATAGCTACATAGAATCTCCTCCAATATAGTAATACTCAGGCTGACTACCAACTTATTCTAATAAACTAGAAAAATTGTTTATATATACATAGAGTAAGTAGAATATGTATACACCGTAATACTATTTGTAATCTCTTATGAGAAAAGTGAAATAATCATACAAAAGACTTACGGATAAAAAAATAAAACTAACTTATCACCTATATAGTAAATACTAGTTTCTCATCATCACCATGGCTTACACACTAAATAAGTTAACAATGTAAGCATTTTTATATCGAAAGAATTTATAAATGAAGGCACTCTACTTCCACATCATGAGTAATTTGTCTCTCACACACCCCAATGACTACATCCAGTTCTCATCCCTTTTATAAGTCATCATATATATGATTCATTCCTAGTCCCTATTTACCCCAATCCTGTGTTGGGCCCAACATCACATGTTAGAAACATTTCACATATTCATCTCATCGTTATCATCCCATATAATACCAAGGGTAATCCAAAAATCCACTAAAACTGATGTAAATTTATTATATATCATGTAATAATAGACCATTCACATACATCCATGGGAATCTAAAACCACCACACCTGGATACCGGTATCTTCTATACTATAATCCATTACAACCTACGCATAAATGTATAGTAAAAATGTGATTTTTCTTATCCCAGTTGAAAACACACCCTATACTAAAATTTTGACACCAAAGATTTTTGGAAATAAATATTTTTCAAATGAATTTAATATTTTTTATATTTTTCATTACTGGAAACACTGATTTATGCATTCATTACATGCAACACAATATTTAGTTTGTGTTTCACGTAACAATGAGTTTATCTTTCATTACACGCGACATTGATTTTATCTTGTGTTACAGACAACATTGAATTTTGATTTTTTTACATGTATCACTGAGTTTATCATACATTATAATAAACAATTAGTTTAGAATTTACTACACACAACATTGAGTTTATCTTGTATTAAATGCAACTCTATGTTTAAATGAAATGTGACATACAATTAAAATATTATATTATAGTTATCACCTAGAAATTGGAATAGAGGGTTTGATTGGCATTAGCTATCTTATGAAAATATGAGATTTAAATATATATATATATAATGAATTATTTGGTGACCAATTAATTAATAATTAAAATAAAATATATTTGAAAACTAAAGGAAATATTTTTCTAATATAACTTTTTTTATGAAAAAACAATTTTTATATCAATAAATTAAATAAAAAACATTCATGAATTTAAAAAAACATTATATAGTAAATATTCAATCAAATTTTTAACATCTTCTTTTCTAGACAATAGATAAGAATAAATCCAATTTTTCACTTAAAACTATATTTTTTTTAAAGTAGTTTTTTTGTCTTCTTGTACACTATTTTAAACGTAATATATGAAAATTTTAGAAGAATTATGTTAAAAAAATTATTTTTTTAATGATAATTTCAAAATTATCTTATGGTGAATTTTTGATACTCTTCTTAAAATAATATTTTTTGATGAATGGTGAAAATACTGAATGTTAATCCAAAAATTCCTTTTTAGTTAAATTTTTTACAATGTTAAATTATATTTTAAATTGGTTTTAAATAATAATTAGTTCAATTATTTATCTATTAATCCTCTTTATGTAATTTTAATTGAATTTATATTGATTTTTATTGTAAAAATGTTCTAAAATTTTGAACATTATCTCTTCAAAAACATATTTTCTCATTGTGTCTGCTAGATTAATTTTAAATTATATTTTTCCACTAATATGAATGGAATTTGGAAAAGTGGATTCCATATTTAGAATAATCATAATTTATATTATATAATATGTTAAACTTAGTCTTTGGACATAATTAATAGTCAAAAATAGTAAAAATTATCTATCATAGTTAAGGTAAAAATTGCTTTACCTGGGATTAAAATAAAACGATAAGGGTTAACTTAACCTTATTTTTTTTATAAAATTTATTTTATAGAAATATTTTTAACCTATAACGTCTAATACTATATAATACTATATTTTTGACCCTTTCAAAATTTCAAAAACATGGTTACACGTTTCAATTTTCAAAAATTACAATTGTACCACAAACCTCACTTATAAAAGGACACCACATATCATATCTTATACAAAACATCAGCCATTTCTTTCATCCAATACCTACCAAAAAACTTCCCAAATTATCTCCTCTCATTGTATATTCCTTATAATTTCAATAAGTCCAACCTAGGAATGCTTTTGGTGGAAACCTATGGAGGTTACTTGAAGAAGAGGTAATGTTCTTCAATATGCATTTTTATTGTATTTCTTCTCCACATAAAAAAAATTATTATTAAACCATGATAATATGATAACCTCATTATATATATATAATTATATATATTTTTTTCATTACCTACAACCATTTTAGCTTCCATCAAATTGGTTATGAGATCATCATTCATGTGTTCGGTGGACAACTGCCTCGCGAACCAATGTCATTCGTTTTTCCATTACCACCCTTCATGGTTGGGTATTATGTTGGATATAAAATATATATATGATATCTATAACATAATAATACATATTTAGTCATTATATAATATATATCTTTTTAAATTCCATTCCAAAGATGATATGATAATGTTGTTCATGTGTACGGAAAACTACTGCCCCGTGAAGTGAAGTGATTCGGTTTTCACAAACACATTACATGGATGTTATTAAGGATAAAGTTAAATTATATATGTGATATAAATTAATTTTTTATCATAATAATGACATGATTATAATTATAAAAATATAGTATATCATTTTATTTCTTACCTATTACTCACTGGAAAATGATAACGTCATGCATGTACCTGTCGACTACCACCTTCAAAAAGCAATTTGACTATCTATTTTAATAACAACACCAAATGGATGATACATATAAGTATATTTGAAGAAATAATATTTAATTTAAAATATTATATAATTTTATAAATATAAAATATTACTTACCTCCTATCAATATTAATCTTTAAAAAATGAAAATATTACTCATTTATACGTATGACCTACCATCTCCATGATCGTAACATAATTCATTTATCAAAACCATATTTCATGATTGGTATTAAAAGTATAATTGATTAATAAATATGGTAGTTATTTCATTATTATTATTCTGTAGATGATGGAACCATGATCAAATTAAGAGGACCACAAATAACTAATCAAAAACATATACAAAAAATAAAACGGTGATTAACCGAACTGTGATTTTAACAAGGAATTGTTAATAGATGGGTAATAAATGTTCATAAATAAATAATTTATAATGTGATAAATATAATTATGGTTAAATAATATATTTATAATAAACCCATATTTATTATACAGTAGGTTCTAACATGTATAATAGAAGTTGATATATAAGGTAACAGATTTGTAGTCTTTCTTTTATTTTTGGGAGACATATGAAAATTCACCACTTATTTATTTTTTGTGGTGCATATAATCCATGTTTAGAAAGTTATTTTATATAATCTCATAAATTTAATTAAATTTAAAGTTTCATTTATTTAATTATTTATTTTTTCTTACGATTTAAAATATTATTAAATCGGTAAAGGATTTTTGTCTCACTTTCTACTTATGTGAGACACAAAGCATATTCATCACGTATTTCTTTTTGGTGGTGTATATAATTCACATAAAAGTATTTTATAATTCTTATAATGAAAATTATATATATTTAAATATCCATTTGAGGATATCTCTTTCACATGGCAGACTATTCAAATTTACCAATGCAGTAATGATTTTACATTATAATCTCATCATTTATTTTGATTGTTTATGATTATGTTTCTGATGATAAAATCATATAATCCATCTCTCAAGAAACTATTTAATTTTATTATAATCTGGTTATATTATTGTAATAACTTCTTTTATATTCATTTTCCTCTATCTATATACTCTATAGTTTAAAATAACATTTTTAATAAAAAAACAACATTACATATCTCTTCAGTTGAAAACCCCTTTTCTTCTGAGACCATTTTTCTAAAAATATTTGCAAAGATATGTTTAACAGTATTAAAATGGTTTATTAAACTCATTTTTACCCATTTTTTAATTTTTAACAATTTATTTGAAAGGAATATTCATGTTGTTTCCCAAACAATTCATATTTTGTTTTTTCCAAGAATGTGAAAGGAACGTTTGTTTTAATGTGTACGACATGAAAAAAAAGGTCCTCTATTAAGAACCTGATTTTCTTTCAAGAATACTTTAAAATTTTTCAACATTTTTTAAAGTAAAATTATTTTCATGTTTTTTTATGAATTTTTTATTTTAAAAAGTCAATTTCAATGAAAAGTAATTTTTATCTAGAAAAGTTTTAAGTGGTCTTTCAAAATCATTCTCCTTCAAATATGACATCATTTGATGTAATATATGATTTTATGGGGATATAAACCAAGAATACCATTATTATTCTATCTATCAATGTTTTATCATGATGAGATATTTATGAAACTTGTTTCTCTTCCATAGGTTATACCATGACTATATACTTATAAAACCCACATCTTTTCCAAGGGTTATACTATGATTAAATGATGAAATGTTTATGAAAACTATTTTTTCCTAAAGGTTATTACATGATTAAATGTTAATGACACACATTTTATTTCATGGGTTATGATATGATGAACGTTGTGTTATCTTTTGGCACAGATATGTATGATTTTAATTATGTTATGGTGGTTGCATTATAACCAAGGATGGTTGTTATGTTATTACAAAGGTTGGTGGTTTAATTATAACCAAATAGTGTTGGGACCTATAGGTCCCTCTAAGACATTAGAAAAATATGGATAACGCATGGGTAAATATGTTATCAATGAACCAGATTACATGTTCCCAATGTTTTTAGTGAACATTATTATAAGTACACAATGTTATGTTGGATACTTATTACATGTTCACAATGTTACTTGGGTACTTGATAACATTTTAATAGTATTATGTGTGGACATAACTTTCATATCAATAATGTTATGTCTGGAAATACCTTCAGGTTTATAAGTTTATGTGAGGGCCTGATTTCATTTCCTTAACTTAATGAGTCAACCTTTCACAATTTATACATGTTCACAATGTTATAAGATTTTTTTAATGCCAAAAATCTATGTCTCATGCCAATTTTATGCTCTCATGGATCATGTTATTTTATTTCCTTATGATTCATGTCTTATTAAATACCGATATTTTTATCATGAATCAATATGATGATCTTTGATATGTTGATTATGGATTTCATTTCTTATGACCAGGATATAATACCCTTATATTCAGGTTATGATTATGTATCTCTCTTGTTTACACTTACTAAACATATTATCTTACCCTTTATTATGTTTCCTTTCCTCGCATTATAAAGAATGTTCTTGATTAGGGTTTCTTTTTTAGTATTACTAAAGAATAACATCTTTATGGGATATGTTTAAGATCATTCACCAAATTATAATTTTTTGTACTGATTCTAAAAATACATTAAATTATTATGGTCTTTGGGCATTAGTCTCTATAATTTGTTGAAAATTCATCTAATAATATCTAATATACATGTATGAAAATTTTGGAATTATATACTTTTTATTATAGGAATGTTTTAGTTAACCTATGGAAACTAGGATGAGAAACTTTTAGTGATATGCCTAGAAATATTTATAAGGTTATTTCTATGGATATGTCTAAGGATAATTCTAAGGATTGTTAAAATTATAAGAAAATTTGTTAAATTTTTTTTGAAGGATAGAGCAACTGGTTTCAAAAAAATCACATCCCTTTTAGGATACTAAAAGAGGATATTGCTATGAAACAGAGGTACATAGAGGTAATAACACATAAAATGGAACATTTATTTGGATTCAATAATCACATAGTGTATAACAAAAGGGCTTGCTTCACACATGGTTTGACTCTCTAGGGATATATTTTTTGGAATTCCACAAACTCATTATGAACCATCATAAAGGATCTATATAAATTATGACAATCAATGGCCTCATTTAAACCTAATATGTCATAGGTTAAAAAAAATGTGTCTATAATTATACATCCTATAAGTGTTTTTTAGGATTATGTGGTTTTCCATTATGTTTTTCATTGCTCGCACTATTTTTTGGTTTTAGTCCGTAGTGGTAACCAGAAGGAACTTGATGATTTATTAATGTTATAGAAAATGTTTTAATAGGAAACCAAATGGGGTGATGATTGGGTTGAAGGATATTCTTATTATTCATAATCAGTTATATCAATATATGATTAAGAATTTAATCCTAAACTAACTCTCAGACTCACCAAAAACAGAAGGATAGATTTTGCTGGGAGTTCCGATAGTAGAGACCACGGAGGAAAGAAGATCAAGATTCTTATATGTTGAGAATGTGGAAAGAAACCATCAAGGGAATGTATCATAGTGATGAGAATATTTTTTGTGTGTGTAAAATATTGTTACAAAGGATGTGACTAAAAATGAAAAATGAAAAAAATTTTTAACCTAATTGATGAGACTAATGGTGTCTCTAAGGTATTATTGACTGTTGAATGTTTTAAATATGGAAAATTTGGTAATTATATAAATTAATTCCCCAATAGGAAATATCATTAAGATAACCGATAGGGTTATATGAGTAATGGTTATATTGTTGATCATGAAGAGACTACATATGAAAAACTAAAGGAAATAAATATTAATGAATGATATGACATAGCCTAGTTAATGGTTTGAGAAGGAAGTGGGGTGATTGAAGTGATTATGTATTGAAATTCATAAATTATGTAATATGAATCATAAAATATATAATGATTGTTCTATATATGTTTTTCAATAAGGTTATTCAAGAATAATTTGAATAGTAAAAATGACCTAGAAAATTTATTTTTTTCCAGGGATATATTTTATGGAAAACACAAGATGAATATAACCCTTAATAACTTCCTATGGTTTAGAAAATGGTGTTTAGTTTGGATAATGAGATAATTGATATGGATAATTTAAATTTTATAGGGTTGATGGCCCTGCAACTAAAAAGGATTAGTTGGAAAATTATTTTATGTTATCATTGATATTTTTTACAACATTATAGGATCAATGGAATATGTTTAATAAACTATGTTTAATTCATGTAATGATTAAGCATACATGTTTTTATTTAGTATTCATGGTAAAAATTTATTTCCAAGATTCATGAGAATATATGACCTAGGTATTACTGTTAACGATTTATGGAATTGTTTAATTTTAAATTTTTATGAGTTTTTATGGATTAATTTATTACTTATGAATATAAAAATTTATATATATTGGATAACTAGTGTTATCAATTTTTAAACTATATATAGAAGGAATTAATTCTCATTATTTTATATATTTTTTATTATGTTTCCAACATGAAAAAAACACCTCTTAGAGTAAGGGATGTAGTGGAAATTGATCAGGGAACAACCAAATGATGAAATTGTTCCTTGGAAATAAAAAGATATAAACTAAGTTAATTTCCATGTTTTCTCATTATATATAGAAAACTAATTCCCCAACATTAAGAAAATTTTCTTGAAATAAAAAAAGTTTCCCATTATTATCATTTTTTATGATATCAATGAAATTTTTCATGCCTCTTTGGTTTATATTTTTTTGGTCGCTAACTTACTATGTATCATCCAATTTCTTATAATCAATTATCTATATAACTCTCTATAATTATTTACACTTTTCTTTAAGCTCTATATATTCAATTACAACATATTTTCCCTTATATAAAACCTATTATTTTTAATTCTAGATGATTGTTTCACATCCCTTTCTATTTTTTTAATATGATTGTAACATCCCAGGTAAATAAAGAATAATACATTTTCATATTTATTAATATTTGCGTATTAAATATTAATTTTACTTTAGAAGGGTTGCTATGTTCGATAGCTTACCCGATACGCAACAAAGAGTTTCTTTGAAATCGTACGTTGCACACTAGTAATAAAATAATATTATTTTAAATGTTAGTTAACACGTAGTCGTTGTACAGGCGGTAATGGATAGAAATAACTAAAATATGATTATATATCTTTGTTAAATGTTTTTACATTTTTATAATAAAGGATAAAGGCTTAAAATACGAAAAGAATTCAATTTTAGGCTTATATACTCTAATTTTCACAAAAGGTCCACTTATCACCTTTTGATGGAGAACAGTCATTAAATATAGTTTTTATCACTCTTATACATTCTATTGGACCAAATAAAACTCTTTTTTAGAATCGGGACATCAAATATTACTTTGTGTAATTTTTTGGTATTTTTCCGATAAAGTTCATTTTTTAATGAATAGTGTAAAATGTTGTATTTTAATTCAAAACCACTTTTTAAAATAATTTATTAATATGATTAGATAATATTTTGAATTTGGTTTTAAGTGAAATTAGGATATATTTTTACCATTTAACCCAATGGTGGCCATTGAAATCAATTTCACTTTGAAATTGAACTTAAACTAGTGTCAGTCTTTTGATACTTATTATTTCATAAAAACACGCTATTTGTCTTGACAGCGGGAATTAATTATTAAATTAATTAATGTGACTTATATGATTTGAATTTTGTAAAATGTAATTCATTTTTGAATTCGTAATATCAAATATATCTTAGGGTGATGTTTTGGTTTTTTTTCTGAAAAACATCAATTTTTGATGAATAGTGAAACCGCAAAGTGGTGGTTACAAAATTTGATTTTTCATTTAAATGGGACTTTACCACTTCTGTGTTTTGAATCTCAAAAATAAAATTTAAATTATTTTCATTATTAAGTAAAATTTGGTTCAATGGGATTAAAATAAATTTTGGTGAATAGTAACTTTTATGTTTTATTAATCACAATTAAAGGTAATTAGTGTAATTTAAGGTAAAAATGATATTATAATAAAATGAAAATATCTTGACACTTGTCCTAACCCTATTGGATGAGTTATGGCCGACCAAGAAAACCCATGGGTCGATTTTCGGTACCCCATAGAGCCACATGGGTATGATAATGACATTTATGCCTTTTATTTAAAGTTAAAGTAAAGATGACTCCGACATGAGATGTTTTACTAAACCAATTTTTAAATGGGGTTATACAAGTAATATTTTTGACTATTAATAATAATTGGAAAGATAAAACGATTTCCTAAATCATGATATTTTATTATAATTTTTAGACATTAAATAAATTAAATTATTTATGACACCATGATGATGCAGTGATTACCTCATTATTTAACGATTTAAATAAAATGGAAAGACAATGTAAAATCTAAGACCTACACATGTCCAAAACTGATTGTATGGGTAGATTTCGAACCCTTATCACCTTATCCTCGAAACACATCAATGTGGGACCATTAATAACCGAAATTCATTCTAAAATAAAATAACATTTCCTTACTTTCCAAGAGTGTCCCTCCTCTCCTCTTATAAAAGGCCCCCACCTCTACCTCATATCCCACACTTCCAAAGCCTTTTGCTTGACCAACCCCTACTCATTTTGTCTCTCCACATACCTCTCTTACTCCTTGAAGCCTCACTTTGGGCATAAGGCTTCCCAAGGAAGCCTTCGAGCTCAAATCAAAGGGAGTTACCCGATTATAAGGTAATGTCTTCACTTGAGTCCTTTTGTTTTATTTTGTTTCTCCAACCCCCTAAACTCTTTTTATTCATTTATTTTGTAACAACTCGAGTATATTAAATATAATAGGATGTTTTTATAAGAAGGATTATAGCTAAACTTAAACACACCTACGTATAATGGTAAAATAACATACTGTTTCCGTGGATGGCGAATTTCTGCCTCACGAAACGATGATTGTTCGATATTCTTCTAACACCTTCAAAGGTGGCCATTAAGATGTCACTATATTTATAAATGATATATAATATGTTTATGGTTTCCTTAAGTTTCTGTATTTTTCATTTTGGGCATACCTTTATGGTTTCCATTATGGGTAAATGCGATATCTTCATTTAAGGAAGTGCGGACTACCGCCCCCTCAAAGTGATTTGATTCGTTAATGCCATATGTGGGATGTATAATGGATGTATTTAAAGTTATTATATATGATGTTATACTGGAATTATAATATACCTCTATATCATTATTATTTCTTTCCATTAAAGTATGACAAAGAAATGAAAGTAGCATTCATGCATACGTACGGCTTACCGTCTCCATGAATGGTGCATTTCATTTCTTATCCCCAAATGTAATGTACTATTATAAGTACATATATATAATGGATATATATGATGTATGTTACATCTGAATGATTAATATAATTCTGGAATTAAAATATACATACCTCTCATTTAGTTTTAATTCCATTAATATGACATAGAAATGAAAGTTGCGTTCATGCGTACGTACAGCTTACCGTCTCCATGAACGGTGCATTTCATTTCTTACCTCTAAATGATTATGTGATTTTGTAAATACATGTATATGCTAGATATATATGATATATATGATATCCAAATCAGGAATTTCATTCTGGATATAATGAACCTTTGACCACACGAACAACATTTAATCTTAAGAAGTCCACTTTCGACTTAAGGACTAAATATCGACAAAACAAACATTATTAACATAAATGATTAAATAATGTTTATAACATGGAAATAAGTGGTATAAAAGGTATAATGAACTCGAAAAAGGTTCTTAAGAAAATAGAAATTAACTCACGTTTATTATTCAGGATGTTAAAGAACGATCAAGTCAAGTCGGACCTGAGGTAAGGGACTTCGTCTCAATCACCTTTCATTGAGGCATTTTTCATTTTATACACAAATTTCTTTTATACGGTGTATAAACCCATTTGACTTTTACTTTTATACAAAAAGAATATTTTTCTATGAAGCGTTTTACTAAATGATAAAAAGGAATGTTTCTTTTAACGTACACGATGAAAACGATGTTTTCCGCCGCCGCGAGTATTATTTGGTCTTTGGCTTCTTCAACAAGCCGTAATGTTTTTAAAATAAAATAAATACCATATAATCTTTTATGTATTTTGGTATTGAAAATGGTTTTGATAAAGGATTCTATTAAGTCAATATATTTAAATGATATATTGTGATTGATATGTGGAAATGTTATCATTCCTTTATATTGGTTTTATGTTTTATGGTTTTATATTGGTACTTGGACATTTTACGGGTGTTTACGTGATAAACCATATGACGGGTGGTGCCATGAATACCAGGACGGGTGGTTACGTTATAACCTCCAATGCATTGGGTATGGAAGTCAGCCGTATGGATATTCCATTAATTATGTATGGAAGTTGTCCGCATGGCTATTCCATTAAGTGATATGTGTGGAAGTCGACCGTATGGTTATTCCACTTAAGTATGTTTATGTCCCATGTTACCATTATATGTTTTGTGTTCTTTATATCGGTTTTATGGTAATATTTTTGTTACAAAAGGGTAAGTAATGATCTTTTATTCTGGGAAGAGTTTTTACTACTTCATAAAGGTGTAAACTATTACTTTGATAAAGTATACATGGTTTACTTTTTGTTTTGATAAACTAACAGTTTTTATTCTTTGTGTATCCCTTACTGAGTTTTTATGCTCACCCCAAGTTTCTTTGAAATGTTTTTCACAGGACTTAATGTGGAATTGGGTCAAGGATGGGATCAATGGAATGTCATGCTATATAAAACATGGAACTAGACATGTTTTTTTAAGAGTTTTTTTTATTCTATGGAAACTTAGTAGAAATGTCTAAATTGTAATCTTTTGAGATGTAATTGTTATGTTCTAATTCTCTAAAACTCTAAACCTGAAAATATCCTCAATGTGAATTATTCATTTAATTCAATATTAAGATATGTTTAAGGCCGAGGCCTTATAGTTGGTATCAGAGGTCGGTTTAGACAACTTTAGGAGTTTGAAAATTGTTAAATTATAAGTTAATTTATGGTATTACTGAAATGATATAGCATTTAACGATTACCATGTTGCTTCGCCTAAGATATTTCTGTGATCAGAATGGTTTTCCGCAGAGGAAACAAAGCAGCTATGTTGGGATGACATTAGGAGGAAGACAACCTTCCAAATCAGCAACCTGAGATGGTCAGAATCGGAACTGAACAATTTTTTGCAGTGATGGCACAATTGACTCAGGCTATATATGGTGGTGGTATCCATGCACGAGATCAGCCAGATCAACCACAGAGGAACATGTCAGCGGTGGAACATTTCATGAGGAAACATCCCCCACCATTCAAATGATCATCTGACCCAATGGAAGATGAAGGGTGGATTAAAGCACTGCAGAATATTTTTGATGTCATGGGGTGTTCAAAACATCAAAAGGTTAGTCTTTTTGTTTACCGTTTTGAAGGTTAATCTGATCAGTGGTGGTCAATGGTGAAAAATATCAGGGATAGTGATTAGTTTGAGGATCTTCACTGGGATGAATTCAAAGGTATGTTTCTTGAGAAATATTTTCTTAAGGTGGTTCGTCTTAGGATGGAAAAACAGTTCCTCGAATTGAGGCAGGAGAATGATTCAGTGGCTGCTTATGAAGCAAAGTCACTCGATTGGAAAGGTATGCTCCAAACATCATACGAGATATTGATAGTAAAATAAACCATTTTTACTCAGGGTTAAAGCCCAAGTATCGAAGGTCTTTAGCTTCTCGTGAGTTCAAAAGTTATAAAAACCTTGTTCGATGTGCGGAGAAGGTGGAAATGGAGTTTGCCGATGATCAGGTGTTCTATGAAAAAAACAGAATAAGAGGTCCAGTTGGCAGGCAAAGGGGAAGAATTCACCAAAGAAGCAAGGAGGTAAGAAAACGAAATATCCATCCTGTGAGAAGTGTGGTAAAATGCATCCTGGAGAATGTTTATCCAAGTTTGGTAAGTGCTTTTGGTGGGGTAAGTCTAGTCATATTGCTCGTAACTGTAAGGAAGATGATCAAGCAGGTAATGAAAAGCCAGCGGTAAGACGTTTTAAGTGTAATGAAATGGGTCATTATGCAAATGAGTGTCTAACGAAGAACTCAACTGGGGGAAAGCATCCAGACTACAAGCAGGAAGGGGTGGTGAAATCCTTTGCAACAACCTCAACAGATGTTGGGCCATCGAATGAAGTGGTATCAGGTACACTTTTTGTTTGTTCAGATTATGCCAATGTGTTGTTTGATTCAGGGTCTACACACTCTTTCATTTTTGAGAAGTTTTCTAGTAAATTGGAAATTCCATCTCAAGATACGAATCCTGATCTTATGGTAAAAACACTTGAAGGGAATGTTGAGACAAAAAGGAATTATAAGAACCTTCCTATCCTTGTGTGTGGAAAGAATCTACCAGCAAACCTTATTGTTCTGCCTCTAGTAGAGTTTGATGTTATTTTTGGGCATGGATTGGCTTTCTGTTTATCATGCTAAGATTGACTGCAGAGCTAAAATGGTTTCTTTTCATAAATATTTTCAGTTTGTGTACAAGAATTAACAGTTTATTTTGATAACATATGAGGAAGTTGAGAAACTAGTAAAAGATGGAAATGAATGTAACCTTGCACATATTGTTGAAAATAAAGGAACTTTTCAGATTAATGATGTGCCAGTGGTAAATGAGTATCTAGATGTTTTTCCTGATGAGTTGCCTGGTATTATTCATGATCGGGAATTTGAATTTACTATTGACTTAGTTACTGATTCTAAGACAATTTCAAAACCCCCTTATCGAATGGCTCGAGTTGAACATTTAGAGTTAAAGTAGCAATTCCAGGAGTTATTAGATAATGGTTTCATTCAACCTAGCACATCACCATGGGGTGCTCCTATCTTGTTTGTTAAAAAGAAAGATGGATCAATGAGACTTTGCATTGATTATAGAGCCTTGAATAATATTACTGTTAGGAACAAGTATCCTTTGCCTCATATTGATGCTTTGTTGGATCAGCTCCAAGGAGCTCAGTATTTTTCGAAGATTGACTTGAGGTCGGGGTACCATCAGTTGAAAGTAAAAGAAGCAGACATTCCGAAGACTGCGTTCCGTACTAGATATGGCCATTATGAATTTTTAGTTTTGCCTTTTTGGTTAACTAATGCACCTACTGTATTCATGGACCTTATGAATAGAATTTTCCATGAGTTCTTGGATAAGTTTGTGGTTGTTTTCATTGATGATATTGTGGTGTTTTCTAAAAGTAAAGAGGAGAATGAAAGTCATTTAAGGGTTATCTTGCAAACCTTAAAAGAAAATAAACTATATGGAAAATTCAGCAAGTGTGAGTTTTGGTTACAACAAATTTCTTTCCTGGGTCACATTGTTTCAAAAAATGGCATAACTGTTGATCCTGCTAAAACAAAAGTTGTCGAAGAATGGCCAAGACCCACAAATGTAACCGAGATCCGTAGTTTTCATGGTTTGGTAGGTTACTACCAAAGGTTTGTTGAAAACTTTTCACGGTTATCTAGTCCAATGACTAAGCTAACTCGTAAGGGTGTTAAGTTCATCTGGACAAAATAATGTGATGATTGTTTTCAGGAGTTGAAAAGAAGATTGGTGAATGCTCCTGTTTTGGCACTTCCTTCTAGGAATGGTGAGTTTGTTATATACAGTGATGCTTCGTTGAAGGGACTTGGATTTTTCCTTATGCATAATGATCAGGTAATTGCTTATGCTTCACGTCAGTTGAAAACACATGAGGTAAATTACCCTACACATGATTTGGAATTAGCTGCGGTTGTTTTTGCTTTAAAAATTTGGAGGCATCATTTGTATGGTGTAAAGTGTGAAATATATACTGATCACAAAATTTTAAAGTATATATTCACTCAAAAAGAATTGAACATGAGACAGAGGAGATGGCTGGAATTAATCGAGGATTATGATTGTACAATTCACTACCATCAGGGAAAATCAAATAAAGTGGCTGATCCTTTGAGTCGAAAAAGTAATGCTTCATTAACCATGCTACGTTTGGAACGAGATCCTTTGGTTTTTGATTTGATGAACTTTGGCATAGAATTTTTTGGTGCAGGAAGTTCTTCTGTATTGTTTCAGGTATCAGTGAGATCATCCCTATCAGACAGAATTAAGCAAGCACAGAGGGAAGACAATGAGTTTTAGAAAAAGGTAGAGCTCGTTCAGAAGGGTACGTTTCCTGAATTCAACATTGATAGTGATTGTGTTTTGAGATTTGGGAAGAGATTATGTGTGCCTTGTGATTCACAGTTGAAGAATGAGTTGTTATGTGAGGCTCATAGTTCCCCGTTTTCAGTTCATCCTGGAATTACTAATATGTACTGAGATCTCTGGGAGTATTACTGGTGGGATGGAATGAAAATAGATATTACTGATTTTACTGTGATGTGTTTGACTTGTCAGCAGGTTAAGGCAGAGCGGCAGTTACCGAAAGGGATGCTTCAGCCTTTACCAGTGCCAGAGTAGAAATGGGAAAACATATCCATGGACTTTGTTGTGGGATTATAGATGACATATCGATGTAATAATGCAATCTAGGTTACTGTTGATCGCTTGACTAAGTATGCTCATTTCCTTGCTATACGAGATACTTTTTACCTAGATCAACTTTCCCGTTTGTATCTTAAAGAGATAGTCATGTTACATGGAGGTCCTCTCTCCATTGTATCTGACCGCGATCCTAGGTTTACTTCTAACTTTTGGAAAGGCCTTCAGAAGTCGTTGGGTACTGAATTAAATTTTAGTACAGCTTTTCATCCTCAATCAGATGGGCAGTCATAACGAACAATTCAGACCTTGGAGGATATGCTATGAGCTTGTTCGATGGATTATCAGGGAAGTTGGGACCAACATCTTTCTTTGGTTGAATTTTCATATAATAACAGTTTTCATTCCAGTATACAAATGGCACCATTTGAGGCTTTGTACGGGAAGCGGTGTTGAACTCCAGCATTTTGGGATGATGTGGGTGAAAGGAAGCTGATGGGACCAGAATTGGTAGAAGAGATGGCAGAAAAAGTTCAGTTGATTCAGAAACACATGAGAACAGCTCAGACCAGGCAGAAGAGTTATGTGGATAACCGGAGGAAGGATCTATCTTTCGAGGTAGGTGATCATGTTTTTCTCAAGGTTTCTCCATGGAAAAGTGTGATGAGATTTGGTAAGAAAGGAAAGCTGAGTCCAAGGTTCATTGGAACATATGAAATTCTGGATAAAGTTGTATTAGTTGCTTACCGATTGGATTTACCTCCGAGTTTATCTCAGGTACACAATGTTTTTCATGTTTCGATGCTGAGAAAGTATATGCCAGATCCATCTCATGTTTTGAGTCCAGAGGTAGTTCAGCTGGAAGAGAACCTATCTTATGAGGAACAACCGGTCCAGATTCTTGACCACAGGGAGTAGGGGTTACTGAATAAGGTGATTCATCAGGTAAAGGTTTTTTGGAAAAACCATATGATTGAAGATGCAACATGGGAATCTGAAAATGCTATGAGGGATAAATACCCCCACTTATTTTGATAAGTGAATAAAATTGCGAGGAAGAAATTACCAAAAGGGGGGAAGGATGTAACATCACAGGTAAATAAAGAATAATACATTTTCATATTTATTAATATTTGAGAATTAAATATTAATTTTACATTAAAAGGGGTTTCTATGTTCGATAACGTACCTGATATGCAACAAAGAGTTTCTTTGAAATCGTATGTTGCACACTAGTAATAAAATAATATTATTTTAAATGTTAGTTAACACGTGGCCGTTGTACTGGCAGTATTGGATATAAATAACTAAAATATTATTATATATGTTTGTTAAATGTTTTTACATTTATCTAATAAAGGATAAAGGCTTAAAATACGAAAAGAATTCAATTTTAGGCTTATATACTCTAATTTTCACGAAAGGTCCACTTATCACCTTTTGATGGAAAACAGTCATTAAATATAGTTTTGATCACTCTTATACATTCTATTAGACCGAATAAAACTCTTATTTAGAATCGGGACATCAAATATTACTTTGTGTAATTTTTTGGTATTTTTCTGATAAAGTTCATTTTTTAATGAATAGTGTAAAATGTTGTATTTTATTTCAAAACCTCTTTTTAATCTAATTTATTAAGATGATTAGATAATCTTTTAAATTGGTTTTTATGTGCAATTAGGATATATTTTTACCATTTAATCCAATGGTGGTCATTGGAATCAATTTCACTTTGAAATTGGACTTAAACTAGTGTCAGTCTTTTGATACTTATTGTTTCGTAAAAACACGCTATTTGTCTTGACAGCGGGAATTAATTATTAAATTAATTAATGTTACATATATTATTTGAATTTTGTAAAATGGAATTCATTTTTGAATTCGGAATATCAAATATAGCTTAGGGAGATGTTTTGGTTTTTTTCTGAAAAACTTCAATTTTTGATGAATAGTGAAACCGCAAAGTGGTGGTTACAAAATTTGATTTTTCGTTTTAATGGGACTTTACCACTTCTGTGTTTTGAATCTCAAAAATTCAATTTAAATTATTTTCATTATTAAGTAAAATTTGGTTCAATGGGATAAAAATAAATTTTGGTGAATAGTAACTTTTATGTTTTATTAATCATGATTAAAAGTAATTAGTGTAATTTAAGGTAAAAATGATATTATAATAAAATGAAAATATCTTGACACTTGTACTAACCCTATTGGATGATTTATGGTCGACCACGACAACCCATGGGTTGAGTTTTGGTACCCCATAGAGCCACATGGGTATGATAATGACATTTATGCCTTTTATTTAAAGTTAAAGTAAAAATGACACAAACATGAGATGTTTTACTAAACCAATTTTTACATGGGGTTATACAAGTCCTATTTTTTACTATAAATATTAATTGTACAGATAAAAATATTTCCTACATAATTACATTTTTTTATAATTTTTAGACATTAAATAAATTAAAATATTTATGACACCATGATGATGCAGCGATTACCTACTTATTTAACGATTTAAATAAAATGGAATGATAATGTTAAATATAAGACCTAAACATGTCCAAAACCTATTGGATGGGTAGATTTAGAACCCTTATCACCTTATCCTTTAACAACATCAAAGTGGGACCATTAATAACCTAAAACCATTCTAAAATAAAATAACATTTTCTTACTTTACAAGAGTGACCCTCCTCTCCTCTTATAAAAGGCCCCCACCTCTACCTCATTACCCACACTTCCAAAGCCTTTGGCTCGACCAACCCCTGCCCATTTTGTCTTTAAACATCTCTCTCTTACTCCTTGAAGCCTCACTTTGGGCATAAGTCTTCCCAAGGAAGCCTTTGAGCTCAAACCAAAGGGAGTTACCCGATTATAAGGTAATGTCTTCACTTGAGTCCTTTTGTTTTATTTTGCTTCTCCAACCCCATAAACACTTTTTATTCATTTCTTTTGTAACAACTCCAGTATCATAAATATACTAGGATGTTGTTATAATAATGGTTATAGCTACACTTGCACACACCTACGTCTAATGGTTAAATAACATACTGTTTCCGTGGATGGCGAATTTCTGCCTCACGAAACGATGATTGTTCGATATTCATCTAACACCTTAAAAGTTGTCCATTAAGATGTCACTATATTTATATATGATATATAATATTTTTATGTTTTCCTTAATCTTCTGTATTTTTCATTTTGGTCATACCTTTATGGTTTCCATTATGGGTAAATAATGCGATATCTTCATTTAAGGAAGTGCGGACTACCGCCCCCTCAAAGTGATTTGATTCGTTAATGCCATATGTGGGATGTATAAAGGATGTATTTAAAGTTATTAAATATGATGTTATACTAGAATTATAATATACCTCTATATGATTATTATTTCTTTCCATTAAAGTATGAAAAAGAAATGAAAGTAGCATTCATGCGTACGTACGGCTTACCATCTCCATGAACGGTGCATTTCATTTCTTATCCCCAAATGTAATGTACTATTATAAGTACATATATATAATGGATATATATGATGTATGTTACATACAAATGATTAATATAATTTTCGAATTATAATGTCCATACCTCTCATTTAGTTTTAATTCCATTAATATGACATAGAAATGAAAGTAGCGTTCACGCGTACGTATGGCTTACCGTCTCCATGAACGGTGCATTTCATTTATTACCTCTAAATGATTATGTGATATTATAAATACATGTATATGCTAGATATATATGATATATATGATATCCAAATCAGGAATGTCATTCTGGATATAATGAACCTTTGACCACACGGACAACATGTAATCGTAAGAAGTCCACTTTCAACTTAAGGACAAAATATCGACAAAACAAACATTATTAACTTAAATGATTACATAATGTTTATAACATGGCAAAAGTGATATTAAAGGAATAATGAACTCGAAAAAGTTTCTTAAGTAAATAGAAATTAACTAAAGTTTATTATTCAGGACGTTAAAGAATGATCGAGTCAAGTCGGGCCCGAGGTAAGGGACTTCGTCTCAATCACCTTTCATTGAGGCATTTTTCATTTTACACACAAATTTCTTTTATACGGTGTATAAACCCCTTTGACTTTTACTTTTATACAAAAGGAATATTTTTCTATGAAGTGTTTTACTAAAAGACAAAAATGAATGTTTTTTTTAACGTACGCGGTGACAAAGACCTTTTCCACCGCCGCGAGTATTATTTGGTCTTTGGCTTCTTCAACAAGCCGTAATGTTTTCAAAATAAAATAAATACCATATAATCTTTTATGTATTTTGGTATTGAAAATGGTTTTGATAAAGGATTCTATAAAGTCAATATATTTAAATGATATATTTTGATTTAAATGTGGAAATGTTATCATTTCTTTATATTGGTTTTATGTTTTATGATTTTATATTGGTACATGGACATTTTACGGTTGGTTACGTGGTAAACCATATGACGGGTGGTGCCATGAATACCAGGATGCGTGGTTACATTATAACCTCCAATGCATTGGGTATGGAAGTCGGTCGTATGGCTATTCCATTAAGTATGTATGGAAGTTGGCCGAATGGCTATTCTATTAAGTGATATGTGTGGAAGTCGACCGTATGGTTATTCAACTTAAGTATGTTTATGTCCCAAGTTACCTTTATATGTTTTGTGTTCTTTATATGGGTTTTATGGTAATATGTTGGTTACAAAAGCGTAAGTAATGCTCTTATATTCTGTGAAGAGTTTTTACCACTTCATAAAGTTGAAAAGTATTACTTTGATAAAGTATACATGGTTTACTTTTTATTTTGATAAACTAACAGTTTTTATTCTTTGTGTATCCCTTACTGAGCTTTTTATGCTCACCCCAAGTTTCTTTGAAATGTTTTTCACAGGACTTAATGTGGAATAGGGTCAAGGATGGGATCAATGGAATGTCATGCTATATAAAACATAGAACTAGACATGTTTCTTTTTAAGAGTTTTTTTATTCTATGGAAACTTAGTAGAAGTGTCTACTTTGTAATCTTTTGAGATGTAATAGTTATGTTCTAATTATCTAAAAATTTAAACCTGAAATGATCCTCAATGTGAATTATTCATTTAATTCAATATTAAGAGATGTTTAAGGCCGAGGCCTTATAATGATGTTTTATTACCATTTTTTATTATGTAGGTTTTTATGAAGGAATTTTCAAATGTTAAACCTTTGATAACTGAGATGAATTTTGAGGGATAAATTCATTTCAAGGGGGGTAGAATGTAACACCCGGATATTTTGCGAAATATATTTTTTCAAATGAATTAAATCTTTTCAATATTTTGTGTTACACAAAACATCGAGTTAATCATACATTACACGAAACGTTTGGTTTAGTTTTCATTACAAGAAAATAAAACTTTATCTTGAGTTACATGAAACATTGAGTTTAGAAAGTCTTACACCCAACATTGAGTTTATATTACATTAAAATCAATTCTGATTTTAGCTTGTGTTACATGCAACACTTATTTTATATTTCATTTCATTGAATATCAAGTTTAGATTTTGTTACATGCAACACCAACTTTAAAAGAAACATGACATACTCTTAAAATAATATATGACTGTTATCACATATCCTTTAGAACGAATGGTATAAATAAGATATAATAAATAATGAAAATATATTGCATAAAAATTATATATATAATTAATTATTTTTTGAAAAATTATTTCAAAATTAAAATAAAATCTTTATGAAAATAAAATAAATCATTTTCAAAAAAATTTTTTATAAAAACAAATAAGTTTTACCTAAATAAATTGAAAAAATAACCTTTTGGGAATTATTTTCCTCAAATTTATTTATTATATATATTTAATCCACTATTTTAAATTCATATAATGTGTTTTCTAGATAATATAAAAGAATAAATCAAATATTACACTTAAAAATGGTATTTTTCTAAAAAGTTGATTTATTGCATTTTTTACACGTATTTTAAAAATAATTTTTATACCTTTTGAAAATTTATTTTGAAAAATAATGTTCATTTTTTAAAAAAAAAAATCAATTTTTTTGTATGCTTAATTTTTTATAATTTTGAAAAATGATTAATTTTTTTATGAATATTGAAAAATATTGAATTGTAATTGAAAAATGTCTTCATTTAAATTATTCATAAAGTTAAATTATACTTTTATTTTGAAAAAAATTAAATTTATTTAAATTGTATATAATAATCCAATTTGGTTTCTTATAATCATTTTCATATTAAATTTGGATAAAAAACCTTATAACTATTTGAATAAATTCTATTTGAAAACCCATATTCTCATCGCATCTACACAATTAATTTTAAATTAAAATTTTCCACTTATGTGAAGTAAATTTTGAAAAATGTATTCCATATTTTAAATAAGCATAATTTATATTATCTAATATGTTAAACTAATTTTTTTTCCATATTTTAGATTAAAAATAGTAAAAACTTATTTACCATAGTTAAGGTAAAATGAGTTTATAGGGGGTTAAACTAAAAAATAGTGGTCAAATAACCTAAAAACTTGTCTAAAATATAGTTTTTTACTATATTTGTACTGTGTAATTTTTAAATATTGTTAATACTCCATTTCGGTCCCTTTTCATGTGAAACAATGGGGGTATACCTTTAAAAAAATAAATTCATGTGTGCCACTTACCTAACTGAGAAAAGGAAACCCCATCTCCTCTCCTCTACAAACCATAAAACCAATTTGGTTCATCCCATACCTTCCAAAAAACATAAAAAATTCCTTCCTCTCATTCTTTAAGTCTTATTTGTGGTATAAATCCAATCTAGGATGGATTTTTGTGCAAACCTAAGGATGGTACCCCAAAAATACGTAACGTTATTCATTGAGTGTTTTTATTTTATTCCTTCACAAAGCGATGTAACTCTTGGTTTTCATTGCTACAACACATGGATGATTTGTATAAGAATATTTAAATAAATATTTTTTTATGATATTATTTTCATTCTATAAATATAAAATAGTATTTACCTTCTTTTTATAATGATCATTGAAAAATGGAAATATTATTCATGTCTACGTATAGCCTACCATCTCAATTATCATAACATGCTTAATTTCTAAAAACAAAATTCCAGATTCGTATTGAAATTATATTTTCTGTATAAATATGATAAGTATGGAATTATGATTATAGAAAATATGGAACCATGATAAAATTAAGAGGACTGAAAATAAAAAATCAAAAAATATATAAAAACAAAACGGTTATTACTCGAAATATGAATTTAGCAAGGAATTGTTAATAAAAAGATAATAAATAGTCATAATTATATCATATATAGTATGATAAATATAAATATATTTCTATAATATATTTATAATAAAATTATATTTATTATACAAGAGGTTCGAATGTGTATGAAGGATTTCAAGACTTAATGTAATGGAATTTTAGTCTCTCATTTATTTCTAGGAGGCATATGAAAATTCAAAAATTATATAATTTTTGTGGTATATACACTCAAATTCAACATGTTATATCATTAAAATCCTCATTTTAATGACATTTAAATTTTCATTTGATGTTATTATTTATAGAGAATTATGATTCAAAAGATTAGTGAAGTGGCAAGGGATTTGTGTCTCACTTTTTAGTTTAATGAGACACATGCAATATTTACAACATATTTATTTTATGTGATGTATATAAATCATGTAAATTTATTTTATGATGATTATATTAAATATTATTGGGATTTTTATACCATTTTATTATCTTTCGTTCATGATGATTAAAATTCCATGTAACCAAAGTTGTAAATATTTTATGTTATAATCTCATTATTTATCGGGCTGGTTTATAATTAAGATCCAATGAAAAATATCTTATTATACATATCTTAATAAACTATTAAATTTTATTATCCCTTATTTATTGGATTAGAATACATATTTTTCTTTCATTTTCTAATAATTATTTACTCAAGACATTAAACATAGTTTTTTAGAAAAAAACTTCTTTGTATCTTTCTTTAGTCAAACACTATCTTTCATTCAAACCCATGTTTTTAAAAATGTGTCTAAAATTATTAAAATTATTTATTAAATTAATTTTTAACCTTATTTTTATTTTTCTCAAAAAAAATTAAAATCAATCATTATATATTTTTCTAAACAATTTATGTTTGGATTTTACTAAAAATGTGATTGGAATAGGTTTTTAAAAGTGTTTTGTATGAATATATATTTCTACTATCATGGCCATTATTTTATTTCAATATAAATTTATATGTTTTCATTTTGAATTTCAATGAAATTGACTTTCAAAATGTTTTATAATTTAAAAAAAAAATATTTTCAATGAAAATTTATCTTACTCGAGAGATGTTCTGAGTGATCTTTAAAAATTATTCTCCATCTAAGATGAAATCCATTGATGTGAGTTATGATTTTTTATAGATATGAACCAGAGATACCATTATTATTCATTCAATGAATGGTTTTTAATGGTATGTTGTTTTTGAAACTCATTTCTATTCCATTGGTTATACTCCAACATAATTATTATGGATCATTCCTCTTTTCCATGGGATAATCTATGATGAAATGATGAAATGATTATGAAACATAACCATTTTTCATAGGTTATAACATAATAAAATGTTAATTCACCCATTTAATTTCATAGTTTATGATATGATGGACGTTTTATTGTTTTAAAGAACAGATATGTATGGTTTTCATTATATTATGGTTGTTATGTTATAAACAAGGATGCTGGTTATGTTATAACTAATGGCGAATGTTATGTTATAACCAAAAATAGGTAGAAACTATATCTTCCTCCAATGTATTGGGTAAAAATGGATAACTAATCAGTAAATATGTAATGTGTGAATCTGATTACATGTTCACAATGTTTTTTGTGAACCTTATTACATGTTCATAATGTTATGCGTGAAAATTATTACATGTTCACAATGTCATATGTAACCATGATTACATGTTCTCATTGTTATGCATAGAATTATATTTCATTTCCATAATGTTGTCTATGGAATTGGTATCATGTCCATAAGTTTATGAGAGGGTTATATTTCATGTCCTTAACTTAATGAGTGAACCTTTATCTATTTATACATGTTTACAATGTTATAAGATATTGTGTATGCCAAAAATATATGTCATACACCAATGTTATTTTCTCATGGATCATGTTATTTGTTTTTTATATGATTCATCACTTATGAATGGACAATGTTTATTCCAGGACTCAATATTCTTTTCTTTTATATACATAGTATGGGTTTAATATGTTCGAATCATGTTCTTGTACACTTACGCTCATGTTATTCTTATGTATCTCCCTTGTTTACCCTTGCTAAGAATCTGAGATCATCCTTTATTATGTTTTATATCCTTAGGTTATGAATAATGTTTTTAAGTAGGGTATGTTTCTTAGTATTACTAAAGGATAACATATTTATGGGAGATATTGAAGATCTTTCACCAAATTAATCGATTGTGTACATAGTCTCAAAAGAAACTGAACTGTTACAGTCCTCTTGCATGTGTTTGTGTAATGTGTTAAATATATATCTAATAATTTGTAATATACATGTATCAAAGCCCTAGGTTTCAAGAGTAATCCATCATTACCCGAGATACACCTACTCATCAATGTCTATAGAGAGAGTGAGGGAGAGGTAGAAGTCGTCCATCAATTCTATCACCATACCAGATGATAGAGAAAACGCCCTCAAAACATTTGGGTTTCTATTTTCCTATAGAATATGGTGGGGAATCATATAAAATCTGAAAAAATACAATATATTAAGAAAAAACACATGAATTTAAGCTAAATATCCTTAGACTCATAGGATGTTATTGTTGTTAAAGACACATGATTATAGCTGCTAAGGTATATACTATTAACAAGAACACAATAATCAGTCTTCAAATTAATAAATTAACAACCATTATTAAATTATTAACAAACTTAATTTCAAGGATTATCCTTTTAACCTATTTATCCAAGTGATGATAGAGCTTTGAATTATTTAAACATATTTAATTATTCCATCATTATTAGTAAAATATTAAAAATTTAACATCACATGCATAAAGAACACCCCATATCATGATTGATTATTTATTTATTTATCAATCATAATTTATTTGGAAATTCTTGAAAATTGAAAAATCTACCACATTAGAACTGAAGATTTCATACAAAGAAATCAATTGTATCAAGTAGTTGAAAACTAATGTTTAACAACCTACCTAAATTTCTTCTAACAAGTATTGTGAAAGAAGAACATCAAAGAGAAATCCACGCTCTTAACTTATATCAATCTCCCTAGTTCCCCACACCATTTTACACAACATCAATTGTCACTCTATCACATGCATTGATCATTATCATTGCTTGGGATCCCATCTCATTTCTCTGCAAAGGTTCTTAACAATACTAAAACAAACATTAGTCAAATAACCCTAGGCTCTTAATCCATTGATCATCAATGAAAACCAACCATACATGTTTATTAAACAAACATATCAAATATCTAAAATTTCCATAAGAACATGTACATTTCCAAAGTATCTTCTGCACATTCATGAAGGAACTAAGACTAGATAACAAAGTCATGTAAGCCTTCAATTATAAGAATAGAATCATAGAACCCCAGAACAATTATCCTTAACAAGAAAACATTTCAATTCCCATCTTTAATTAAATGGTTTATTATTCATATGTATTCAAAAATACTAAAACTATAACTTTAACACCTAATAAATTCTATGAAAAAACTGAACCATACATTTAACATTTATTTATTTTCCATCAAGAACAAAAAAAATAATAGTTATAAAATTTACATTCCAGTTTATCTAAAAATATCATTGAAATTATACCAACTTTATGTTGTTTATCCAATTTACAGTGAATCAATAAAGATAATCATAGTTACAGGCACCACACAAGGATATCACACTAACACAGTGAAACATAAGGAAACAATGGAAATAAATAAAATAGAAAACACAAACCCAAACCACAACTTTATTCTTCCTTTAAATTTTATATTCTTTTCTTTATTATATTAATTGCTCTATTACCATAAGTATTAAAGAATGATAAACCACACTTTTATTGTAAAAAAATAAAGGCAATATATTCCTTACTTTAATATGATGATCTCAATTCTCTCCAATCATAAATGGAACACTATGAACTACACATAGATTACCTCTTTTTGTGGGAACCAGCGATCCCTAAAACATCACCCCAATAATATCACTCTATAATTCATTGATTTAAACCCTATGAAAAGTGAATAGGACAACCCTCCATAGCCTGGTAAAGAATAATGAAAGGCTAATGAACCATCCAGAAAGTGAAAATGTTCCTCGAATCACCAGAGATCTATATCTAGAAGTAGGGGGTTGAATCCAGCCAAAGGGGACTAAAATTAATTTGAAAAATATATCCCAGGTTCATATGGTTCAAGAGAGATAGTTGGGAGAAAATAACTTCTAAGAAAGGTTAGGAATTCATTAAAAAATTAGATATTAGAATACCATGGAACAACACCCTACCCCACAAGGTAAATATTACAACATAGAGAAAATAGCGGCACAAAGAAAGAGACCACACCACATCACACATATCCAACCCCACATCTAAGAAAAATGATATGATCCAAAATGTTGATCTGATAAACTAGGAGAATAAAAAAAACATAATGGAACCACCATAATGAGAAATTATAACACTAATGAAGAAGGGTACACTATTACCAAGCTCTACCACAAAATAACCAAAAACCCCACTGAAACATAACTCTCAACACTCCACACCATAACCTACCCCCAAGACAAAGTGATATCAAAATAAGAATAACCACCCAAACCTATACTTTCAAGACTCTAGTCCAAAACACTTTATCCATTCCATAACCTAATCTTCTTACTGGACTCTATAGAGTATCATAAGCCTTCATGCCACTACCCTTCTCTATAGCAAAAGTTTTCAATTAACTCTCCTCATTCCTTCTGTGAACATTATCTCAACACCTCAAAACCCATAAAAATATAAATTAACAGGCCTGAAATTTCTAAAATACTACATCCCATGTCTCTCAAACTATTGTTTTCCTCAAGAAGGTAAAGTGAACCCATAAGGAAAAATGGGTCCAACAACCACCCAATGATTTACCTCATAAGGATCTCACTAAAATAGTAATACTTCATTACTAACATAGGAACAAACATAAAATCCAAAACATCACCAACTTAAAACTAAAAATTCTCCCAAGGTAGACACCACTCAAGGTAAATGATAAAATAAGGAAAAAACTAAGTAAGACAAGTTATTTCATTAAAAACAACCAATGGATTAAAAATAATCTATTTAAGTATCAAAATAGAATAAAATCGACAAATGTGAAGCATCAAACCCGTATGGATATTGAGAATGAATATATGCATACCACACCTTAGTGTTATCTTACAATCCATCATGACTTTTCATGAAAAGAACCAAATAGATAATACAACCTCCCAACTCCTTCTCATGAAGGTCCCGAATTATGATAGGTCCTCCTTAGAGGTCACACTATCTTTAGCATCTAGTTCTATCCATTCAATGACATGAGAGTCAATGGGAAGATACCTAATAATAATTATAAGAGAAATAAATCATGAATCAGGATAATATTTGGCGGTTGTGTAAATTGATAAGTTATAGCTTTATCCTAATCCAACACCTCCAGATATCCAAATCACATGGGAGAATTATTACTCCCATGACAAACCATCCCTTCCCAGGAAGAGTAGGAACCTTCAAAAACATGGGATGTCCACTTTTGAACACTCTAGGAATCCTTCTATGATTAAAATAAGAATTATGAAGATCCTTTTTCACCTTCATTTATTCAAAGATCCATTTCACCAACTCTATCATACTTTGTACCAATTCTGACCCAAGAACAGCTGACTCTCCAAATTTGGTTCAGAACACCAACTATCGAAATGGTTGGGTATACATAACTTAAAAGGGTTTCTATTAATAGTAGATTTATAACTTTTGTTATAGAAAAAAATGCATTAAGGGTGAATTCCATAACCATATACATATAAAATCCAGGACACACACACAATAGGTCCTCTAGAGTCTAGATAGTCTGATTTATATGTGGACTATAAATATTTTTCAAGAATAACTAAGATATAGAAGCACACTAGAGACCTATAATCACCCTAAAGGTAAAATGAGGATCTTTATTAGATATTATCATCTTTGAATCCCATTAGGTCTCTCTTACTCCTATATTTACTTACTTGAAATCAATTCCAATGACCTTGACTCCTTGATCACTAAGAAGTGGGTGAAATTTATAATATTATCTATGATCAAAGATATAGAATAATAACCATATTTATATTTGGATCAACTGATGATGAATTACATTTTAATGTTTCCTCCATTACCACAATGGATGACCAAGAAGTATCATAAATCCATCAAAAATATAGTTCATAGTCTTCACCTTCAAGAAGACTAAACACTGAGAGAGAAACTCTACAAATGAGCACTTTAGAACAGAACAACAAAACTGGTCCACTGGAAAATGGTACATATTTTTCAAATAAATATGTGCTACTAAGGGAGAAATTTTTATGTTAGGAAGAGCTATATCACACAGTGATGAAGGAATAAAAATCTTTCCTTAGGATAATACCTAATGTTTTCTATGAAAATTGAATCCCCGAGGATAATCTTCCCATTAAATTCAATTATGCCAAGACTCTACCTAAACATTTTCCAACTGGGACTCCTCCACATTTTACACTAAGAAAAACTACACTTTCATATGGGTAGGAAAACTGATTCAGTGAAATGATCCTATATCAAGTTGTAAATCTACTAACTCTTCCATCACCTACACAAAGTCTCTACATTCATGCCCAACGCCCACACTTTAATTTCTTCTCAATGCATCTAAAAAATCACTTTACCAGGTGTAATGGAATTCTTTGGGTCATAGTTTTGTATGATCTCCATCTACTCTCACTATTCCATATTCAAATCACACTGGGAGAATACATATGTCTGGGTTTTGTGATTAATGAAGACCAAAAATAAATAGATATAATATTTTCTACACAAATATATAGAAAATTCTACCAATGTATTCTCAAGATCATTGGTTCTATAGATACATTCATGAGGGATTAACTACCAAGACCCAAAATAAATAACCTCCCTCTACTACATAAACAAAAAACCCAAAACACAAACACAACACATCACAATAAGAATTGAATGTAGCTCCCTCCTCCAATAGAAAAATAATAGGAGAACTGGTCTAAATTTACTCTAAATATATGAAACTACCCTAGAATTAGAAAATTCACATGAAAACTCAATCCTTTTAGTCAATACTATCATAAGAGTTTCAATTCTATAGATTTCAAGTATGATCCAACTATAATATCTAGATAAAACAAGGAATCTCTTTACCTATGAAACATTCTTCTAGGATACCAAAGAAACAACCACAATAACCTTAAATGTATCAATTACTACTCCAAACAGAGACATGAAATGACCTATAAAATAGACCTCACAATCCCATAACACACTCATTGAAAAATTCCTGAATAGATGGTCCGACTAATGAACCCCCAACATAACCCACATAAACTTTGGGTGATCCACCTAGGATGTTGAAAAAATAAGCATTTCATTGATAAATATAACCATGAACCGGTCTATAAACTCACAGAACACAGAATTCATCAACTACATGAACATTGTTGGAGAATTCACTACATATAAAGATATCATAATGAAATTGTAATTCTCATAACGACATCATGAATAATTTTTTGATATATCCTCATTCTTTAATCACTTTTGATGATATCCCAAATTCAATTTGATCTTTGAGAAAAAGATCACTCCCTTAAACCAATTTTATAAATCATAAATCCATGGGAGCGGGTAGAATTTATTCATTTTACCCTATTCAAAAGGAGGTAATTAACACACAATAATAGACTATCATCTGCAATCTTAAAAAAGAAAATTGGAATTCAATAAGGGGACACGTTGGGTCAAATGAATATTTTCATCAAGAGATCATCAATATGTATCCACAAATCCTACAACTCATAAGGGTACATTATATATTAAGAAACTGATATCAGGGACACAAATGATTACATCTCTATCCCAAACTCAATCTCTTGTTCAGGTGTAGTGCCACAACCTATGTAGGAAAAACATTAGGGTACTCTTCAACTACCTTGGTAAGTACAACCAGATGATCCTTTGTATAACAAACACCAAAAAATCCAAAAAATAAGATAGTGAATCAATATGACTTTAACTCATCTAAGGGACTCTCTCATCTAATAACACTACCTTGTCTCCATCAACATCGTAGAATTTTTTTTCCTACTGAATCAATCTACAATATCCTATACCAATTATAAAAAACCCATGTTGAGGATGGTGATGATGTATGGATGTATCCTTAACCATTGGAAGTCTCCCCTAGATAAGTGCTACCCTAGATCAAATTCATTGTTTCTTCACACGTCAAACCAATAATACAGACCTATAACCTGCTTAGTCAATACTAAGGGAACTGTAAGTCTCTTTGCCTCAAGTCCCAAGGCATGGAATAAATCATAAAAAACAAAAAAGTGCATAAATATATAATCATAGAATAAATAAATCCTTTTAGAAAACATGATGATTTCTCCTTTTGTGATGTTAGTCACACTCTACTCTAGAAACACGAATCCATAAATCTAAGCACATCATGCTCCATAACCTCTCTAGATGTGATTCGAACAACCATCATGGTCATGATTTTCACGTTTCTCATAAGGATGAGGGATATAATGGGGATGAAATTAACCTATCATATACCCTCTTTGATTCTCAAAAGGTAGACTTTCATGGTACTTCTACCTTGGTTGAGGATTTTGTAATGTTTGGGCCAAAATGGGTCTCCAAATACAAGATCATTGTTGAAGATGGTCATGTACTATATCTTCAAATATGTAAGACCACCTCATGAGAATAGAAATATACATAACCCCCAGTAAGGGGTCTAGGAACTTTTATCTCCGGTTAAACGAGTTGAAGATGGATACAAACTACTCCCAACTGACTGAAGTTTCTTATTCTCTCTAGGAAATAGAGAACTCTTGGTCACAACATTACTCCAATAGAGGAATTGGTGTCTCCCATATCATAATGATCTAGTACTAGAAAATTTCGATTCAATGGCCTCCACCCTTTCCAATAACTCAATATATGACTGCAAAAAAAAATTATTGAACTAACACTAGATCTATGGATGAAAATCATCAAAAAATGCCTCACACTAGCTTCATTATATGGAAAAAGTATTGAAGCATATCATAGAAGATTCATGAAGTTGATAATAAACTCAAAAACACTATATATCCCCTATAAAATGGTAAGGATATTTTATCAGAAAACCTCCTTAGGGTAGAAAGGAATTGGTTTAAAAATAGATCCATAAACATTCCCCATGAAATAGCTAAATCCTTGTGACCCCTTAGGAATAAAAGGTACCACTGCAGAGCTAACCCACATAGCGTCATCATAGCTAAAGAATCCTAGTTCTCATTACCATCACAGATCAAACATATGTCTATCTCTACCTCCAATAACTAATCCTCTATCTCTTTATTTAAAATGAACACTTCATACATGTTCAAAACATGGAACTTTAACTCCCAGAGTTTCCTCCTATAAGTTTCATCATCATCAACCTCCTCTTTGTAGTGATCTGCTGGAAAATATTTTTAAATGTCTTCCACATGAATATGGAAGATATATTCACCTAGTTCCATATCATCAAAAGAACATAAATCAGTTCTCCTAATACCAGGACAAAAGAACATTTAAAAGTTAAATAATTAAAATATTTCATTTTAAAATACCCCCACTATAGACCCAAACTCAAATATATGTATGTAACATCATGATTCATGATTCTTACCTTAATCTATACTCTACAAGTACCATAACTTTTCATGGTATTCTCATTAATGATTAATTTTATTGCATCAGATTAAAGGTGGACATAAGATATCATGACTTGGTGGGTATCCTTTTTTTAATGTATGTACTAATCCCAACTAATATTGTTCCCATACCAACCCATTAACCCTATCTAGTGCCTAACTCGAATATCCATCGTATCCCTCAGCCATAAACTCTGATATACAATATTATGAGTCCCTCCCTCCAATGGTACGCCATCTGGGATGGAAATTAAAGAATAGAGACAATGATTCCTGAAGCCTACCTCTAATAAGCCATTGGTTGGTGACTATAACCAAGGTTATATCAATCACATACATGGGAGTAATTACCCTCTATAAGGTATAAGGATTATGAAATAATAAGGATAAAAAAATACACTCAATGTATAAGTTAAATAAATCCCAATATATGTAATTTTATATATAAACTAAGAGTAAAACTACAAGTAATCAAGGAAAACTATATAGTGACCACAAATTTCAACAACTCTGGATAGATGATAAACAAATATTTTGATTTATTAATTCCTAACTTAACCATAAACCCCTTCCTTGTGACTTAAAAATAGTTTATATTTATATCGGGTAGAAAAAAGAATGCATACATAGTAGGATAATCACGATTACCTCTCATGGAAATTTTGAATGAATTATACTAAATCCTATTATATAAAAAAATTAAACTAACGCATCATATACATATGTAAAATTAATTTCCCATCCTCACTATGGATCACTCACCAAATAAAACAAGTAATCAAACCATTCTATATCAAATGATAATATAAATGAAGGTAATACACTTACACTACTAGGCTATTTTTCCACCCTCATGACCCCACAACGACATCATGTTCTCATCCCTCCAATATGTCATACAATATGTGAGTATAGCCTCATCCCAGCCTACATCATTATAGTGAATGGATAAACATCTCATGTTAGATTCAACCAAAATATCAATCTAATTATCCTCATCCCAACCATAACCATGATTATGCATGAAAAAAACTACAACCTATTTAATTTCATTATACCTCATGCCATCACAAAACATACACATAAACTAGTGGGAAGTGAAAAAATAAAATTCCTCAATATAAGTTTTTTCTATTCCTTGAGCCATTATAGACTACAAAAAATGTATAGTAAAACAATGATTCATCACAACCCTAGTAAGAACACACAATGTACCACAAACCATCATAGATTATGACACACCTACTCATCAACATCTAGTGGGAGAGTATGAGAGATGGAGAATTTATCCATATATTTTCTCGCCATCATGCATATTATAGAAAACACCCCGAATAAATTTTGGTGATGGTTCTCCTACTAACACTTGTAGTGAATCATATTAAATTAAAAAATATATAATATATCTTGCATGGACCACACTATGGGAAACAACCTATGTGGTGACCTGATAATTTTATACATTAATATTGCATCATTTTAGATGAATATTCAATATATTTAACAATAATTCATAGTAGAGGACCAAAATGGTTTAGTGTATTTGGTAAATAGACACATAATCATCTTATTTATTGAAATATCTTCATAATCACACAAAATATCTTCCCACATAGTACACTTCACAGGCATATCCTATAAAATAATTTTCTTCCCAACTTGGTAAAAAAACATAATAAAGGTTGAGCTCAGATTCTCAATAAGATTAAACATAAGAGATATCAATCAATGTTCACAAGTGATCATAAGATAAGTATAAGGTTATGTGAACATGATCATAACATAAAATAATCATACCTGATATATCAATTTTTATTAATCATAAATCATAGAATGTGGTTTTTCAGTCAAAGAAACAATCCATAAGATCAGGTAATCACCATAAAACAATCATGATCCATGAGAAAAGATCACAATAATAAGGCAAAAGTTTTTATCATAAAAATAATAATAATAATAACTTCCTTTTCCATATTTTAATCCCAAGAAAATCATTTTGTATAAATTCCCCTAATGTAAATTCGTACCCAGTAATTTACAATATTCTATTAGGAGTAACATCCATATAATTAACACTATCACCATTTAGTAGTTTATTACCTTCTTCATCACTTAAGATTTTATTAACTCTATCAACTTTTATAATTTTATTATCCTTTTTCTCTTAGTATATTATCTAGTGTGTCATTATTACACAAATACATTATAGGGCTATATAATTCTTGAACCACCCTTCCCATAATGAAAATATTATATACATTTTACATAATATCACAAAACATTCATCATTTCATCATATCATAACCTTTACAAAGGAAAGAGGATTCATACAAATTTCATCATTCTATCATAGCTTAATTTGTGGAAAATGAAAGGGTTTCATAAATGTTTCATCACAACCTAATTAAACTATGGGAATGAAATGTGTTTCATATAATAATATTTATATCATCATCATAATAAAACATTAAGAGAAATAAAGTGGATTTTATCCTATGATTATATCCCTAGTGAATCATAAAATCATTAAAGGATGTTTATATGGATGAAAAATATATTTAAAAGCTCATTAATACATTTCGTTGAAGTGATGGCATCGGAAAATGCATCCACAATATATTCTTAATGCTTTCATACATGATCCAAGATCGTATCCCATTTTATAAGCTTTGATTTGATTGTTCGTAGAGCCCAAATGGAGTTACGTATTAGGAGTTATAGACATTTGATGTTGGACTAGAAAACTGGTTCGTGAAGCCCATTCATGAAGCTCCCTTCGTGATTACGGAGCAGAGGGAACATGACCAAATCCTCTGTGAGATCTATAAAGGTTGATGATAGTCTACTCCTCCACTATGATAAACTTTAGGGAACTTGACCGGATCCTCCACAAGTGCCACAAAGTTTGATGACGATCGACTCCACGGTTAGGATAAACTTGACGGAACTCCCTCCGGTTGCAAAATGTGATCTCCTTCACAGTGTGATTTTCTCTTCACGGCGCGCATTTGTGCTCTGTGGTGTGCTCTGCCAACCTCCATCACCTATAAATAGACGGTTCACCCCCCCCCCCTCATAAGAACAGTCACACCACCCCTTGGGTAGATGACCTCTCATTTCATGGATCTCCTAAGAACCAAGAACTGATGCCCTTCACAAAGGGCTTCACCCTTTTCCAAAGTGGGAGACCCTTTGGGTTTCTCGAGGCTCTGCAGGCCCCTATGCTCCATGAGCCACTTTTCTCCACGAGCCGCTTTTCTCCACGAGACCCTATGCTCCACAAGCCTCTTTACTCTATGAACCCATATTCTCTTCAATCCCCTAATCTTATCAAGCCTCTTTCCTCCACAAGTCGCTTTGCTTCACAAGCACTTATGCTTCGTGAGCCTCCTTTCTCCACGAGCCTCTTTTATCCATGAGGTGCTTTTCTCTGCAAGCCTCTTTGCTTCGTGAGCCCCTATACATTGTGAGCCTCGTTGCTCAGTGAACCACTTTTCTCTGTGATCCCCTACAATCTACAATACACTATGCTTCGTGAGACCCTATGCTCCACGAGTCCAAGCTCCATGAGCACCTTTCCTCTGCGAAGCTACTTTGTGAATCCCTATATTTTGTGAAGCTCCTACATTCGTGCACCACTAGTTTATACCACAGGGCCAGCGCCCCCACACCCCCGCTCGGGCTCACTATCGGGTTACGGTCCTAGCCCTTAGGACTGGTTCATTTTCTTCCTTCACTGGCCCCCATGAAATATGGACCATCACACTACAAACTTTTCGGGACTTTATGTCAATAGTTTCCATTTCACCCTTATGTGTGTCCACCATCCACCTATGGAATTCCATTATTTGAGATACTCCTCCACACACCATGAAACATCATCAGTTGACATTCTCCTATTGGTTCATTTCCAATGTCGTGAGTTGAGATTCTCACAATCAATTCCACGAATACCTTGAGTTAAACCATTCCTCATGCAACTCATCGAATCCCCATAACCCGACTTCAATAATAGGATGAACCAGAAATGGCCGGTCTTTTGTAAGTCCCATCACCATCCGTTTCTAGGAACCTTATCCCTAACAGTTCTCTCTATAAGACTTTAAAATGTAGTAAACCATATGTTCCAATAATATAATGCCTCTTGCTCCAATAAAGATATGCCTTATACGGCAAGTGTAAGATTCTAATAGTCCTATCTACATGACTATAAACTTTAGTATTCCCTACATGCCAAACATAGGATGTCTCTTACTCTAAACGAGAGTTTCCTTATGTTAAATGCATAAAATGCCAATAGTACACTCTACATGACTATAAATGGTAGCATTCTCTATCATTCAATAATAGGATGCCTCTTGTTCCAAATAATAGATGTCTAATGATCCAAGCATAAGATTCCAATAGTCCTCTATACATGACTATAAATTGTAGTTCTCCCTATGTGAAAAATATAGGATGCCTCTTGCTCTAAACAATAGATGACTTATGAACCAGTCATAAGATGTCAATAGTACTCTCTATATGACAATAAAATATAGTACTCTTATGTGAAAAATATTTTATGCCTCTTTCTCTAAAAAAAGATGCCTTATTCACCAAGCATATGATGCCAATTGTAATCTCTACACGACTATAAACTGTAGTAAAGACTCTGCTCCAAACATAGAATGCCTCTTACTCCAAACAATATATTCCCTATACGTCAATCATAAGATGTTCGTAGTCCACTCTATAAGACTATAAACAATAGCATTCCCTGTCATTCAATAATAGTATGCTTCACATTCCAAATAAGAGACTCCTTATGTGTTAAGCATAATATGCCTCATTCCATGATTATCGGGGCATAATTTCAAGAGCATTGGAATCCGTTCAAATATTAAATCACTCCACCCCATTCTTCATGTGTCCTAAATTCGGGTTTTTATCCTCTTTCTTGTCTGAAGGGACCCCCAAATTCTCTGGTCCCATGCCGCCTCAGCTCATTTTTTTGTCCCCATTTCAAGATAACGTGATATGGATGCTTTGTTTCAAACACAGTCAACAGTTATCCTCCATCACCACACCACACTCACAGAATTCTGAATGTCATTAATGTGATTCACACATTTCACCTCCCTTTGTTTGGACTAATTCCAATTCCCTTGGCATTATCCCTCTTGTGCACTAGTGTATAGGTATAGGCCACAATTATATGCCTAAACCCACCAGTGAGTTGGGATGACCTCATGGACAGACATGAGGAAGACATTACAGGATGATTCCATGCGTAATCCCCATGCACCATTACCGCTCCTTAGCGGCACCCTTGCAGTGTCCATGTGTAAGCCCCATCTACCATTGCCACTCCATAGCGGTATCCAGACATCATCCTTGCGTAATCCCCATTCACCATTATGCTCCTAAGAGGAACCTCGAAAGTGTCCATACCTAATACCCAACAACCATTTCTCTCCATAGCATCACCTAGGCATCATCCATGCGTAAGACACATTCACCACCCTTTGTGGCCTCACATCTACACCATGATTGTCAGGTCTTTCATACAACTTGTTTCTCACATCGAGCATGACTCACGTGGGATTAGAGTAAGCTATGACCATGACATCTTTCCTGGGCTGCCAAATAGTGTAAGCCCCAAACCATCCTAATCTACATGTTCTTTGATCCTTGCTAAGGCATGGTACGTAGGAAGCCTCCCTGAGGTTCAAACCCAACACTTATTGGTCCTGACACCCTTCATGTCTGTTAACCAAAGCTCATCCGACCTACGTGGACTTTGTTCCTTGCCAAGGCAAGGTATGTAGGAACCCTCCCTAAGGATCAAGCCCGACACTTGTTAGTCCCAACCCACTTCACGTTGGTTCGCCGAACTAACCTGAACTACATGGACTTTGATCCTTGCCAAGGCAAGGTGTGTAGGAAGCCTCTCAGAGGTTCAATCCAAACACCTACTTTTCATGACCCCTTCACGTCGGTTCACCAAACCATTCAGAACTACATAGACTTTGATCCATACTAATGCAAGGTACGTAGGAAGCCTCTATAAGGTTCAATCCCAACTACCATCAGTCCTGACCACTCCACATCGGTTAACTCTCGTCCTACATGACATTAAACAGTAACCCCCACCCCTTGTCACATAAGATGTTAAACTTCACCCATTCGAACTACATGGGATTTGATACTTGTCTCCTAGAAAAGCTACGTAGGAAGCCTCACTGAGGTCCAATCCCAACCTATGGTAATTCATTTTGTTCCCCAATTGATGGTAAGCCGTTATTATTCCCAACCAATGGTAATTCGTTGGAACCCTAGTCAGCGGTAAGTCGTTGCACCCAACCAGTGGTAAGCAGTTATAGCCAGAAATCGACGGTAATCTGTTGTAGTATCCTTTGTTGGGATCCACATCTCTGTTTTGTCCCTCAAGAGTCAGACCAACCCTGGCTTCTAACCATGCATAATACACAGTATATCATTGGGTCATTGTTCTATGTGTATACCCTGATTCTATTCCCCCCATCTTGAACTACCAGGAAATTGATTCCCTTCCACAGGATACATAGGAATCCTACATGAGTTTCAAGCACATCACTCATGTCCCATCATGGTCTCTCCCTAAAGCCTATCCATCCTGATAAGATCATGCCCCAAACCAGAGGTTCCACTTCTTCTCGGTCCTATCCAAGTTTCCATTCTCATTGGTCGCCTCTTCATGTGTCCCATCACCCCAACGAACTATGTAGACATCGATTCCCTTCAACAAGGATGTGTAGGAAGTATCTTTGAGGCTCAAGACCAACATCATCATCCTCACGTCAATTTAATCTCATTCCCCATCCACTTCATTCAACCCTCCATCATCCATCCTGATTCTTACATGGGCCACCACATCCTGGTGTGTGATCACACCATTCACATGGGAAGCTAACCATGCATAATCACAACCAATCCATAATCATTCAACCAAGAGTGTCCCCCATGCGATGGGCCGCTATCCATGTGTAATCCCCAACATGTCTATGGGTCGTTGTCCTTTGTGTACACCCTGATTCATCACCCGTTCGAACTACATGGGTTTTGATCTCTGTCATCTCCATAGGGTATGTAGGAAACCACCACAAGTTTCAATCCCAGCCAATGGTAAACCTTGGTGTCCCCCATTCGGGGGTGCACTGTCTATGATCCTCCCTTAGGGGGGTCTAGATTAGCCTTCATTGTCACGACCCATCCTCGAGGCCCGTGTCGTGACTACCCCAAGCCCACCTTCCATAGGCTAGGGGCTGGCGACTATCACCAAAGGTGAATCCCTGATAAAAATGGAAGGCATTGACTTTAAACATGTAACACACATAGTTTGAACACAAGCAGTATAAGAAACTAGTACTAATATAGAAAAGAAAGGTGTGATGAAAGTAAGTGGGCCAGTATAAAAACCCAACTGAACAACAAGTGCAAGTAAAAAATGGAAAACAGCTCCTAGATTTTCTACTAGGGAATCCTACCTAAAGGGTAGGTACAGACCTCAAACAACTTTTCCCTGAGGTACATCCCATCTAGTCTAGCTCTGATCAGCCTCCCGTCCGTCTCCCTCATCCTCGATCAATGCTGACCATCATCTGCATAGAACACAACAATGTGTAGGCGAAGCCCGTGTAGGGGTGAGTATTACAATACTCAATAGGGGTCCCCGAGACCCCCAAAGGTATCCCATAATCCACTAAGGAAAATCCACAGTAGTAAAATACAATCATGAAGTATCAAACATCCCTACTTATGTATATTCCCATACATATACTAAAGTTACCAATCATAGTCCGGCTCCAACACTCGAGTCCAAGCACAACCGGTTCCACAAAATAAGTAAATTCAATCATCTCAATGATAACAACTAGAAGAAAAGAATAAGATCACACAGGTACTCAACTCATATATAGGGGTAGAGATGATTAGATGTATCCACTAAATCATCTCCTTTGTCGAACCCACATAGGATCCTGGAACAGTGTCAGCGCTGTTGAACCCAAGGATGATCCCGGTACAGAAGTCATCGATGTCGAACCCACAGAGGATCCTAGTACAAAAGTCATCGTTGTCGAACCCACGGAGGATCCTGGTACAATATCATCGATATCGAAACCACAGAGGATGCTGTTATAGTATTACGTCCACATAGGATCGTATCATCTCAATCGTAGCCAGCCATAGGGTTCCCGCACACAGCACGATTGATTCTGGGAGGGTCCTCTCCTCGATCCATGTTTTAATACGTCAACTACTAATAAGTCTTTAGTTGATGTATCCCATAGTTTTTTATCATCATAAAGAACCCAACGTGACATAAGACATATCAATCGGACGCCCGGTCGGTGAGTTATTGGTATCTTCGTTCTAGGGGCCTGGTTGATCTTTAGGTTCAAACCAACCCAAACATACCCCAACATTGTCCAAACCTCAGTTATGGCATACCAAAAGTAACGTATCATTCTAAGCTTTCTTTTTTCATAGACGGTTCATTGATCGGACACCCGTAGCCTAGGATATGGGAAATAATGTGTAAACTAGCCAATCGGGTCCGGACTGGGGTCTGACCCGGTCCGCGGGTCCGACCCGGTCTGAAGGGGTCGGCCCGGCCCGAAGGGAAAGGCCGGGCCTGAGGGTGGCCCGGCTGCTTGCCCTAGCTGAGTCCAGGGGGAGGTGCGCACACCCTAGCACCTGAATGGCTTAGTCCTACATGTGGGAACCCTAACCGGCGCCAGGTGGCGCCGATCCAGTTCACACAGGACATTAAGTGTCCCGATCCTCCCCGCTGGCCTTGCAGCCAGTCGTTCGGCTCCTCCGCCATGGCTCGACATCACCGTGGTCTCCAGCTCCTCCGTGCGGCGCAACGATGTCGTGCCCCCGTCACAGCAGTTTGGCATGGCTGCGGCCCCCTACTGCCCTCCGTGCCACGTGATGGCGCCGCCCGCCTCCACCACGGCCTTTTGTTTATGTGTCTCTCCTTCCGAGCGGCACAACGTTTTCGCACCCTCTTGGCGACCTGGAGGCCTTGCGCCACCGTTTTTCTTCTTGGTCGGCCCGAGGTTAGCCGTCGTTGCTCCACCACCACCGTCAACTCAACGAGAACAAAAAAAGGGGGGAGGGTCAGACCGTGTTCGTGTAGTCTGAGCCCTCCTTGTTAAGATGATATCAATTGGCAACAAGGAGCACAACAAAACAATGAAGAATAGAGGGTAAAAACTCATACTTAATTCTACTCAAATCCCCCTACCTCGTTTTGATGAACATTGACGAAGTAGTAGGAAAAGGTGGGCGTCGACTCATCATTCACTGTGTTCATCATGCACTCCCAATACTCAACCTCATGCATCATTAATTTTTCGGAGGTGACAAAGTCGAAGTTGGTGTTCTTCGCATTCTTTGTTGGAGAGGATGAAGTTCTCCAAGTGTTCTCCAAAGCTCCACCAAAAAGAATGTGCCAACCAAAAATAATGGCTTAAGCTAACCCATTATTTAATTGTTGGCCAAAATAATTCAAAAGAATTCAAATTAATTAATTAACGAACCATTAATTAATTCATGTGTAGTGTCACCTTAATGAGGGGAGCTCAAGAGTTTTTCCCCCACATAAATGGGGGTTAAAGGGGGTTCAAATCCCGTGTGGGCCTCACCACTTTGATTGTAAGAGGTGTTAAACTTCATGTGGGCCCCACCAAATAATATCCTTCCAAGGGAGGTTATGTGTGGGTGTACCCTACCTCTAACCTCCACTTGGAGGTTTTAACCCCCAACAAATAAAAATAAGAACAACTTTTTTTATTAAATTTTATTTAAAAAACCCCAAAACTATCATCCATTCTCAACAGAACACAACTACGATGAAGTTGTCACTAAGAAATCACTGATGTTGTAAGTTCAACTGTGCCCTCAGATTTTAGTTCTGAGCACTAGTTCAAAAGTTATAAAATCTTGCTCATACGTTTACTGAACGTACCCGAACAAAACTTCAGAAATTGATTTCGGGCACACCAGGCCTCGGAATCAAGCACCGTCAGAAACTGCGGACTCATAAAATTCTCATGTATTTTAAAAAAATTCCACTAAAATTACAGGTCTTTACATTCTCCCCACCTTAGGTTTCCACGTCCCCATAAGCTGTAACTCGAACTAAGGGAACAAATGGGGGTACTGAGCACGTATCTGAGCCTCCTGCTCCCATGTGATCTCCTGGAGGTTCCCGTGCTACCAACAAACACACACCAAAGGTATCGAACGTCCACATAGGACCCACTCCTGTTGATCCAAATTCTCCACTGGAGCCTCCGTGAAAGTTTCCCCATCATCAATGTCCAGCTCCCCATGGTTGATGATGTGAGAAGGTTCATGCATGTATCTCCTCAGCTGAGATACATGGAACACGTCTTGCACCCGGTGCAACTGAGGTGGAAGAGATAAGTGATATTCCACCTCGCCTACTCTGCTGAGGACCTTTAAAGGTATGAAGAATTGCGTAGAAAACTTTCCGCCTCGAACAAATCTTTGTAGACCTCGTCGAGGTAAGAACCGTAGAAATATGTGGTCGCCATCCTCAAACTCTAGTGGTCTCCGTCTCTTATCAGCATAGGACTTCTTCCTGCTCTAGGCAGTCTTCATCTGCTCCTGGATGATCTGCGCCTTATCCATCGTAGCTTGCACCGTCTCTGGTCCCATAATTGCTGACTCCCCTGGGTCAGTCCCGCATAGAGGTGATCTGCAAGGTCAGTCGTACAGTTCCTCAAAAGGTGTCAACCCGATGGTGGAGTGGTATTTGTTGTTATACAAAAACTCCACCAAGCATAAGTGATCCTCCCAGCTACGACTGATTTTGAGGACGCATGCAGGGATCATGACCTCAAGAGTCTGAATGTTCTTCTTATTCTGACCATCCGTCTGAGGATGGAAGGTGGTGCTCAAGAAAAGCTGCGTCCCGAAATCCTCCTACAACCCCTTCCATAGTCGGGAAAGGGAAACGCGCATCTCAATCGGAGACGATCGTCGATGGAACACCATGAAGTCGTTCGATCTCTTGCACATAGAGGTGTCCAAAGATCTCTTCTAAACCCTTCTCTCTAATCAGTAGGAAGTGGGCCGACTTGGTGAGTCGGTCAACAATCACCCAGATAGAGTTGTGTCTTCTAGATGTATGTAGAATTACCATCATTAAACCCATGTATATCCCATCCCACTTCCACTCTAGGAAATCTAAGGGCTGAACTAATCCTACTAGAACCTGGTGCTCCGCCTTCACTTGATGACAAGTGAGACATCATGAGTCAAACTCTACTATTGCCTTCTTCATACATGGCCACAAGTACTATCGTCAGAAGTCCTGATACATCTTCACCACACCGGGATGTACCACTAGAGGGGATGTGTGGAACTCCCTCAACACCTCCTCCTCAAGTTCAAATGGTACCATAGTATGTACTCTGATGACAATGGTGTGCTCCCCTCCTACAGAAAATCCATTAGGTGCCTGCCCTGTGGATTTCAGTGCACATCGTGCATCGCAGTCAACATCCCCACGCTGCACCTTCCTGACTCTATGAAGAAGTGGAGGTGTGACTGTAAGAGACTACAGAAAGTTTTCTCCAGCCCAATCCACAATGGATAAATGTAACGTGGCCAGCTACTCTTTCACCTCTCCTAACAGCTGAATGCCTGATCTCATGCTGAGAGAATCTGCTAAAACATTCCTCTTCCCAAGAGTATAGACTATCTAGAAGTCATAGTCCTGGAGGAACTCAAGCCAACGACATTGTCTATGGTTCAGTTCCTTCTGCAAGAAGATGTACCAGAGACTCTGGTGGTCATATTATACTATAAAATGCTTTTCCATCATATAGTGCCACCACATCTTCAAGGAGAAGAACACCACTGCTAATTACAGGTCATGGGTAGCGTAGTTCTATTCGTGTTGTCTCAACTGCTGATAACCATAAGCGATCACTGCTCTCTCCTGCATCAGGACACACCTGAGTCTGGACTCTGATGCATCGCAATAGTCTACACACCCAAATCCCTCCTCTAGTAGCCCCAAGATGGGTGCAATATTCAGCCTCTGCCTCTACTCCTGAAAACTCCACTAGCATCTCTCTAACCACACTAAGGGGTTCCCCTTCTTCGTCAATGCTGAATGTGGTGCTGCAACCCTGGAGAATTCTGGCACAAATCTCTAATAGTACCCAGCCAGTCCCAGAAAACTCGGTACCTCTGTTACACTCTTAGGTGGCTCCCAAGAGAGTACTGCCCTGATCTTCGCTTGATCCACTGGAACCCCTACCTCTAAGATGACATGTCCCAGAAAGTGTACCTCTTGGATCCAGAACTGGCACTTTGAGAGCATACCATAAAGATGGTGCTCTCGGAGTGTGTCCAGTACTAACCACAAATGGTAGGCGTGCTCCTGCTCAATAGTTGAGTAGATCAGAATATCATCGATGAAGACTACCACAAAGTGATCATGGTATGGCTGAAAGAACCTATTCATGAGTCACATGAACACTACTGGTGCATTGGTTACGCCAAATGGCATAACTAAGAACTCATAGTGTCTGTACCGACAACTGAAGGCCATCTTATGCACATCCTCATCTCGTAAATTGAGCTGGTGAAAACCCGATCAAAGATCTATCTTCGAGAACCAATACAGTCCCTTCTACTGATCAAAGAGGTCTTCAATCCTTTGGAGTGGGTACTTGTTCTTCACGGTCTCCTGGTACAGGCGATGATAGTCAACACAAATCTACAAGCTCCAATCCTCCTCTTTGGCGAATAGAATTGGGGCTGCCTAGGGAGAAACACTGGTTCGGATGAATCCCTTCCCCTACAAGTCCTTCAGCTGTACCCACAGCTCACGAAGATCCGCTGAAGCCATCTGACATGCTGGAGTGGATATCGGTGTTGTATCGGGGTACAATTAAATGTAAAAGTCTACCTCTCTCCGAGGAGGTAGTCCTGGAACATCATCAGGGAAAACATCTGCGTACTGGTCCACCACTACAGGATAAGTTGGACTCTCTACATCTACTACTCCGAGGGTAAGTCATGACAACTGGTGAGTGATCGGCTGCACCCTCCTCCGAGTAAGTCTGTCTTGTGCTACAACGGTTCCCTTCTTGCCAGTGAAGGTAAACCTAGTCCCATATATGCAGACACACTACACTTTGCGCCTAATACAGTCAATATGACCATGGAATGTAGATAACCAGTCCATACCCAAGATGACGTCGTAAGGCCTCGACGCTGCTATAAAGAGATCCCAGTCGAAGTTCTCACCTCCTAGAGTAATCTCACACTACCGGAACCAGTGGGTAGTCATCGATTCTGCTCCCGTTAGAGTCTCTAGCCGTAAAGATCGATCTAACAACTCCGTCAGAATCAATGAGCTCTGAATGAGGGTAGTGGAAATAAAATAATGACTCACACTTATGTCTATAAGTACTGTAGAAAGGGTGGAGTAGGAACAGATAGTACCTCGAATCATTTCAGGTGCACCGTGGTCGTAGGCCTCGACTGCCTAGAGCTGAGCTCGCCTCTGTCCGCCAGCTCCATGTGGTCGGGGTGGACCTTCAGGTGGTGGTGGTGGTGGTAGGACCTCGAAACATTGTCCACCACCTGCTACTCGGTTAGATCCTCTTTCACGTCCGCCTGCTCCCAACGGACCACCATAGTCGAACCTATGCTTCTACTTGGGAGGTCCCTCTACTGTCTGTTGCTAATATGCATGGCGGTTTGGGCAGTCACAAGAAATGTTTCCCTGCCCACTGCACGCATACCACTGCCTGCTCCTCATATGGCAGGCTTTGTCTTGTGTGCCCCGCACAACTGAACCTGTATCCTGCGGTCACCCGCCGGATGGCCTAGTCCGCTTGGACCTCGACGACATCTGTGCACTACCATATGTAGAAGTCTCCACTACGTGTCGCCCTGTGGTGGGTCTCGCTGTTGGTGACTACTCAGCAAGAAAACTCTCCACAAGAAGGGCTCGCTCCAGCACCCCCTCCTGTATCAGAATGCTGAGGGAGATCATCGTAGCCCTGATCTCATGCCTGATTCCCAACTCGATGGTACGTACCCTGAAGAATGGGTACCGTACCATATATGTGGAGTAGCGCGAGAGGTCAGTGAACCTCACTGAGTACTATGCCACCATCATGCTACCCTGTTGCAGATGATGTAGCTCTTGAATCCGCACCGCGAAAAGGGTGGGTAGATAAAACTCTGATAGGATGAGACTCTCAAAGTATTCCCAGAGTAGTGATGCCTCATCATGAACCTGGAGCATCAGGCTCCACCATCTGCCTACTGCTGCATGAAGGAGACTTGCGGAAAGGATCACCATGAGGTTGGCTGGTGTCCCTACCAATCTGAAATCTCTCACAACTGCCTCCATCCAATCCTTAGCTATATGTGGGTCTGTCTATCCCCTGATCCTGGGCGGCCTCTGGCACTAGAACTCATGCGACGCACTCAGACGGCGTGCACTCTCTGATGCTGGAGCTGGTGGTATCCGTGGTCAGCGGTTAGTGCTACCGATGGTACCTCCGCTGTGATGGGGCCCTACACCGAGGCCTCGTTGCTCGATGGGCTATCATCTCGTACAAAACTCGGAACCCTAGATGGCTACCTACATGGGGCCAACCTAAAAAGAAACAGGTGCACCGCGGTCAAAACATTTAACTGGTGAGCTGACACAATGTAATCACGAAGAAAACTATTCAAAGGAAACACACACGCAATATCTGTTTTCATGCATCGAGTCAGAAGTCAGAAGTCAGAAGTCAGAGTCCTAGTGTATGGATATGTCAGCCACTGCACCAACACCAGTTTCCCTAAACTGATAACAACACCCAAAACACTTCACACTATTTCTATTAAAGGAATCAGAGTCCAAGTTCTACGGTAGAACCGAATCCTCTAATACAAATTTTTCACGACCCGCCGTCGGGGCCCGTGTCGTGACTACCCTAAGCCCTCCTTCCATAGGCCAGGGGCTGGAAACTATCACCAAAGGAAAATCCCTAATGAAAAAAATGTATTGCCTTTAAACCGGTAAGACACATAGTTTGAACACAATCAGTAGAAGAATCCGATACTAATATATAAAAGAAAGGTGTGCTGAAAGTAAGTGGGCCAGTATACAAACCTAACTGAAAAACAAGTACAAGTACAAGTAAAAAAGGGAAAATCGCTCCTCGATCATCCACCGGGGAATCCTACCTGAAGGGTAGGTACAGATCTCAAACAACTAGTTCCTAAGGTACGTCCTTTCTAGTCTAGCTCCAAGAAGCCTCCCATTCATCATCCTCATCCTCGATCACTGCTGACCGTCGTCTGCACAGAACACAACAAGGTGTGGGAGAAGCCCGTGCAGGGTTGAGTATAAAAATACTAAGTAGGGGACCCCAAGACCCACGATGGTCTCCAAGAATCCACTAAGGATAAACCACAGTATTAAGATACAATCACAAAGTATCAAACATCCCAACATATGTATATTCCCATACATATACCTAAGTTACCAATCACAGTCCGGCTCCAACACTAGAGTCCAAGCACACCCCATTCCATAAAGGAAGTGAAGTCAATCATCTCAATGATAACAACTAGAAGAAAAGACTCAGCTCACATAGGTACTCAGCTTATATTGAGGGGTAGAGATGGTTAGATGTAACCACTAAATCATCTCCTCTGTCGAACCCACGTAGGATCCTAGAACAGTATCAGCACTATCGAACCCACGGACGATCCCAGTACAGAAGTCATCGTTGTCGAACCCACAGAAGAACCTGGTATAGATGCCATCGATGTCGAACTCATAGAGGATCCTGGTACAGTATCATTTTTTTCGATCCCATGGCGGATCCTGTTACAGTAGTAGGTCCATGTAGGATCCTTTAATCTCAGTTGCATCTAGTCGTAGGGTTCCCACACACAGCACGCTTGATTCCGTGAGGGTCCTCTCCTCGATCCAAGTGTCGATAAATCAAGTACCACGAATTCTTGAGTTGATGTATCCTGTATTTTCGTCTCATCATGAGGAACCCAACGTGATAGATGACACGTCAATCGGATGCCCGGTCTGTGAGTTATTGGCTTTTTCTTTCCCGGATCCCAGTTGGTCTTTAGGATCAAACCAAACCCAACATAACCCAAATATGTCCAAACCTCAAGTAGGGTATTCCAAAGTAATTTTTCGTTCTAAGATTTCCTTCTCCAAAGACATTTCATCAATCGGACACTGGTAGCCCAGGATATGGGAAATAAGGTGTAAACTGGCCAATCAGGTCCGGATTGGGGTCTGACCCGGTCCATGGGTCCAACCTGGTCTGTAGGGTCCGACCCGCTCTGAAGGGGTCGGCCTGTCTCGAATGGAGTGGCCCGGCCCTAAGGGAGGCCACGTTCCAAAGGGCAGCCCAACCGAAGGTGGCCCGGACCGAGGGCAGCCCGGCCTGAGGGTGGCCCGGCCGAGGGCTGCCAAGCCAAGGGCGGCCGGTCCGGGGGCGGCCCAACCGTGGGCGTCTCGGCCCGAGGGAGGCCCGGCGGCCTGCCCTAGCCGTGCCCAGGGGGGAGGCGCGTGCCCCCTGGAACCTGAACGGATTAGTCGTTCAAGTGGGAACCTTGACCGGTGCCAGGTGGTGCCGGTCTAGGTCACGCGGGACCCTAAGTGTCCCAGTCCTCCTGGCTGGCCTTACGGTCGGGCATTCTACTCCTCCACCGCGGCGCGACGACGCCGCGGTCCTACTCCACCGCGCGACGTGGCGGTGTTGCACCTCCTTCGCTGCAGCCCATCTTGGCAGCCGACTCTAGCTCCTCTACACTGTGTGACGGCGCCGTGCCACCTCTTCCACAACCCGACAAGTCTATGGCCCCCTACAGCCCTCCGCGCGGCGTGACGGCGCGGTGTGGCTCTCCTTTCGGCTGGCATGACGGTTTCGTGCCCTCTTGGTGACCTGGCAGCCTTATTCCGCCGGTTTTCTTCATGGTCAGCCCAAGGACGACCATCATTGCTCTGCTTCCATCATAAACTAAATGATAACTACAACAAGGGGGAGGGTCAGACCGTGTTCATTCAGTCTGAGCCCTCCTCTTTAAGATGATATCAATTTGCAATAGGGAGAACAACAAAACTACAAATAACGGAGGGTAAAAACTCAAACATAATTCAACTCAAATCCCCCTACCTCATTTTGATGAACGTTGACGCAGTTGCATGAAAAGGCCGGCGTCGATTCGTCATTCGCTGCGTTCATCACGCACTCCCAATACTCAAGCTCGTGCATCGAAAAGTGTTCAGAGGTGAAGAAGTCGAAGATGGATTTCTTCACGTTCTTCATTGGAGAGGATGAAGTTCTCCCAGGGATCTCCAAAGCTACAGAAAAAATAATGTGCCAACAAAAAATAATGGATTAAGCTAACCCATTATTTAATTGTTGCCCAAAAGAATTAAAAATAATTCAAATTAATTAATTAATGAACCATTAATTATTTCATGTGGAGTGGAACATTAATGAGGGGATCTCAAGGGTTTTTCCCCCCACATAAATGGGGGTCAAAGGGGGCTCAAAGACCATGTGTGCCCCACTTATTTGATTGCAATATGTGTTAAACGTAAGGTGGGACCCACCAATTAATATCCTCCGAATGGAGATTATGTGTGGGTGGACCCCACCTCTAACCTCCACTTGGAGGTTTTAACCACCAACAATTAAAAATAAGCCCACCTTATTTTTATTAAATTTTATTTAAGAAACCCCAAAACGATCTTCTATTCTCAACAGAACGCAACTACGGTGAAGATCGCACTAAGCAATCACTGACGCTGCGAGTCCAACGGTGCTCTCAGATTTCTGTTCGGAGCACCAGTTCAAAAGTTATAAAATCCCACCAGTACATTTACTAAACGTACCTGAACAAAACATTAGAAATTGATTCTGGGAACACCAGGCATCGGAATCAAGCGTTGTCAGAAACTGTGGACTTGTAAAATTCTCAAGTATTTTTAAAAAAAATCCACAGAAATTCCAGGTCTTTACATTCAAGCTGTGACATCTTCCCTTTATGGGACACACCTCCTTGTGTCCGCTATCATTGGTTATTTTGACAAATCCATATAATGTTCCCCATTCTGGGGTTCAATATTTCTAATCTTCCCTTAGTGGTGTCCAGATCATCCTTCACGGTGTGATATCTTCTCTCTATTGGACACACCACCTCGGATCCATCCTCATTGGGAGTTCTGATCCATCCATATGGTAAAACTTCTAGGTGTTCCCTCCTAGGGATATACCAATTATATCTGTCTATATGTTCCATTTTGATCACTATCATTCTATCTTTACAAGGTGTTAAACTCATGGCCTACCTCATGTTAAACATGAGATGCCCGAGGAAAACCTCGAAATACATGCCTTTGGCGTAACCATCTCCACAAGACATTAAACTCGTGACATACCCCTTGTTAAACATGGGAAGCTGAGTAAAACGACAAAGACATGCCTATAGAATATAATACCCCATGACTGATGTGGGATTCCTGGGGTTATACACCCTTGAGATTCCCTCTTATGAGAAAGAATATAGGTTCCCCAATTTCCATGCATCCAAATGTTCCCCAACAAGCCTGATGTTGTCATCTACTCTGACCGAAGGATGATACCATGTCATGTCCCCATGTAATGTAATGATGAAATTAGTGTAATTAACCGGTGTCCACAAAGATATGGATTCAGGAATGAAATTCATGAAAAATTATTTAATATTTAATGGAGACCTGGACTAGACAATGAGTTGTTGGATCGAATAAGTAGATATGTATGTCTTTTAGATGGAACAATACAAGAGTGGGGGGGTGAATTTTAGGTTTAAAAACCTTTGAGTTTTAGAAACAAAGTGATTAGTTTAAATGATCTTAAACTAATACAAATACAAACACCCACAATTGTATTGAATATAAAAGGTATGATGTATTGTAATACTAATGTAATGTAAAACAATTGTATTCAAGGTGAACACAATAATCAGAGTAATACAAAGATGAATGATTCTACCTTAATGCGTATAGAATCAATCAATATAAAATGTAATAGAATGATTGTAATTGAAACAATTACAATTGAATATGTAGAGAAGAAAGGAAACAATACAAATCCCTTTCTATTACAAGTAACAGCGGAAATGTAAAAGTATTACAATTCTTTTAACCCAAAGAGAAGGGTTATCCTTTCACCTAGGATAAAAGGTCTGTCTCACCAACACCTTGGTGAGCCCTCGATACGATGATCGGCACGTCTGTCTGCCTATCCCTGGTAGCCCTCGATACGATGATCGGCACGTCTGTCTGCCTATCCCTGGCAGCCCTCGATTTTGTAGGTAATCGACACCTCTGTCTTTCAATTACTTGAAAGCCCTCGATACGATGATCGGATGCACAAGGCAGATGAGAGAAGTCACAATATCTCTCTCTATAATCTTGGTAGTTCACAATGTCTCTTCATTTGTTCTCTTCGTTCATCGTTGTACTCTCAGCTTCAAATGACCTCCTATTTATAGGCCTCGGGTTCCAACGGTCATATTGCCTCCAACGGTCATATTGAAACAGAAAGCACGACATCGTTTTGATTAGTTTGTAACTAACTCAACGACATCGTTTTGTTAGGACAAGAGATATAAAGAAATGAAAAACATTAGTACGATTCATATGCAATGAGTGTTTTTGACTAAGTACCAAAACAAATAATGGAAATCTGAATAGCAGAGTCAGTACGATACGATTGACAGAGTCAGTATGGTACGATTGACAGAGTCAGTACGATACGATTGACAGAGTCAGTATGGTACGATTGACAGAGTCAGTACGATACGATTGACAGAGTCAATATGGTACGATTGACAGAGTCAGTACGATACGATTGACAGAGTCAGTATGGTACGATTGACAGAGTCAGTACGATCAGTATTGTACGATACGATAAACATGATAGAAACAAATGTAATTTCCAAAATATGATAGAATGCATTTTTGATTTCCAAAACATGATATAGAAGTCAAAAGAAGACTTTTGACTTAACAATCTCCCCCTTTTTGGAAAGCAAAACACACAAAGTAAATGTAACAGGAAATACTTATCTCCCCCTGAGTTATTGAAAATTCTTCTGGATAAGAAATTGAATACAACTAACTCCCCCTTAGGTATGGACTTTTCTAAGGATTGTATTCGTAGTTTTTCCTTACGAGCATTGTAAAGAATTCTCCCCCTTTATAAAACATTCTCCCCTTTGTAAATATTCTCCCCCTTTGTGATTTACAAAAAGAAAAGAGTAATCTTGAATTGTCTGAAAGAGTTAGTAAAGCAATACAAGACAATGGATAATAGAAAAGGATCATAAAAGTCATTACAAAACATAGACAAGTTCCAAAAGAAAACAAATACAACAATCATTTGTTTTCTCTTTCCTTCTCCTTCTTTATAAGCTCATGAAGAACAGCTTTAATCTTCTTGATCTCCTTCTTGTCTTCAGAAATTGATTCACCCTGAGTTTTGAGAATCTCTTGTTGGTTCACAAAAATCTGATCTTGATTTCTGATAGTCTCCTCCTGGACTCTGATTACTTCTTCAAGGGTATCAAATTTGTTTTGAAAATTCTTGTTATCTTTGGATAACACAGAATTTTCATTCTTCAACAAAACCATTTCATCTTTGAAAGATGAAACCTTCGAGAATTCTGATTGAAAAACATTCATTCTCTCTTGCAAATCTTTCACTGAAGGAACATCGGCTCTTTGAGAAGACAAAAGATTCAACCTTTCAACCGTTTCTCTGTCAAGCTTGTTGAAAGCAATTGAAAGCTCATTTGATAACCTTCTTATATCTTCAATAGCTATTTCATGATCATTGATTGAGCTCTCTGTTTTGTACGACCACTTGGTCATCTTATTGCATGCCTTCTTATGAGCAACCGAACTTTCTGATAGAACTTTCATATCAGATTCTACTGACAAAACTTTCTTCCTTAATTTTTTCATAGAGCCAAACTTCTTCTTTTGATTTTCAGTAATAAAAAGGGTGACCATTGATCTTCTATGGTCAAGATTAGAGAAAACCAGATCAATGGTTAGGATTAAAATAAGGAAAAAAATTTAAAAAAAATGAAAAAAAATACCTGTCAGAGAACATAGGGTAATTGTTGATTTTGATAGAAATAAAAAGAAAATACAATCGTAAGGAAACAAAAAAAATCATCATGCTGATGGAAAACAAAGTCATTACTATGAACTGACCGTACGATTGAAAACAATCTTGTTACCATGAACTGACAATACGATGGAAAACAATCTCGTTACCATGAACATACGGTACGATGGAAAACAATCTCAATACCATCATCGGTCGATTCAATAGAAAATAAAATCATTACCATCATCGTTCATTAAGAAAAAAAACATTACCATCATCGGTCGATACAATACTATTGATACGATGGAAAAGAAATTCAATACCATCATCGGTCGATACAATACTATTGATTGATTGGTAAGATGGAAAAGAAATTCAATACCATCATCGGTCGATTCAATACTATTGATTGATTGGTACGATGGAAAAGAAATTCAATACCACCATCGGTCGATTCAATACTAAGATTGATTGATATGATGGAAAAGAATTTGATTACCATCATCGGTCGATACGATGGAAATGAATTTGATTACCATCATCGGTCGATAGTAAATGTTACTATAAAACTGTCAATACGATAAACAGGAAAAAATGAACGAATTGATAAAACTGTCAATACGATAAACAGGAAAAAAATGAACGAAACGATAAAACTGTCAATACGATAAACATAAGGGAAAAATGAATGATACGATAAAAACTGTCAATACGATAAACAGGAAAAAAAACACAATCCAAAGAGTAAATAGTTAAAGAACATAAGATAAAAAGAAACATAAAGACAGAAAGAAATGTCCTCCCCCTTTCTACGAGGAGTTTCTTTCTATTAGGAGAGATGTAAAACAGGAAGTAGATATGAATGATTATTTTAATGTAATCATTCCTAGCTTCTATTTTATATATTCAAATCTATCGGAAGGTAAAGTTTTTGTAAAAATGTCAGCAAGTTGTTCTTGCATTCCGATTAATTGTAAAATAATATCTCCTTTTTGTGTGTGATCCCTAAGAAAGTGATGCCTAACATCTATGTGTTTTGCACGTGAGTGATGTGCTGGATTTTTACTAAGAGCTATGGCACTAGTATTATCACAAAGAATTTTAGTTTTGGAGAAACTCAAACCATAGTCAGTGAGTGTGTGCTGCATCCACAATACTTGAGCACAGCAACTTCCAGCTGCTACATATTCAGCTTCAGCAGTGGAGAGTGCTACTGAGTGTTGTTTCTTGCAGGACCAAGAAACCAAATAATCTCCTAAGAAATGACATGTTCCAGATGTACTTTTTCTATCCATTCTACAACCACCAAAGTCAGCATATGAAAAACTTTTTAAAACAAAATAATTTCCAGAAGAGTAGAAAAGACCTAAATCCATAGTGTCTTTTAAATACTGAAAGATTCTCTTTACGGCTTTTAAGTGAGACTCTTTTGGATTAGATTGATATCCTGCACATAAGCATACAGAAAACATCAAGTCGGGTCGACTAGCTGTCAAGTATAGAAAACTCCCTATCATACCTCTAAAATTTGTTTGATCTACTGGTTTCCCAGTTTCATCAAGATCAAGAGTATTTGAGGTACCAATTGGGGTGCTAATACTTTTAGTTTTGTCAAATCCATACTTTTTGAGTAATTCTTTAATATACTTATGTTGAGATATATAAGTTCCTTCTGGTTTTTGAGAAATTTGAAAACCTAGAAAGAATGTTAACTCACCCATCATACTCATTTCAAACTCAGATTTCATTAATTTTGCAAAAGAGTCAGTTAAAGATTTCTGAGTTGATCCAAATATGATGTCATCAACATAGATTTGGACAATCAAAACATTTTTTTTTTCATTTTGATAAAAAGAGTTGGATCTGTTGTACCTTTTGTATAATTGTTTTGTAAAAGAAATCATATAAGTCTATCATACCATGCTCTAGGGGCTTGTTTAAGACCATATAGAGCCTTGGTAAGTTTAAAAACATGGTCAGGATGTTTTGGGTCATGAAAACCAGGAGGTTGTTCTACAAAAACTTATTCTTGAACAAAACCATTTAGAAAAGAACATTTGACATCCATTTGAAATAGTTTGAAATTGAAATATTCTGCGAAGGCTAATAGAATACGAATAGATTCAAGTCTAGCTACAGGAGCATATGTTTCTTCATAGTCTATTCCCTCTTGTTGATTATAGCCTTTAGCAACAAGTCTTGCTTTATTTCTTACAATGATTCCATTTTCATCACACTTGTTTCTGAAAACCCATTTTACACCAATCACAGTTGTTTCTTTAGGTCTTTCAACTAAAGTCCAGACTTGATTCCTTTCAAATTCATTTAGTTCATCTTGCATTGCTTTGATCCAATCATCATCACCTAAGGCCTCACTTGGACTTTTAGGTTCAAATTGGGAAAGAAAAGCAAGATGTTCTATTTCATTTCTTAAGGAATTTCTGGTCCTTACAGGCTGATTTATATCACCAATGATGTTATCACTGGGATGTTTCCTAAGAAACAATTGATTTGGGTTTTTTAAAACCTGTTCATCAACATATGGTATAAAATCTTCTATGGTAAATGTTTCAGGAATACTTTCTTGAAAATTTTCCTTATCAGAATTCTCTTCTAATAAAGGTTGATAAACATTTTTAGAAAACACATCTGAAGCTGTAGGATTGGGTTGGTTGAAAACAAAAGGATCAGTTTCATCGAATTTTACATGTACTGTTTCCTCAACAGTACAAGTGTTTTTATTGAAAACACTATAAGCCTTAGAGGTTGTAGAATAGCCTAGAAAGATTCCTTCATCAGATTTTGGTGAAAATTTGTGGAGATTATCTTTTGTATTCAGAATGAATACTTTGCATCCAAAAACTTTGAAGTATGAAACTTTAGGTTTTCGTCCAGTCCATAACTCATAAGGGGTTTTATTAAGAAATGGTCTAGTTAAAACGCGATTTATAGTATAACAGGCAGTACTAACAGCTTCAGCCCAAAAGTTCTTAGCAATTGAGTATTCACTCAACATGGTTCGAGTCATTTCCTGAAGAATACGATTTCTTCTTTCAACAACACCATTTTGCTGAGGAGTTCTTGGAGATGAGAAATTGTGAGTAATACCTTTCTTACTACAAAAAGTTTCAAAATCTGAGTTTTTAAATTCACCACCATGATCACTATGAATAGTCATCAATGGTATGTTTTTCTCATTTTTAACTTGGGCTCTAAAAGTTTTGAAATAGGAAAAGGCTTCAGATTTCTTTTGTGAGAAAATAGACCCATGTAAATGTAGTAAAGTCATCAACTAAAACAAATACATAGTATTTGCCTCCAATGCTTCCAGATTGTGATGGACCAAACAGATCCATATGAACAAGCTGTAATGCATTAGAAGTTGAAACTTCATTAATTGGTTTAAAGCTAGTTTTATGTTGGTTGCCAAATTGACAAGGATCACAGACTTTTGGAGAATCATATCTAAGGTCCGGTAGCCCTTTTACAAGTCCTTTCTTTGGGAGTTTTCTTAGGTTTCTCATATTACAGTGTCCTAGTCTCCTATTCCATAGCCATGATTGGTCTTCTATTACACTTAAGCAAGGTAAGTTTTGGTTACTAAGGTCTTCTAAGTTAATAGTGTAAACATTCTCTTGCCTATGGGAAGATAGAATGAACTCATCCTTGGAATTGTGAACTAGACACTTATCATTTCTAAAATTCACAAGGTAACCTTCATCACATAATTGACTTATGCTGATGAGATTGTTCCTAAGACCTTTAACAAACAAAACATTTGAAATAAGAACTTTTCCAAGAAAAACAATATTACCTATACCAATAATCTTTCCTTGAGCATTATCTCCGAAGGTAACTTTTCCACCTTTTGTTTTGATAACCTTTTCAAAAAGATTTTTGTTTCCAGTCATATGTCGAGAACAACCACTATCCATGTACCAAATGTTCTTATTGGTACACTTCTCGTTTTCCTGAAAAAGAAGCAATTAGATTTTTGGAATCCAAACTTGTTTGGATCCAGAAGGGTTAGATAAAAGAACTTTAGGAATCCACATTTGTTTTGCAAAATGAGATTTATGAAATCCTAAAGATTGATTTTTGTTGAGAGAACAATCCCTTCTCCAGCGTCCACCACATTGACACTTAGAACAGAAAATGGTTTTTTGAGGAACAAAATAGTTATTGCTAAAAACAGGTTTGGAATAAGTATAACCAAGACTAGAACGATTTCTCAAAGGTCTAATTTGAGAATACATCCGGTCAAAGTTTTATTTTCCATGAGTAAAGTTTGACAAACATTTCCTCAAAGATAAAATCTCTGAATTTAGTTTTAAAACCAAATTCTTGTTTTCTAAAACATTTGAATTTGAACTAGAGTTAGACTCTAAAATATTTTTCTTTGAAACTACAGTTTCAAGATCCTTAGAAAGTTTATCCTTATCAGATTTGACTTTCTCAAGGGTTTTTAAAATACTTTCAAAATCAGAAGTTTTCACATCAAGATCTTTAGAAAGATCTGATACTTCTTTAGTCAACATTGAAATTCTAGAATTTGCTTTTTCAAATCTCTTTTTGAGTTTAGAATTTTCATTTTCAAGTAACATAGAAAATCTAGAGACCTCTTCAAAAGAAGGTAATGTATCATCCTATGATGATGAGGATTCATCATTTGAAGATTCATAATATCTATTATCAATATAATTTGCATTTAAAGAGACATTTGTAATAGCTTCAGCATTATGTACCTTAGCCATGAGACAATGATCTTCAATTGGTAGTTTGGCTAGAAGTCCAATATTTCATTGTCCTGATGTCTCATATTCTGAAGAATCGTCTGAGGAATCACTACCACTTGCACTCCACGTATCATTTTATTTCAAGACATTCATTGTCTTATAAAACCTTTTCTTGTTTCTTTCAGAGTGTTTCTCTTTTCTATCTTTCCTCTTCATTAAAGGCCAATCAGGCCTTATATGTCCTACTTTCATGCATTCATAACAAGTTACCTCTGAATCTTTCCTATCTTTCTTTTTGAATCTATATTGAAAATCTTTATTTCTCAAAATCTTGTTCATCCTTCGAGAAAGATTGGATAACTCATTATCCGGAAGATTACAGTCACTTGAATCAGATATAACAACTTTCTTGGATTTAGACCTTGTAAGCCTTTCTGGTGTTTTAGCTTTAGATGCAAAAGCTACACTTCCATTCCCATTCTTCTTCTTATTGAAATCAGCATCTCTCTTCATTCTTGTCTCATGCTGTAGAAGAGTTCCAAAGAGTTTATCAAGAGTAATCTGGGAGACTTTTCTATTTTCATCAATATCTGTCCTTTTTGACTCCCATTCATTTGGCATAATATCTATAATCTTATCAACAATAGCTTCATCATCAAGACCTTTTTCTCCCATAGATTGTAAGCTGTTTACAATCGTCATAAACCTTTGTTGCACTTTACATACTGGCTCTCCATAAGGAAAAACAAATCCATGATACTCTACTCGAAGCATTGCTCTCTTTGTTTCTATAACCTTGGATGTACCAAAATGAGTAACTTCTAATTTCTTCCAAATACAGTTGGCTGCTTCACAAGAAGATATCTGACTATATATATTCCTGGTCATAGAGCATAATAAAGTATTGCGTACCTTGTAATTCAGTTGATATTCTTGCTTCTCTTGGTTGGTGAAAGTGTTAACTTCTTTGTCAAGAATTTTGTAACCCCCAGTAAGCATAAAAAAATTGTCTACACCAGTATTGATAACGAAAGTCTTCATACGATCTCTCCAATACTCATAATCATTCCCATCAAAGATTGGTGGTCTAGAAGGGTTCAGATTATCTATTGACCCGATATTCATTCCTGCCATCTAATACAACAAAACCAACTTTTCCACTCCACACGTTAGTGTAGTAAGTATTCAAGATAGTAATAAGAAATAAAGCTAGTAATACAAATCAGTGGAAAACCACCTCTGATACCAATTGTTGGATCGAATAAGTAGATATGTATGTCTTTTAGATGGAACAATACAAGAGGGGGGTGAATTGTAGGTTTAAAAACCTTTGAGTTTTAGAAACAAAGAGATTAGTTTAAATGATCTTAAACTAATACAAATACAAACACCCACAATTGTATTGAATATAAAAGGTATGATGTATTGTAATACTAATGTAATGTAAAACAATTGTATTCAAGGTGAACAAAATAATCATAGTAATACAAAGATGAAGGATTCTACCTTAAAGCGTATAGAATCAATCAATATAAAATGTAATAGAATGATTGTAATTGAAATAATTACAATTGAATATGTAAAGAAGAAAGGAAACAATACAAATCCCTTTTTAATACAAGTAACAGCGGAAATGTAAAAGTATTACAATTCTTTTAACCCAAAGAGAAGGGTTATCCTTTCACCTAGGATAAAAGGTATGTCTCACCAACACCTTGGTGATCCCTCGATACGATGATCGGCACGTCTGTCTGCCTATCCCTGGCAGCCCTCGATACGATGATCGGCACGTCTGTCTACCTATCCCTGGAAGCCCTCGATACGATGATCGGCACGTCTGTCTGCCTATCCCTGGCAGCCCTCGATACGATGATCGGCACATCTGTCTGCCTATCCCTGGCAGCCCTCGATTTTTTAGGTAATCGGCACCTCTGTCTTTCAATTACTTGAAAGCCCTCGATACGATGATCGGACGCACAAGGCAGATGAGAGAAGTCACAGTATCTCTCTCTAGAATCTTGTTAGTTCACAAAGTCTCTTCATTTGTTCTCTTCATTCATCATTGTACTCTCAGCTTCAAATGACCTCCTATTTATAGGCCTCGGATTCCAACGTTCATATTGCCTCCAACGGTCATATTGAAACAGAAAGCACGGAATCATTTTGATTAGTTTGTAACTAACTCAACGACATCATTTTTTTAGGACAAGAGATATAAAGAAATGAAAAACATGAGTACGATTCATATGCAATGAGTGTTTTTGACTAAGTACCAAAACAAATAATGAACATCTGAATAGAAGATTCAGTACGATATGATTGACAGAGTCAATATGGTACGATTGAAAGAGTCAGTACGATACGATTGACAGAGTCAGTATGGTACGATTGACAGAGTCAGTACGATACGATTGACAGAGTCAGTATGGTACGATTGACAGAGTCAGTACGATCAGTATTCTACGATACGATAAACATGATAGAAGACAAATGTAATTTCCAAAATATGATAGAATTCATTTGTGATTTCCAAAACATGATATAGAAGTCAAAAGAAGACTTTTGACTTAACATGAGTTCTGAGAAGGAATCCACAGAAGGAGGAACTGACAACCCAACATATCGTTTCAATCAAGGAGAAAACGTCACTAAATAAAAGGTGGATGTAACTCACATTTGGAAACTGGTAATATGGGGAAACAAATATGTGTCCTCTTAAACTAACAGATACATGCCCCAGTAAAAGCATCGGAATCATGAATACATTAAAAAAATACCCTTTTCATTTAAAAATAGTTTAACTAAAAATTCCCAGAATATTGATAAAATAATTTTCCTTGAAAATTATCAATGTAAATTGTAATGGATGTTTCAAATAATATAATGGTCATGAAAGTAGAAAAATTTGTTCATACCCTTTATGTTAAATGAAAACATTCCTTTCTCATGTTTTCAAAAAGTCAAAGGTGACTTGTTTGAAAAAACGATTATTTAAAAATATAGATTTTGTAAACCTTTATAAATAACTAAAAAGTTATTGAAAATGGATTATTTTAAAACATTTTAAGAATATCAAAAAAGTTTCATCAAACAATTTTAATGACCAGGGAAATGAAAGAAACATTTCTTTAAATAATTACTAAATAAGGTCAGTTTATTAATAAAAACATTCTTACTAATTTTATATACCAAAGAGATGAAAATTTTAATAGTATATAAAATCTCTGTAAATAACTAGATTAGAATTAAATAAATTTCTTATAATGGATAAAAATCTATATAATATCCTTTAATAGAAATTTAGTATAAGAAATCCCAAAAAAGAAATGAGATTATAACATAAATATCATTCATCATGTGTCGTCTTTCATTGTATGCCTTAAAACATCATGTATAATAAATATAGATTTATTATTAATATATTTCAAAACCATAGTTATATATATCATGCTATATATTATTTCTTCATAATATTATATCATCTATTTATTAATAATTCCTTATTAAAAGCATTATTTTGTGTGATAACTGCTTTGTTTTTCATTCATGTTTTGGTTTGATTGTACCAATCCTCATACAATGCTAATAGTCCAATCATCTCCAAAATCATAATATATTCATGAGTATAATTTTAATCATTATATACACTTTTATAACTTTTCATATAAATTTATGATAAAAGAGGTATTATATCACATTATGGAGATGGTATTCAATAAGTATGCGTGATTAATATTTCCACGTTTCAATAGATTGAAAAACTTTAAAAATAATTCACCTTTACATAACTATAATATTATCATAAATATCATATATATATATATATCCCATATTTATTATCATAAATGTTAATCATTTATGAAAAATGAAATTCTTCGCATCATGGAGATGGTAGTCCACATGTATGCACAAGTGATTCTTTCATTTCCCATTTCATGGAAAAGGAGATGAATATGGTTATGTAATTAATGTAACAAATTTTGTGTATGTTGGATATATTTATTTTATTATATTGGAATGGTTAGTAAGAAATTTTAGGAGTTATAATAAAAAATAAGATTCAATGTAATCAGTTAATAGTTATACCTCTTAATTAAGAAGCCTCATTGGTCTTACATCTTAAGCCTGAAAATGATGTTATTTTGTAAAGACCAGAAACTCTAGGGAATCAAGAATGAACCTAGGATAGTATTATGTTATGTATTGTAAAATATATAATGATGAAACGTTTTTAATAATAGAAATAGGAGGTTATTGATTATAAGTGAGGGGAGGGAAATTGTCGCAATTATATAAAGTATTAAATAAATATAAACTAGTTTTCAAGTTTAAGTGACAAAAAATTGATATATTTTCAATATAAGATGATTATTAAATGAAATATTATTATAAAATAACATTTATACAATTTTAAATGATGTTATAACACTAATCTCTTTCTCTAAACCCATATTTACCCTTTTGATGACTATCATGATATTGAAGGTTTTTTCTATTTAAGGGTCAAGAAAGTAATAATAAAAGGAAAATTGACCATTAAGTGGAAAAAGAATGATATTATATACCATTTAACATTAATTTGGACAATGATAAGATTTTTAATAATTTAAAATCATTTAATAAAAAATTCTTTATCATAAAATTCCACTAAAGTCGTTTTCGGGACAATTCACATACTTTTGATTTAAAGACAACAATATTGAAACGAAATTAGAATATAAAATATTAAATAATAAATAATATTCTGAATTTATCTAGAAAATGATACAACATAATGATTCATAGAAATTTTATTTCTTTTAATATTTTTATAATTATTTATTTTATTTTTATATAACTTTGGCAATCACTTTTTAGGCCTTCCATAATCATTTATTGTAATTATTACGTGACTAAAAATTAAAAATAAATTAACATGATGGAAAATTAATTATAATTTTAAAAAACCATTTATAACTAAACATAACCTATTCATTCCCAATAAAAAATATTAGAGATATCAAAACCAATAGAGTGGCATTTATGATTTAATTTTTATATAAAATAATCTTTTGGTCATTATCAAAGAAAATAAAAAATTCCTTATTTTAGAATATCGGGTGAGTAAGGTCAAAATATATTCATCCATTAAAAGTTAGGAACTTTTTTTTAAATAATTTTAAATCCTTATCATAATATTTTTAGATTTAATTTCCTCATCTACCCTTACCTAGGTGATAAATGTGTACCACAATTACTACTCATTATAGAAAAAGAATTAAGTTGACCTTATTACATAATATTAAGTATATTGATTCCAAATATGGAATAAATTTTTAATGATTCAATTTCTATTAGTGGCATAAATTCATTTTTAAAAATCCTCACAAAATAGAAGGAAAACTGATTTTAGAAAAATGTGTATTTAAGAATAAAACTAGATTTACTCTTATTTCATTACCAGTAAAAAATAGTTGAATGTTAAAGAAATTTATTGATTATATAATATATAAATATCATTAAAATAATTCATAAACATATAATAATATAATTTATTATGATGAAAATATATTATACACAAAAACAATTCCAAGAAAATATCTATATTTACCTTCAAATGCTTTTATTTTCCTTCCAAATCAACCAATAACTAGTGAACTAATTTTATACATATGTATAATTGTTTTTCCTAATTTAGATATTACTATTAATACCATCAAATCCAACAAATAGATGATAAATATGAAATTTATTAATAATATTTTAATAGTATACTAAGGTTTAATTACACATAGTGTTGTGTGTGAAGTAATCTATCAATGAAATTAAATTTATTTTAAGGGAAATATATCATAATATTATAGGTTGTAAGATTATACCTACGATGTAATAATTTCTCCCTCAAAATTCCATCACTCGAATACAAACCCCTCCGGATACTTCTACCTTATCGCATCCTTAGGTTCTCATGTAGCTTTCTCAAATTTATGGTTTCACCAAAAAAATGACCATGTGTGTTGTCATATTATAGAACAATTTCTCTATTAAATAAGGAATTTACACCATTTTTTCCTCATAAGATGGATCTTAATCATTTTTATTACCTCTATGCTCAATATATATTATGTATCAGGTATTTACTTCTTCATAATAGATGCATGGAACACATTGTCTATATGAGAGAGATTTAGTGGTAGTTCTAAGCGATAATAAATAATCCCGGCATGATAAACAATTTCAATAGGTCCAATATATATAGGTCTTAAATTTACCTTATTTAAAAATCTCATAACCTTTTTCCAAGGATATATTCCTAGAAATATCTTGTCACCAACTTTAAACTCTAGATCATACTGATGATTATCAATATTAATTTTATGTTGTCCTTAAGCTACCCTGATGTGCTATTAAATAAATCTAAACTTCACTTACATTTCCTCTACTAGATAATGTCCCAGTAGATTTATTTCACCCACTTCGTCACATTATGTTTAATTTCTTCACTTCCTACCATATATGAATTCATAAGGATCCATCTGAATGTTCGAGTGAAATATATTGTTGTAAGTAAATTATACCAAAATAAGGTATTGATCCCAACAACATTTTAAATTCATTGAACAAGAAATTAGAATATCCTTTAGGGTTTGAATATTATTCTCAGACTGAACATCTATGTGAGAAATATATGTAGTCCTAATGTTTAACTTTGTATTCATTGTTTTTTAATGAATTTTATTGATCATTAAAGTAATACTCATATCCCAATCAGATAATTTAAGATGTGGGTCTCTGTTAAACCTTACCAGTTTTTTAATGTATATCCTATTAATATGATCAAGAGATAATTATACTATTATTGTCATGAAATATGATGATTTTATAAGGATATTGACTATAACCCAAAAATCATTTTCCCCTTTAAATGCTTTCTAGTGTGTGGTTATGAAATCCATGGTAATGTTTACCCATTTCTATTTGGTTTTGGATAATGGCTGCAATATCTCCTTATATATATATATAATACTTAACTTAATAACATATCAAGTATCAAGATTCAATCTCTATAATATCACTTTTCATTTTATCCCATAATAAATACTTTGTCAGATCTTTATATATCTTCATACATTCCGAATTAATAGAGATTGATGAACTATGATATTCATCCAAAAACTCTTTATTTTAGACTGGTATTGATGAAATAGATATTTAATTCCTAAACCTTATCATTACATCATAATCATTCTAGAATATATGAATAATTTATACCTTTTTCTACACTTCCATGTCCTCTTTTTGTGCCTCTTTAATCCTTACGTAGATGGATGGTTGAACGTTCATCTAAGAAATAATTGATATATACCTCTTAATTATGATTTCAAGGTCCATATTATATAAATCCACAAATTTTTAATCCTTTTAAATCCTCGTTATGGAAAAACTATATTGGTATTTCAATCATAGAGCATCACCCACCTTATTCACCTTCCCCAGGTGGTGTTGTATTCAACAATAATAGTCATTAATCAAATCCTACAATCACCTTTGTAGTGGATTCATTTTATATATATATATAACTAATTGTTTTTTAATAGTATATATATCACACCATTCACCAAAATGATAATGCCCTTATATATTCAATGAAAATATTATTATATCTGACTCCAAATCAAGAGTCAAATAAATCTTCTCATTAGATTTCAATTGGAATAAGGAATAATCTATCACCATGTCATTCTATATAAGAAAGCACCTGTTACCCTTCTTGGATGCATCTATAAAAAGGAATGAACACTTATCCAATATAAGGTAGTGTAAACATTTTTATGCTAGAAAACCATATTTTCTACTCCTTCAAATTTTCCTCACATACAGTTGTCCTTAAGAACAAGGTTCCTTTTCGAGTCAGCTTCGATATTTCATTATATTTCCATTATAAATACCTCAAAAATATTTGGAAGTATATTTACAACATATGAAAACTAAGGATCTCAGTTATCAAGGTTATTCTCTAACATTATTCGAAAGCTTTCATTATTAAAGGATCCACCAATATACACTTTTGAGAGATTATATGACCCATGAATGTGACTTTTTTGTAGCCAGAATTCAGACTCGGAGAATTTATCATACAAATTCTCCATCCATAGGGTATTTAACACAATATTAAAATTTTCTTAATCCTCCTGTATTATATTATTATATATTAAAATATCATCTGTAAGGACTACCGAAAACAAATAAATATAATCATAAAAGAATATATTCATTAAATCTACGATAATAAAAGTAGCATTATCAAGTCTAAATGGGATTATTGTAAATTCATAATGATCATACCTCATATAGAGGGATTTCTTGGGAATATCACCCTTATTGAACCTCATTCGATGATATATAGAAGGGATATATATATTAAAAAAATAGTGATCTTATTTTAATTGATCAAATATAATATTGATATGGGGAGAGGATAATTTTTCTTGATATTGATCTTGTGAGGTTTGTGATAATCAATGAAAAAACACATTGATACGTCCTTATTTGTGAAAAAAAGAATATGTGAATCGCATGGTGATGTGCTAGTGAGTATTAATCCCTTATAATGATTCTCCTAGAGTTTCTTCTTTAATTCCTATAACTCAATTGATTTAATTCATTATACATCCTTTAAAATAGGTGCAACATCGTGTATATGTTCTATTATAAATTGAACATCATTATTTGTCATAATAAAAGGAATGTATTCAATTAATACATCATCATAATTCCAAAATAATTGGAATATCTTAAATTTGGAATTTATCCCCATCCATTTGAGAAATATAACCCTTATGAGTTGGTAATAAGACACATAAAATTAATGTAACATCAATTAGAAGTTCGTATTCATCCTCACACTAAAGGATGATCATAGATTTATCTTTAATATCATACTTGAGTTCCCTTACTCATCAATATATATGGGTTATATTTAGAGAGATCCAATTCATTCCCAAAATTACATCAAATTCAACCAGATGGAGAATCACAAGATTTTCATGCAACACATTCCCACAAAATTCTATTCGAGATGATATATAGACATGATAGGAAATCATTATACCATTAAGCGTTTTTACTACTATCTCAACATCTAATAATTGAGGTAGTGACATGATACCCTTAAAAAATTTATTATATATAAAATATTGGGTCGATTTAGAATCACATATAACATTTCGAGTTCTAGAGTGACTAGTAAGTGTACCTTTCTTAACACCATTATCATGACCCATTTTAGCACTTTTTATTGAAAGATCTTTCCCTTTGTCTCTTATCATAAGAAGGTCATTATGATTATTCTCATTATTAACCCTCAAATTTGTGCACTGATTGACGTAATTTCTATACTCATTAGAATTACTGAATTAGATTGGGAATGGAACATCTGGTTGATCCTTTTAATTATTCTTTTCTTTTTCTGGCCTCTTTACATCAGTTTAACATTTTTTTACTTGATGGTCTTCTTTTAAATACTTAAAACATTTACCATATTCCATATGAAAATTTACACTATTCTTCCTTCCAAAATTTTAAGATAAATTAGGATTAATTTTCATTCCTATATTTTATTTATTATTATAATTTCATCAAAATTCCACATTTCTCTGTTTTCCAATAAACCATGAAACCATGAATAGTATCTAGCTTCTATTTCAAGATTGAGATCACATATTATTATTCATTCCTAGCTATCAATGTATCTTATAGAAAATTATTTTCGAATTCTTGGTATTATGACATTAAAGAATAGATAAAATTTTATTTTTTGATTGATGATATAGTCAAATGGATACCTTACATGTTTGGTGATATTTTTCTCATAGGTACTAATGGATTCATTATCATTATTCTTTAGTTAAAAGAATTTTTTTCCCATTTTCATGTGAATATTTTAGGAAAGATACTTACTAAAAAATACATTCATAAAATTTTCATGTGTCAATGTATCAATTTCCCCAGTTTTCATTAATTGTTTATAAGATTCCATTATTGACCTACATCACCTTCTAAAAAATATACTATAATTGAAAACATTTCATGCTTTAAACACAGTCAAATGGAATATATATTTTTAGTGCTACTGATCAATTACTCAGAAATAAGTGGATCATAAAAACCATAGAAGGAAGGTGGATGTTGTCACATGAAAGGCTCAATAGTGATTTTTTACCTTTTTGAGGATTAGAATAATTCATGTTATCATTCATAGTTTGAGAGATTTAGGTGATCATTTTTGGAAGATTTATCATCCCAACTCCCATTTGACTTCATTTCTCATGAGTATGTTTGTGTAATTTACAATCACCTCTAGTTTAAAAATTATTCATCTAGGGTCCAAAAACTGACTAAGACCAAAAATAATAGTTTTTTAAATATTAATCCTAGTGAGTAGTCATGTAATCATGAAACATCACTCATAGGATATCTAAATCATGATATATTATTTTCAATATATAAAATTTTATGTTTGAACTTGGTAATTCATGATCATGAACTATTAAAATATTTCATATTCATTCATAATGAATATTTTGATTAAAATATTAATATTCCCTAGAAGTTTCTAGCAAGCTGTGAAGTCTTAGGCCCCATTTTCTTGCACCAGTGATGGATTAGTCAATACCAAATATTTCCCTTTCAGAGTTTTTTCCCCTAGTGGAATCTATTCCCCCTCCACATACACTTTCTAGTATTCAAAAAATAATTTTTTTTCTTGGATGTCTACAAAATATCGGCAATATAAGATGTTTAAGATGTCATCCTATTCTTAGACTTATCCTAATGGTATTCAATAATGTTAATTAATCCTAACCTCTAAAATTAAAAATGAACTTCTTTGATACTGACTGAGAAGACCCAACCATTTCATACATAAATTTTGAATCATTTTATATCAAAATTTAATACATTTCACAATAATACAATCCTAAGTAATATAAAGGTTGTTTTATCTAAATACTAGAAACCTAATCATATTATTTCTTGAAATATATTTAGTATATCCCACAAATAACTCATCACATTGTGAAATTATTAGATATAACCTACTTAAAACCTTTCATCATAACCTAGAGAAAGGTGACATAATAAAGGGTGAGCTTAGATGATTAGTAAGGTAAACTATTAGAGATATAAATAAATGATCATAAGTAAGAATAAGATAATAATAATTGTATAAGAACATGATCAAAACATAGAATAATCAAACCTAGTAATTCAAATATATTTAATCATGAATCATGACGTATGGGTTTTTCAATAAAAATACATAATACATATGAGTTTGTAATCACCATAAATTAGTTGTGGTCCGTGACAAAATAACATAATCATAAGATATAAGTTTTTTACATACACTAATATTATAAAATCACTTCCTTTGTCAAGTTCCACCTCCAAGACTATCATTTTCGACAAAGTCCCAAAATGGAAATTCAAACCCTATCATTTAAAATATTCTATTAGGTGTAAAATTCATCTAGTTATATATATAATCTATTAGGATTTCATTATCTCATTACTCTCTTAATATTTTCATAATATCATCATCTATTTTAATTTTATTAACGTTATCTTCTCTTAAGATATTCTCAACTCTTTAATCATTACCCAATGCACTAGGGGGAAATATTATTTTTCGTCCACCCAACATAAAATAAAAACTAGAAACATTGAACATATCATAACCAATATAAATTAAATGAGTTTAATAATAATTTCTTCATTCCTTCATATCCTATCTCATTTAAAAGTAAATAGTTTCATAAAGTTTTCATCATAACTTAATTAACCTATGGGAAAGAATTGGGTTTCATATAATTATAATTGAATAATCATAATCACTTGATATAAAGAAAAATAAATTGTATGGTATCATAAGATCATATACCAATTAATTATATCAATCCATAAAGTATTTTGACCTAAATAAAAACAATATCTTCAAGATCAATTGAACCTTCCTTTGAAAACATGAGAAAATATCTTCTTATTTTGATAAAATTTTAACTAGAAATTCCGTGAATATTAAAAAAATATTTTTTTTGAAAACAATATAAGGAAAAATGTAAAGGAATATTCAAAGAAATAAATATTTATAATGATGATAAAATTTGGTAATTCCATGTATGTTAAAAGAAAATATTTATTTCACATGTTTATAAAAAGTAAAAAACAATTTATTTTGAAAAAAATATTAAAAATTATTTTTTAAAAACTTATTAAATATTGTCAAAGGTAGTGAAAAAATTTTTCCAAAACATTTAAAGTATATTTAATATCTAACTTAAAATAATTTTTAAGAATACAGACAAGGACAAAAAAAATTGAACAAAGAGAAAATATAGTCAAATTTTCATTAAAATCATTTTCTTAATCATTATAAGTACTAAAGAGAGGAAAATGGTACTACCGTATAAAAACATGAAAAATAACTATATAATAAGAAAGTATATATTTGTTAATGTATAATATCAATAAAATTTCTCTAAATTAAAATTTATCATAGAAAACCCTATAATGAAATGAGATTGTAACATAAATCTCGTACCTCACATGTCATCTTATTTCATGCACATTAAATAATACTACCTAAAAAATATATATTTATTATAAATCTATTAATTAACCATTATCATATATATCAAATCATATATGATTTACTCATAAAATTTTATCTCAATCTTATTAACAATGATTTATTCAAATCATTGTTCCTAGTGAAAATTGCTTTATTTTTCATGCATGTTGCAGTTCTATAGTCCCAATCCTTGAAATTTGATCATGGTTCCATTATATTCAGAATTTTAATAATTTTTTGAGTATCATATATTTTCAACAAATACACTTCTATAACTATTATTATAAAGTGTTGATGAAAAACGAATTGCATCACCTTATAGAGATGGTAGTCAGCACGTATGAGTTAGTGACATGTCCAATTTTAAATGGATGGAAAAAAAATAAATAATGATTCACCTTTAAATTACTATAATTATATCAGAAATATGATAAAAATTCCCTAAATCCATAATTATAACAATTAATGTGAAGAGGTGATGAAAAATGAAACGTATCACTTCATGGAGGTGGTAGGAAACACGTACGCCTGAGTGATACATTAATTTCCCATATTATGGAAAAAGGATATGAATATCATCATTAAATTATGTATTAAAATCTTAGAATATAGTATATACATATTTTATTATATTTTAATTTTTATTATATAATTAAGGAGGTATAATAAGAAATCAAATTTAACAAACTTAGTTATGAGTTATACATCGTCGTTGAGAAATATCCTTTGACATACACCTTAAGACATGAATGAAAAGTATCATTGCAAGAAAAAAAATATATTGGACTTTGTTAATGAATCTAGCATGATATTATGGTAGGTATTTTCTAAGATAGAAAGCTCAAACATTTTGAATAATCGAGAAGAGGTGGTTCCTTTTTATAAGTGATGGGGGGTCACCCTAAGAATTAATTAAAGTATTAAATTAATATAAATTAATTTTAATATTAAAGTTAAAAAAATTGAAATATTTGGAATATTAGATGATATTGTGGAATAATACAGTCATATAATAAAATTAAAAAAGTTCATTTGATGTTTTTACCCTTATTTCTTATTTTAAACCACCATATATTGTTTTGATGACTATCACGATATGAGTGTTTTTTACTCTTTAGGGGACATGAAGGTTACTATAAAAGGGTAAGTGACAAATAAATAGACAACGGTTGATATTCTCATCTATATCTCATTCAATAAGTAAATATTAATATTTTTATGAATTTTAAATTAGTTAATAAAATATTATTTAACATAAGATACCATTAATGTAATTTTCCAGACTATTGATGTAGTTCGAAATTAACGATCATAAGATAGAAATGTAATTTGAATATAAACGTCTAAAATAACAATAATATTTTATATTTATCTTTAAAAAAATTGGAACATAATTATTCATCAAAATTTAATTTCTTTTAATATTTTTAAAAAAATTATTTCATTTTTCTATTACTTGAAAAAGCATTGTGTCATTGTTTGGTAAGCATTTAAAGAAATTATTCAATCACTGAAAAATAAAACAAAATACCCATTAATAAAAATTAATTATTATTTCAAATAACCATTTATAACATAGAATAACTACTTTTTATCCTTATATAAAAATTTTAGGGATAATTAAACAAAGAGAGTGACATGTTGTATTTATTCTTTAAAAAAATAATATTAAGGTCATTATCAAAAAAATGGAAAGAAAGTATATTTGTCATATAATACTGGAAGTGAATGTTCGAAATTATATCATAAAATAAAATAAGTGAGTTTTTAGATAATTTTTAAAGCATTATCACATTATTTTTAACCTTAATTACCCAACTTACCCTTACCGAGGTGACAAATATATACTATAGTTACTATTCATTAGGACCAAAATATATGTTGATTTTATTATATAATATTAATTATTCTAATTATAAATATGAAATAAATATTATAATATTCAATTTCTATAAATGGAAGAAATCTATTTTAAAATAAGCATGCAAAAGTAAATGAAAACTATTTTTCGAAAAATACATTTTTAATCATAAAATTGGAATTATTCTTATTCCATGCCTAGTAAAAACTATTAGGTGAATTTAAATTTTTTTAAATAATATATAATCTATAAATTTCTTTTAAATATTTCATCAATAGATATTAATATCATTTATTATGATAAAAATGCATTATGCCTATATAAAATGTTTTTAATATTATATCATATTTGCTTAAACTCAGTGTTGTGTATGACGAAAGATCTGAAATAAATGAAATTATTTAAAGTGAAAAATATCATAAAATCTTGTATTGTTACAGCCTATCCTTGAAATAATATTCCATTATCATCATTCAGGAACTCAGGCTGCCACTACAAAGTTCTAACCTAAATATTAGAACGCAAGAATCAAGATTAAAATTAATTAACTAATAACCATTAATTAATTTTTACCAAAATTAATTTCAAGGATCAACCATTAAAATTTTCTATCCAAATGTGGATTCCAATATGAATTAGTTACCCATATTCAAGTATGTCATCATTATTAGCATAACATTGAACATTTAACATTACTTTCGTCTAAAACACCTCATCCCATGGGTTGATTATTTATTCATTTATCAGTCATAATTTATTTGGGTTTTCTTGTAATTATCTTAATCTACCATATTATAACAATAAATTTCATGAAAAGAAACTGATTGTGTCTTGCATTGGAAAATTTAAAAAAAATAACATGCCTAAAAGCTATCTGGAAACCATAAATCAAGAAGAAAATTCATAGTAAAGCCTCACTCTGAACTTATATCAACCTTTCTAAAGTCACATTCCATTGAACACACCATAAAATATCCCACCATAATACCCATCATACATTAAAATATCATACTATCCTAGCCCATTTCTAATATAAGCTACCCAATAATACTAAAACAAACATCTGCCCAACAACCATGGGCTACCATCCCAATAATCATCAAAGAAAACTGGCCATACCATGTTATCAAATAAACTTATCAATTATCTAAAGTTTAATATATATAACATACTTTTAAAAAGTGTTTTTTTTCACATTATCTAAGGAACTAAGGTCATAAAACCAGGGCATATATGACTTCGTCAATAAGAACTCACTAACATAGACTCAAAACATTTATCCTTACTAGGAAAACATTATAATCACCATAATTAGTTAACTATTCCATTATACATAGGATTTCGTCAACATTTAAACTATATATTTATCCAAGATTAAAATCATTGAAATAACATAAACATGTGTTTCAAAATTATTTGTTTTTCATCAAGAAAAAGAAGAATGGTAATAAAATTTACATGCCTCTTTGTTTAACCATATCATTGAAATTATCCAAAATTTAATTTTTTTTCCAATTTCAAGAAATAAAATCAGTCAAAGGAAAAAAAATCCAAAAAACAAGGATAACACACTAAATTAGAAGAATCAAAGGGCATCAACAGGCATAAAACCAATAGAAAATAGAAACCCATTCCAGAAATTCATTATTCCTTAAAATATTATGTTCTTAAATTTTGTAGATTAATTCCAAAACTACCAAAATGGTTAACGAATAATAATAATGAACCTAAAATATAAAAATTGAAATATATGAGATCCCCTCCCATTAACACGATGATATCAAAATTCTCTCAGAAAAAATGTAATGGAACACAAAGCAAGATAATTTGATTACCTCTTCTTGGAAGAACCAAAAATCCCTAAATCATTAAACCAACCAGTGTCCTCTATCATTAATTGATAAAAAACATCGTGAAGAGTGATGATAAAACCCCTCAATAGAAATTAATATAAGAATGGAAGATAAAAATACCATCATAAAATGGAAAAGAAACTGAAAATCACTATGAATTAATCTCTCTATGGTGGGTGTTGAATCTGATCACAACAGATTCATAAGTCATCAAAAAATATCTCATGGGTTCCTATTATTCAAGAGATAATGTTGGGATAATAAAAGTTAAAAATTGGTTTGGGAATTTATATGAAAATTAGAAATTAAAGGATTGCTCTTTAGAACCTAACATCACAACACAGTCAATTGGACACCGAACAAAACTATAGTACAAAGAAAGAGACAGTTCCATAGAACATCGGGTAAAAGATGCATCTTAGAAATATAGAATTTTCAATGTTTTATATTATATAAAATAGGATAAAGACCATAGTGGAAAAGAAACCACCATGGTATAGAATTCTAAAACAATTAATTATGCTAGTTCATAACCCAAATCTACAACATAGAGTCCCCAAAATTATCAGAACCACTAAAACATACCTCTTTAGATTGTAAAACATAGCTTACCCCCATGCGGCAGTGATACCAAAACTCAACAAACTACCCAAACCTACCCTCTTAATCCCCCATGTTATATCTCTCCATCACTACCACATCCTTGTCTCCTGATAAGAGTCCATATTGTATCACAAGCCTCCACCCCAACAACCCCACGCAACAGCTAAAATTTCAACTTAACTCCCCTCTCACCTCCTCTAAGCCTTCTCCCAATGCCTCCAACACCCAAAAACCAATGAGTAATGGTCTTAAATGTTCTGTAATGTTATATATATAGTCCTATAATTTTTTATATTACATTTGAATACATAATTGTGTTATTTAAAAAAATAAATTTAATTCCCCTACATCTTGGGAGTCATGGATTATGGAAAGATAGATTTTTTTTCCTTTGGATGGAGTTGGGAAAATTTTAGAATGATATATTAATACTGAACACTACGGAATATTTAATCAATGACACTAAATTTTTTTTATAGTAGTGAGTAATTTGGCATATTCACTATTGCATAGATTACTAGTAACACTAATGGGGTACTATAGCTTCACATACATTCTCCCAACATTACTATAGAACAAAGAAATTACTATGTGGATTTTCAAAATTTTGCAACAAGGCATGTTGTATCACAATATTTCTTTATAGGATCATTTGGATTAAGAGTTTTTTAACATCTATTTTTTTCAATAATATTAATCATGGATATGGATATATTGTTTTCCCTCTCTATAGATGTGTGGATTATTCCTAAACAATGAAAATCAAGTTTCATTTGATATTCTTTAAGTTCTTTTATTCATCATTTTACTCATATTTTGGAGTCATATATAATTTGAGCTCCCAATATTTCTATAAAAATAGAATCACTGGTCAGTGTGTGTCATAATTCATTATTAGAAAAGCAATTATCATTATTTTCATAAAAATGTTTGAAATTACCTATTCAAAGGTTGATTGTGGTTTCTTCAACTTTATCCTATTTGTCGATAAAAATGACTAGGGTATATTAAAATTTTGAATCCATAAAAATTAAATGAGATCATAATTTTATTCATCATAATTTCATCTAATATAGGTAAATGAAGATAAACTAGGTTTATATGATACCATATGAATAAAGGTAAATGTGCCTAATTCATGTGCACCATTTTGACATGTATCCCCATCTAATAAAATGGACTTCGATAAATCAATAATTTATCTATAAATCATTCATTAATAAAAAATTTACAAGGTTAAGATTAATATGAATAATTTAAATAGGATTTTACATTACATTGGGAAAGGTGGCTTAATGGATACATTTGATTAACCATCAGAAGAGGATAATTTTCTCATATTATCTTCTCCTTTATATATAAAAATTAAATATTTCTATAAATTTAGAATCCTTATTTGAATATGATTTTAAGAGACTAATAATATTTCACTTAAATATTTTCAATTGATGATAGGTGTAGCTTCTATCCCATTTAGTCCATCAATCAATGTTGTTACATCTATCTATATACATTTCTCTTCCCTATAATAATATCCTATAAAGATATAATGAGATTTACCTAAAACATATTGAGATATATCCTTATAAAGTACACAAAATTTCCCATTAATGGATTATTTCAAATCATTTGAGTTGGAGGAAGGAACTACAATTTGAAAATATATCTATGGTCAAATTAATAAGGCATAGAACGAGGAATGTTAACAAACCACCATAAATTCATAATTAGACTGTATATCCACAAACTCAGTCTTTAACTTATTCATCCCTAAAAATGTATTATCAGTTCTATCATAATATTGAATTTCTAGATTAAAATGATATTACTAATCTTCCATATATCCCCAAAAATATATATTGTAGATTATAATGAGGTTGATCCCAAAACTATATTCCCCATAGGCATAAACAATATAAACATCATTGAGTCTTCCAAAAAATATTATAGTACAATGTGGACTAGTATTGTGGTATCTTTATCTTGTTATATAAAGGAACTTATTTATATGATATTGCATTCATAGTCTCTACTAAATATTTCCATGCAGTAACCATTTTATTTTCAAATTCCCAATTATTTGAAAAGTAATCAACATGGACTTATCTAATATACAATGAGATATGAAGGTCATCCAATGTAGAAATCATATTAGGATGACTATAGAATGTTTTAATATATAATATTTTGAACCAAAGGGAGATTATTTCTACCCTAATCTGTTCATACATTTTGAGGAAATGGATATTGAAATATTTTTGGAAATGGAACTTATTCTCAGGAATCCAAATTTTGGTGTGTTTTAGTAAGTGTGAATGATTTAACTGATCATACAACATACAATAAATAACTGAGTATTTTTAAATTTTATAATTTATATGTAAATATAATGGGATTAAAACATGATTTTAAGGATTTAAGATTACATTAATGGTCCTGTTGGGCTCTTTGGAGTGTTTTTTCTAGTTTCTACAACATGTTTGATTTCAATAAGGATAAAACATGGAATCCATGTTTTGCCTCTGTTATTTATTACCCTACATCAACAAAAACTTACATGATGGGAAATATAATATTTTTATAATAATAATCTAAATAATAATACAAATCTTTTAGTATAACTACATTGATAGATCTATATTATGATTCTTCATTAAAGGGGGTTCTTTTTGAAAGGGTGGTTCTCATCTTCTCAATAATTGGGACTTTGAAGTACACATGTGTTTGTAAGTGTTTGAGTACCTATGAATGTTTTTATTTCTATTATTTACTATATTAAATATTATTTTTCCATTTTTATAAGATTTCGGGTCAGAATATATGGTCACAAAGGCTATAAGAAAAATTTGGTTAACAATAACTGATTCAATCTTTCTGTAATGATTACATAATCATGGTTTTTTTTATTTTGGATTTGTCCTCCCACAATGTTTTGTATTTAATAATTTTAAACTTATTTAAACATCTCATATTCTCTTGTAAACAATAATAAACACATATTACATACACATTAGAATAATAAAAAATTCATTTAAATTCAGTTTCCATATTTCAGAAGAGTTCATTGAAAATAATGTAATATTTGATTATTTTCATAGGAATCCAATAATAGGAGAATTATTTTTATTAATAATTTAATCTTATATCATTTGGATTCATGATTTTACGGATTTTTATGAGGTTTCCGTAAAATATGAAATGAAATCATCGTTTATTTTTTTATTCTCGAAGGATTAAACTTTATTCTTTATATTTTTTAATTTAAAATCAATTTCTTCCTTACATATGTTGGGTGTTTTTATTATTATATTTTCATTTTAGTTTTTTCCTAAGAGATTTCAAAACTTTATACCTATTTTATTTGGGATTTGGATCAAAAACTAGTTCTATATTAAGGTTCAATTATTATTTTTCAACTTAAAAACATCCTTATCTATGATAATGGTGTTCTACAAAGATATTATGTTAGTGCACTAAATGGTATCTTCCAAATGTCATGTTATTGTAAATAAATGAATATATCCACAAGGTTATTTCTACATACTAAGGATTTTTTCTATTTCAACCTAAATATTATCAATGGAAATTTCAACATATTCTAACTTTTAGAAGCTGTATATCTGGGGAGAATCTTAAACCCTTACACCTAATAATTAAATATATAACTCTATTATTATACTATTATTTAAAATTAGGGATATCACATTTTCTATTTTCTATCAATGTTGGTCTTAATTGATTGATAAATTATTGAGAGAGATCTTCCTAATTAGAAATGGATCAAGATTCTAAGTTTATAGAACAAAAAAATTCAAAAACATTTAAGTAATACAAGAGATATCTATGTTTCATTGCAATATTTTACTCTACAATTTTTAAGATTATGTAGAACTAGGATTTGAAGTGCTTATTATTCTAGTTCATGTATTTGTTTCCATTTATACTTGATAAATTGGGGTTCCCAAAGATAGGGGAAATAGAGTTTAAATCCACCCACTCTAGATATTATTTTTTCTACAGTTTCACTAATGCTTATTGACCTTAGATGGACTCCTTATAATATTAATATTATAAATTATTTCAACTTGGGATACTAACATATAGGTTGGTGTTTTCATTAATAAATTTTTTATAGATTGATATGGTTAGATTATTTAAACCTATGATCAATATCCTTCATTGGATGTACTTGAGTATCTTACTTAAACTAGTGGATGATAATTTCTTAATAGAGGGAACTCTCAATAATCAACCTAAAATGTTGTTATATTAATCGGCTCATGGGGGCTCAAATTAACCAAGTGACATGGTTATGCTATCTAGAATTGAGAAATTTACACCGGGTTAAGGGGGTCAACTGTATGAGGGATTTTAGCTTAAGAATGTAAATTTTATTCATTTTAATGTTTCCAATAAGCATCTCATCATTGATTTTATCTAGTTACTTTATTTTGGCCTCAAAATGTTCATAAAAATATTTTGATGAAACGGTTCCAACATCTTCAAGTTATAGATGGGTTGTGGACATAACTATGACATTACCTATTTCCTTGGAACTGGATTGATAAGTATTTGGTAATTATATGTTATTAAGGGATTTTAAATAATGTTATTTCCATTAATGTGTATTATATATACCATCTTCACATACAATAATATGAATTAGTTTATCGATGGATTCTTTCTCATTATCAACATCCACAACATCAGTAGGTTTAGTATAAAAAAATTATTACTGATTTGAGACTTATAATAGAAATAAAATCCTCATCTTATTCTAATAAATATAGGGCCTCACTATCCTTATAGAAACCTTCACTATTTAGATCTTAATACCCCATCATTTATATAATTTTAAATATCTCTTGGGTTTATTCCTTCTATGAGGCATTGATTCCTCTCGTTGATTCTCCCATTAAGATAACGATGGAATCTTCTCATGCAAGGTGATTATAGTAATACACTCTAACAATTCACTAAATATAATCGTGATAGAGGTTTTGGTCTACAAACCTCTAATGTATGAGCTTTTGGTGGTACTTTATATAGAGTTTCTAGTGTATTTGACCCCATCTTTAAGAATACTATTCTTCATTCAGAATTTTCATTTTCATCTTGAGTATACATTCATGTAATTAATAGAATTAATAGTGGTCATTGAGTTCACTATTTCCCCCATCTTGAAATATTGGGGATTCCCTTTAATTGTTCCATCTTTTACCCAATCATTTTTTCCTATCAGGCTTGTATTATAGAGTGTACTAGGTGTAGCATGTATTGTGAGGTATCACCTTCAAAAATATGCAATCTATAAGTTATACCTATATTAACTGGATAAAATAGCTATAGTTTCACTTATTTTTTCATGTTTATAGAAACATAGTGATTGTGTTTAACAATTTTTCATTCCCATTGACAATGTCCTTTTTCGTTATAATTTAATTAGGGTGTAGTTTTAATGACAAAATGGTATACCAAAATCTCATGTACTGGACCTTAATTGAGGTAATTTCTTTATAATAGTTTTTATAGGGATGACACTACTAGATTGTGAGAAAATGAAATGTAATTTTAGAAACTTATACCAACCACTGATGCATATAGTGGGAGGAGTATAGTTCATAATTTAGTTAGGCATCATGAGTAATCATGTTAGGAATTATTATTATTTTGATAGAATTGTGGTTCTAAGATACTAGAAGAGTATCTATATCACATGTTGAAAATACTTATTTAACATCTTTATGTGATAATAATTCCATTTAAATTGTAATAATATTTCTCTAAGTTTGTTAAATGACATCCAATGATTTCAAAAAATCTATGATTTTCATTTTTTTTCTTGAGTATTTCTATAATCCATTATTTGTTGATATCCAAGGGTATGAAAAATACCAATATATTATCTTTATCCAACATAGTATATATTATATTTTAACATTAATCATAATAAATTAATTGTTTAACAACTTTTTTTACTATAATGGTGTCATTCCAACGATTTTTTAAGAACATAAGGATCAGGTTAAAAGTTTTCCACTACAACTACACTAGATACTATAATTAGAGGAAATTATTATTATCATTTACTTGACTCTCCCATTGGTTAGAAGTATATATTTTAACTGAGGGAATAGATAATGGTGTTCTAGGATTTAGTTTCCCCATTAACTTCTAATAAGATATTATCTTTTGAATGATGAAAATATGGGGAGAACCTTTATATTAAACACTTTGGGGAGGACCTTAGTCTTTGTTACATTAATCACTATAGGGAGTGATTACATGGTCATTGGGTTGTTTAAATACATGGTAATACCTATATAGATTTTGGTTTATTAATTTCCAATATAAGGTTTACCACCACATTGGATTTTATTCTGGCATCCCCAACCTGGATCATAGACATGTGGCTGGTCTGGTTAGACATATGGACCTAAGAACACCTCCCCATATTCCTAAGGATTCTGACTAGTGGTGAGGGTGCATGATGTAATGGTTGGGAGACTATTCCCTCTTTATTAGAGTGAAACACAATAGATAAATAATGGAATCAAATAATATATTCAAACAATAAATTTCTAACATAAAATAGAAAATAATATCATATATAGATGATTTCACAAGGATAAAAAATATGGGTAGGAAAGACATGGAATCAAGAATAAAAATATTACAAGTATAAAAAATAAAACAATATACCAAAAGAAACTAACTCAATGATAACCCCAAGAAATGTCTTAATCCTTTATTCCCAATCTCCAAACCTAAAAAAGGAAATAAAATTTCTATAGTTGGGCAATTCCCTTTAACCTTACCTACATCCATGAAATATACTCATGTACCAAGAAGAAGCCTAAAAAGGGTGTGACTACAAGTCAGTAGGGCACTTCTAATTATCTAATTAAAATATATATGTTAAATATAACATGTTATCTTTGGAATTTATAATAAAAAAATAAATAATAAATAAATATAAACCATGTCGATCTTGGGTTTTTAATGGGATGCTCGACCAACCCTACTAGCTTCAACCTATGATTGATGTCTATGATAATATGACCTTTTAGTTGTTAAATTAACACGAGGGACGTGGATATGAAATCCTAAAATAATAACCATAAGTAATCCACTAAAGTCATATGGAATTCTTGACTTTTTGAAGTTGATCCAACTTATGGTAATGACTTTTGATGTTTGGATGTTTGGTTGTGAGTGGAATCCAAGTAATGAACCCTTATTATTCCAAACCTAAGAGTTTACAACCAATCCAAGTAAAAATATCCTTTTATATCTGGTAGGTCTCGATTGGAATACAAGGGGATAACTCAATTGATTCCTTGTCTGAATATATTGATTTAAACCTGAGATATTATCTCTTACATTCTAAGTATTCGTTAGATTTAGATGAATCTATGGCTTCAAGATGAGGAATTTTTCAAAGTAAAAAAATGATTTAATCTAAGTTGGGGGTACGAATTTCCATTCACATCAATGAATTATGTGTCAACCTAGGATTTCAGTCAAGGAATTTAAAAACAATAATCCACGGATTTCATGAGGCATGCAACACCTTTAACACTATGATCAAAATCTATAATATTAACTAAAGAATAATTGGTAATTGATCATAAGGACAAGTGAAGTATCCATTCCATTTCAAAATTCAATTAATACATTCTCATTGTAATTGGAAATTCAAACACAACTTATGGGGTGGTTTGGTTACATAAAAAAGGGGTTTTCCTAAACACAAAACCAAGCACACCCTAGGGGTGTTTGGTTAAATTTAAAGTAAATTTAACATAAGAGTTTTCCAAAACACAACCTAGGGGGTACTTTTGTTTGAGGTGTTCAACCTTTAATGGTGATAAAATTCCTTATATAATGTTTAGGAAAAGGATTATATGATAATACTAAGGAATATTAATTTTTTGGGGAAACATATGGAATATTCAACATGCGGAATAATGAAACAAATTATAAACATCAATAAATTTACAAATAAGCTATATAACGCCTCCATAGGCCCCACATAAGACTCCTCATCAGTTATCAACCATAAATTTGGGTTGGATTAAGGGAAATCTTTAAAGAATATAAAATCCATGAAAATTGGGTAAATATATTAAATATGTAGAAGAGGTTTTGAAGAAAAGAAAAGGTGAGAAAATAAGATAACATAGTTTTATCCTTACCATGTGTGTTCCAATTCTTCATAAAGAAAAAAATCATAGGAGGAAAGAAGGAGGTCCACTAAAACCCCTAAGGAGAATAAATGGATCCCGATATGTGATGTTATGTGAAAATGAGGAAGGAGGCGATGAAATATAAGTTTAATGGTAAAAGGGGGTAAATGTAAATTTATATTATTTTTAATAGGGTGCATGGTTTACCCATATTTGTTTGTGAAATTGTTCATCAACTATGTAACCATACTATCTAGAAGACCAACACATCACAGGGTTCAGGTGCACAATTAGCCAAATCCTAGAAAAACTATATAGAGTGAACATGTATTAAATTACTAATATGAGATGGTTTTCAAGATCCATTTCATGGTTTATCAAACCGTTATTCTCCCATTTGTGGTCCATATATTTGGTGTTCATGTTTATAAAAAACCATGAGATAACTTTGCATCACATACAACTTCTCTAAAAACAATAACTCCAAGACCTAAACACTCTCGAAACCTCTCCTACTACTTAGAGAACATACATTATGATAATATAAAATGGTTTTTATATAATGAAAAATGTTTTTTACCTTGATTAATGATTAAGATCTTTTAACCTCATCTAATTATATTAAATCCCCCCCCATGTTTCACTTCTGGGGGTGGTTGAGCTATAAATGAGAACAACTCCGGCCACTGAGAATGTACATCTAACTCCTATTAACATGTATCATCCTTCATATATTCGTGATTCCATAATACATGAACTAATGGAACCATCCTTCCTCAATGATTATTAATTCTATCATCTATAATATGAATGGGATACTCCTCAAAAGAAGTATCAGCCTATAACTCAACTCCCTCATGATCAAGGAATTCACATGGGTTTGTGTAATAATGGAACAGACAAGAAACGTGAAATACATCATGTAAAAACCTATAAAACTAATTAATATATATATTATATACTACTAGACTGACCCTCTCCAAGGCCTATAAAGGTCCAACTTATCTAGGTTCCATCTTACCTTGCTTCCAAATTCATTGATGGCCCAACATGGTAAAAACACACAAGATGGCATGATCCCCCACCCCCAAACTCTATAGGTATAAAAAGGCTATTGGAATATTAATTCTTAATGTATTTATCATTTTTCATATATTTCCTGATCAATTGTACCTACTATGATGTCTCCTAGTTGATACATGGTCCTAGTAGGTCTACCTCCCAAATCTCTAACCATAACAAAGCTAAAAAACACTACAAACAATATAGTTTCTCATAAGGATCCATTTGAATAGTTTCTTGAAAACAATTTTTACTATAAAACTCATTAATAGGTAATTTATCTTCCCAAGAACCATTAAAATCAATCACACTTTCGTGGATTATGTCCTCTAATACTTTTATAGTGTGATTAGATTGACTTTTAGTCTAAGGGTGGTATACAGTGCTCATAAGTATCTATGAACAAAGAGACCTCTTCAAACACTTCTAAAACTGAGAAATAGACTGAGCATCAAAGTACGAAACAATGTTATGTTAAATACCATGAATCAATATCATCTCTCAAACATATTTAATTTCAGTATTTTCTACTAAGAAGTTATCATGAATAAGAAAGTGTTGGGCAGCCATCACAAACCATTCCACAATCACCCCTATGGTGTTACTACATTAAAGTGAAATTGGTAACCTCATCATTAAATCCAGGGTTTCATCATCCCATTTCCATTATAGGATGGATAGTGGATATAAAACACCATAATTCCACCAGTTTAGATCTCTCACTACTGGTAGGTAGAACACCAAGTTGGAAATCCTGCTATATCCTTTTTCATCCCAAGACACCAATAATAGAATAGTATGTTAGGAAACATATTTGTAATTCTAGGATGTATTTACTATTTAGAATTATGGAATTATCACATCAGTTTCTCTCATAGTTCTACAGTAACCCATGCACACCCATAGATATATAGGATCTCAACCTCATCAATAACCCATTCTAGTAGTGGTTCTTCACCTGAATCACATTCCCTTGGGACCAAGCCTTTGGTATCTGAAATCTACCTCCTCATTATTCGACCCAAAAGTGATGAAGCCATAGATAAATCCATGTTGATATATTTTAACTAACACTCCTAAACATTTAGATTCATTTTTGAAAAAATATCCATAAACCGTTATTCTCTATTAGCTTCTTAAACCACTTGAGTCTAATTCTTTTGGCTTAAATAATCAATACATTAATTTACGTTACCTAGAGTATAATCTTGCAGAATTTAGAAATAATAAAGGTATTCAACCCATATTTTTTATAGAGATATATTTTTTGATGAGATAACATGTATTTGAGGCTCTTATGGTGTGTTTATACCATGAACCACTCCCCCAATATGTAATGCCTCTAGAAATACAATGCATGAACATTAACTTCTAACTCATGGTTTTGAATCAAGTTATTAAAATCATGAGGCATCAACTGATGAGTCCTATATACAATAATGTTTTCACCTTACATTAAGAATCTTCCCATGCTTACACCTTATATACATAATAAACTGTGTAGCCTCTATCAAGATTAGGAAAAACTATGATCGACACTAAGGACAACCTTATTTTAAAATCTTAAAAGTCTTTATCACATGATTTAGACCATATAATGTTACACCCATAATGTTCATGCTTGTATGTGTTGTTATAAAGAGAAAATGTTTTAGATGAAATTGTAATAACAAAAAACTAGTCTCAAGAAGCATTGAATATCAAAATTATTCATGGTTTTCTCCTAATAAGTAATATCTCTCGCCTTCAATGGATCCATAGATACCCTTATTATGATATTATGTGACCCAATAATTGAACTTTATCTATCCTAAAGTGGAATTTTTTGAGCTTTAAATATAGGATATTCCCTATTATTTTACTCAATATGATGTCATTGTGGTTGACATGATTTTGACTAGGCTGAAAGTACACTAAGATGTTATCAACAAAAACAGCCAAAATGGCATCCATGTATCGGTGGAAGAAAGATTCATCAAGGCTATAAATATAGGAGGATCATTTTTTAGACCAAATATAATCAACAGATATTATTATAGGCCATAAATTTTTCTTAATGTTGTATGTGGTATATTATTGGGCCCAACTCTCTCCTAATGATAGTATAGTTTCATGTAAATATTAGAGGAGAATATGGATCCATATATCTAGTGTAATATATTTTTAATATGTGGAAGTGGGTACTGGTTCTTCACTTTAATATGATTCAACTATCAGTAATACAGACATAGCTTCAGGGTACCATCCACCTTCTGGGAGAAAATCATCAATGAACCCCAAGGAGAAATATTGGGTCATAAAAATCATTTATCTTTTAGGTCCACTTCTGGAGTTCCTGAATATCAATAAGAGATATCCTTTAAGGATGGATAAATACTGGTTTTTCTCTTGGAATAAGATCTATAGTAAAATCTACCTCTCTCAGTTGCTATCCATGAAGTTTTTTTTTGAAAAATAAATATCTTAATTGGTCCACCACTAGAGTAAATAAAATATGTCATACTTCCTAATCATTAATACAAAGGCTAGAAATATAGGCAGTCACTTTACCAAAACCATGATTCAAATGTCTATATCAACATTACTGAGCATCCCATTCCCCCTTGTGAACATTTATGACACACTTAGGTGTTATAACATAAACCATTATGTGATAATAATAAATATGGTCTCTAAAATATATTATAAATTCTATCTTGGGAATTATACTAAAGCTTATCATCTCACGAACAAAGTGGTTCTATTTGGAACAATAACTTCTTATATTGAGAAGACACTCCTTTCATCAGCAAACAATATTTGAAAAAATTCCTAACCAATTTTTATGATACATCACCCCATATAATGGTTCAATATCGAGATCAACATTTCCCATTAAAACAACATATATAGTGGAGTGTGAGGCCCCTGTATAAAAAAAGTCAAATACTAAATTCTTGGATACAAAGATAATACCTCCTACTATTGATTTATGGGTTCTCTAATCTTCAGGTGTAGGTTTCACTGCATATAAATGGAAAGATCCATGGACCTGAGCTACAAACTAACTTCCAGGAACAAGTCCATTCTATTAGTGCTTCACAACATATATTTGGCTCCCTCATCCTTGATCACCTCCATGTCCAAAATGACTAGTAGTACTCTAGCTTCTTACCTAGAATGAAGCTATAGATCACACTCCAAAACTAAAAAGTGGTGTTAATACTCTCTAACTAGGAAAAGAAGGAAGGCTCAAGAAAATACTATAATGATAGACCATTCTACCATAGGTTAAACACTTTACTAGTTCCCTATTGTAGTAGGGATTCATTTTAACTATCCTTCCATACTGATGGAATACCACATTACTAAAGGTGTGTGAACTCTAATGTCAACTTCCCTCATGATAAGTCTCAAGGAAATGATTTTCTCCACTAGATGAACCACTTCTCTTCATAGGGTTTTAACCATAATATTGGATACATTCTACTTCTATCATATTACATTCAGAGATTAGTTCATGGTTTACCATCTCATAGATGGTATTCAATCGGTAGTTTCTCACCCAATATCAGATGGAATATCAAATCCCATCCTGAAAAATTCCTCATCCTCAATATATCATCGCAAAAAATAGTGGGTGAAAAGAATTGGAACTCCCTGAAACAACCTGATCAGTCCATGGTGGATGTATTACCCAACTTTGTATTCATGAATTCCTAATCTCGATTATCTCTCAATGCATTCCAGAATAAGTATTCATAGAAACTAATCATAAAGACCTTCAAGACCATGCCCCGATTCTAATCTTATTATGTAAGAATGTATTTCCATCACCTTGAAAATCCATGATACATATATGTTTTGAACTTCACCCTCCCTTCCTAAGTCATCTCCAGATGGTCAAATATCATAATCATGACACTAACCAGGACTCTGTAGCCTCGGGACAACCTTCCATTGAAAATGTAGATGGGTGTTGTCACTATAATTCCCTAGTGAACATTGAAATGGATGGAATAGGTCATAGATATCCCTCTATAGACTTTACTATATGTATAAAACCATCTATAAGCTAAGAATCAATATCTATTCTAGGAATAGTGGATGGTACTATAGAAGGCACCACAGGTGGTTTATGTCCCTCTATCTCAAGAGCATGGTGGTTTGCGCCCTCCTAGTTCTCAACCCAAGGACCTCATGAAGGAATATATCTACAATGCTAATCACACTCATTAAAATATGATACAAGGAAAAAGATATTACCTATTACAAGAAAATATAGGTATAATTCCTCATTATACAATATACACTAACCAAACTACTCACTTTTAAAGTCATGTTATAATGTAATATTTAAATTCTTACTCATAAAGGTTTATTTACATGTGATGTCAATTCTATATTATATAGGAAATAACTCTTCAAATTGTATTTGCTATACCCATTTAATGGAAACTAATTTTTTTAATGTTATAAATTTAAATTTTGCAAGTCTATATATAATGGTTCAGTTGTAGGGATTACCATTACCATTTTATAAAGATATAAACATTATAAATTTTAATTTTAATTCCATTTAACTATAACCATCAAAAAAAATTAACTCATGAAACAAAGGATTCATATCATTGACCATGTTAAAATTGGTTAAATAAGGTGTCATCACCATACTATGGAAGAAAAATCCATTTAGTTTGATGCATACACTTTTGGTAACCAATTTTTTTTACTAGATGGAACATTATATATTAAAATAATATAAATGAATTCCCATACAATAATTAACAATTATAAAAATCAATAAGATATTCAAGGCACGATATATGCATGACGTATATTTTCTCACATGAATAGGATGATGCATTGATAATACTCACATTTCACAGTAGGAAAAGGGTAGAAATCCATAAAATATAATATTATAAAGCATGTGTTTCACCTAATGTGAGAATAAAACAAATAAAATAGGTTAAATCCAAATAAAAAGTCCCTTCCCTGAAAACATATCATATCCCCCACATGTGGGTTAGTAGATCCTATGCATGAGATCATTACCATGTACTGAAAATTTCTAGTCACATATCTACGAACCTTAATATACTTTAAAAAGGAATAAATACATATGATACCACTTTTTTATATCCCCAACCTTTTTCATAGATGTTTGACTGGTCCAATTGGCCACATGTCCTCAAGCACATCAAACTTGTATGCTTGAGGATTCCAACTAGTAGCAGGGACAAATGCTTTTATGGTGGGGGGGAATATGCCCTATTAATAAGAGTGAAACGTAGTATATAAATAAAGGAAACTAATAATACTTTTAGATAATAAATAATACCTATAAGGGTGTAAACAATATCATTTAAAATGGTGTCATTAAAATACAAAATATGGGCAAGAAATAAATAGTACTAGGCATACATATAGTACCAATATAAACAAAATGAAAATAAAGACTAAAATAAATTATATACACGTGAATCCTAAGAAATAGTTTAGTTATCTTATTTATATCTTCCATACAATAAAATAAAACAAGAATCCATTGTTGGAATCTTCCATTTATCTTTCCTAACATCAAAAAAATCTTCTCAGGTACCATGTGGTGGACTGAACAACGTGTGAGTAAAATTGAGTAGGCTAGAACCAATGATGTCTAATATAAATATACTATTTAAATATAATATGTAATAATGTTCATGTATAATATATAAAAGTGGTAAAAATAAATAGTAACTATGCTGGTCTTGGGTTCCTCCTGGAATGACCATCTGACCCTACCTAATTTGGTCTATGATGGATGCCTTTGAGAATATGACCATTTTATTTTGTTAGGTACCCAAGGAACATATTCAAGAAATCATAGAATAAGAACCACATGTAATACATGGAAGTACCATGACATTTAAGACTTTTTGAATTTCATCTAACTCATGTTGATCAACCATGATGTTTGGAAATTTAGTTTTGAGTGCAATAAAAGGGGAAACCCCTTAACATTCCACTCCAATGAGATTCTAATTGAAGAAAATAAAATTCTAATTGTGTATCAGGTAAGTCTAAATTTTAATCTTAAGGGATGATACAAGACATTCCTCTTCCTAAGACATCACGTTGAACCTAGGAGATCATCCCAATAGTACTAATTTTTGATGGAGAGATAGATAAATCTATGATGTTTAGCCAAGTAATTCATCAAAGTATGATATTTATTAAATACAAGGTTGGTGTACCACTTGGAATTAGTATCAATTAATCATTTTACATCCTATGATTTCACTCAATTCATTCAAAAAAAATATTCTAACGCTTTCTTAATGCATGGAACAACATTAACAATGTGATCAAAATCTATAATAGTAGACAAAGCCTAATTGGTAATAAATCATAAGGACAAGTGAAGTTTCCATGTTATTTCACAATTCAATTAATTTGGTGAATTCAATAAATACATTCCCATTTTATGTGACAATCCAAAAAAAAATTCTAAGGGTTTGTTTGGTAACATAAAGAAAGGTTTTTCTAAAGGCTAAACCAAACACACCCTAGGGGTTTTTTAGTAAAATTTAATGGCTAACAAAAACGTTACACCAAAACACTCTAAAAGTTTGTTCAATTTGAGGTAAACAACTTTAATTGGTGTTAAAGGGACTTATTCAACATTTTGATTGAGGATTATGTGAAAAATTAAATTAATGTGAATTTTTATTGGAAATGAATATAAATTTTGGCATGTGTCAGAATAAAATAATTTTTAAATGTTGATAATTTTAGAGAAAAGATATATACCACATAACTATTACACAAAAAAAACTCCCCATCTGATATCACCCTCAAATATGGGTTAGAATGATAGAAATCATAAAAATATAAAAATCCAGAATATTGGGTAGATACATTAAACATGGAAAACAAGTTTGGGGGAAAAGGTGAAAGAGATAAAGGAAGAAGATGGATTGTAAAACTTTCGGAGGATGTTCCAATGCTTCATACAAAACATGAATTAGAGGAGGAATGAATAAGATCCATCAAAAAGCTCCAAAGAGAATAAAATGATCTCCCATTGTGATTTTCTGCATAAATGTGGAAGTATGGAATGAAATTTATATTTATGGGTAAAATTTTGGTAAAAGGTAAATTTTGGAATTTTAACATGGTGTATAATTTGGTTGCATAATTGAAAAAACTGTATGACAATGTGCATCCCAATTGTCTTGGAGAACCACACCTCATGCGGTTTAGGTGCACTATTATCCAAACTATGAAAAAAACTATGTGATGTTAACCTTCAATATATTACAGATCCCACATGTTTTTCAAGACCCTTTCACGTGGTTTAACAAACCATGATCTTGCATTTTTTGCCTCATGATTGAGGTTAATGGTCAGAAAAATTTGTGTGCCCCTTACAACATCTCTAAAAACTAGAACATTGTGATATAAACCCTCTAGAACACTCCTAAAGCCTCTATTATCCATATAACACTTCTTTTATTGTAAAAGAAAAGGGTATAAATAGTATTAAAAAGGTTTCATACCTTGATAAATAAGCATGATCTTACAATATTCTGGTAAAATCCATTTTAAACATTTTTTTATACTTGAGTGGTCCTCCATTTCACCATGTTTTTTAATCATAGGGAGGAAATTTAAAACAAAAAAAACTAGAAAGCACCTCTAAATTTATTTTTAAATTTTTATTTAGATATTATAGGATCTAATTATTTAAATAACATTATATCTTGAGGAGAACTCCTATAGATGACACTATAAGTGTGACCTCTATTGTTATTGGAAAATGTTTCACTATGGGGAGGATCCCCATGGTTGGTAATTATACAGACATAAGGAAGATAAATATTTAGAAGGCCCTATAAAGTACCTTCATTATAAGAGGTATGTATTTTTAAATGGATAGGAACATCATTATGATATATTCTATTAGGATATTTTGAATGAGTGATAGACACTAACAGATGGGTGGGGTGATTCTATATCGAAAAACTTTTTCCTCTTTAAGAACAATTTCCCTCAATACACTTAGGGAATTGTTTGTATATATAACATGGTTCAAAATGTAAATGAGTAGACCAACATATTTTTTATAGGATCATCTATAATTTGGTTGACTACATCCCTAGTGTATGGTGGTTTTTATCCCACTTACATGCAACTAGTCTTTTTTAAAAAAAATCATTAAAGGGAAAAATAATGGACTTGAACACTCAAAATATATTCACTAACTATTTCATGATAAACAAAACTTATTATTACTAAAAAATAATGATATATATCCATGAATAATGATAATTTAAGAAATAATGAGTTCCCATAAGAATTACTGAATATTATCTTCTTCATTTTTTCATAAATACTCCACTCTACTATCTCCAACACACAATCATATACTCTAAAAAACTCTATATAATCAACCGTTTTTCTATAGCCAGAAATTTAAATTAATTTTCTAAGAATTTCCCACTTATTAAATACCACATATTCCCTCTAAAATTACTAAATAACCACTAAGTAACATTACCAAGACTCTAATTTTAAAATATCATTAAAACTAGTAAATATATTAGAAACTACTTCAACATGGTGTGATACACTCAGTTATGGTGTGAAACTATTAAAATTCAATCTTCATTAAATAACTGTTTCCTATATTATGATTGGATTCACTTGGTTTTAGTGTGACATCTTCCAATCACTAAATCCCTTGAAACACACCCACATGTGTTGCAGTCTGGCCAATTTCGTCATGAAATTATGCTTCATCCGTTATAAGATAGAGTAACACCAAAATTATCAATCCTTATTTCTGCAGTGTGATATATCCATGAAATATATGGTTCAGTAACAATTTAATCATACACACTATACATTGTGGTGGGTTATTTTGTTTTAAGGAATAGTAATTATTCAATATAAAAAATAATACTACATTTTTCTTAAGGGATCTACATTATAGAATAAAATGTACATTGATGGTGTAATATATATTTTTTCCATGACTATTTAAATTAAATGTTTTGTTATAGATTATCCTAAATTCCATAATTACTTTATTGGAATTCTTATAGCATCTTAGGATCTCCTTTAACAAAAACACTTTGATCCTTCACTAATCCTTCCCTAAATAATTCATTTCTTTCTCATGTTTCTCTAAACACTATGATAACCCAAAAAGAGTCCAACCTCATCTGAATTAGTGGAACCTCATATTATTTATTTACAATAAAATAAAATATTATCATCCATGGGAATAATAATATGCCCATTTTGGATTATTATTTTTTTAATTAAACTAAAAAATTTAGTTTAATGATTTTAAAAATGCTCGTCCACTAAATAAGTATATCCTTATAGACTAAAATATAAATTCTTTCTCTACTTTATTGATAATAAAAATATTAGTTTTAATAAAACATGGGTTATATCACTAAAATAATATAAATGAATCATAAATAAATTACCTCTAAGTATAAGTGAGTTAGCAAGGTGTAGAAAACAAGTGATATTAACATATATATCATGTCAGTCTATAAATATATTTTGTAAGTGATAACATCTGATAAATAAATCTTTTTTAAAATTTGAATATTCCTTCCCATGATGTTTTTTACGCTCATCTCATTAAATATATTAAAAAAATTGGCAAACAATATTATTTATCCCCTTTTAACTTATATCTCTACTTTATATTAATGGAAAGGTGATTAAAAGGGTGGAGTCCCAAAAAAATGCATCCATGATGTCAGGGAATGGGTTTCACTCCCATATGTTATCTCAAATTCTCATAAAGCTTAGCTTGAGGGATGCTTTTTTGATAATATCGGTAAATTACATAATGTATGGAACAATATCCATCATCAAACTCCCTTGAGATACCATCTCTTTTAAGAGATTATATTTTTTGATTATAAGAATTAATCTCAAATTTTATAGAGGATTCTTGGAAAACATTATAACACTTTTATTTTCACATACAATAACTAGTTAATAATAAACACAAACATGTATATCTTCAAGTTGTACCTTCATCTATATCACTTGTGTAGCTACTTTTGATACAAGGAAATACTCATACTAAATAGTACTCAATGTAATATTGAATATATTATTTATATTCCATTCCAAAAATCTTCAACCATTAATGAATGATCTTAATAATGTGTTCTTAAAATCAATAAGTTGACTAGATTAGTTATAATTTATAAAGACTTTCTATTACATATCTCTTTTATTCTAAGATAAGTTTCTAAAATTAGGAATATTCTTCATATGTTTCAGAATTTTAATTTCCATAATCATATGTGATTTCATTGGGTAACATTAAAACCTAGTTGAATGCATGATAACAATGAATACATCTCACCTTGAGGTAGTCAAATACAAGAGACTAAAACTAAACTTCCTAAAATCATTCTCATTCATAGCTTATCCTTCATTATCTTGAATAAAAGTTTCACCAAGTGATGCACTTATAGAAACTATTCTTGATTACTCCATGTAAAATCATTTCTAAATTTATACCGAATAATTTAAGTGAGAGAAAGAAATAATAAAAAGAACTTTGTTAAATTTTAAACACAAGACTAAATTTATCTCACCATATATGGACATCCCAAATATTTCCTTCATTCTTTCTAAAATCATGAACAAGAGGTTTCTTCATCCTTATAAAATATTATATCATCAACATATACATTCACAATTAGCAATGTAGTGTCTCTCTTAAACATGTACAAATTTCCATCTACATGACTGTTATAAATTTCAATCACTAAAAATACATATCAATCTTGAAATATGGTAATATTAGTAATTATTTAGACCCATATTTCACTCATTATTTTCATTTTCATCAAAAATAAAATACATAGGTCGCATAATATACACCAGTTCATTCAACTCAAAATTCAATAATGATGATTTTACATCTATTTGGTGGATCGTATAGTTTAATTATTATGAAATTGAAATTAATATATTAATGATTATAATTTTAGGTATAGGGGAAATTTTTTATCATTATTTATTCCCCTAAATTTGGAAATAGACCTTGAAACCCCATTTGGCCTTATTGCTGGAAACCTTGTCTAGGTAATTCAATTTTTATTCTAACAACCCATTTATTCCCAGCGATGTTCTTCTATTTTTTGTTAGGATACAAGCCCAAAATTATAATTCATTTTAATTTGATTTAGTTTTTCATTTATATATTTAATAAATTAATTATGATCAACAGCATCATCAATAGTTTTGGGTTTTATTGACAATCACTTTTTAATAAAGGACGGAAAACAATATTATGTGGAGCACTTGGGATATATTAATGATTCATTTAAATTTAAAGGAAGAAAATAAATTTGTTTAAGGGGACCAACACAACATACCTATTCATAAGAAGGCTAGCATAGCCCCTACTAGTACAACCTAAATGCACAACCCCAATGATGAGAACCTACTCAAAGGACCAACATCGGGGGGGCCTATATGGATGTATATGTTTCGCACACTTATAAGGGGGGACTATTCTAAGGATCTACACCCATGAACAATGTGGACAAACTCCATTCGGCCTGGTCCCCTCCTTTCCTATAAATATGACCCTTGGGATCCCCAGTTAAACAACTAAAAAATTTAGAAGAACTCTCAATGACCTTGTTGTGTAGCTCCTCAACCAAGGTCCCTTTAATTTTCTTATTTTGCTCTCAAAAACAAGATATATGAGATAATTAAAAGGGAAAAATAGGATTAGAGTCACTTCATGGTCTAAAATACAATATACTTGTTGGAGGACCCTTCTTCCATATTAAGAAGTCACCTATAAAAGGTTCTTTCTTTAAATAAATACTTGTGGGATATTCTTCCAAGGACATCAAGGCACACCTAGGGTGATTACGTTAAGACCTAACCCACTGTTTTTGTCCTTATATTCAATTTCCTAAGGCATATTAACCTTTCATATGCTTATCCTCCCTGTATTATGAATTCTTTAGTTCCTCCTAAGACCTGCATGACATACCTACATGGAATACCTATGCGGACGACCTATGCAAGATAACCTTGAAGGACTCTTCTAAGCCACCTATGGAAGGGCCTCTCCTTACTTGGCTCCCTTTTCTGAAATGGACCAATTTAAAACCTCCACCAAGACCACCTGAATTACCAAACCGTTAAGAAAGGCATATTAGCATGTCTACCATTTGGGTTTATATTTCTATAGTCATAGTGTTTGATCAAAATATGAATGTAGATGGTCAATTACAAAAGGGTGGTGAATTTTATGTTCAAAACATTAATTTTTAACCTTAATGAAAACTATGTTTAGAAAATGTTAAGAAAGGTAAATTCAAAGATCATCAAAAAAATTCTATAAGACAAACATACTAGGTTCTGGAAATATGGTTGCAAAAATGAAACTTAATGAATATTTACAAGGAAAGTATTCTACCTTAAAGCACATAGAATCTAACTTATCAATTTATATAAAATAATAAGAATGTATAATTCATTTTCAGTAATTTTGTAATCTTCAGTAATAATGAAAAAAATTTCTACTCTAGTATTAATAAAAAATGTCTTCATTCGATCTCTCCAGTACTCATAATCATTACCATAAAAAATAGTTGTTCTTGTAGGATTTAAACTGTCAATATAACCAATATTAATTCCATCTATTCTATAAGAAATATCTTTCTACAAAACTTATTAATAAAAAATATTTGTAAACAAATAAAACTCTAAGAAAAAAATAAGCATGAAAAGTTATGCATGAAAATTAATAACAAGGAAAACTTGAGAAAGAAATCTTATATGTGAGTATATGTATTTTAGAGACCTGATCTGATACAAATTTTAGGATAAAAAATAAGTTAGAGAAAGAAAATTATAAAAGTTATATTTTAACTAAAGAAGTTTTAGATCTCTCTAAAGATCTTGATCAGCATTTGTTTTTTGAAAGTGTTTCTAAAAACCTTTAGGTTGTTAATTCTAAGAAGGATAAACTTTCCAAGGATCATGAAAATGTAATTTCTAATAAAAATATTTTAGAGGATAACTCTATTTCAAAAACTAAGGTTTTTGGGATAAAAATTTTGTTATTAAACTAATGTTATAAATATTTTCCTCAAGGAAATGTTTTCCAAACTTTACCTCTGGTAAGGAAAACATTGACAAGATGTATTCCCAAATTCATCCTTTGAGGAATCATTCTAGAATTGGTTATATCTATTCTAAACCTGCTTTTAGAAATAATTATTTTGTTCCTTAAAGTGATCCATTTTGAACTAAATTCCAATGTGGTGTACATTGGGAGAAAAATATTCTTTAAACAAAACCCAACAATTAGGTTTTCATAAAGCTTACTTTTCTAATAAAATGTGGATTCTTAAGATATTACATTCTGAAATTTCTGGATCCAAGAAATATTTGATTCTGAAAGTATAACTCTTTTATTTTCAGGGAAATATAGGTAGTTCCAAAAGTAATACATGGTATATGGATTGTGGATGTTCTCAGCTTATCACTGGTAAGAAAATATTCTTTGAAAATATTATCAAGATGAATGGAGGAAAAGTAACTTTGAGAGATAATTCTCAATGAGAAATTGTTCATATAGGTAACATTTTTCTTCTTGGAAAAACTTTGTTTTCAACTGTTTTATTTTTAAGTGTCTTAAGAAAAACCTCATTATTATAATTCAATTATGTGATAATTCCTACCTTGTGAATATTAGGAATGATAAATTTTTAGTACACAATTACAAGGAAGAGTTTATTATTTATGCCCATAGGAAAGAGAATGTATACAAACTTAACATAGAAGAACTTAGAAGCCAATATATACCTTGTCTTAGTGAAATGAAAGATCAATATTGGTTATGGAATAGATGGTTAGGACACTGTAACTTTGGGAGTCTTTACAAACTCTTAAAGAAAAGACTCATTAAGGATCTATCGGAGCATAGATTTGATTCTTCAAAAGTTTGTAATCCTTGTAAATTTGTTAAGGAACATAAATAAAGTGTTAAATCAATCGGTGAAGCCACAAATTATTATGAATTATAATTATTGCATATGGACCTTTTAGGTCCAACACATACCAGAAGTATTGGAGGAAAATATTATGGATTTTTCCTAGTTTATGATTAAACAAGATTCACGTGGTTCTATTTTCTAGCAATGAAATCTAAATATTTATCTTATTTCAAAACATTTATATCCCATGTTAAAAATTACAAAAACCTTCATTTGATTACAATTCGTAGTGTTCATCAAGGATAATTTCAAAATTCATATTTTGAAATGTTTTTTAGTAAGAAAGGCATTACTCATAACTTCTCTGCACTAGGACCTCCTAAACAGAATGGTGTTGTTGAAAGAATAAATCAAATTCTTTAAGAGATAACTGGAACCATGTTGATTGAATATTATATTGCTAAACTCTTTTGGGATGAAGCTGTTAGTACTATTTTTTATACTATAAATCGAGTTTTAATCAAACCATTTCTTAATAAAACACCTTATGAATTTTAGAATGGTAGAAAACGAATGAATTATTACTTAAAAGTATTTGGTTGAAATGTATTTATACTGAATACTAAATATAACTTACATAAATTTTCACCCAAATCTAATGAAGGAAATTTCATAGGCTACTCCACAACTTATAAGGCTTATAGAGTTATTAATAAACACACTTGTACTATTGGAGAAATAGTGCATGTTAAATTTGATGAAACTAATACTTTTTTTAAACAACCCCATCATACATATTCGGATTTGTTTTCAAAAAATTATTTTTAACTATGGATAGAAGATCATTCTGATAAGGAAAATGTTCAATAAAATATTTTTGAAGAATTTACCAGAAAATATTTCCTACAATATGTTGTTGAAGAGATTTTACAAAACACAAATCAGTTGTTTCTTAAGAATTATCCCAGTGACAGTATCATTAGTGATGTAAATCGACCTATAAGAACAATAGGTTACATAAGAAATGAAGTAGAACATATATCATTCCTTTCCAAATTAGACCCAAAATCATTGTTAAATCATTAGGTGGCGATCATTGGATTAAATCCATGAAAGATGAGCTAAATGAATTCGAATGGAATAAAGTCTAGACCATGGTTGAAAGACCTAAGAAAACTCTTATAATTGGAGTAAAATGGGTTTTCAGAAATAAATGTGATAAAAATGAAATCATAGTAAGAAGTAAAGCTAGATTAGTTGCTAATTAATCTAACCAACAAGAAGGAACAGACTGTGATTTAACCTAAGTTTTAGTAGCTAGACTTGAATCTATTCACATTCTACTTTCCTTTGTAGCATTCTTTGATTTAAATATTTTTAAAATGGATGTAAAATGTTCATTACTTAATGGATACGTTCAAGAGGAAGTTTATATTGAATAACCTTATAGTTTTGAAGATACAAACTACCTGAAAAAGTTTTCAAACTTATCAAATCTTTATATGGACTTAAACAAGCCCATAGAGCCTGCTATGATAGACTTATAGGATCTTTATTACAAAAAAATTATGTTAAGGGAACTGATGATCCAACAATTTTTATATAGAAAGATAATAACAAAATTTTTATTGTCAAAATTTATTTTTATGACATTGTATTCGGTTCAAATCAGAAATCTTTAACTGATTTGTTTGGGAATCTAATGAAATATGAGCTTGAAATGAGTATGATGGGTGAGTTAACATTTTTTTTTGGTTTTCAAATTTCTCAAAAACCAAAAGAAACATATATATCTCAACATAATTATATTAAATATCTTCTTAAAAAGTATTTATTTGACAACATTAAAAGTATAAGAACTCCAATTGGTACCACAAATTCTCCTGATCTAGATGGAGTTGGGAAATCGGTAGATCAGACATCATTTAGAGGTATGATAGGAAGTTTATTATACATGAAAGCTTGTCATCTAGACTTAATGTTTTCAGTATTCTTATGTTCTAGATATAAATCTAATCCAATAAAATATAATTTAAAATTAGTAAAAATAATTTTTCTCTATTTAAAGGGAACCAAGGATTTAAGACTTTTATATACTTCGAGAAATGATTCTATTTAAATTTTTTTTCAGATACTGATTTTGGTGGATATAGAATGGATAGAAAAACTACATCTCGAACATATTATTTCTTTGGAGATTCATTATTTTCTTGGTCATGCAAAAAACAACACTCAGTATCACTATCCACTGCTGAAGCCAAATATGTAGCACCTAAAAGTTTGTGTGCTCAAGTGATGTGGATGCAACACACACTCACAGACTATGGCATGAGTTACACCAAAACACAGATATTATGTGACAATACTAGTTCCATTTACCTAAGAAAAAATCCTGCATCACTCCCATGAAAAACATATAGTTATTAGACATCACTTTCTTAGGGATCACACACTGAAAAGAGATATCCTTCTTCAGTTTATCAGAATGCATGATCAACACGCCGATATATTTACAAAATATTTATCCTCCGATTGACTTGAATACATTAAAAAAATTTAGGAATGATCATTGTACGGTAATCTTTCATATTAATTTTTTTTAAAACCTATCTCCATACATTACGAAACTACTTTTCATGGGGGGAGTACATTTCCTTTGTAAATCCAATTTTTTTTCATAATCATTTTTTTTTCAAAATCAAAATTTTTTCGTTATAACAATTTTTGTAATCAAAATTTTTTTAATCAAAATTTTTGTAATCCAATTTTTCTTTAGTCGACATTTTTTTTGTCAATCACCATTTTTCATAAACAAAATTTTTTGTAATCAAAATTTTTTGTAATCAAAATTTTTCGTAATCAAATTTTCTGTAATTAAATTTTTTTTGGAATAATTTTTTTCCCTTTCAAACATTCCGAATCAATTTTCTTTTCAAAAATCTGGAATCAATATTTTTCCTTAAGAAAATTTTCCAGAATCTAAATTTCTTCAAGAAGAATTTAACTCATTACTAATAATTTTCCTAGAAATCTGAAAGATATGATTCTTTAATTAAAATTACATAATTGAATATTTTTACTTGTTAGTATTTTTATCTAGTTTAAAGAAAAATATTTGGATTCACTTTTCTTAAATCCAAATTTTTATCCTAAAAAACTCAAAAGATCATAACTTACCAAAATCCTTCTTATGATTTGATCTAAATCCTCAGATCATATCGAGCTTCTTCCAACCATTGGATTAATCTTGGAATATGAAATATCATATAAATGCCTATATAAAGTCCCCATATTATTTTTCCCGCATTGGTTTTCAAGCCTTTGTGTTTCGAACCTCTTTCTCTCTACATAATAGAATTCCACTTTTCTGATTTACTTAAGTCCAGATGTCTTTGAAAGTGTCTCCTCAAAATCAAATGTCTTCAATCAACGAAATTTTAGAATTGAATATTTACAGAGAGAGATTAGTAGATATGAATTTATTTTCCAAGTATTATTTTATCATTATGAGAAATATCAAGTTGAATGGCTGGGAGAGTGGATGTGTAACCAAACTGAATGTACATGATCTAGTTTATCTGGAGTTTCTTGTAGAATTTTATGAGTTAGCAAGTTTTTTAAACGAAGATGGTAGAGATAAATTCGCATTCAAAAGTTATGGGATAACTTATTCTCTTTCTTTAAATAGGGTAGAAATTATCAATCGAATACCGTATGACGTAGAATCCATTTTCTACCCTCAAAAAATACTAGATGAATTAGGATGTTTTGAGAAGTTGAAGGAATTATAATGTCTCAGACCCAAAGGAGTCAAAACACCAAGGATAAAACATATCTCTATAAACATTAGGCTTCTAGAATTATGAGTTCAGCGATTCCTGATTCTGAGAAAAGGGGATAAGGAAAACATGAAGAAGAGTGATATCTTCACTCTAAATTTCCCAGCGAACATGAGGAAGATAAATTTAGTGGAGTATATCTTTCAAATGTTCTCAAATATAAAAAATGGAACCCTCAAATCTCAAATAATTATGTATATGGAAATCCTATCCAAGATCATTATCTTATACCAAGAATCATTCAAACTTCCTTGTAGTTCAATGCCCGGATCTTCCAAATTCATGTTGCTCAGTGATAATACCTTGAGGAGGATGAAGGTTGTATTTAATAAAAAATCCATGGAATTATATGACTTATCAGAAATTAAAATAGAGGCCTCAACTAAGAAATAGGAAGTAGCTGAGACTTCCATGAAAGGTGGGAAGAAGAGAAATAATAAGGAACCAGAAGTCAAAGGAAAAACCCTTATAGTTTAGAAAACTCAATAAGCATCCCAAAGCCTAAGAAGAAAAATACCTATCCTAATGAAGTCATTGCAAAGTTGAGGGAATAGAAGAAGAATAGGAAGGAAGGAGGTCCAAGCTTTGGCCTAGATCCTACTGAGGCAAAATCATTAAAGATTTAGGTTACTGAGGAATATGAAAAACAAGAAAAAGAGAAGAATAAAAATAAGAAAATGTTTGAAGTTGATATTGTTCAATCTCATCTCAAGGATACTATGAAATCTTCAAAGAAGAATCAGATATCAGAATAATTTCTCAAAGAACCAGTTTCAGAAGAGACTTCAATAAAAAATATGGTAATTCAAGAACCCGAAGAAGAAGACATTTTTCAGGGAGAGGTAGTGGATGAAGATGAAGAGGAAGAAAATTATGAAACAGATGACATGATAATGCAAGTTGATGAATATCATGAGGAGGAAAGTCCTTCTGAGAAATTGTCAATCTAGAATTCTCAAGCTGATTCAACCAAAATTCACTCACAATGAAAAGAGGATGAAGTTCAAGAAGAGCTCAATAAATGTTCTGATGATAAGAGAATCAATCATGAGTTTATTCAACCAGATGATCATAAGGCAGATGTTGAGAAAGAAAAATTTTCTGAAGACAAAATCGTTCAAGTATCAGATAGTGAACATGAATCCCCAAAAACTGTGAAGACCATTTCTAAAGCTGATTAAAGAAAGAAGGTGATAGTTGATACACCTAAGAAAGTTGTGGTAGTTGATAATGTTAATGGTAGTTTTTCAAAAAGAAATGTTATTAGTGTAGAGAAATAATCCTCACCAATAAAGGAATCTAATTCAAAATATTCCTCCTTGGGTCAGGACATTGTGGTTCAATCATTGAAGAAATTAGTTGACACCATCCCTTTGATTCCATGTATTGACTAAAGGTATCAAATGCTTCAGCATTAATTCAATAAGAAATAGGATTCTATTAGCATTCTTACAGAAAAATTTATTAAGATTGAGGCAGATTTCAAAACAATATATATCGAGTATGATACTCACAAAAGGACTTGTTTGGAAATCACTAAGTGGTCCAAAAATACGATTGAAGAGCCGAGAATTCTTGATGACTTTCCAGACTCTGTGAATTAAGCTTTTGATAGAGATGATGTGAGGATGAAGGAGCTTACGAAAAAAAATTCAAAAAATTTGATTCTATATCAAGCATCCTTGAAGAAAGAATTCAAAGATCTAAATGGTAAACTAAACTCAGTTTAAATGAATTTGAATAGGTAAATAGATCTTAGAATAGAGTTCAAAGAGAAGTTTAGTAAGAAATAAGAGGTTTTGAAGTATCAGGAAGAAGTCCTAATGTCTTAGTCAGAAAAGATCAATTCTTTGGAGAAGAAAATTGAGGATCATGAACAAATTCTCAAGAACATTGAATAATATCATAAAGAGCTTAAGATATTGAAGGCCATTGTGAAGAAGTTTGTGTTGAAGGAGAAATAAGGATGAATATTTTCAAATCTAATCGTTTTTGTGTACCTTCCTTATATCAATATTTCTGATATTAATGAAAATTATTGTTTTGTTTCATTTTGGTTGTTTTATATATTCCTAATATTTCAGGTACCTTATTTTTTCCATTCTCTCTATTCCTTTATTAAAATCACAAAGGGGAATAAAGGAATGATAAAAATAATACTAAGTAAATAAGATAATTCCCTAAGTAATCAGGTTTTATCTAAGGGGGAGTTTTCTCAAAGAATATTTTCTTATTAAAGAAAAAAAATCTCTTTAAGGAAGTAAATAATACGATCCTAAGGGATTTCAAAACCTATGGGGGAGTTTTTTTATTCCCCATGATTCATAAGCAAAAGGATTTAAGTTTTTATTAAGTTTAAAATGAAAAATTATTAGTCCTTATAGTCTTTTTTGTAAGGATTCTTGTGAATTCCAAAAAGGGGGATATTGTTAAGTCAATAAGGTTTCCTTATGAATTTTCCATTCCTCTATGTTTTGAAAATCACAAACACATTATCTTATGAAAAATTGTTTTTCCCTGAGAATTATTTTAATAAGTAAAATTTCCCTTCTCTAAGTAAATTTTTATCCCTACCTTTGGTTCCATTATTTCATTTTAAATCAAACTGATTTTTTAAGTCTAAAATTCATAATCTTATGTAAAACCTCAGAATCTTATAGTTCCTTAGATATAGTGTATTATATTTTCAGACTCCGAATTATCTGAAATTCAGACTCTGAATTCTCTGAATTTCAAACTCCGAATTCTTTGAATTCAGACTCCGAATTCTATGAAATTCGAACTCTAAATTCTCTAATATTCAGACTCTGAATTCTTCGAAATTCAGGCTCTGAATTATCTAAAATTAAGTCTCCAGATTCTCTAAAATTAAGACTCTGAATTCTCTGAAATTCAAGCTCCAAATTCTCTGAAATTCATATTCTTCATTCTCTAAAATTCAAACACCCGGTTCCTCATAATTCTGACTTCAGATTCTTTAGAATTCAGACTTTGGATTCCTCATAATTTGTACTCTGAATTCCTCATATTTCTAACTCCTAATTCCTCAAAATTTATAATCAAAATTCATTAGAATTCATATTCCAGATTCATTATAATTTAGACTTCAAATTCCTCATAATTCAGATTCTGAATTCATTGAAATTAAAACTCCGAAATCGATACAATTCGGATTCTAAATTATTTCTAAATCATAATATGAATGTCTATGTCAAATATACTCTGAATTTTTATTTGGATAGACTCTGAATTCTATTTTTCCTTAGACTCTGAAAAATAGTTCTGATTAATCATCTTCATTTTTCTAACACTTGTTATTATTATGAAACGATGTTGTGCAATCAGTTTCTAACTAACGTTTGGTTGAGTGACACATGTACAGGTCCCTTCAAAATTCAAGGAAAAATATGACCATTGGAGGAGGTATCCGACCATTGGAGATGTTCCTATAAATAGGATCTTATTTGAATGATCTCATTACCAGATAATTGTTCTATTAATCTAGAGATTACATGATGATTTTGTGATTTCTAGAGAGAGACTCTCGTGCCTTGTGCATACTGGACATCTTTTTAAGCTTTCTTTGTGTGACTCTGATTTTTACTGAGTACAATCTAGGGATTCTGAGGATAGTAAGATAGAGGTGTCGACTACCTTAAAGTTCAATGAGTTTCAGGGATAGTAAGATATATTCTGATATTTCAATCGAGGGCCTACCCTAGTGTGGTTAAGATAGACTTTCTTGAAAGTATAAATCAAGGATCCTTTATCCAAGGTTGTTGGATACCCTTCTCTTTGGGTTAAAAGATTTCATACTTGTTACTTGTCTTGTATCATGTTTATTTCCATTGTATATTGATAAAGAAAAATGTACAACCTTTTTATACTTTCTTATTCTTTTATTTACTCTAATAAGTAAGATTTTATATGCTGTGAGGTATAATCTTTTTCTTGTAAACTTTCCTTAAGTTTCATTTTAGGAACAATATTTCCAGAACCTAGAAAGTTTTTTGTATAAAAATGTTTTTTAGGGTCTGTGAATCTACCTTGTATAACTTTGTTAAACATGGTTTTTGATAATGTTAAAAATGAATTTTTTTAAACTTACAATTCACCCACCCACCCCCATCTTGTAATAGAGCATCTACATTCGTATTTTGATCCTACATAGAGGTTTCCCACATTTTTCATATAAGGGAGTCAGCGTACTCATGATGTCTATAAGTTTATATATCTATGGTCACAGAGACCCTTACCCTAAGGGCAGTGTTGGGGAGTTCCCAGTCTCAGGTTCTGGGGATAAGACTATATCCTCTCATCCTTATCACTAATACCTAGAGCCTCTGGTCCTGGTGGGAAGAGTGATGATCACACTTTTTCTTACATTCCATAGGGAGTGATATCATATTTCCTCACTATGGGACCCACTTCAGAGCAACCATCTTGGTGTAATCTCTGAACCTTTCATGTAAGAGGTTGTTGTCTTTCTCCTCCCTACCTCTTTCATGGTCACCTTGGCCTCTTCATCTGTAGGCCCATCCTCTTCCATCAGAAGAGTTGACGGTGTGCGCAGTTTTTTGAATATTTCACATCCTCTTGTTTCTCACTCTGATCTTGACTCATATGGGCATATAGGTTTGTAATGATCAAAACATCGACACACTCTACCTAATGTAATGAACTATGATAACTCTGATTCCCACCATAACTGGGATAAGTAGGAAGTCTTCACCTAAGGCCCGGGCTCACTGGAAATTCTCCTCAGTAATCCAACACTAATTCCCTTCATTCAGGAATCCTCATTAAGAGTAATCCCTGATTTATGCCCCCCTTAAATTTCCATGAGTTAAAAAATATTTTTTGGATGTTGTTACAAGGGAATCCACTTTATGACCATGCCCCATCCTATGTCTCTCAAAGGGCCATACTCCCCTATGAGGATTACTAAACGACATGGTCTTTGATTCCCATCCACTGGTATACGTAAGAAGCCTTCCTGAGGTTCAAACCCAACATCCCAAATCAATATTTTTCTCTCTTGGACACATTCCTATTAGGTTCTAATTTATCTTGGAATCTCATATCCCTTCCAAGAACCTTGGGTTGTTTCGACATAAGTATCATACTACGAATTAACTAGACACCTTCCACCTATATTTCCTAACCAAAAGACATTAAATAGTATGGTTGGCTCTTTGTCACAGGACCATAAAAGGCATGTTGTGTCCCTTTAAGTGGCACTGAACCACAAGGGTTCTGATTCCTTTTATGATGATATGTAGGTATCCCATATATTGGTTCTATCCCAACATCAAAACAACTTTCTTCTCCCTAGTAGATGATAAAATTCTGTGTAAACTCTATCTACCTGGATGATAATAAACTATAGAGTAATGTTTAATCTCCCTAAATGATGATAAATTCTAGAGGGAAATTTATCTACCTGGATAAGCATAAATTCTAGAATTCCCCACATAGTGGATTAAAACCAGAATCTTTTTAATAACGACCAAAGAATCTATATGTTTTATATGAGAGGGTTCCATTGTTGGAGAACCTAAAATACGTATAGTTATCTCCCTTTATGAAGAACCTAGAATACATACTGATGATTCTGAATTCCACCAATAATAATAATTGACTGAAAATTTCAATAGAAACCTACATTATGCTTGGTAAATTAATAAGGATTCATGAACATGTATTAAATCTATAACAGATTCATGAAGTATGCAATAATTCCCCTCAAAAGGGTGTGATGAGCCTGAACTCCCATCCTCTCCACCAATGCGAGTTCTTAAGTATCATTGGTAAAAAAACATAATGAAATCATGTCTTCAGAAAGTAGGTCCCTTTGGATATAGAACTATTGGGTGTCTCCAGTTCCATAAACAAATCCATTGGAAAACATTCCAAAATAGTGATCCCTAACCAGAACACACATTCTGAGGGAAACTAAAAAATGGTGAACCCAACATGAATCCTTTATGAAGATAATAATGTCACCCATCTATTAGGACCCTGTCAATTAATAAAATAAGGACAAATAAAAAAACAATTCATGTAAGTGTTCATCCAAAAGATGCTACTTTTCTATATTTCATTGCTTATATTTTTTATATATATACGTGCTTATTTCCAATAACTACCTTCATTCAAATTGGATTCCGTAAATTTTACACCTGTGAATGCCCTGGTTGCTGCTCAAGCTAGATTCTTGTCCACTCAAAGGATTCTTTCACCAAATCTGCATCTTCAATACTGGATCTGCAATACACCTGTGTGAGAGTAACATCAACACAATACTATCCCAACTTTGAAGGCTGCCTGATAGACCGTCCAAATCAAGAATAACCCTCGGTCATCTGGTAAATCATAACCGGTGGTCTAGAAGCAGACAGTGCCAACCACTATCTTCAACCATTTCAAGAGTTTATCCTTGTAACTCAATCACTAATCCCTCCCCTATTCAAGGTATGTTGACCAAGAGTCCATCCAATTCCTCATTCTGAAGACATAGGGGTCATTCTTGAAGGATCCTACTAAAATTAACTGCCTCCAATGCTATGAGGTAGCAAACCCTCAACATGATAATGGTGTTATCTTCGGTTTTCTAGCCCAAGACCCACAAACTCGAGTACACAAGATGACCCTATGGGGACAATAGTCAGCTAAAGGGAGGAGGTTCCTACATTTTCCACCTACATAGAACTCCACTAACCCATTTTGGTGGCAAAGAACAACTGGGAACATATGCACATCTTCATTAATTCCATCGTCAAGAAAACTCATCTAGCGGAACCCAACCAATCACACCATTCAAATCTTATGGATTACTATGAGTAGGAACATACACCTTCTAACAATATTTCATCCAGCTAGCAGACTCATCTGACTGCATTCAAAGGATCTTGCTAACTAAATGCGGTTGCAATCTGCAAGCAGAAACATACACCCACCTACACCCACCAAGCCTATCAGTAGTCTCATCTATAGCACTCAAATAATTCCACAAACCAAGATTGGTAAAAAATATCCAGTAGGAACATACACCTTCCATCATCCATCAAGCCTGCCAACAGTCTTGTTTGGAAGTACCCAGAAAAGTTAGTCGGAAACCACCGATGAGAAACCTAGGGTAGACTCAACTCTCTGCCCTCAGACGTGAGTAATGTCAGTATCCATTGACAGGAATGGGAGAATAGGACTTCGTACATACACCTACTCTGGATAATGATTATAAATACATTCAGGTTCTTGCCATTGATGTCACCAACACTACTAAGAGAACTGGATTTTATGAATTCTAAAAAGGCATTTATCAGAGATAAAAAAGCATTTTTAATCAAGCTGCTATTAAAAGGGGTACCTTTTATCAGTGCTAAAAAAGAGCTACTAAAGTCTCCATTTATCAGTGCTTCAAATAGAGATGATAAAGGGTTTCTTGTCTGGGTGTGTTATTTATATAACAGCACACCTAGAAACCTGTAAAAGAAATACAACCGACCAAAATAATCAAACCAGAAAAAATAACCAACAAAAAAGATAAAAATCCTACTAAAAAAACAACCAATCATAGTATATATATACAAAAGAACCACATACATGATGAAAATGATGAAAAAACTAGAAGAGAACAGAAATGCTTTGCAAACAATGCTATATTCTTTGAATTATCATCATGAATAAAAAATCTATTCACTCATGATATATTCCAAAAAAACACTTCTATATATATTTTGAACAATGTTTTATAAAATTTCATTTAGAAATATCAAACAAATAGTTAAAAACATTAATGTTTTCTCTTTTGACGTTTGTCGTCCCCTCTAAAAAGTGCCCACAATGGTAATAGTCACTGAAAAATCATCCCAACTCTAAAACAATCATCTCAACTATATAAGAAAACAAATATTACATTATTAATACTATAAAAAAATTAATTAAACCTTAATATAAAGAATACATTTAATAATGTCATTTTTAATAAAAATGACACATTTAGAGTTATACCAGTGATAGTGTGCATCTAATTGAGGTGGGGTTGATTCCTACACATCAAAAATGACTGAGGGTTAATTTTCCTAAAGTATCAAAACAATTATAATGCATTTCCTCAGTTTTCAGTATGTCAGTTGTGTTTGTTTACAAAAATGTGATTTCAAACCGAAAACATGCCATTTAAGTCATACTGGTCACATCGTGCATTGATTTGACAGGAGACTACTTCATGAAGGTCACAAAGGACATTAAAATCGTTTTCATTAATTTTGAAGACAATCGGATCATGTTTCCCGGGTTTTCAGTGAGTGACATGTTTTGAGCTAAAATGTAAATTTTAAACTGATAGCGGGCACTTTTGGTCATATTGGTCACACCATTTATCAGATTTAGGTCGGGTTGACTGATACACGTCACAAATGACTCATGGATCATTTTCCTAAACTTTCAAAACAATCCGAATGTGTCTTCTTAGTTTCTAGTATGTTAGTTATGTTTTTTTACTTGAACTAATGTCAATTTTAAATAAAAAGACACATTTAGAGTCATACCGGTGACATAATGCATCAGATTGTGGTTCAGTTGATTCCTACACATCAAAAATGACTGATGTATCATGATCCTAAATTATCAAAACAAACAGAATGCATTTACTCAGTTTTTAGTATGTCAGATTTGTTATACTAAAAAGTCACATCAAACCAAAAACAGGAACTTTGAGTCATACTGGTCGAATCGTGCATCAGTTTGATGTGACCACTCTTCAAACACAACAAAGAGAATTTAAAAATTGATTCCATTAATTTTGAAGACAACTAGAGTGTGTTTTCATGGTTTTTAGGGAGTGACTCTTTTTGAGCTAAACATTCAATTTTAAACTGATAATGAACTGTTTTAGTCATAACGTTCATATTGTTCATCATATTGAGGTGGGGTTGATTCCAACACTTCAAAACATACTCATGGATCATTTTTCTAAAGTATCAGAACAATCTAAATGCGTTTTCTAGGTTTTTAGTATGTTAGTATTGTTTTTTACTTTAATTAATGTCAATTTTAAATAACAAGACGTATTTGGAGTCATACTGGTGAAATCATGAGTTAGATTGAGGTGAAGATGATTCCTACATGTCAAAAATGACTAATATATCATTTTCCTAAAGTAACAAAATAATTGGAATGCATTTCTGCAGTTTTCATTATGTTAGTTGTGTTTATTCACTAAAATGTCATTTCAAACCAAAAACATGCAATTTCAGTCATACTAGTTGCATCGTGCATCGTTTTGATGTGAGACTACTTCATACATGTCACAAAGGACTTACAAATCTATTTCCATAATTTGGAATACAATCAGAGTGTGTTTTCTTGGTTTTTAGTGAGCGACACTTGTTGAGATAAAATTTCAATTTTAAACTGACAGCGGATACTTTTAGTCATATCGATCACACCGTTCATCGGATTAAGGCAGGGTTGATTCCTACACATCACAACTAACTCATGGATCATTTCCCTAAACTATCAAAACAATCGGAAGGTGTTTCATTAGTTTTTAGTATGTCAGTTGTGTATTTTTCCTTATTTAAAGTCAATTTTAAATAATAAGACACATTTGGAGTCATACTGGTGACATCATGTACCGGATTGAGTTGTGGTTGATTCTTACATATTACAAAGGATTGATGGATTGTTTTCCTAATTTAATAAAACAATCAGAATGCATTTCCTCATATTTCAGTATTTCAGTTGTGTTGTTTTACTAAAATTCCATTTCAAACCGAAAACATTCAATTAGAGTCATACTAAATTCTTCGTTCATCAGTTTGATATAATAATACTTCATAGACATCAAAAAGGACTTACGAATCACTGTCCATAATTTGGAAGACAATCAAATCACTTTTTCTTGGTTTTCAATCTATGACACCTTTTGAGCTAAAATGTCAATTTTAAATTGATAGTGGACACTTTTTCCATACCAGTCACACTGTTCTTTGGATTAAGGCAGGGTTGATTCCTACAAATCACATCTAACTCATAGATCATTGTATTAAATTATAAAACAACTTGAACATGTTTACTCACCTTTCAGTATGTCAGTTGTGTTTTTTTACTTGAATTAATGTCAATTTTAAATAATAAGACACATTTGGAGTCATACCAGTGACACCATGTGTCTGATTGAGGGGTGGTTGATTCCTAAGGTTCAAAAATGATTGATAGATCATTTTCCTAATGTATCAAAACAATCAGAACTTATTTCCTCATTTTCCAGTATGTGAGTTGTGTTTTTCCACTAAAATGTCATTTCAAACCGAAAACATTCTATTTGAGTCATACCGGTCACATCGTGCATCAGTTTGACATAATACTTATTCATACACATAAAAAAGGACTTACGAATCATTTTCCTTAATTTTTAAGACAGTCATAGTGTGTTTTCTTGGTTTTTAGTGAGTGACACATTTTGAGATAAAATTTCAATTTTAAACTGATAGAGGACACTTTTTCCATCCTGGTCACACCATTCATCGAGTTTAGTTGGGGTTGATTACTGCACGTCAAAATTGACTCATGGATCATTATACTAAACATTCAAAATAATCCAAATTCATTTTCTCTATTTTTAGTATGTGAGTTGTGTTTTTTACTTGAATTAATATCAATTTTAAATAATAAGCACATTTGGAGTCATACTGGTGACATCATGCATCAGATTGAGGTGTAGTAGATTCCTACACCTCACAGTTGACTGATGGATCATATTCAAAGTATGAAAACAATCATATTGCCTTTCCTCGGTTATTAATATTTCATATGTGTTTTTTCACAAAAATGTCATTTCAAATCGAAAACATGCAATTTTCGTCATACCGATCGCATCGTGTGTTCGTTTGACATGAGACTACTTCATACACATCACTAAGGACTTACAAGTATTTTTCCATGATTTGGAAGACTATCAGAGTGTGTTTTCTAGGTTTTTTATGAGTGGCACGTTTTAAGCTAAAATGTCAATTTTAAATTGATAGCGAACACTTTTAGACATATCAGTCACACCGTTTGTCGAATTGAGGTGGTTTTGATTCCTACACATCACAATTGACTCATAGATCATTGTCCCAAAGTATCAAAACCATCAGAATTCTTTTTCATGGTTTTTAGTATTTCAGTTTTTTTTAATGGAATTAATGTCGATTTTAAATAATAAGACACATTTGGAGTCATACCAGTGACACCATGCATCAGATTGAGGTGTGGTTGATTCTTACACATCAAAAATGACCGATGGGTCATTTTCCTAAAGTATCAAAACAATCAGAATGCATTTCCTCATTTTTTATTATGTTAGTTGTGTTTTTTTACTAAATTAATTGCTATTGATTGTTTTTTTAAAAGAAATTAGTGGTCCTCATTTATAGGGTATGTGTGTTTTTTATATACCACAAAAGATAATGAGTATCCAGAAGGGTTTACCCCATCCCTTGATTTTGTTATGACATCTTTGATCCCTATACGATTGACACAGAATAACATCCTTTTTCTAATGAATAGCTTTAGTCGGCCTAGTGAAGAACCAACTGTCATATATTTAGGACTTTTGGATGAATATATAATAGTCGGTTCTTCACTGGGTCGACTAAATATTGGTGTAAGATCCTATGGATGTTATGTCTCAATATGTCACAACAAACTCAAGGGATGGGGAAAACCCTTCTAGATACCCATTATCTTTTCTGGTCAATCAACAACACACATACCATATAAATGAGGACAACCAGTTTCCTTTAAAAAACCAATCAATATGCAATTCATTTAGTTCTCAAACAAGTACCACCGATAGCGATGATTTTCAATGGGGCCTTTAGCCCATACAAATAACAACATTACCATCAAACAAAGAGAAAGATAAGGCAAACAAGATTATTAAAATAAAAATTATTTAAGAAGTTTAAAATCTTCATTCTATATTTGTATATTCTTCCATCTGGTATGCCTCCCTTAGTTTATAAGAATATCTATATTGTTTTAGGGATATTAATGTTTTCTTTAGTCATGGTAGTACTGAAAAATATAAATACACAAAGGATTAATAAGTATTTTAAATGAAATAGAAATTATCCTAAAAAATACTTCTTCAGTGATACTGGTTTGTTCATAGAATATGATCTATTTCATAAATTTACAGACATAATAACCACATTATTTACTATTTGTTTGTTTCAGGTACTGTAGAAACATTTTGAAAAATAGGTACTCTTTTTAATATGTGTTTAGATAGTGAAATATTATTATAAATGCCCTTATTTGTATCCAATCGTAGTACTTTTCAGGTTTCTTTTCCTTTTCCCATAGCCTCATTCCATGATGTAGAAGATATTCATGCACCGCACTATCAGAATTGAATCCTAATTAAAAGATAACATAAATTATGTAACTGGATGTTTAGCTAAAAAATGTTGTTTATAATGTATTAAAAATTAAAAAATTCCATCATTTGTGGTCATTTTGTTGGATATCCATGCATTGAATCCAGAAAATAAATATTTGGAGTATCCAAATTGACCACAATGAGCATCCTATACTTCCTAAGAACACAAAAAATAATAAGTAATGAATGAAATTAAAAAATATTTGATATGATTAAATTTTAGAGTTTTACCCCTACATAATTGGTATTAAGAAGATTCTATCATCAGTAATATTTTTGTTAAATAGTTTGAGCAGTCCTGCCACTATTTCATCATGTTTCATGTAAGTTATATCTTCTTATTCTATAGAGGTGACGTGGGGACTAATTAGTCCAAATTTTTGTTGATGGGGAAATCCCTTCAATTATCCTTTGTATATATGCCTATAAAAAATATGAAATCAATTTAGTCATAATCATCATAGTATATCATCTTTTGGAAAATCAAATCATGAAAACATACCTCATGTACACATTTACATCTGATCCACCTAAACAATCATAGTCGAGGATTTTAGTTGCACTCTCGACACCTGTCATGTCTAGATATTCCATTCTGTACATATTTTCTTCAAAATCAATTATGTGATTATCACCATATTTCAACTTCATATCCACATGAGCCTTCAATGATAATAAATGTGGATATAGAACGAGGGGTTAAGGTGCTTTAGGTAGATCATTTTGATCGGTTGGTTGATCCCTGTGATGGTTTTGAACCTGTCTTTAATTTCACCCCTTCTCTTTTTCCATCTGTAATAATTGCATCATTTCAGATCATTTTTCATTACATGTTTATGTTTTAGCTTGAAAATTAAATTGGAATTGAATACCTCATTTCCGACATGTTTTTTTAAAAGATATGATGGCCATGCGATGAATGTTCTTTTATCTTGTTCGACCATATGAATATATTCATCATCAATTGGAACAGGTAGCTCAGTGCTCATCTCTAGAGCTATAATAATTGACACTCTGACATGATCTATCAGAAGTGGTATGTTTTATAGCATGTCATCCTAGATATTGAACATTGTAGACCTTTATACAAGGCGATGGGTGGGTGTTAATAGATATAAATCGCAGTCATTTTAACCCTATAAAATATCAATACAGGAGAGGTATCAGTGTCTAGTGCCTATCTGATTCAAATTTCATCGAAACAATTATTATAAAATTGACTACCTTATTTATGAATTATTTTTTAGGGTAATGGCTCACCTCGAAACTAGTGGGGGTGGGGTGGGATCTTCACACACATTTTGTTCTTGAGTTTTTTCTTCTCTTTGCCTCCCCCCACATCAAACTTAATATCAAATCTCTCTATTATTCAAATTATTCCTAAAACATAGCTAATTTTTCTCTCAAAATTTTCATTTCTGATGTTTGATCCTTTGTTTGTTTATTTTCTAAAAATATGTTTGGGGTGTCACCCCAAAACTCACACCTCTCACACAGCCATACTTTTATGGCTACTTCAAGACCACTAAAAGTATGTCTGCATCGGGTGAGGGAGTTTTGGATTCATGTGACTAAATTAGATAGAAAATATTGGAAAATAATTAATAATTGTTATTTAATATAGATTTAGATAAAAATATATTATGTTATACTTACACATGTTTCCCACACTTTTTGTTTGTTTAAATCTATTAGTTTTCCATCTTTAGTTACACGTGCCTCCTTCCATATAACATGGAATGAAGTGGAAGTGCTTATGGACATAAACACTTCAATGTTCATATAAACCAAAGAACATAGTTATTGTGTTGTTTTATGTCACATATAAGTATTTGGGTAGATTTAAAATATGTACCAAATTTTTTTAAAGTGATGTGTACACCATCCTTTCTTTACAGTAGGGGTACGCTGGTTTTGATTCTCGTTGTTTATTTTCATTACTCAGTTGTTGTTTGATAAATAAAACACTATCAATCAAAGTGATGAATACACATATCATCAAACAATATATTACCATACACAATGTACATGGAAATACTTCTTCACACGATAGCCAGTAAACGCATCCCATGATTCTTGGGTTAGCAGGTGTGTATAATTAAGATGTGGGTGTAGTTTTATTTTCCCTTCAGTATCTTTAAGATGAAATTTCATTAAAAGTGTGAGAAAAACCTAGTGAATACTTCCATAAACCCTTAAGAAATAGTATTTTTGAGAGCCATCTACTATAAATTCACTCTATAGGAGATGATGAAGTGCAAGTCAATGTTTCATTATTTAATTGTTTGTAAAATAAAAAATAATTTCATAATGTTATTGTAATATCTCACCAAATCAGTTTCTTAATCTTAGCCAGAACATGGTTCCATGAATTTACATCAATCACTAGGCATTTCCAAGTGATGATTCCAATGTAACTATTGAACATGGCCTTGTTGGGGTTAACATTTTTGCCCCGCTTATTCCATCCAATCTGGTATTTGATTCCATTCTCATTAGCCTAAATGATTTTTTCTAATAACGTCAAAATACGGTGCTCTTTTTTTTGTGTCCCGGTGTTTCTTCACCTTTCGTCAGCTTAGATCCACCATCATCAACATGTTCCTCCAACTATGGAGGGATATCATTGGCATGTGCAGAAGGTGGTTGCACTTCTACACTGGGAGCAACAATAGGTTGAAAAACTGCACTACGAGTAGAAGTAGGTTGAGAAACCTGTTGTGCCTGGGGATTGGGAGCATCATAACATGTACAAGTGATTATCTGAAAAATTTTGTATAACATTTTACTAAGATAACATAAAATAAGCAATGAACAGATATTAACATAAGGAAACAGGTTGAGAAACCTATTTTTTGTCTGCACTACGAGCAACAACAAGTTGAGAAACCTATTTTGGCTGGGGATTGGGAGCATCATCACATGCATAAGTCATTATTTGAAAAATTGGTTTAACATTTAATTTAGGTAACATAAAAAAGAAGTTAATATATATTATCATAAATTAACAAGATTTATATTAGAAAAATATATAACCTGATTATTGAACTCTTTTTTTTAGGTTTAAGGGATTGACCCCTCTATCGACTGTCTAAATCCCTTCATTGTGGTCTCCTATGATATACAAAACACCATCCATTATGGGACCACTTCAAAATTATATGAGAGGGTCATCCTCCATTTAATTTTCATCTGACTATTCAGTGGTTTTGGTCGATAATAGAACAATTTACCAGTTTTGGTCTGCAGGATCTGGCACATAAAATAATTGTATTTCCTATGATGCCATTATAAAATGTTTGTCTTTGTAACTTTACTTACTAAAATTATATTTCAAAAATCCCAACCCATCTATTTTAACAGCACTTATGTTATCAAACCATATGAATTGAAAAATAGGCACATTAAATGTCGTATAATCCAACTCCCATATTTTTTTAATGATGTCAAAATATAAAATATTTGTGTAAATTTGATCTCTATCCCTAGCACCCAAAACATGCATCTCTTCAGCCACAAGTGTAACTCTATTATTCTGTCTAGTACTATCTTCATCATGATCATTAGTATGGAATGTATAACCATTAGTTATATAGGCATTGTAAGATAATTCAGACACAGTTGGTCCTCCATATTGTTATCAAAGTTGTTCTAAAATTGAGTCTAGATTTCTATTTGACTCCTTAGAAATATTGTCCTGAAATAATCTTATAAACTGTTGATTACATTTATTTTATATCTATCTTTCATACCTTGAAGGATTAGAATGCCCAAGAATTTTTTTCTGGGTTTCAATATATAGGTCAACGTCGAAATTGTTATGAAAAACATAAAGGTGAGCCTACTCCCAATCCGTAATATTGATTGTGACGACCTCTTTTCCAGAAATTCCTTCACCTTCATGTCACCCAATGTGACGAGATTTCATTAGACCAATGTTGTACACACTAGATAGGTATTTAGTACATAATTCAATGACTTCCCTAACAATATATCACTCCATAATAAAACCCTCTGGTAGACTTTGAGTTTTGAAATACACCTTCAAAATAATCATATACCATTCAATGTGGTACATCCATCTATAGTGCATAGGACCATATATATGAATATCTCTCACCAAGTAAACCATCAAATGAATCATCATATCAAAGAATGTCGGTAGGAATAACATTTACAATTCACATAGTATGATGAAAATTTGTCTTTCTATAGTCGACAATTTCTCCAGGTCTATAACTTTTCTACATATATATTTGAAGAAGAAATAGAGCTTCATTAATGTTTGACGTAAATTCTGGAGAAAAATGAAATGTAAACCTATAGGAATTTGATCTTGCATCAAAACATGATTGTCATATGATTTCAGACATTTTAACTTTAAATCTTGCATTGAAACGATGTTATTGATATTCGACGAATACCCCTCTGGAACCTTTACGACATTCAATAAGTTGCAAAATTGATATCTCTTCTTCCTAGAAAGAGTGTAAGAATCTGGAGAATAAAATGGTCATTTTTCACCCTTCACTAGTTCCAAATCTTCTTGTATTACCATGTCAACCATGTCTAACCTAGCCTTAATTCTATCTTTTTTTTACCTGGTGATTTTAGCATTGTGCTGATGAAACTATCATATAAATTTTTTTCAACATGCATAACATCAAGAAAATTTCTGACATATAGACAATTCCATTATGGTAATTCAAAAAAACTGATTTCTTTTTCTAACTGTTTCTTGTATGGTTCTTTAAAAATGGTTTACCTGAAGTAGTGTTAACATCTTTAACTTCCTCAAATAGTGGATCACCTATTAGTGGAGACGATGGTCTAAATTCATCTGAACTTCCATCGAATGGTGTCGTCCTAGATTGGTAATTATGTTGTCGAGGTAGTCATTTTCTATGTCCTAGAAACATAGTTTTCGATTAATGTTTCAACCTAATTGATTATGTACCTTGTTCACAGACGGGACACCCAAGAGTTTCTTTAAATCTAGATATTAAAAAATTTCCATAAGCAGGAAAGTAATTTATCATCCCATACAATTTGGATCTCAACAAGAAATCTTCATTTCTTTAAGCACCATACATCATAACACATAAATCCCACAATAATTTTAAATCCTCGATCAGTGGATCCAAATAAACATCAATTTTATTACCTGGTTATTTTTCTCCTAATATAATCATAGATAACATGAAGTGTTTTCATTTGATGCATAATCATGGTGGAAATATATAATTTACTAACATAACTAGCCATGTACTATAAATGTTGCTTTGAAGTCCAAAATGATTCACTCCATCGGTAGTTAACGCAAGACAAAGGTTTCATAACTTGTTTACAAAGTCAGGATACTCGTGATCAATTCTATTCCACTAAGGATTCATTTTCCATATTTATTTATTTTGTCTGTATTCCATGTCAAATTCTTTGTAGTCTCCTCGATTCCATATAGGTTCCTGAACCATGTGATTATTAGAAAGTACAATGTAACTTTTGTAGGACCAGATTCATCTTTCTTGTATTAAGAAGAACCAAACTTTGTGAATTCTATAACTGATTTTTGGTCCTTGTGAAATTGTACAAAGTCATTCGGGAAATCCTGTATTCTTTCAAGGATCATACCCATCGAGTGCAGCATTCATTTAGCATTGTACGTTTAGTTTCGAAGATCATTATCTTTTGGGAGCATGTTATTCAATATAGAAAGTAATTCTATAAAAATGGTTTCACTCCATCTATTTCTTGCTTTCAAATTATACAACATCAGTATGGCTGAAAATTCTATATATTTAGTGCGACCTTCATACAGTGGAGTCTTTTCACAACTCTTTAACTGCTCAAACAATTTTGGACAATCACTAATTTCCTCTTCTACTATTCTTTTAATTTCCCTAATACGATCTTCATCATCATACACATCTATAATCACATACTCGATATGGTCTTCTTCATTGTACATGCGTTTAATCATATCAAATGATCCATAAAACGTAGTGTTTCCCCAGTCACAAGCTACATTATCTTTTTTCCCATGTTTATTAAAAATTTTATAACTTTGATCTATTCCGTAATAGATCAAGTGTTCTTCCAACTCCTCTGGACTAACTTTTATTGAATTAAAACAGTGTAAACATGGACATATGATTTGAGAAGGATCATATGCATGATCTTTTGAAAACTTGACGAACACTCTCACTCCATCTTTATACTCTTTTGTCAAATGATTGGCATCCATCCATTCATTATTCATATCCATCCTTTTGATTAGGTGATATTAATATTTAACAATATAAATACCCAAAACTTTGATATAAAAATTAACCAAGGCTAAAAAAGTTATACACTTTAAATATCCTTTGAAAAGTATTTATTAAATCACAGTTTAAATCCTATTAAAAACCAAATATTTATGCAAATTCATCTTTAAAATAACAAACCATTTTTATAATAAACCAATTAGTTCCAAACATCCTTTATCAAAACCCCAATTCTTTTTTTAAACCATTTAAATGAAATTTAAAACCAAAAAATGGTATTTTGATCACATATAATTTTTAAGAAACATTTCAGAAGACTTGAATCATTTTAAAGGTGAACCCCTAAAAATCACTAGATGTCCTTGTCATTTTCCTATGTCTAGTCAATGCAAATCATTAATGGTCTCACACCTTATATGTCTCATGACACCCCCTATATAGCTCTTATCACAAGTTTCTAGTGTTCCTTCCATCAACCTTATGGAATGTTCAACCCATCACTAGTGGGTGAACTCCTTTTCCAGTGTTCCGACCCCCCACTAGCTACTCAAAACCATATTCACATTTAAATTTATGATTATATATTAAGACTATCACACTCACTCGTGAGCATAGAAACTGGGTAACTTATTCACATATATTATTATCATTAGAGATTAATGCAATCACACTCACCCATTTTGAAAATATGGAATTACTAACCATTTCACATAACATGTATATATCTTGATATATAATCTTTTACCCGATGAATTCGTGGTAAATATAGGTATTACCCATCTCATAATACATAAATTTGTTTTCTACTTGAAAATAAATCATTCATTATCTTATAAAGAACCCATATAAAGAACCCATAAAAAAGATATCATTTTCATTCTTTAGATTCCACCCATTGGGGTGTCTGAACCTTACTGACCTACCCTTCCAAATAAGGATCATCTAAACTATCCTTTACATTAGAAATAATATCTTCACTCATATAAATCAAAGTCAACAAATCTATTTCCACATCTTTCTTTTCTAGATTAGCTTCCACTAACAATGCCCTTATATTTACTTCCTCACAATATTTCAATCCATATTTAAATACAACTACACGAAAATTTGATCAAATAGATATTTTTAATAAAAGAGAATTTAATGTTTCATTACTAACTAGTGTGTGCGAAAGTATTACTAGGTATTATAAATAATTTTTATAACTCTTCATCGACCGCTCACCCTGACAAAGGATCATGATCTCAATGGACTTATCCACTTTCAGTTCCTTGGGATAGTTCGATTTAATAAATTTTTTTTTTGTAAAAATTTCCCAAAACATTGACTCGTGAAGTTGTGAATGAACCATATACTCCCACAACACTCAGTTAGGTCCATAAAATAAATAAATAACCGGCTTTAATGTTTAATCCACATGATTTTCCATTGAATTTTTGTCTCCCACAATTCTCTACATCCACTCAATTTCTTCAAGAGTACCTCAATAATTTTGGAAAGAAGGTGGTCAATGATTCAAAAATTGATAGATGGGGTCTAAGGGCATGGAGTATTGGGTCTCCACCACATTATCTGGAGTCTGGGTGGAGTAAAAAAGTAGTTAGACCACTTTTAAAAATAGAAAAAAAAAATCCCTATATACCTACCCAATGAATGAACCTTCCACTCTTCTTTGAAGACTCTATGGGAGGTACACACTAAATAATACGAAATATAAACTTTATCAATTCACATTTCAAAAACAATACAACCTCACTATAAACTAAAGACAATATAAAATACAACTCAACCAAGAAACACATATATAAAACACTTTTTTCAATATCTTACAAATTTTAAAAAAAATACACAACTTTAAACCATTTCATCTTGTTTAGAAAAGATTAGAATTTTAATAAAAATAGGGATCCAACTTTAATTCTTTAAAATCCACATTTTTTTTTCAAAATACATTTAATTGTCTTATTTAAACCATTAGATTTTTCAATGAAAATATCAATTTAATATCATTTTGTAGACAACCCACAATACCTGGCTTTTGAACGAGAAACTTTCTTGAAAATCCTCTTTTATATAAAAAACATTTCATAAAATTTTTTCTTTATTACACAAAAAAAATTTATAAAACAAATTTTAACCTTTAAAACATGAGTTTGAATGATAAAATAAAAACATCAATAAAAATCACACCCAAAAGAACCAATTTTGTAATAAAACTTCCTTCATTAATCCCATACCAATGAATAATAATATTGGGATAAATTTGGAAAGAAAGGGAGGTAAAAAAACCATGATTGGAGAAGAATATAGTTGTAAAAAGATTATCTTATCAAAATGGAAAATGATGTTCCAATTCTACTTTATCATCTAAGATGGTTTATGGATCCAATAGTTTGAGCTCCATGTGGTTTTAAGAACCTATAGAGATAATTTTATAGCTCTAGTTATTTCTATAATTCCATCCCAAATCTCATTGATAACCCTAAAATAATTTATATTCTTGTTGGGGATCAAAACATCATAGTCTCAAATAAAAATCCATAAAAAATAATCATAACCGGATTTCAAAATCAAGACTCAAGTCCCAAATACCCATGGAAAATAATGTTTTCTCATTCAAGGGGTTATTAGGAACCTACTTGTGATTTTTACCTCTAGAGTTTTGCCTTTCTTCTTCCTCATTTCTAATATGACACACCCTTAATAGTAAGAGGGTGCTCTGATACCATTTTATCATGAACCAACCCTTGCCACCCCTAAACTGAGAACCTGATCTGATCCATAGAAAGACCAAATGTGCATTCTTGATCACCCAACTTAAAACTAGTTCTATGGTATAAAAACATAATGATTGGGAGTTATTTCACCCTCAGAATCTAAATAACCACATCAATGATTCCACCTAAAATTATGACATGAACCATCCATATATCAAATGTGCATGGAGATAAGGAAATAGTTAAAATAAAAAAAAACCTCCCATAAGAGTAAACACATTAAGGATAAAAAACTAACTCAAAAATAATAGCAACATACCATTTGAATATAAATAAATAACCACTACCACATATAAAATAAGAATTAAAAGATAAATCTAGGTCGATAAGGCTAATACATAACATCCCAAAATAAAATCCCAAGACAATAAACTACTAATATTCTCCCCATAACCCACAAACAATCACCACATCCCTTACCATACATCCCATAAAATACTCAAATACCAAATAGTAATGAGATCACAACAATACACCTAGAATAATACATAATAGCTACATTGTAATTCCCTAACCTGAACCAATAGGTCCAAGCCAGAGAGTCATATTACCTCACACACGTCATCTTGTATACAAGATATGACAAAATAATAGTGTGGGTATGAACATAATCATTGAGGAGACTATACTCTTAGTGTCATGTCCTTTCATAAATAATAATAATAAATAACATCTTATATTAAAAACATGAAGAAAAATAATATATAATGGAATAAACTCCATATAACAAATAAAAAAACGAGCTCCCTATGAGGTAAGCCAAACCAGAGTATAAATAAAAGTAGGAAATAAATAAATAAAACTATTGTATCCTTTAGAGTATATCTTGGTACTATTCCTAAATCCATACTCCTCAACTCAATTGTAATCCACGTGCCCATTTCCTTTTCCTGGATCCCTATAGATGAAGTCTGTATGCGCATCGAAATGATTATACAGGGTGTGAGTAATAAATTCTAGTAGGGAACCACCAACGTATCCTTAACAGAGTTTTATATGTATAAAGGGTGTATTCAACAATAAAAATAAATGAAAAATAAATACTAACGAACATACAATTATGTACCAGGTTTTCATGTGCAAACCAAGATTCCATAAACCCCAGGCCATACCAACTTCTATACCATGTCAAAAATATGATCAAGGGTCATTTGAAATTATTAAGAATGATAAAAAAGGATGGAAACATGTCACTTGGAATCCTCAAGGAAGAATAATGTACCTATTAATGGAGAGGCGTGGGGGAGGAGTCGGTGACGAAGCTCGGTTCGTGGTGGATGAGAGCCACAAGGGAAAGCATGGTTTGTGGCGATATAGGATTCGATGACTGAGGAGGAAAATGAGGGAGGAGAGGAGGGAGGAGAGGAGGGATGAGTGGAGGTGGCAGTGGTAGTAGAGATAGTGGCGATAGTTGAGGCAGCAGGGATCGGCTTCCGGAAGAGATTGAGGGTGCAAGCAAGGAAGAGAAATTTAGGGTTAATTTATAAAACCCAGAAAAACTTTTATCAGTGCCAGATAAAAAGCAATGATAAAAGTATGTTTTATCACTGCTAAAATTGAATGCTTTGAAACAACATGACTTTATCAGTGCATTTTTAGCACTAATAAGGGCCCATCGTTATCAGCGCTTAAAAATGCTGATAAATTCATGTTTTATCAGAGCTATAATTGAAATCACTGAACAAATGTTCCTTTATCAGCTCTTTTTTAGTGCGGATAAAGGCAGGACTTTATCAACCCTAAAAAAGCGCTGATAAATTGATGTTTTATCTGCGCTTTTTAATTATCACTGATAAAACAAACCATTTATTCATAATTATAAAATTATAACCAATATATTTATTACACTTATAATTTTATAAATATATATAATAAATATATTTATTATTATTTAATAATTTTAATTATAATTAAATATTTATATATATATGTATGGTGTTTTGTATAAATTATAATTTAATATATATATATATAATTTTATAATTTAAATTATAATTAAATATATATAAATATAAATTGATATTTTATTTTTCTTTTTATTTACATAAGTATTTAAGTATTTGTATATATATGTCTATGTTTGTGTATATATTCATTAAAGACAAATATTTATGAATAAATTTATTCAAAAGGTATTCATAAATATATATATATCTTTTAAAAAAATTAATTTTATAATTATTTATAAATATTTATATTTAATTAGTTATATATAATTATAATTATATATAATATATTTAAAAAGTAAATAATTATATATAACTAAATATAAATATTTTTAAATATAGTAAATATATTTATTGTTTATTTTAATATATTAATCGTGATTTTACGTATTTAGGAGAAGATAAAGCTTTATATATATATAAATGACTGAATACACGAAGTATATATAGTATTATTGTATATATGGCTAACATTAGGGTAAAAACAATATACATATATTCCTGAGAAGAACGTACGCATCAATTGACATATTCATTTGGAAACATAAATTTATTTAAATATATATATTTAATAAGTATTAAAATATATATATTAAAAATTATTTATATATAATATTATAAACAGATAGTATAACAAATATATATCAAATATATAACTAAAACTAATAATCATAATATACATAAATAAAACATAAACCAAATAAACATATGTTTTTAATTTAATGTATACATATAAACATAATTTTTGAATATTATTAAAATATTTGTATATAAATTTATAATTTTTTCTATTAAAAACATTTATCAGTGCTATTATTATAGCTGATAAAGTCACCTTTTTATCAGTGCTTTTTGTTAGCGCTGATATAGGGGGACTTTATCAATGCTAATATTAGCACTCATAAAGGTTATATTTTTCAGTGCATTTTTTTAGAACTGATAAAATTACCCATTTTTTAGCTCTTTTTGATTAGCACTGTTAAAACTTGAGTTCTTACCTTACCCGTATTTGTGGTAGTGAAATTACATTTTGGAAATGGTTAAAGGGGATATAGAAATTCTTGACCAAATCATGGAAGCTATCAAGAATATCAGAATGGAAACGTTAATAGTACCAGAGGGACAAACACATAATTATATCCCTATATCTATGATGACTCATCAACATGCCATCCCGGAGTAGATACATGCCTCTGTTTCAGTCCAAGAGGCTTATGGGGAACACACCACCATATCATATAGACTTCCAGATTAGGAACATACACCTGTTTCAATTGGAGATAATCGGCCTATATTAATAGCCACTCCCAAGAAGGCACATACACCTTCTCATGATAACCACTTTTCCTAGAAAGTGGCCCCAGCTGTGAGTAAGAAGGCATCTAAAAATAAGTCTCACAAAGAACTGTTGGAGAATCAATATTTGATCTGCAATCTGGATCCTTTTAATTATGAAGTTGTTGAATCCCTCAAAAATTTATCTATTGTAGCTCAAGATCCTTCCCTCCCGTTTCCAAATTACTAGATTATTAGTAGTAGTAATTCTGATGTTCCTCATCAGACACTTCATCATGAAGGCTTGATGCATACCAATTCAGTCAATATCGAGAACCTATCTCTGGATGAGAGCCACGGAAACCCTCTGTGCGTCTAGAAGACCAAGGAGCAAGAGCATTTTTCCCTGTCCGTAATCCACCATGGTGTTCCTTCCCATGATTTCATTCGATGTGAAAGTTATCTCCATAGTAGTGTTTCACATTAAAAATAGAATTATCCAATAAACAATGTAGTAATGAGAAATCCCTCTAATCTTGAGGAACTTGTAAACATAAGGTCATTCATGTCTAATTACTTGTTACTGGCAGGTGAAATACTTTCTCATCCAAAAGATAGCCCATAGTGACGGTCATTCTCTCAACCTCCCTTGGTCCATTTTTCTTCTAATATAGTAGAGGAAACACCAACGGATCCCATTGTTTGTGGTAAATCAATTGGGAAGTGTCCAATCTAGTTTAACCAGGTTGATAAACCTCTTGAAAAATAAAAAGAGGATATTTTTCACATGAGGAAAAAATGGATAAGGATGAAATACCATTCATGTTCTGACCTTTGGCCACCTATCAATACAACATTCTATATATGTTTGCAAAATATTGTAATCATGATATTCGCATCAACATATGGAATAATATTCATCATCTGAAAGCCTAAGTATTACCATATGATGAATATAAAATCAATGTCAGGGTAATAAAAGGTTTCATTGCTAAATTGACATGGAATCTCTCCAGGTTTCCCAATATCTAAAGGTCAAGAAGCAATAGGGGGCCCTTCAATTTTCATGCCTTGACTCCAAAAATAGGATGTGATAATTTATCATAGAAATCTCATCTGATGATCATATCAAAGGATGGGGTTCACACATAGCATTGTATTTCACTATTCTCCAAAACCATCAAAACCCACCAAAAGTGGTCTCAAGCAATGTAATATCCCCAAAACAACAACAACAAACAAATTCTATTCATGATCAAAGAGATGTTCATCAAGAATAGGCCTTGACTGAATTTTACCCAATCCAGGACCAAAGAGAGAAATATATTGAGATACTTTAGCATCAAGCATATGAGAACATTGAACAGGCCTCTCGCTTAGTGGATGTTAGCCATAATATTGCACAAATGTCTGAAATAACACACTGTTCCTCTGAAGAACGTGATTTAAATGAGTGTCAGATAATGGACCCAACAGATATTAGGATCAGAGTTCATAATATTAGAAGATAGTTTGTAAAAATATTAGCCATAGTTGTTTAGGATCAAGGATAGCCCACAAGGCTAGGGTATTTTTTAACTTCACTCTTGGAGTAAAAAAACATAACCGGGATGATTGAGAAAGAAAAAAAAAGAAGAGGCCTAGTCTACAGTGATGGGGGATTTTTCATATTCATAATAATATCCTCAACTAAAGTCAGTTTTTTCATAATTATTGAAGAATCTGCAAAATGAACGTACAACTGAACTACCTAGGTATTTAATTTAGGTTAGTGTCTTCCAAATAGTTACTAGGTGACCATAAAATAACACAATAAAGTCTCATAGAGGATGAGGAAGAAGGTTATCTCACAAACATACAGATAGAATGCCATAAATGTATTATGCATTGGTGAATGTCATTAATTTCATCATGGAAGATCCGATAGAAAATGAGTCTAGTTCAAGGGAATCATAGGATGAAGTTCTTGTTCATAATACGGTTCACACAGAAAAAAATGAAGGAGGTCTGCAAACCCTAAATCAGATGTTATCCCAACATTTAGATATTCCCTTGAATAATCAACTTCCACCTCTTCAAAAGACACCTAATTAGGGGAAAGGTAAAGTTCATACCATGTCCCACATTTATATAGAATAAGTTCAATCCCTTTCACTTAATTTTAATAGTAATAAGAGGAGATGAAAGAGTTGAGAAGACTCAATGGAGAATTACTCTGAAGCAGCATTCATGCCAGAAATACTCCACAACCAGATCTTCAACCGGCACTTCAAGTAGAATATCCTCATGAAATAGGGTTTGTTTAAACTACTAATGTGGATATTAAATTTCCTCTATTATGTACACAACTATAATAGGTTCAAAACATCCTTACAGGAATTTCCCCATGGATTATCAAAGACAAATACCAGCACCACCACCAGTGGTCTTGCCAGTCATCAAACTTATTCAGGATCCAACTGCATCACCTGTTTAGGTCCCATCTCAGCCTAATGTCTCTTGAATTATTATGAATAAAATTGATTCATTGAAAACTATATTAGAATCATTGGAAGGATAGAGTGAACCTATTTATCCAGAAAGGAAATTTTATCCTGAATGGGTAGATCTGACTTCTCCCCCATCAAACTTTGGGAATACCACATTTCAAATCTTCAATGAATCTGGAGATCCGTAGAAGCACTTGACTCATTTCTTCTCTCATTGTGATCCCATGATGCGGATCCCTGAGAAAGAAGAATCAGGGAAACATAAATGATTTGTACAATTATTTGAAGGGCCATATTTCTTTTGGTATACAAGTTTTTAGTCTTGGTTGATTACTGGATGGGAAGTCCTTTATAAAAAAATTCGTTTTTTTGTTCATCTCAACATTGCAGAAGACAATAGTCTTTGACCTCACAAACTACAAGAAAAGTGAAAATGAAAGAGTTTCATATTTCATTTCTCAGTGGAAAGGATTAACATACTCCTTGAAAATATCACTCCATCAAGAAGAGTGGTTCTAATTTTTGTTGTAAATATTCTTGATCAGTTGTGCACACCATTAATCCCATTGAAATACACAAGAGGGTTTCTGGATTTGGATTTGATTTCTCAACAAGTGAAAAATTCCATAACAGAGACTAGATCCAAATCCTGAGTAATCTCATCAGCTCTAGAAAGAAGATATGGAAAAGTAGAGGCCGCTACAGTTACACTCAAGCAAGCACCTTTACCCACTCCTACTTCAAGGTCCTAATCATACCATAGGGCTCCAACTCCCAAGCATCAAAATCAATGACCTCAACATCAAGATGATCTAAAAGACCAATGTCGGATATAGTTTGAGGATTTAAATAATAAATTCTATTATTATTGAATGAACATGTTCCTGGATACTGCATTTTATCCTTGGAAAATAATTTATTCTAGTCAACAAGGCCTAATAAGATGAACAAATAAGGATGTAAAGATCTAGAAAACTATTTCCCCTTCCATAAAATGTTGGGGAACCCCATTCATGAGTGTTTTGTTTTCAAAAATCTCCTACAAAATATAGTGTACTCTGGACAAGTGAAACTTAAAAGTTCATCAGCCTAGGAAGCATGTGTTCCTGCTACTGATCCAGAGGAGGAAGGAGAGTGGAAGGAAGTCAGAAGAAAGAATGTGCAAGATTTTTATGACTAGATGGTTAGGAAAATAATAAATTAGACACATGCCATTATATGAAAATAGTTGAAACAATCGACTATGCCTCCTACCACTTTTATTGTAGCCAATCCATCTTAATTAAAATATTAGTCCTCCAAAGGCCAATCCTCAAAGAAGAGATATTAAGAGTAGGACAAAAAGAAGTGAAAAGAAGATGAGATAATGTCAATGAAAAACATTTCCTTGAATTTGGAAGATTTGTTTTCTAACTGACTCAAAAGAATGGGCACTGACCCACCAACCAGTACAAAATAATCATCATGTCAGGAAGAATATTCTTTAGATTAAGGGTTCATATTCATCTCAATTAATGTTATTCACCTAAAAAATCCCTATGAAAATTATGATTTTGAATATAAACCTTAGTTCCATTCATTTGATTAGGGAACTAGGGGTAGTGGTTTCCATGGTAGTGGATACAGGGGAAGACATGATCATGCTAGAAATCATTACATTAACCTTACCACTGTTTGAACCATTTATGTAGCAGAAACTCATCGAAGATCCCTCCAGCAAGCTCAGAAGGAACAAGGCCCTCTCTAACACATGACAGGGTCTTCCCTAACATGATCATCTTGGAATACTAATTATAGTCCATACCATCACCTTTTTATTATTTGGTCGGACCTAGCCAGCCTAATCTATCTGGAGAATAAGTATTTCCAGGTTCTTCCCCAACAAATGGTCCATACACATCAAGAGCATCAACATATAAGGAACCTACCAAAGAGAATCTTCATACAAGAAAACACAGACCTCTAGATCAAAATTATGATGTGTTGAAGCAACTTTCCCAAGTACCGTCCAAGATATCAATCTCGGATTCTCTGAACCTATAAAAGAATCTTTGTGAAGCACTTATTGAGGCATTTTCAATCCCTCAAGTGTTTGAAACTATGTTTTTTTGTACATAGGTTTACCATATAGAGAACAATCCAGTATAATTCCATGTAGTCGTATCATTTATGGACCTGGATGAGGATTTTGTTGTACAAGGACACCCCAGGACCTTGTATATATCTGATAGGACTGATGATGTTGACATCCAGTGAACCTTCATTGATAATGGCTCTAGGGTCAACTGTATTCCAATCCAGACACTTCTCTGATTGGGCCTCCCTAAATAGCATTTATCTCCCTCCACTTTGATGTTATAGATTTATGAAAAGAATGACTAAAAACCACTCGATGAGACTACACATAGAACGAGGTTTGGGGATCACATATCTGATTTAGAGTTTATGGTTTCCCAGTAGGTCACATTTTTCAAAAGTCTGTTGGGGATACCTTGGCAACATTAGCATGCAGGTATTCCTTCATCGTACCATCCATGTCTAAAATATTGTTTTAATGGTCAAATTGGGACATTTCATGGTGATAAGGCCCCCTTAAAAACATGTGAATCTTTGTATATTGATGGAGAGTTCTATCATGCAAAGGGAAAACAGTCCATGGTAAATTATGTTACTACAATCAATGTACCAAATGTTCTATAAAAGATCACATCTAACCTATTAAAGTATCTCAATGCATATTACATGTTACCCATTAATGAAATTTAAAAGGGTTGGCCCAAATCAAATTTCACATTCAGTGGCATCCATAATTTCAGTTTTGGAAATTGAGCCTAACAACATTGGATAAATAATTGATTCACCAAAAAATTATAAACATCTAAATGAAGATGTCTTCATTCCATCTACCAAACGTCAGAAATTCATTACTTCAACAGCCAGGTTAGAAGAATCTTTTTCACTCATGGAAATAGATAGGTATGTTGATTACCATATCATCATCTTCCATTTGATACTTAAAAAATACCCTTCATCCTCAGTTTATTCAGATATGGATGCCTCCTCTTCAGGATATCCAAATACTGACTCCTCCCTTAGCTTTGAAAGTATTGATTCATCACCTACCCTTCAAGTAGGGGAAGAATAAGCAACACATAAATAAGAGGAAGAAGAGGAAGAACTTAGGGAAACCCCTCCAGCATTTGAAGAAGGTGTCTCCACCACTATGTATCAACTTAGAGAAATAAATATGGGTACAAAGGAATATGCATTCTCCACTCTGATTAGTGTGTCCATGACATCTGAAGATAAATATTTGTGTACTTATTTTCTAAAGAAACAGAAGGATGTGTTTTCTTGGAATTATACCAAAAATTCATTCCTAGAACCTAAAGTGTCCACAAATAAATTGGGTTTTCCATAATATAAATGGGTATTTGTGTAGGCAGCAAGAAGAACGCACCCAACTCGTGCCTCAAAAATTGAGGTTAAAGTCGACAAGATTATAAAATATTACTTTATCAGGGAAGTTCAATATCCCAAATGTTTGGATAATATTTTCCTGAGAAAAATGAAGAATGTTAAAATTAGAGTTTTCATTGATTTCATATATCTCAAATGGCATTGTCCTAAAAATAAATTCTGGGTTCCAATCATAGAACTCTTGATTGATGCAACAACTGGATACGAATCACTCTCATTCATAGTTGGATACTTTGGGTATAACCAAATATAGATGGCCCCAGAAGATAAAGAATCTAAATACATCAGATCCCCTTAAGGAATATTTTTCTATCAGGTAATTCCCTTTGTCTTGAAGAATTTTGGTGCAACATATCAATGTGAAATGCACCATATATTCAAACCCTTATTGTAAAAATTCATTGAATGCTATGTTGATGATCTAGTAGTTAAATCCAAACTACATTATGATCACTTAACTATCTTGGAGACCATATTCAGTAAGATTTGACATCATAATCTGAAGATGAACCACTTAATGTTTTCTCTTAGCATAACCTCAGGAAACTTCCTCAGTTTTTTTATACACCATCACAGCATTGAAGTCGATCCTGATAAGACTAAAGCCATCCTTTTCATGTCACCTCCTCAAAATTTGAAAGAGTTTAGATGACTTCAAGGAAACTTTTCTTACATTCGACGCTTGCTAAAAAATCTTGAAAGAAATTTTTTCCCCTTCATCAAATTGATAAAAAGGGGTCACATATCAATGGACCAATGACTGAAAAAAAGCATTTGATAACTTCAAAAAATAACTATTGAGTCCACCAGTATTTATGCCACCTATTGAGGTAAACCTTCTCATCCTTTATGTGACATCCTTGGAGAAATCACTAGGAACCTTCCTTGTAAAAAAGAATGATGTTGGGAATGAAAATAGAATTTATTATCTTAGTAGAACTATGCTCGATATAGAAACTAGATATTAAGATATTGAGAAGATCTTACCAGAATTTATCTTCGTAATTCAAAAGATTAGGAACAACCTATAGCATCACAAGGTCCAATTGGTCTCTTGTAATAACTTGATCAAATTTATCCTCAGTTAGCCTATTTTTATAGGACATCTCACATGGTGGGTAGTTATTTTATAACAGTTTGATATACAGTTCGTGCTTCATAAACAAGTAAAAGGACAAGACTTGGCAGAAATACTTTTTGAAAACCCATCTATGAAAGAAGAATCTTGGAATACTAAATTTCCTAATGAATAAATCTTCTCTATAAAGGATATTCTCCAAACATGGGAAATATACTTTGATGTTGCTTCTATAATTCCAGTGGGGAAGATAATTGAAGACCCAAACATTAACAAAGTTGCGTTAGGAATTATACTTATCTCCGTAAAAAAGTAGATGTTTCCATACTCTTTCCTATTATCAGAATGTAGTACCAAAAATGAAGCATAATATTTGGCTTTCATTCTAGGTATGGAATTAGAACTCCAAGTATCATTGGATCACATGGAAGTGAATTTTGATTCTGGATAGGTAATCAAATAGATCAATTGGGATTACTCTATAAAAAGTAGAAATAATCCCCCATAGTGATTTTTTCCAAGGGTTAATGGAAGAATTTCCCTTGGAACCAACATTTTCGTATGTCCCACAGTCACAAAATGCCCAACCTAATGCATTGGAAAATGTAGCCACATCCTTGGAAGATCCAAATAAAGATAAGACAATCATCAAAATTTCTCATCATTGAGTGGTTTCACCTTTTATTAAAATCAAGTTAGAGGAAATCAATGAAATCAGTCCCATTCCCAAACCATATGGTCATACCACAGGATAGATGGAACCCATCATAAAATATCTCTAAAATGGGGTAATTCCACTAGATAGTGTTAAAATAGAGCAGATCTGGTGATGAGCAGTTAATTTCCCTCTTCATGATGGCCCTGATCACCAGAAAATCCTCTATAGATGAGTCTTTGAAAAAATTATTTTCAGATGCATTGAGGGGGAAAATCATGGTTATCATGAAAGAAGTACATGTAGGAGCCCGTAGTGCCCACTAGTCTGGGTATAGAATTTCTGATCAAATTGAATGTCTTGGATACTTTTGGCATTCAATGAAGTAGGATTTTACAGATTTCACTATGAAGTGTCATCCCTACCATGTTTATGCCAACTTCATCCATCAACCCCTAGAGTTTCTACATACAACCAAATACTTGTGTCCATTTTCTATGTGGGTAATGCATTTAGTATGACATTATCCTCCTGCAATGGACAAGAAATTAAAGTACATCCTTACTGATACAAATTTTTATCTAAAAGGACAGAGGCACTACCTCTTAGAGATGTCAGAACCAAAATCATTGTTAGCTTTTTCAAAGGCAATATCACATCTAAATTTGGTTTCCTTCAGACTATATTGACAGACAATGGAACCAATTTCTATTCTACTGAGGTAGGGAATTTATATCTGGAATAAAATATCAAATCCAACCATTCATCCCACAATCCTACAACGGAAAATGGAAAAATAGAGGCTTTCTAAAAAACTGTTTCTAAAATACTGTATAAGATGGTGGATAAAGGTAAAAAGTCTTGGCTTGATAAAATCTTACTTTCCTTATGGGCTTACTAGACTACTACCCTTATTGTCACATGGTCAACACCATACTCATTAGTGTAAGGGACAGAAGCAGTTCTACACATTGAAGTTTAATTGAATTCACTCTGAGTTATTATTTTTGATCAGTATTCTCTAGACAAGAAATATCAAAAGTGACTAAATGATCTGGAGAAATTATATGAAAAGAGATTGCATACCTTGAATCATTTGGAAGTCTATCATAACAGAATAGAACAATATTTCAATAAGAAATTTTTCCTCCATTCATTCCTTCAAGTAGAAATGTATTAGTTCTTATGACTCTAATGATTCCAGGAATGAAGCCTCCAAATATTGAATCAAAGTATGAGGGACCTTACTCCATACATAATTTCTACACTAATGGAAATTATTCCTTAATCTTAATGGATGGAGAACTCACAAAAACTCCAACCAATGCAAGATTTATAAGGAAATAATTTGTGTAATCAAAAAGAGAATGTCCTATTTGTATGATGTTAAACTATATAACAACCATTATCTTAGCTGCAAGACATTAAACTGCATAGCACCATACACATCAATGTTGCACGACATTAAACTACATAGCAACTTTATCCTTGCTGCATGATGTAAAACGTCATGGCATCATTTTTCCTTGATAAATGACATTAAACTATGCAATTAATGTCTCCTTAATTTGACGTTAAGAAATCCCCCAAGTTACATAAAATTGGAATTCTTTATTGTCCTCTAAAATATGACCAGCTTCAAAGCACAAACATTACTCACATCATTGAAACTCCTTAGTGGAACATGAGAACCATTTATCCCTATGTTTGAATCATATTTTCACAGGGTCCCTTTTTAAGAACTACATGTGTCTTATTAATTTCTCCTATCAAGATACGTAGTGACACCTGGGTCTTATTACCTGGTTCAGCCACAATGTTTATTTCACATCAAGTGATTTACATCCTCATGACAAGATGTTAAATTGCGTGGTTATTTTCATGAACTATGTGTGGGTTGATTCTCATTTCCATGAGATTTGTAGTGATGCCTAGATGTCTAATCTTAGGCTCAGCTGCGACCATAAAGAAACTTATTTCTAATTTTCCTATATATGAATGAAACCTATATAGAGAACTCTTCTAAAATACATGGTTTGATTCTCATACCATCATATGTCTTGATTTTAACCATTATTCTGGGAGATATCAAAAGCCCCCATCTCTCACATAAAACTCAATTGGTATGGGGAAAAATCTTCTCAAGAATTATGTATGGCTTGATTATCATTTGAATGAGATATGTAGTGATTCCCAAATCTCAAATCATGGGTCCACCCATAACAAAGAAATCCCCTTCATTCCTTTTGTGTATGAATAAAAACTGCATAGGAATATTTCAAGAACTATGTGTGGCTTGATTCTTGCCCCAACAAGATATGTAGGGACACTTGGGTCATATCCCCTGGTCCGGTTGTAATATTTCTATCTTTTCATGTAGTTTCATCTTCATCCATACTGCATGACGTTAAACTGCATTGATAATTTCAAGAACTATGTGTGGATTTATTCTTACCTCAAAAAGATATGTAGTGAATTTTGGATCTCCAATCCTAGGTCCAGCTACAATGTTGAAAAATTCCCTTCACCCCTATGTGTAAGAATCAAACATGCATACGGAACACCTTCAACAACAATGTGGGGGTTGATTCATGATTAAGAAAGATATTTAGTGACATCCAAATCTCCAATCCTGTGTCTAGTCATTATTTTTGAAGAGAAACACCCCTTCCTTTTCCCCATGCATGAGTCAGATCTGCATCGGGATATCTTACAAGACTTATGAATTGATTCTTATTATAATTAGATACATAGTTATTCCTAGACTTCCTACTTTATGACCAACCATCAATTTGGAAATTATAAAAATCCATCATCCCCATGTCAAAACCTGATTGATATGGAGAAAAATTCCAAGAACTATGTGTTTCTTGATTCTCATCTATATGATATACATAGTGATTCTAAATCTCCTATCTCGGGTTCAGCCGCAATGTTAAAATTCCCCATTCTCCATTTATGGTTTATACCTTCATGGGAAACCCTATCAAGAACTACATATGGATTGATAATCATCCATATGAGATACTTAGTGACATATATACATTCAATATTGGTCTTAACCCCACCATCATGTAATTAATGATTCTTTTATCCCATGTATGAGTCAGATATACATATGAATATCAATACGAGTTTTCATCTTATCAGAAAACTGTAATTCAAGAAACCCCCATTATCCCCCACTTGTGATTTCAATTAGATTGGGTGAAACTTATTTTAATAACTTTAAGTGGCTCAATTCTTTCCCTAGAAAGTTACATAGTGACACCTGGGTCCTATACCCTATTCCAGTCGGAATATTCTTTTTTAATTGCAATCAATCCATGTCCTCATCATGTTATGATAAATTGCATTGTTCTTTATGAACTATGTGTGACTTGATTATCATCCCTATGAGATATGTAGTGAGGTATTTATTTACAATCTCAGTCCCAACTATATGAAGGTATGAAAAATCCTCTATTATCCCATGTACAAGAAAGATCTACATGAGGATATCTAATTCAAGTTCTCGCCTTATACATGAACTTGTGTCTTATAATAACTATGTGTGACTTTATTCTTTCTTTAACAAGATACATAGTGACATGTGGGCCCTATAACCTAGTCTAGCTGCAACATTGAATTGCTCGTAATATCAAAGTCCCTAATTTCATTGGTACACAACTATGAACTTCATAGTATAATTTCATTGTTACACAAATTTAAACTTCATGTTACCTATAGAACTATGTATGGATTTATTCCCATCACAATGAGTAACATAGTGAATACTATGCCTTAGATCCTGGTCCCAACCATGGGATAAATGAATATTTCCCCCCTTCTATGTATACTTGAAAATCTATGGAGGAACTTTTATTTTGGATCCTCTCCATAGAGAACCCATCAAGGAAACAAAAGATATCCCCATTATACATATGAGTCAGATCTATGTAAGGGACTAAAAACCCAGGGCCAATATCATTCCAAATACTTCCCTTGTTCATTGAAAATTGTCCCTTTAAACTTTCATACTACTAATATTGCATAATTTTACATCTTCATAATCCTTAATCAGCTTCATGTGAAAGAATTTCTAATACTTGAGAGCTCTTTTTTCTGACTATGTAGTATATGACCCTAGGTGTCATTGCATAAATCGGCCACATAATTGGTCTGTCATTCAAAAGATGAACTATTTGGATGTGTATCATATACCCTAGTTATAGTTTTATAATATAGCCCCTATAATGGGTTTTTCAAATAGTGTTAATTTCGTTCTTGGGAGAATCCTCTTCTGTCTCATCTACTTTTTGATGATGAAACACAGGAACCTGTATTTTAAATCGGTCATCCTTTGCATATTTGTCCCGTGTCCTTCTTCCTAACCTGAAAGTATTCAACATTGTTGTTTACTTATCTCCCATTCATTTGTTCAAATCATACTAGAATAACCTTGGTTCATTTGACAACATATCATTTAATGTTTCCAAAACATTATGGTCCTATTCATATGACCTAAAACTACAGGCACCATACTTCCTACATTTGGATTAAACTTTCTTAGAAATCCAATTCCCCCGATTCTTTGGAAATCATGACTATAAATACTCTTCTTCTATTCAGGTACTTTTCTCCATAAACCAAACTCTATGATTGGGAAATCTGAATCTCCATAAACTTTCATTAGCTTTTAGAAATAGAATGTCATAATTCTTGAGTACCCTTTTACCTGACTATGAATTACATCCCCCAGTTGGCCTTTCATAAAATCCTCCTACGTAATGGTTATGTCAAAACAAGTATGCCTTTATTGACTATATAGTGCATGCCCTAGTTTTCCCTACATAATACGGCTCTCATAATGGGTTTGAAAAATAGTGGCAACTTTGTTCTTGGAAGAGACCTCCTTTAATGCCTTTACCCTTTTTCCCATGTCATTTTCGTGATCCAAAAATTCCCAAATCTAAGTTTACAATTCTTATTTTCTGCACCTAAATATGGTAGCACAGTTCTAGAAAAATTACCATGAAATTAGAGACCCATAAAACTTATGTGAGAGCTAATGACAATAAATTAAATCCCCTAATATCCTTGTTGCATGACTTTAAACTAAACCTCCCAATAATTTCCTTTCTACATGAATTTAATTTGCATATCATATTATCAAAAAACATCCCTTAATTTACTTGCTGGATGACTTGAAATTCACACTATAATTTCCTTTCTACATTACATTAAATTACATAGAAAAATATCATAAATCTCCTTTTTGAAAAATATACCCTCCTTCATACACTAAATTCATGTAGGATTGGTTTCTCAATTATGGCCTATGTCATCAAATATGGAACCCTTTTATTCTTATACATTTTCATTGGAAAATCAACCCACTATGGTCTTAAGACATCCAAATATTTTACCCCTTTGTCTATGAGTAGTAAAATATCAAAATTACTAAGATCTCTTTTGCATGACTATGCAGTACATTTCCCTAGGTGGCCTTGAATAAGTATCCCACATAACATGCATGTCTGTTAAAAGATTCTACTATTTGGCTATGCAGCATATGCCTTATTGGGCCATGTATAATACAGAACCTAAAACGGGTTTTTCAAATAGTGGTAAATTTGTTCTTGGAATAAAATACTTCTATTTCTATACATTAATTTTTTTATTTGGTTACCATAAAATCATGACTCAAGATTCCCCTTGGAAATATAAGTGGAATATCAGGACCTACCTAGTCATCAACCTTGGTTTGGGTTCTAATTTCAAAATTCATGGTCAATGTTATTCGACCTAAAACATTATATTTCTTAGTCCAACATGCATGAAATTAAATTTACCATTAAAAGAGACATGGAACTCACTAGGTTGAAAACCCAAAAATGGAAATTTATCTAAAAGTTGAGTCTCAACCCACTAGACCTACACTTTGTATGGTTTAGGAAATATCGAGCAATAAAAATTCAAAAGACACAAAGTTTGAAGGTTTGTCCATATAACTCTAGCAATAGTAAAACTACTCTTACTAAGACTCTTGGCTTAGGTAAAAATTACAGTTCCCCATCCCTATAATTGTAATTATGTTTATCTAATGTAGAGATGAAATGTAATGAAAATCATCTTTGATATTGTTCTAATGGAAAGTAAGTAAGGATAAAGACATATATATGATTGGGGAAAATTATTTTATATTTATATAGAAAAATCATAGGAACATAAATAGAATGGATTCTATCCATAATATATTATAGAAGCTTTTAGATGACTCTTTATTTGTTGAACAGATTCATGAGCCTTATCAACCACCTGTTTAAGCTCAGTCAGTTGAGCAGCTTCAGCCTCCTCAGCATGAGAAAGTTCATATTTGGTTGGTGAAATGGTAGTTATCCCTTAAAATTGGGATTATTCTAATGATTGGTTCAATTGATCAAGAATATTTTGAACATCATCCATTTTTACTGAAGATTCATCATTTCCTTCACTGTCTCCTTAATTTTTTGACTGAACACCATCAACATTTTTTTATGGTAGGATTCCGCATTGGATACTATAGCTCGAAAATAATAAATTCTGTTCATTGTTATTCCTTTATAATACCTTTTTGCGATTTATTTTATTTTTCCATTAAAAAAATTGTATCTTTCACCACATTATAAATTGGGTGATAATCATATCCATAGAATCCCAGTACGCTAAACATTGCTAGAATTTAACCAAAATGTGATGGTAGGTCGTAAAAAGGATTCTCATAGATTATCTTCCAAATGGTTTTCTATGTATTCTTATGTTCAATACCGAGAGAAACCTACAAATCTAAGTCTAAATATAAATCATTTACATGAGGTAAAACATATTCTAGAATTAGGTAACTCAAAGAGGTACCTGGACCTTCTCCTTTCAAAGCAGTGAATACATCATCTTTTTTTTGATTGATCCAACACAGAGGTTTCACCTTCAACCATAACTTTGGTAGTCGATATCCCAAATTTCTGAATTAGAATGATTATTATCTCAATATTTTTTCAAAAATAAATCATGACCAAGATATTCAAGGAAATTTACCCATTAATAAGTTTGCTTCTTAAGTAGATTCCTCCCCAATATTCTTAGCTTCAGTAGTTTGAGAAAGTACTTCATAGGGAGTGGAATTCTATGGAGCATTCCCAGTCTTCATAACCAGAGGATCCAGAGCATCTCCCAATTCTAGATTCTCAGTCGATAATTCTTTGATTTCAATAGATGTAGGATGGAGTGGGATGCCACATTCATTAAGGGCCTTTTCAATGTTCTCTTCATACAAATCTGCATAAATTAATCTTTGATATGAACTATAAAATTAAAGAACAATTATGTATTGTAAATGTAGAAAAGAGAACTTATGTCCTTTCAGATCCCCATTTATGTCCCCAAAATTTTTGATGGAACCTAGAATATAAATGTATCAATTAATGCCATCCACCATTTCAGTGTATATATATTTTTATATCATATAATCCTCAACATTTAAGGTATAAAACAAATTTTGATCGATGGCCAAATTGTCTGTGCCAGCATTCTATTCTGTGAGCTCTTCAACTGGTGCAATGTCTCCAGGCCCTACTAAATCAAGATTATCACCATTTCCTACCTTAGAATGCCTAGGATCCTCACTCCATCATTCTGGAGAAACAATATTATCATCATCAGTTTTAATAGAATCCTTCATCACAGGCAAAATATATATAATATTATGGAGAAAGGAATGTTAGAAAAAACATGTGATACCTAGAAGAAATTCATCAGATATTACCATGACCCTCCTCTCTCTCTATAGAAATAGGTTCATATATAGCCATATGCCTTGACATTTTATCTATTAATGTAATAGATTCATCAGCATGAATCTGTACCTCTACTAGGGCTTTTTTCTCAGTCCTTGAGGGACTAGTATCACATACCTTACGAGAAGAAAATAATGTAGGTCCTATAAAAAAATTAATACCGTCAAAAAATTAAGTCAACCAGGTTGTAATACAATATGAAATCCCAAATACTCACATTGTCATTCTATCCAGACCAAATTCAATTCTATCTTGCATTTCTTTTCATAAAATAACGTAGAGATTGTACTAATTTTCATGGTAATAGAAACCTGAGGTAATGGCTATGGATTTTCTATCATCATTACCTTAATCAAGATTTTCCATCCTATAAAATGTTCTGGAGACCCAAGGGTTTCATCCAGTGTATCTATGGGGTGCCTATAGACTCATACTTTGGTGAATCATGCACATTTTTTGGCGTTATTCCATATCTGATTTTAAGCTTCAAAATGAAATTCCATCAATATTAGTGATAGTGGAAAATAGAGAAGAACTGAAACAAAATAAAATAGAACGCCATTATTTGTAGTAACATAAATGTCTCATTCCTCTCTAGGGTGAACAATCACCCATTCACGTATTCTTCAATCTAGCATGTTAGATACTCATTTTGAGTCTGGGACCTGGTCTTGAGTTTCTTATATAAAAATATCCAACTCCTTCATGTACTCTTATACCTCATTCAAATTTTTATCCGGATGACAATTATAGGGTGCTCTAATATCACCCAAATCCAGTATTTGAAGGCCACATTGGAGAAATGCTTATGCATCCCTGAGATCTTGAGTCATTCTTTCCCTGTATTAGATTATTAAAGGATACATGTAGTTTGGATTTGATGTTATTGGTTTTAGGTAAAACTCAAATCCCTCAGATTGGAAGGCCTCTTAGATCCTCCCTTCCTCTTCATAAGAGTCAGCAGATGAGATGGAATCTTCATTTTGATGACGGTGACTAGATCTCCTCGATGATGGGGGTGTTGTCTCCCTGGCATGGGCCTTCGTGATATATATTTTACAAGGATGTTGTGGATGTTATAAAGCCTATAAATCCTCTACATCATCTTATATTTTATAACTTTTGTCATGATTTCCACAAATGACAGCTTTTGTGGCCTATACCCGATGTATTTGTTTTGTTAAACCCCCCGAGGGTATGAAGAAACCCAAGATTTAGAATATCCAAACTATAATCCAATTGGTACATCTAATAAAGGTAGTATAATCGACATTTTGGATGTCTCTAAAGCCATTAGAATCCATAAATATTGGGCTAATGTTGGGTTCTTCTTTGGCCTAACATATGTGGGAGGAAAGGTGCTCGATTGTTGAATACATTTGAACTTGAGAGAAAACTTATAAGGGACATAGGCCTCACTGATGATTTCTCCATCAATCATGGATGATAACACACTATCCATAAATGACATGATGTACGACCTTAATTCATTATTTTCATCCTTAACATCATCAAAAAATGTTCACATTGGTTGGTTACCAAAAGTAACGAATTTGAATTATCCTGATATATTTAGTGTCCTCAACGCCTCATCAGGCTTCAGGTTCACAGGATGAATCCCGGAATCTTTCTGCAAAAATAGGGTAAAATGACCATTGAGTTATCTAACTTAATTGAACACTGAATATGAATATAAATGTGCTTTAATCCATCCCCATAACACCTGAAATGGATCTATGTGTCTAAATGAAGCATTCCAATTGTATAAATGAAATAGTTAGTGATATATTCTTGCTAATGTGTGGGTTTCCAACCCAATATATTTCCCCTCTACCTACTTGGTTGTAATAACAAAATACATTGGCATTACACTACCACTGAACTCATAGAATGGGAGAAAAGATATTCTTAGCCACATGGTAATGAGGACAGCTAATCATAACTTTGCATCAATCTTGGGATTAACATTTTAACCCTAATTTGTATAATCACCCCTCTCCAATGTGGTATAGAACATAGTTGAAGCACCCATATTATCTACAGTTAGGAAAATGGTAGGATGTCCTCAAGTAGAACCCTTCTCTTTTGATAGTTCTAAAAAGGCTTCCATCCACACCTTTCATGAACATCAACACTAAGTAAAAGATATTTCTTTTATTTCATCAAATTATTTTGTATTTTGAATAGTTCATGTGCCAATGGTGGAGTCCTCTCAACATCATCCCATGTTGTTGTTGGTGGAATGAATTAATGATGCATCTCCCTAATAATGTGAGTTGTATATATTTAGTAGATATCCCATAAATTGATGTCTACCTCACCGTGCGTCAAATGAAAATAATTGTTTTGCGGACTCCATCGAATCAGTAATTTATGAATGATTTTATTTTTGTAAAAATAAGTGTTTCCTACATATACATCTTCAAAAATGTGTACATCATGTAGCTCTTTCTAGAACTCATCACAGGACTAGTGTACCCAAAATGCCAACATTCATTTTGGCCTAACACCTCCTCCAAATCAAAGATCCCAGTCTCTTTCCATCCATTATATTCATCTATTTTTTATTCACAAAAGGCTGAATAACAACAATGCGGTCTTGGATCTACAACATGATCCTTGATATCAATAGTACAGCCATTTTGAAGTATGATGCATCTAATAGGGATTTTTCCCTCATGAATATGAACACCCCTCATAGAAATATTCATATAATGATAGTTTTTGTGTTTTATAAACCAAGTCATTGGAAAAAAATATCTTATATGATGGAATGTGGACGTCTTGCAGAATCACATGCCCATATAGAGGTGGATAGTTTCTTCACAGATATTCATGTTGGTATGGAATCATGTCCATCTCTAACTTCGTAAGGGTACTCTAAATAAAGTCATAATAGTCTAGTTTAATGAATTTTATCATTTTGGTTAGAAAAATTTTAGGTTCTTCAATTGAAGTAACCACGAAATCCATTTACTGCAAGAGAATCACAAAATGTTTCTCATTAATTTGGAATATTGACTTAAGAAAGTTCAAATTTTAACTTAAAGTAATTCAGAAATTTGGAAAAAGAAAACCACCATATATCTCCTTTGATGAGTTCACCCACATAGTCCTTCGACTTGGTATCCAGTGAAGGTACTTTGATGAAGCTCTCCTGCACAACTCCTTTGATAAAATAACTCTTCATAGATTTGTTGGTTAGGTGGATATAACTTGAAAAATTATTCAAAGGACCTTCACAAAATTACATTGTAATAGAGTTGGATGAATGAGCTACATAACAAGATAAGAAAATGAGAAATGTGGTTGTTGAAAATGGAAAGGGAATGGGTATATTTGTAGGCACTAATGGCTTATTCCACTCACCTGTGTGGAACAACCTTCACTTATTCCCTATGTGAAATAACTACGTACAGTACCTTCATGATCCAACTTTAATTCTCTATAATCTTTTTCCTATAATATTACCTCAGGACTGAACCCTCTTTTCAGTCGGATCCAAACCTCATGGTGGATTTTTTTACACTCCCTTTTTAATAAAGTATGTAAAAATGATTATGAAGAGAACTTGGGATATCTTAAAGTCCAAAATAATTTAAAATAAATCAAATAAATTTATTAAGGGAGCCTATGTAACATACTTATGCACAATAAGGACAGCACAACTTCTGACATTATAGCCTAAATGTGCAGCCCCTATAAAAAGGAGATACGTTGGGGGACCTATGTGGGTGTATATGTTTTACACACCTATGAGTGGGATCTATGATGAGGAGAAACACCCATGACCAATGAAGAAAAAATAAATTAGACCAGGTCCCCACCTTGCATATAAATATGACCCTTATGCTCCCCATTTCAATAACTAAAAAAAGTTAGAAGAACTCTTGAAGCTCTCATTATACAGATCCTTCGCCCAGGTCCCCAAAATTTTATCAGGTAGCTATATAAATAATAAGATAAGAGAGAATTAAAAGGTATAAACAAGATAAAATTCCATTCATGGTCTAAAATAATAGATACTTGTTTGGGGATCCTCATTCCATAAGAAGAACTCAATTACGCAAGGTCATTTCCTTAAGAAAATACATGTGGAAGATTCATCCAAGGATATCGATGGATTCCTAGGGTGATTATGTTAAAATGTTACCCAAGTGTTATTGTCCTAGTATCCTAGTTCCCAAGGCGTATTAAGAATTCATAGGCTTGCCCTTCCTGTGTTAATCATTTTTTAGTTCCTCTTAGGACCCGCGTGGCATACCAATGTGGCATACCTACGAAGACCACCTATGCAACCTATCCTTGAAGGCCTCTTCTAAGCCACCCATGGAAGGGCATATCCTTACTTGGATCCCTTGTCCAATAGGGACCAATTTGAAACCTCTACCAAGACCTGTTGATTTACAAACCCTTCTATAAAGTAAAATCAGTGTGTCTACCATTTGGGTTTGTATTTATATAATCATAGGTTTCCCACATTTGTCTTATAAGGGAATTATTATTATCAGGATGTCTATAGGATTATATATCTATGGTCATGTGGACCCTTACCCTAATGAAGGTGATGGGGAGTTCCCAATATCGTATTCCAAGGATAAGATTATATCCTCCCCTCCACGTCTCTAAGACCTATAGCCTCTAATACTGGTAGGAAGTGTGATGATAACACTTTCTTTTCCATTCTTTAGCGAGTGAGATCCTCTTTCATCATTAAGGGACCTACTTCATGGAAACCATCCTAGTGTAATCCCCTATCCCTTTTTGTAAGAGGTTGTTGTCTTAATCCACCTACCTCTTCCACGGTCTTCCCAACCACTTTCATTTTAGGCCCATCCACTTCCATTAGTAGAGGAGAAGGTGTGTGCGATATGATGAATATTTCCAATCCTCTTATTTCTCAAACTGAGCATGAATCATGTGGGATTATAGGTCTATAATGATCACAACCTCAACACAATATTCATAGTGGAATCAACTATGTGAACACTAATTCCCACCATAACTGAGATATATAGTAATCATTCACCTAAGGCTCGAGCTCACTAGACATCCTACTTAGGAATCCAAACCCAATACCCTTAATCTATGCATACCTACAAGGAATACCTAGCCTGAATGGATCGAAGTTCTTCTTTTTTTATTTTATTATAGATAATCCCCCTTTTATAGGTTGAAGGGGAACCCATACCTGACCTGTAGGCCCAAGGCACAAGGCCCAACATGACCCGTAATACATGACCTGAAGGCCCAGATGCATACCATGCCCAATACATGACCCTTAGGTCCAGCACACTAGAACTGACCCTCCCTAGCTTCTACATCATTGATTGCCTTTATCTACCCACCTGTATTGTTGATCGGCTAGCATTACCATGTACAAAGTTGCACGGTGCCTAGTCCCGATGGTGGTTTCCATACCCTATTATTCTTCCAATCCGGTTAGCTCTGCTTTTGGTGACTGCTACTGGTGCTCTGATCCTCATCCGGGGCCTACTCTATGTGAACTGGGCTACTTAATGGTCTTCAATGGCCTGAAGGCCCTATGGCCAAAAGGCCTTTGATGGCCCAAAGGCCCTGAGACCCGTAGGCCCAAACCGGTGGCCCGAAAGCCCAAATCAGTTGAGTAGTCTAGATGCTATAGTACCAAATAGTGCCTGCTACAGTACTACTACAGTAACCTGAAAATTCACCTCCACCCGGTTTTTGAACCTGGGTCTCTTTAATACCAATGCGGCATACCTACACGAACCACCTATCAGATCTATCCTTGAAGGCCTCATCTAAGCTACCCATGTAAGGGTGTCTCCTTCCTTGGCTCCCTTTTATAAAGGGGTCCAAATTGAAACCTCCACCAAGACCCCCTGATTTACCAAACCATCAGGAAAGGAATATCATTGTGTCTACCATTTGGTTTTTTATTTCTATGGACATAGGTTTCCCATGTTTTTCTTTTAAAAGAATTAGGATTCTCTATATGTATGTAGGTTTATATATATATGGTAATGTGGACCCTTACCCTAAGGATAGTGTTGGGGATTTCCCATTATCAGATTCCAAGTATAAGAATTTATCCTCCCCTCCTCATCTCTAATACCAAGAGCCTCCATTATTGGTTGGAAGAGTAATGTTCATACATTATTTTCCCTTCGATAAAGAGTGAGAACCTCTTTCTTCATTATGTGATCCACTTCAGGGACGATTTCCTAGTGTAAGCCCCTATCCTTTCATGTAAGAGGTTGCAGTCTTGCTCCTCCCTACCTCTTCCATGTTCAACATGGTCTCTTCTTTCGTAGGCCGATCCTCTTCTATTAACAGAGGATAATGTGTGTTTGTTTTGTTTAATCTTTCTCATCCTCTTGTTTCTCAAACCAAGCACGACTCATATGGGATTAATGGTTTGTAATGATCCCAACATCTACACAATGTACCTAATGAAATAAACAATGAGAACCCAGATTCCCACCATAATTGGGATACATATGAGGCCTTCACTTAAGGCCTGAGGTCACTGGGAATCCACCTCGGGAATCTAACCCTAATTCCCTTAATCTAGGAATCCTCCTTAGGAATAATCCTTGCATTAAGTCCACCATAAATATAAATGATTTAAGTCATATCTTGTCTAACCTATTACAAGGAAATCCCCTTTTGGAGTAATCCCCAACCTATTTCTAACAAAGGGCCATAATCCCCTGTGAGACTTACCTAACTGTGTGGTATTTTATTACCATCCTAATGGGATATGTAGGAAGCCTCCCTGAGGATCAAAACCAACATCCCAAATCAACCCTATTCTCTATGGGCCACATTCCCAACAAGGTATAATTCAATATGGAATCTCATATCCCTTCCAATTTCTTTGGGTTTTTTTGAATTAAGTCTCCAACTAAGCTTTGACTAGGCACCTTCACCCTAAATGTCATTTCCACATGACATTAAATAGTACAGTTGGGTCTTTATCACCTGACCTTAAAAGGTATGATGTGTCCCATTAAGTAACACCGAACTAAGACGGTTCTAATTATTTTCATGAGGACACATCGGTCGCCCATCTATGGGATCGATCCCAACATCAAAACAACATTCCTCTCCATAGATGATAATGAACTGTAGAGTATCCTTTATCTACTGAGATGACAATAAACACCAGAGTAAAGTTTTGTTTCCCTGGATGAAAATAAATTACAAAGTGACATTTGTCTACCTGGATGACCGTAAATTACAAAGTTCTCCAAGGAGTGTCTTAAAACCAATCATTATCATAAGAACGACCAAAGAATCACTAAGTAGTATATGAATGGATAACATTGATGGAAAAACTCAAATACTCATTGATATCTCTATTGATGAAAAATCTATAATACAAAAGGATGATTATGAATTCCACACATTATAATAATTGATTTCAAATTTCAAGGAAAACCAATACTATGCTTGGTAAATTAATAATGATTAATGAACATATCTTAAATATATAAGAGATTCCTCGAGTTGGATATAATTTTCCCCAAAATGGTACGATGAGCCTGACCTCTCATCATCTTGACCAATAAGAGTTCATAAGTATCATATGTCAACAAACCTAACAAACGACATCCTTTGGAAAATAGGTCCATTTGGATAAAAAACAATTGGATGTTTCTGGTTCCATAAACAAATCCATTAGAAACTATTTGAAATAGTAATTCCTAACCAGTACACACATTCTGATGGAAACAAGTTCAACCATTATAAGTAATCTAGCATGACTCGTTTTTGTTATTGTTCTTCTTATTTTTACAACTTCATTATAATATCCTATGATATTCTCACTATCAATATGATTTATCATTTAAATATGTTTTCTTGGGGTATTAAATCTCTCCACATCATCATTAGAATAAGTATAATCTACTCTATATTCATGTAGTTCTCTATTCTGTCCATTATGTATAGTAGGTATAACAATGAATTCATCAAACTCATCATTATCTATGATGATTTTTTGTGTTTATTATTTTTAATGAATATAACACTATCATAGTCAACCAAATTATAATTTTTTTTATTATATTATTGATACAAAATTTTATTCTCTATTTAGCTATGAAAAATTCTGTCATCATTTTTCTCATCAATATTTCCATCTCTTTTATCATTGCTCCTGATGAATATTAGACTCTCAATAAATCTAATTTTTTATAGATTTAGATTCTTCTTAGACCACCATTTATATATATTCATATTTAAACAAGGACTCATAAATCATTTTTTTTGAATGATTCTAGTATTTTTAATAACTATCATCTAATAATTAGTCAAGGGTAATGTGTAGTTTTCATGTATCTAGATTTATCAATAAAAATTATGTTCTTACATTAATCCACTCCATTTTATTATATAATTTATGACGCGTTTAACTTATTCCTTATTCCATGTTTTTCAAGAAAAAATGAAAAATTTCTATTATTATACTCAATCCGATTGTTATATTTTATCCTTTTTAGAGAATAATTTATTTGCATCTCATACAGTCTCAAAAAATATTTAAACATGTTCAAATATTGTTATTTAGAAAAAATTATCATAATTAAAGTCATTTTATTAAACTAATTAAGGAATTTAATATATTACCCATATCAATTTTTTGAATTCATTCTCATAATCTCAAAAACAACTAATTAGACATGCTCTAATGGCCTTCAGGTTTGAATTTGAACCCCATTATAAATTCTATTCACAATGATCCCTTTTTAACATATTTTGAAAAAAAATGGTTGTGTATTTCATCAGGGTATGAATATTTTTTATACCATCATTTTTTAATCCCCTGACCCAAAATCCTAGAATCTATTGTTAATAAACATATTCATTTATATATTGGCTTTGAAATCAACTAAAGTGACCCAAACAAAACCTTTCATTATTATAATTCAACCACAAATATTGAGTCTCATACACCCCATTGAAATTTTATTTTTAGAGTTTTAGAGAGTCAGGAAAACCTTTTGAATATTAAAACCCATATATTTCCCTTCTAATTTAAATGTTTTCTAGTATACCAAGAATTCCTTATTCTGTAATAATTCTTCAATATCTACTAAGAAATTATCTACACATGATAGCCTTTTAGTCATATCATATACATTAATCTTCTTCTTAACCTAGAGAAATGGAAACATGAGTAGGGTGAGTTAAAATGCTCAATAAGTGTTATTATATATCAAAATCAATCATGTAATCAGCAAGGATAAAATAATAAGGAAATAATAAATAAATTTAATAATTCTTTATAATTGGCCACTTAATCTAAAAATAAATCCATGGATGGCATGATAATAAAAATAATCACATTGAAACCAATAAATGATTTAATAGTGGTGAAATTCATAATTTGGGACATAAAAAATTTGCAATCCAGGAAATTATGATTATACTATCTAAGAATCATGTCAAGAGGTGATGATTTTAACATTAATGCCTTATATAAAATCATTATAATTAAGCAGGTAAGGAATACAACAAATACTGAAAACATTTTTTTCTTATGATACATACAAATGAATAAATGGGATATATAATTACTTCCCCCATACATATCCTTATTAACTCCATTGAATTCACCATATGAATTAAATTAATAAAATATAATTCATAATCATCTATCCTTAGTAATGAATAAATATCCTTATTGGAAGAGTAAATATATTGGATCTCAATACATTCCTAGTCAATGAATGGAATTATATTATCATATGCCATTAGGGGAAATATGGTGGATGTATCATTATAGAAGATCACCACTAAAGAATAAGAAACATTAAAGGATTTCAAAATAGTATAAAACCACTTTTATATGGGAATTAAAAGTTTTATTGGATAAAGAAGAATAATTAGCATTTATATTTTTGGTACCCTTTTTATAAAAAAAATTATGAAGCATGGGAATTGAAATTTTGTTTAAAAAAATCAGGAAAATTGGATTGTTAGTTAATGGAATCAAACTAATCAAATAAATAGTAAAAATGAGTTTGTCTCGAAAAAATTACAAATATATTCATTTCACACTTTCGTAAAGAAATTTAAAGTTGATTGAAAATGGAGTCACAAGCCATCTTTAAAATCATTTTTAAGAATATTATAGTAAAAAATGCTTTCAGAAGTGAAATATAAATAATGGAATATTAAAATAATATAAATTTAAAGAAGATGAAATTTGGGATGGAAGATAAAATATAGTAATCTGACATGGAAATCCTTTTTATTATTTTTAAATACCTCTATCAAAACCAACATCTTTAAAAGTATAATAAAATATTATTTTAAAAAATTAAGGTAAATAAGAATATAACTTGGTATAATACTTTTTTGGGTTTCAAAATATGAAAATAAAGCATTGGCAGTGTGAAGAATATAGATACTCAGGAAAATGCTTCTTGAATAAAAATAAGCAATACTTGAAAATGAACCCTTATGGCTTGGGAAAATTTTGAATAAAAATAACTTAAAGGATAAATATATAGAACATTAAAAATATATTCAAGGTAAAATATGCCAAAATGGTAGGTATATACACCCAAAAATGAAAATAGGTGCATAATACAATATTTATTCAATGAAGTTTTCATTTCTCATTGATTTTACACCAAAAAAATCTCTTTAATCACAATTACATTATTATATTTTCTACGTCAAATCAATTCCAAAATATCGCTCATCTCAATTTGACTCAAACCCCTTCCATTCATATTATCCAACCTTAATGCTGCAAATATTATTCAACACTTTTTGGTTATAGATCAAAAATAAATATGGTATGATTAGTTTTTCTCAAACTCTTCTAGGTTCGAGAAACATTTATACTATCTTTAAGGATTTTCTCAAATTCAAAATGGGTTTTCAATCTTCAAAACATATTTTCTCATTTACCATGGCTTTCCTCATAATAGGATATTTCATAATCATCATTTTAAATTTGAAAAAAAAATATGAATTTGGAATATTCCCATGTTTTCTAACATATTCTATAAGATATTCATTATTGAAATCACTAATATATAGATATTTTTTATAAGAATTTTATTTTTTCAATTAAATTAAATAATATATTTAAATTATTTTTCTTAGATTATTATTATAACAATAGTAAATCTTTCCTCTTAGTGTGTATCCATGAATTATATATCCATAAACTCTCTTATGGAAATTTAGTAAATATTTTACAATATCTTAGTATAACATGGTATTTTGATTACCTTTATGCTTCTCAATTATGGTGTCTTAACAAAAAATAACTCATAAGATGTGTTGATTGAATCAGATTAAATTAGAAACTAATTATGTATGTATATATCCACTATTTTGGATATTCTATAAAATAGTTTTAATGTTCCATGATTTGATAAAATAATTATTCATATTTACACAAGTTCTATTTCATCATTTCAACAACTCCATTTGGTTAGGATGTGTATGGATAACTAAAATCACATATTCTAACATTATTCTCAAGATATTCATAAATATATTCATATTTTTATTCATATTATTTAATAAAATGTAATCTTTTGCATGCACATCCCAATTAGTTCACAATAATTATTTGAGAGTGTCTGAATACCTCAAGGGTTGTTTTATTTACTCAATAAAAAAATGACCTAAGTAATATAGCTAAAATAATTAATAAAATTAATTTAATACCTATTTTAATTGTTTACCATCATGATTATTGAACAATATACATCTGAATATTTCAACACCAGAGTGTTTTATATCATGATCTATATCAGTGCGATTCTCTTTTAAAAAATTACACTTTTTTATATGTATCTAACCCATGATGAAGAATATTTAGAAAATAGATTGACTGTAACATTAGGGAGATAATTTTTACCATTGAAATTTTTTCCAAATCAACAGTTATATAAGAATCTCTTTCATTGTGGTTGTATATAAATGGGGTGAAAATATGTGAATAGAGTAGAGCATGTTTGTTTTTGTATTGGAAATTATTTTAAAAACTTATATCATGTGTAAAATAACCAATTAAATTTTTTGTATCCTTTGATAAAGGAATTTTAAAATCATAGTGATTTTTGAATGAATTCTAGATTTGATTGGGTGAGTTATGGAATGTTTTATTATTTATCAAATTTGGGTTGAAATTTTGGAAAAGTAAAAAATACGTAAAGGTCATTCTCGAGTGATATGTAATGTTTACTTTGTAGTAGAAATATTTATACGGATAACATTTCTCAATTCATAAATTCAACAATCATGCTACATAGAGGATGTCTTGAAAATTTGGTGTCCTCAATATGTAAGAGTAAATTTTCCCAAACGTAAGGGTCACTTTGGTGCCTTTCCAACTAGATGTAAAAATTTTCAAATACCTCAACATGTATGGTTTTACCACAATGTGATATATAAGGTTTTACTACTCAAAGTATCTAAACATTTATAATGGAAAAAACATTACAATGATATATAATCTTTTATATTGGGTATAAATGAATTTCAAATATGTAATATTTTTTTCTCTGGCTATAAAATTGGAAATTTATTTAGCAAGGAAGGTCTTCCATTCTATGATATATTATGGTTTCTGATATGTGAATTTTTTCTATTCATAAAAAAATTATAAATGTCATCAAAATAGAAGGATTTACATACCATGATATGTAATTATTTCTAATACCTAATATTTTTCCCTCTAGTTGAAAAATTAGTGAAGTTATTGAAAAAGGTAGAGTTGTAAACTTTTATGTCTGAAATAGAAATCATGATTAAAGTGGTTGGAGTATTATATTAATTCCATGAAATTTATAGTCATGTAGTGATGAAATCCGTGGATAAAAACAGGCATGAATCTACTTCTATGATTTGAGAAACAATCACACCATATTGAGAAGGTAATGTCGTTATAATGACTAAAGTGTGGCCCATGTGATGGAGTCACATTATGATTCAAAGACATGATAATTATTATGTACACCATTTTGAGTGGTTAGATGTATCATTTTCTAATGAGTGATATCCTATCGTGATAATGAAGATATAAAAGAGAATATCTGAATGGTTGCATCCTGATGAATATGTTCACACCATAAAGAGAGAATAAGTTTTAGAATAAGTTAAAGAATATTGGTCAAATATGGTATAATATATATAGTCACTTTGTAATTAATACCAAATTCCATGTGGGTAGATCCAATGACTAATTATGCTAAAGTGGACATGATGAGTAGTTGAAGGATGTTTTTAGTTTATATTTGAAATTGAAATTAAAATTTGAACAAGAATAAAATTCACTGGTTTTGTAAGATATATTAAAACAAGGGTATTACATAATTATTCAATAAAAATAGTTGAAAATAAGATTTAAGGATATTGTTTAAATAATTTTTTACATAATTATATAATAATAATAATAATAATAATAATAAAATTATTTATTTTTGTGCATGTAGAATAAGAAGAAGAATATGTGAAATACAATATTGGTTTGGGAGTTTGATTATCACACACGTATTACATATTTTGAAAGAAGGAATAATTCACATAGGTTCTATATTTCCAAGAAGTGTGGCAGAACTATACAACTATTGAAAGATAATATAATTAGATGAAAAGTTTAATTCGTAACATGTAGAAGATCTAGAAAATAATGAAACTTGTCCATATATAGTAATATTATATACCAAAACACCATTTAAATGACTTATCCTAATAATTTTATACACCATGGTGATTATATAGTATAGTATCAAGTAATTTCATTTTATACCAAGGAATAAATATTAAATTTTAGTTGTAACAATTCTATATTGGGTTTTCATTATTTATTTTTTTAATCCTCTAGGAGTGAGAAATTTTGTAGACATATCATTCACTCAAAAAAATGATAGAGGTTGACTATTTAAGAAACCATAAAAGGGAAAAAGAATATTTTTTACTGGCCATTCCTTATCTCAAAGGACCAGCATTATTCCTTTTCCTTCACAATTAGTATTAGAGAAATCCAGGTTTCCTATAGAGATTGGGAAATATGATTTTTACTACTATGAAGGTTTTTGAACATAGTTTATATTTTCCTTTTTATATCCTTTTATAACATTGGTATTTTTCCTCTATATTTATAAATTTATTCATTGAATTTTTATTATAAAAATTAAAAACAATGAGTTATTATATGATAAGTGGGTTTATAAATTCAATGAGAAGAATTATCATATTTTGAAAGATTAAATAATATCACATCATCTATCTATAAGTATATATGTTTTTATTACTACAACTTATGGGTTTTTCTATATTTTGAAGGTGTTTTAATGGTAGTAGTAGATAAAAAAATTAGAATGATTTTCATGATTTAAATTCCATTTGTTTACATGATTCTAAAAAAAGTTTCTCAGTTTTAAAGGTATGAAAATGATGAATGGAATTTGGGATAAATTGAAAAATATTATTAAGGTAATGTGAAAGTGAAGCATTATTTGGTGAAACGTAATAAATTGAAATATTTAGAAATAAATATGACTGATGATGAAATGGTAAAGGTGAAGAGGGAACTCAAATGGATTTTATGCAAATGTGGTAACATAAAGATTATGTCATAAATATATAACAATTGGAAATAGATAACAAAAGTGTGAAAATTTATTTCCATTTATATTTCAACAAAGAAATCATAAATGATAATAAAAATATCAAAGTTGATAAATTATATTGAAAATCTAAATATATTCCTTTATAAATATTTAAAGAGTTTTAAATTTTAAATGAATGATAAGGTTGCAGAAAAGGATAAAAATCTTGAACATGTATAATAAAAATTTATAATAGAAGAAAATTAATTGAAAAAAAAATCAAATTCGACTTAAAAATTCTTTGTCAGAAGTTGAAGAAATATCAAAGGATGTAATTTTGGAAAGACATAAATTTTCAAATAATGTTAAAATTCATGTAGGACAAAAAATATCACATTTAATGGATGAAAAATATATTTTAATATTTGGTGAAAATATTTTTTCAACAACTGAAGTGAAGAATGAAAAATTTATAAAAAATATGATTATTTTTAGAATCAAGAAATATAAAAAATATTATAATGGGAACTTGAATATTTAAATTACTATGAACAGTGAATTAAAAAAATAAAATAAAAATTTAGATTGAAGATGAATGTTTTTGTAGTTTATAAAACTTTTGGTTCATATAAATGTGAAAAACTTATAGTCAAAATATAAAAGAATATAATTTTCAAACATCTAGACAATAAGTTTTTTGAAGAGTAAATACTGCATTTTTTTATATTTTTTGAATTTTGGAGGCTTTTAGAACTTTTAAAGGAGATATTTTTTTAATTATAAATATTTATATTAGGTTTTAGGATTTGGAGACAATAAATTGGGAGATTTAACCTACTCAAAGATTAAGTATTTAGAAGAAATCTTGAAATTCTAAATTGAATGTTGAGGAAAATTTATTACATCTAGATGATGTTTTTAGAACATGTGATAAGCCATGTCACATTTTAAAATAATGTCCCATAATTCTACCAACCAATTTTTTTTGAATTATAATACAAAAATTTAGAAAAATAATAAATAGAAACTAAAATAGAATTCATTTATTATTAAAGTGTCTCATAAAGAATCTTAAATGGAATGTATATATATATTTTATAATATATATTCATATCATGTGTAATGATTTTTTATCTCATGAAGGTTTTTGAAAAGTTAAATTAATGATTGGTGACCAGTGGAAATATTGATTAACTCAAATTTTTATATATTTAAGATGGGTTAAAAAACTTACTAAGTGTGTCTCAACTTAGTGATGATCATAAAAATATGGTATTTTAGTAGATAGAATATTTCATAGGTAATTTTAACGATTTACGCCTTTTTATGAGAGGATAGTTAGCACGATAGTACTTGTTTCTTCTTGGTGAAGCTGAATTGTCATGCGACATCACATAAAAGAAGAAAATAAATGTGGTATAAGATACATTACCACCTTAGTAAAATATATTTTAATAAGTGATAAGTGGAACATCGAATATTTTTTATAGTGCTGATTATAATGTGGAAGGATACATAGAAAATGATATTTAATATTAATATTAACATTCTATATTTAAAGATAACAAAGCCAATGTTTTTGAGAAGCAATTGGATTTTACTAGATCTAAAGTTGGAGGAAAAACTAGTCTACACAAATAAACACCTATAGGAGTGTTCCAAAGTATAAGATATCATTCAATGAGAGATGAAGAGGATGTTGTAACTTCTTGGAAAACAATTCAATGTTTTTAAAATTAAGATGAACTGAAGAGAAGTAAGGAGAATTATTCTCTATTATATCATTTCTAATTTAAAGAAAAGCATTAGTTCATCCTATTTAAAATTAGGTTTCAAGAATTATTTTTATAATAAAAGAGGGTTTTAGTCAAATATGGTCTTGAATACTAATCCATTGAGAATTCAGAGAAAATATTTGCCTCCACTCATTAGAGGTTGAGGTATGGTAAAATTTACCTTCTCACTCACTTTTTTATTAATGGTCCACTCATCCATGTATAAATCCTCAAGAAAAATATTCAATTAAAATATATCTATGAGTAGTATCATCAATTTATTTATAACAGTTGAATACTTATGAAAATATATATAACTTCAAATCAAGATTTCCAAATTTTTACCCAAATGATGACCTTATACACTATTTCAACTTATCACTTTTAGATATCCTTAAATTGAGCCTAATGTGTTTGTAACAATGACTCTCTTATATTCTTATCTCCCTCATGGATATCAGGAATTTATGTCTATAATGTTTTTCTATTTTTAAAAACCATGACTCATTTCAACTCCTATAATGAGATAACTGAATGGAATTAATTTAACACTCTCTCATAAATATTTAGATTATTAATTTCAAGTAGAGTATTGATTATTTTTTTCTCAAGAATATTTAAATTATTCTTGATGATTTTAATAATTAAAAATCAATGAAAGATACAGAATCATCTTTTCCCTCAATATATATAATCAATTTCTAACCAATATAATAACCCCTATATTATTGATTTTGTTTATAGTATCATAAGAATAAATTGACCAAAGATATAATAAATGAAAAAATACCCAAATATAAAAAACAATTTAGCTCTCGTTGATTCATAAAACCAAATTATAGGTTGAGTAGAGAGTGTATAATTGCTAATGAGGTAAATCAACTGTTATCCTAAAACAAAAAATCTAAAATGTCGGTTTATTATTTTTATTTACTGAATATGTATATTGATTTTTATAATGCAGTGGAAAGAGATAGATAAATATTGAACACTAATGAAACATGGTTAAAAATATGGTTCACTGAGTCCTGTTATCAAGTGGTCAATGACCAATGTAAAATGGTTGTGATATTTCTACCCCGGTTCCTTGTTTTATTATCAATAAAAATAATGAAAAGTTTAGGAAGATGGCATAGAACTACTTTGTATAATATATAATAAAAAGATCCAATAATTCAATTGATATATTCTTCTTTGACCTCATGTTCCATCAAAATTTCGATCTCAAGTTCACCCTTATTCCTCCCCTAAAATTTTATCCAAACCCAACTTAGAAATTTTCCTATAATGAATGGAAGTCTTACTCAATGTTTCATCATAATATTTCATACATTTTCAATAGTAACTAATTATTTATTTATATTTTCTACACCATTAAAACATGGGGATCCTTAGAATTGTTGTTTTAGACACTACCCAAATCCTATCTATGTGGTTTTATCTTTTTTATCCATATTATCAAGTTTTTTCATATATTTAAATATGACTTTTACTCAAAAGTATCACCATAAAACCAATTTTTCTTATCATGGAACTCCCATTTTGTTATTATATTGTCTGTCAACATGATTTTCTTAGTTTTTATTCTAATAGAATGTGTTATATAGGTTATTTCCATCATGATGTTTCACATAGTGATTTATTTTGTCTGAAACAGGATCCACCACAACATTTTACCAGAATTCTCATCATAGTGCAACTCAACAAAATATTTGTGACTCTATGATGAAAACTATGGTGCCATGGTTGTGTATCCCTAGCCATATCACCCCTTTTCCATGACATAAGTTGTCTCCTACCACACTCATTTCAATATCCTTATTTCCAATCACAAGATCACTATGTTTGAATTCCTTCCCATATATTATTTTTAATTTTTCCAAATAATATTAATTTTTTTAGAACTAGAATGGATACCGCAATTCTCCAGTTCTCTTGATCTCTTCACAAACTATTTTGGATTCTTTGAAATTCATTATCTCCATTGAATAAAGGTGTTTTTTTAATCCTCCCCAAGATTTATTTACTAATTATCATCTCCATTAAACTACAATGAGGATTAAATGTATCAATCATCATGTTTTGAAAAATATAACATTAAAAACACCATCATAGCATATAAATTAATTCTCTCAAGAAACTAGTCCAAGAAAAATTCCAATGTAAAGGTTTTAAGACACCATAAATTAAAATTTAATTGTGTTTATTAGATCACTCTATCTCTAAATATAATATTAGTTCTTTATTGACCTTTTCTTAATTAATATTGACTCATTACTTGATTTATCCAATTAATATAAAGAGGTAATTCTATAATCTCATCGGATACACTAAATCATCAAGTACTCTTATATATTCCTTTGGTGTCTCTTCATAACTAAGGTACCCCATATTTTTACTCCTGAATGTGGTGCTAAAAAACATACATTAATAAACTATATGTATACAAATTGAGTTGAATCAATTCAAAAAATAATATATTTACATAATTCCAACATTACAACACTTATTTATCTCACATTCCAAGAACCCATAGAATTATTATTTTTAGGTATTTTCAGGATAAAAATATTATTTCACATAATTGTAGAAAATATCTCTAAAACTAACATTTTATTAGATTTCTTTCTAGGTGTATCATATGTTATTATCATATTCATAACCTTGTAAATGGGAAACATAAGTATGGGAAAACTCAAATGGTGAGTGAGAGGAAAAAATATCATTGAGTCATAAATCATGATATAAGGTCATGAAATCCCAATGGAGAAAACATATTTCATTGAATAAGAGTGCATTTTAAGGGAAAAATAATAAATATCCATGTAGAATAACATAATGATATAACATATGAATTTTTCATCAGCATAATCATAGGAAATACTAAAATTGGGAGGATATCCCAAATAAAATTATGTCCATACACAATATCATGAATAAATATTAATTGTAATTATTTTCACACAAACACTTGTGAATATATCTTATTCTCAATTATTTATATGAATAATCTATTATATTATGAGATATAAACCATTAAATAATTAATTTTAGGGTGATATAATACCCCACCCATCTCATAATGATAATCCTTATACATGTGTGTCACATAAAACTATTCATATACAAATTCATACAGAACCCATGGAATGAAAATGGGATTTGTAATATTTCCAATTTATACCAAATAAAATAGCCTTGAGGGTTGGATCAGTTGATACCAAAAATTCAATCACACAAATGAGTTTTTTATAACAGAATTTATTAGGTGATTCTTAAAACATTACTCTATAGGATATATAAATATCCATTATATGTAATGAGGAAAATAGAATTAAAATCATAAAAACAATATTTTAGAAAACATTTTTTAACATTTTTGTAAGAAGTAAAATTTTCAATCCACTATTAAAATAATTTTTCAAAAGGTAGTATGAAATATTTTTTCTAACACCACTTTACAAGTAATCCTAAAATTTATTCATGGAATGTAATAAAAATTATGTTGACAAATTTCTAATGGTAGAAAAAATATATGATCATGATAGGATAATGTTTTTTATATTTAAAAATACTTTTAATGAATCCCACATTATTAAATGTGTAATATATTTTCATTTTGAAAATAGTTTAAGAGAAATATGAATATAACAATAAATAATAAATATTTTGATTCCAATGTAATAAAAAGATATCATTGGTGGGAAAATGAATACGAACATGCTAGAGAAAGGGCCCATTGGAGAGGATGGGAATTATTCTTAACAATGGTATACTTTTATGAGAAATAAATTCATCATAGAATAATCCTTGAATAAAAAAAATTAATTTTACCATATATTGGAACATATTTTAGCATATAATAAAATAATAGGATGTAAAAAACAAATAAAAAAATAATGGTGTTCAATATTAATCACTATTAACAAATGAAATGATATTTGAGCCCACAAAACCCCTAATGAACATCATAATTAATAAATTAGTAAACATTGAAATGGGGTTTATGTGATAGAACTGTAAATCCCTTGAAAACAAAGAGTAAATAAATTGCAATATAATACTTGGTTATAATGTACCAACCCAATAAAATTAGAGTTCCATTAGAAATATTATAACTCAATGTAAACATATTTAGTTAAGAAACAAGCAAACGAAATTATAAATAACTAATTTAAAAGGGAATGAATGAAGGATTCTTGAAAATAAATGTAAATATCATGATATAACTAATAATAATAATAATAATAATTTAATCCAAATGGTTTAGTATGTAAACAATATAAAAAAATTATTGGTTTATAATATGAAAACAATTCCTCAATAAAGGGAAATTGAGTTGAAACCCTTACCGTAACAATTAAAATCCATAAAAAATCATATAAAATAAACATAATTATCTTGATAAATAATTTTATAACCTTATTCAGGTATATTAAATTTTACATAATCCATTTATAATCATTCTCAACTCATATCTTATTTATTTATAGTTTACTTTCATTATCAGATGTTAATAATTATTTTCATTTCGTATGATTTTTGTTATGGATATATCAATCATCATTATTTAGTAAAAATTTAGAAGTTCACAGACAATTTAATGTAACATAATATAAGTTACCTAATGATTTATAAATGTATAAAATAATTCCAAGATATTTCCAGTTATTATTTATGAAAATGAAAAAAGTGACGATCTTGTTTTTTCAATTTTCCCATATCAATTAATTTCTTTATATTATTCATTGATTTTTTGTGTAATCATTTCAAAAAAATCATTAAATATATTAATATTTAATTAAATATATATTCATGAAATATATTTTTAAAACTATCTTTTTAAGTTGATGTATAAAACAAAACACGTCATTCATGGAGTTAATAGTCTGTGTGTATCCTTGAGTGATGTTTTTACTTCTTAAAAAATTTGAAGGAAGATAGAAAATGGTTTATCCATCAACATGATAACATTTTAATACTATTATGATATTTATTTATTTATTTTTTCATGGGTATAATATTTTGGTGGTTTTAAAAGATAGAATAAAAAAATAACTATAAAAGGAGTGCATGTGAGTTTTACCTTATTCATTAAGGAAACATATTGAGCCTTAATATAATGGTATTTGGGTGAGACTAGAACCTATATAACTTGATAAAGAGACCTGTGGAGTTATTTGAGTATATTTTTCTTGATTTAAATTATTTTTCCCTGAAGATAAGTTGGGTGGTGAATGATATTCTTTATACATGAATGGGTGAAATTTTTTTAAATACTCATAACATTATATTAAAATCATGTCACTTTAAAAAGAAAATAGATCCAAAAGGGGACAATAATGGATATAAGATGATTCTTGGTAAATATAACTCATTAGATATCTATATACTTTTTGATATTGTGGATACATACCTTTTATAGTTTCATGTTCATGATCTTATTTCCAAATTATAAAAGAAAAATAATTATTATAATATACAATGAAATCAATGTAATTGATAATATTAATATCAAATGTAAATACTATGATGTATTCTCCATTTACATAATCATTTAAACCTATGAGCCTTTTGGTTAAACTATAATATAATTGATTAATTCTATAAATCCTTCAGTATAACCTAGGTTATCGAGGTAATTTTCATATTAGGATCTCTAACAAACTAGTAATATATTACATCCTCAAATTAAATTTAAAACCAACACAATGCTTTGAAAATATCATGTGTGTCAACCAAATCATATCCCCTATGAGTTTTAAACTAGATGTGTAGTTAGGACCACTTTTCATTCATCTACTGAAGATCAAGTAATTCCTAACAAAAATTTGAGATTATTACTCTTATGTGCCTATGTTATAGCCTACATCGAATTTTTTGTATCCAAACATAGAACATATTTATATAAATTAATACACACTTCACCAAAATTTTATGATTCTTTCCAATATTTAAACATTTCCCATAGGATTGTTAGTATTGTTAACTATTCCTAATCTGTAAATATAATAAAACTAATCTCTAAAAATAACTAAACCATTCATTGATACTAACTAAAGAAAATGAGATAGGAACCCCAATATATTATGTACAAACTTATACATTAATTACCATATTTGATAAAAATTGAAATAACTCATTTCAAACATACATATATTTCCATTATTAATACATTATGTCTTAAATTAATCTCACAGTCCTTTCCCCTAAAATTTTAGTGCCCTTAGACATTATCTACATAAAAATTATTTTTCACATAATTGTGTACATTTCTCCATAAGTTTCATTATATTAGATCTATTTATTATTTTCTCATATTTTATACTCATCTTCATAACTTGGGAAATTTAAATCATAGAAGGGGTGAGATTAAATAGTTATTAAGGGAAAAACTTATTATCAAGTCATAAAGAATAATAAAAGGTCATGTAATCTCAAATGATCAAACATATATCATCAGATTAGAGTGCATAATCCTGAAATATTAATCAATATACAACAGGGGTAACATAATCATGTAAGATATGATTATCAAATGGTAATTATAAAAGTAAATTAAAACATAGTGAACATATCATAACCAAAATTATTTCGACACACATTCTTCTAAACAAAGTATAATCACAATTATATCCATTCAGAAAACATTAACACATGAGATATAAACCTTTAAAAAAATGGGAGATATGGGACCACACTCATTATATAATGATAATACCTATGCATGGTTTCATTGAAAAAATGTAACAAACTAGGAAAGTATGAATATATAAAAATTTCATTCCTTATATATGTATTCATGTATTAGATTTTAAAGAGTTATATTCACTATAATTATATTAAGGAATTTTAAAATAAAAAAGAATATATTTTTAGTTCTTACTAAAATCAATTATATGTATTGTAAGGTTTTATTTAAAATTTTAAAGTCACAATTTTATAATTATAATTCAACAAAATAAACATTACTTCTGAGAAATCTTTCTTATCATTTCATGTATTTACAATGTCACTTTATATTATAGATTGGTTTTAAAATTTCATTATTTACTTATGATTATAAAAAATATAATTAATGTTATTGGAATCAATATTACTATTGATTATGAAATAAAAACACTTTTATACTTAATAAGGAAATTTTCGGGATAATCATTTTTCATCGCATTTTGTGTTTTTATTTTAAAATTAATTTTTACAAACATTAGCTGCTTAATCATGAAGATTGTATTTAATATTAATAATATTTAGTTCCAAATATTGTAAATATATCAACCAAATTATTTTTCTTTTTGAATAATAACTTTGGTAAATCAAAAAGTTACCACTGTAAGAGTTAAAGTGGGTTAAAAATGTTAAAACTAAAATATTATGGCTTAAAATGATATAAAAGATTTTATAAAACCTATTTTGGGGACATATTTCTAACCTATAACAAATATCATTAAGAAATAATTCATTTTGAAGACACATGAATTGAGTAAGACATTAATATATTTTAATATTTTTGAAAAATTCCAAATGTATTCTCCCTCAAACTTCTAAAAGGACACCCACTCTCCTCTATTATCCAAACTTAAAGGGCCAATTATCTCGACTATTACCATTCCATATACATTCCTATCATCCCTACCCATATCCTGTAGGTACTGGTTTGATCATAACACCAACATATGATGTCTTTAGCTATAATCTTAATGTGGATGTCTAAAGAAGACGTATAGTTTTTAACCGAGTGTTTTTTTATTTCTTCTTTTACTTTCTTTAAAACTCTCTTAAATATTATCATATAATAAAATCGAAATCCAAAATATAATTAAATTTTATTAATATTAAGTTATAACCCATTTTCATCAACTTATCCATCTAATATAAAATAAAAATATTGCACGTGTGTACATATGAATCACTTCTTCATGAGATGATTTATTTAGTTTCCCATTACTGGTTACTATTAATGATTATAATGATCAATTAAAATGATATAATATGATATCTTTGATATTAATTTCATTATGGTGAGGTAAAATAATATTATACTTCATTATTTCCACCTAATAAAAAATAAAAACATCACTTAAGCGTGTGTGCATTTTACCACCTCACCAGCTAATGTATCATGTTTTTTTCACCACCTAACATGGTTTAAATAAATAGTTTTATTTTAAGAAATAATATAAAATTTATTATAAAATTATCATTGTTTAAATTTAAAATAATTCTTAACTTATTTCTCTCATGTTCATTGAAAATGGAAACATTACTCGTTTATATGTATGGACTACCATCTCAATGATTTTAGCATAATTTATTTTTCATAACCACCTTACATGATTAGTCATAAAACTATAAATAATGTATAAAAATAATAATTATAACATAATTTAGATTATAGAAATGATATAATCATGATCCCTTTAACTATAGTCAACCTCCCAAATCCATTTATGACATATAAACAGAATATTCTTAAAATATATGATGTGAACTTAATAATTTAATTAATTAAGAATAACATGGATATTAGTGAAAATAAATAAATAATAAACTTGAAAAATGGTAAAAAGAAATTAAATAATTAACAATATTATATTATTCAGGAAGATAAATAATGTATGTGGAATGTCGGACTTAGGGAAATGGATATTATATCATAAAACCAAGTTTTAAAATGGTTTAATGATTTTATTATGACATTTTTCACCATAAATATATATTTAATGGATTTTTAAATATTTAAATAAATTAATTAAAAATCTCATTTTTCCTCTCCTTTTATTTTCTTATAATGGTCTTTAAAAGGAATATTTTTTTTATTTTAAATTTATTGTTTAACATTCTTTACAAAGTACAAAAGGAATTTTATTTTTTAACATATACTATGAAACTAACTTTTCATAATACCAAAAATTATATTTTATATTTATATTATTTCATAATATTTAATTATTTCTTCAAATAAAAAACCCTTCTACCCTTTGTCTTGGGTATTTTAGTTTTGAAAATGAGGTCTTAAAGGAAATGGATATACCAATTTCAGAAAATGTTTTACTTATGGGTTAAAAAGTATTTTATTATGAGTTTGATGATTCAAATGAAATATTTTATGTATTTAATGTATTTTATAGTCCATTTAACTTTTTTATAATGATGTGTGAGACCGATGTATCTCTCAAATGCATGGGTAATGAATATGTTCTCTAGGGAATTATGTTGGAATTAAACAAGTAGGTTGTTACATTTATAACAGTTATTATAAGGGTTATATAAATATAATTTACCAAAAAAACCACATGATTTTTTTATTCTTTCTAATTAGTTTTCATGGAAATATTTTTTATTTCATAGGTTAAGAGAAATATTTTTTTAAAGGATATATTTTATTTTCTAATGGTAAAAATGTATATTTTGAGGGAAATATTTTCATGGGTTCTCAATTTTTCTATGAAATCCTAATGATTATGATTTTTACTTTAAAATTTCTTATAATTTGTTTTATGGATAATATTGTTTTAGTAAATATGATTTTATAAGTATGAAATCAGTTATCAAATATCAATGTAATTTATGTTAAAGTAAAACTCTCATATGTGATCACATGGTTTTGAAATAGAGAAACATGTTTTTTCTTCCTTTATATATATACATTACTAGTAATTTTGTGATAATACCATATTTTAAAATGATTTACATGGGGTTTAAGGATGATTGAGAACAATTATAAATTCAAGTTGAAAATTTTCATGATTTTTTAGAGAAAATAAAAAATGTTTCATTTTAAAATTATTTTATTGTGGAAAAAATAGACTATGGGTGAAAATATATACTTTTAGATGCTTGGGTATATTATATAATAGTTATAAACTAATTATAAAAAATTATTAACATAATTTTTCTAAAAAATAAAATAAAATTAATTATTAATTTAATACCGAAGATTATGTTTTGTTTTAAGATTGAGTAATTGTATTTAGTATTAAATAGAAAGTTTAAATAACAGTATCAAATATGATAATAATAATAAAATTCCATTTAGGGATTCTAATATATGGTTATATTGACATGATATAGCATTTTAAGATTACCATGTTACTTTATCTAATCTATGTCAGTTTAGAATTGTTTTCCATAGAGGAAATGAAGAAATTAATGTTATATTACACATATTGTTGAGAAGAAGGAAAATGTAACATTTGTGATATTCCTATGGAAAATGAATATTATTATGTATTTACTAAATAATTTCTTACTATTATACCTAGTCAAGAGTTTCAATTACTATTCAATTAGTGCATAATACTCATCCAATTTCAAAACCACATTATCTAATTGAACAAATGCAAATTTTAGATTTGAAAATTTTGTTACAAGACTTTTTTGGTAAATTTTTATTCATTATAGAACATCAAAATTGGGTGATTCTATTTTGATTGTAAAAAATAAGGGAGGTTACATATTGCTTTAAATTAAAAATATTGTATTTAGTAAAATTAAAATTAAGAATAAATATTTTTTCTTACATATCAATGGATTATTTGATGAGCTATTGGGAGGTCAGTATTTATCAAATGATGATATCAGGTCTGTGTACCATCATTTTAAGGTGAAAAAGTATGACATTATAAAGACAAAATTTCTTATTTGGTTTGGCAATTATAAGTTTGTAGTAATTACATTTAGGTTGATGAATTTTCCATATGTATTTATAGACGTTATGAATATATTTTCCCATTGTTTTTTTGGATAAATTTATTTTTTTATTCATTGATGTTATATTTTTTTTCTTCAAAAATTTATTTTTATCCTGAAAGAAACTTGAGGATCATTCTAAAAACCTTGAAAGATGTAATTTATATGTAAAATTTATTAAATATAAATTTTTGTTATGCAATATTTATTTTCTTGGAGATATTTTAAATAAATATGGAGTAATTATTGATCCTACTAAAAATAATGTGGTTTAAGTGTGGAAAAGACATAATAATGTCATAGGGATTCATAGTTTTTAGTGATTAATAATTCACTACAAATAGTTTTTTGAGAACTATCATTGTCTATCTATCCCACTAATTAAGATAACTCATAAAGTAGTTAAATATTTCTGGGGGAAATACTTTGATGAATGTTTCCCTAAACTGGAAAAAAATCACAAATTTTGGCCCTTTAATTTAGAAATAGTGAATTTTTTATATATAATGTTTCTTCATTGATGGTACTTTGTTGTTTTTTGATGTATAATGATCATGTCATTTCTCATTCATTATGTTGATTGTAACTTCATGAGAAAAATTATCCTACACATGATATGGAACTAGATATTCTTTTTTTCCTTTAAAAAAAGGGACATAATTTATATTGGGTAAAGTGTGAAATATATATTGATCATAAAATATTGAAGTATAAATTCACTCAAAATATTTGAACATGAGATAAATTTTATTTTTTAAAATTATTAAGGATTATGAATTCATAATTTACTACCATCTTAGAAAAGTAAATAGTGTAGTTCATCATTAATTAGAAAATATAAAGATTCATTAACTTTTACGCAATTATAATATGATCGTATGAAAAATGTTTTGATGAATATTGGTAAAGAAATTTTGAATGAAGTAACTTAATCTGTTTTATTTTATATTTTTGTTCATTATTCATTATAAAGTAGAATTAAGAGGGATTGGAAGGAGGATTGTGTTTTATATGAAAAGGTATAATTGGTCAATAATGGTATGTTTCCTAAAATTAACATTTAAAAATAAGCTATTTTAATATTTATAAAAATCTTCTGTTTGTCTTGTGATTCCAATTTTATGAATTTATTTTTGGCTGAATCTGATAGTTGTCTATTTTATATTTATCCTAACTTCACTAAGATATATAGAGACATTCAATAATATTATTTGTCGTAAGAAATAAATAAATACATTGTCAATTTATCTTTGAAATGTTTGACTTTTCAATAGCTTAATGTCAAATGAAAACTAGAAAAATCAATTCTTCACCCTTTTCCAGATCTATAATGGAAATGAGAGAATAAATCAATGGATTTTTCAGTGGAATTACCAGTGAAATCTCAATTTAATAATAAAAATTAGGTATTTATTGATCGATTGACTAAATCTACACATTTTATTCTTATTAAAGAAATTATGAATTTAGATAATATTTCAATTAATTAAGTTAAAGAGATTATTATATTTAATTGGTTCTCTCATTATATTATATCGGAGTATAATCTTGGGTTTAATTCTTAATTTATATAATGGCCTTCAGAAGTCATTAAGTAAAAAATTAACGTTTATTATAACATTTAATCCTTAGTCTGATGGACAGGCTGGAAAATCATTCAGAAATTGGAAAACATTTTTTGGGGTCGATCTATGGATTTCCCAAGAAATTTTTGTCAACCTATTTCATTAGCTTAATTATATTATAATAACAATTTTCCTTCCTGTATATAGATGGAACTATTTGACTAATTTTATCGAAATAAGAATTGAACTCTCGATTATAATGATAAAGTTAAGGAAATAAAATTATTGGTATAATAATTGGTATAATAAATGTTTTTGAATGTTAATATGTTTCAATAAATTATGAGGATGGCTCATAGAACATCGAAAATTTATGAAAATAACTAGAGAAAATTACTTTTATTTGAGGTAGGTGTTCATGTTTTTTTAAAATTATCCCCATGGAAAAGTGTTTTTATTTTGGTATAAATTTAAAGTAAAGATCATGGTTCATTAGAATATATGAATTCCTATAGAATGTTGGATAAAATGTCTATCTATAAGTATTTACTCTTATTTTATCCCTAGAATATTATTTGTTTCATGTTTCATTGTTAAGAAAAGTTGTACCAAATGCATCGCATGTTTTGAGCCCAAACTTTGTGCTATTATAAGAGAATATTTCATATGAGGAACATTGATTTTAGACTCTATATTATAGAGATAGGGTGTTGTAAAAATAATTTTCTTATCTAGGTTATGGTTTTATGGAAAGATAATATGATTTAAGAAGCAACATTGGAATTGCAAAATTCTATAAAGGAAAAATATCCCCACAAGCTTAAGTAATGAATAAAATAGTGAGGAATAAAATTAAAAAGGGGGATATAATGTAAGAAACCAAGTAATTTTAATGATAGAAAAAAATATTTATAAATATTCATTAATTATATTTTATATGGATATATTCACTATAATAATATAAATTAATTTTCTAATTAAAAATAAAATAGTTTTATAAGTACTAAATTTTATTACATGCATTATATGGTTTTGTTTTAAAGTTTAGTTTCAAAATTTTAGCATTTAATCTGAAAAACAAAAATAAAATTTTTAAATTAGCAATCTAAAAAACATTAGAGTTATTTTTTGGGTTTTTTCTAAAAAAGATGATTTTTAGGTGAATAATAGAAACTGCCAAATTTTAATAAAACTATATTTTCATTTCGTGTATTTATAAAGTCACATTATATTTTGGATTTGTTTTAAAAAATTATTATTTATATTTTACTAACAAAATAAAATAAATTTCACTGGAATCAATATTACACTTTATATTGGTATAAAAACATTTTTATACTTAAAAATGATTTTTTTTGGAAAACAGTTTTCCTCGCATTAGGTGTATTTATATTAAAATTAATATTTTCCAACATTATATATTTAATATTGAAAAAATTATTTAATATTTAGAAACATAAGGTCTAAATTTGGTACATATTCCTACCTCATTTTTTGTTTTTAGGAATAGTAACCTTTGGTAAAAAAAATTGTTACCACAATAATAGTTAAATATGTTTAAAAGGGTTGAAACTAAATTGATAAGGATTAAAAAGACTTAAAAACATTTATAAATCCAATTTTCTAGTAATATCTAGACCATATAACCTCAAATGGAAAAAAAATCCATTTTTATCCATTTTTCTTGAGTGATACAATAATATATTTTAATCTTTTGAAAGCATCAAAGTGTGTCCTCTCCCTCACTTATAAAAGGAAACCTCTCTACATTAATCATCACACTTCAACATATTTCTAGTTCATCCAATACCTTCCCATATCCTTTCATAAAATCCATACATACATCCTAGAGGTCTTGGATTTATCATGATACCATTATAGTTAGGTTTTAGTTATAAACCTATGGAGGTAGTCGGAAGAATAGGTACAGTTCTTAAACGAGTGATTTCATTTTATTTATTATTTTACCTCCTTCAAACCTCTATTAATAATTATCATGAACTTTTATCATTATTTTCCATAAACTAAAATTTTATTATTTTTATGGTATAACCCTTTCTCATTCACTCATATTTCTAATGTAAAATAAAAAACATCACATATGTATATGTCCATACTATAGACTCATCATATGATGTAATTAGTTTTCCATTACCACTTCTTATGGATGGTCATAATGATGGATCCAAATGAAAAAAATTCTATATTTGATATAAATTTTATTCCTTAATGTGAAATAAATATTTTACTTTTTTATTTACTATACAATGAAAAATAAAAACATTGTTCATGTGTGCCTATAGATTACCTCCTTGTGAATTGATGTATTTTATTTTTAATCACTGAATCAAATGGATAGAATATATAGTTGTATTTAATGAAATATTTTCATATTTATTATATAATTATAATTCTATAATTCAAAAATAATACTTACCTTATTTAACTTACATTTATTGAAAAATTGAAAACTTACTCATGTGTACATAAAACATGTCACCTCAATGATTGTAAAAAAATTCATTTTTCATTACCACCATTCAATTTTTACTATAAAAGTGTACATAATGTATAAATAATATAATTATAAAATTATAATAATTCTAAAAATGATATAATCATGACCCATTTTACCATATTAATCTTACCAAATTCATTTCCAACTTATAATAAAAAACTCCTCAAAACCTTTGATGTGAACTTAATTTATTAAGTAATTAAGTATAACATGGTTATAACTGAAATAAAAGAAATATCATGAGGAAGTTTTTTAATAATTTAAATAACAATCATAAGTTTGTTATTCAGGAATATGAAGATCATATGTGACAATTTGGACTCGGGTTAATGGAAATTCTATCTTAAAACCTGGTTTTAATATGTTTTTGAAGATCAATTTATAATAAGTTTCATAAATATACATATTTTTTAATGTATATATAAATATTTAGTTAAATGAGTCTAAAATTTATTTATTTTTTCTCTCATTTTACATAAAAATTTCTTTGAAAAGAATCTTTTTTCATATTTTACAAAGAATTTTTACTTTCTTTTCCAAGTAAATGGAAATGTTTTTTAATATAACGATGTCAATGGCTATTCACACCACTATAACTATTATTTGATATATGTTTTCCTTTACAAGATTCCATGTTTTATTCAACGAAAAAATAGATTTCCCATTTTTATTGGTATTTTAGTTTTGAAAATTTAGTTTTAAAGGAATTATATTTATCAATATATGAAAATATTTTACTTATTGGTTTAAAATTTTATTTTTATCAGTTTTATATTGGAAATACAAACATTTATTTATTTAATGTGTGATATGGCCATTGGAAAATTTTTTGAGGATGGATTTTCTTGATATATCTATCTAATTAATTGGGTATTGATTATGTTATTTGGAAATTTATGTTGGAATTAACTGAGTAAGTTATTCCTCTTGTAATGTTTTTTATAAAAGTTCTATGAAGATGATGTTCATGGGCACCTACATGAATAAAATATTTTTTTTAATCAGTTCTCATTTATATCAATTTATTTCCTAAGGTAAGAAATAGATATTTTTTAATGTATTGATTATTACCTTTAATATTAAAATGGTATGTTCTTAAGAAAATCATTTTCATAGGTTATTAGGTTTTCTAAAAATCCATCATGATTATTATTTTACCATTTTAATTTCTTATAAATTATTTTATGAAAAATGGTTCGTAGTAATTCTAATTTATTTTTAAATTAAAAAATTATTTGAGCTCAACATTTATTATTCTAAAGTAAAACTCTCTTATATGATATAATCGTATTTAAATTGACTAATAGTATTATTTAATCTTTTTAATATTTCTCTCTTACTGATTTTTTTTGCAGATCCCTCATTTTTCAAAAAACATCCTAGGGTTAAGGATGAGTGTAAAAAATGATGATTTCATGATCAAATTCATAAATATTTATCATGAAAATAAATTTTGTTTCATTTGAAAATACTTTAGGTAAGGAAAACATGGACACTAATTTTATGTGTTCACTTTGTAATGCATGGTATTTTTATGTAATAGCTATGAAATAATTATTCAAATATCTAAACCTGAAAAGGTCTTAAAGAACTAAATAAAATGAATTCATAATTTAAAACTAAATATTATATTATTATTTTAATTCCTTGTCTTTATAAAAAATCAATAACATATCCATTTATGAATAATCAATGGAAAAAAGGTCTCTCATGACATTTCAAACTTTTATCGCATAAAATAGCTTCAAGAATTGATTTTGTTGATATTGAAACTTAAATCCACCAAAATACGTATTTCAAAATGAATTTTGATATTCATTCATGAAATATTAATTTATATTATATAGATCCTTTTTAGATAAAAATAAAAATATATGAGACTTCATGAAAATTTTATTTTCGAAAACATTTCTTAACGTTGTTTTAAAATGAATAAGTTAGAACCTTCGGTAAAAATAATATTAAAAAAGCTCTCAAGAAAAAAAATTAAATAAACACTTTAAACTAAATCGTACAAAATTGAGACTAGAAAGGTAATAATGGTTAATTAATTAAATTTCAAGTTGAAGATAAAATATATGATCATTAAAGGAAAACATCTTTTTATATATAAATATATTTAATGAAATATACATTGTTAAAGGAATAATAAATATTCCTATTGAAAATAGGTGAATAAAATTTTAATATCCCAGCAAATAATATATATTTATATTTAAATGTATGAAAGGAAAAAATATATGGGTAAAATAAGATAGGCATAGAATAAAAATGGCATATCGGAGAGTATGTGAATTATTGATAGAAAAATTATAATTTTATGAGAAATAAATTTACCATGAAAGAATATTTAAATAAAAAATGTAATTTTCCCTATATAAGAATATAATTTACTATAAAATAAAATATTATGGTCAAATAAACAAATAATGAAATAAATACTTGGATTAAGAAACATTATAACTCAATGATTGTAGATTTAAGTTAACAAAAACCCTTACTAAAATCATAATGAATGAATTAGGAAATATTTGAAATATGTGTTTATATGATAGAATTTTAAATCCTTAAAAAAATAAATTCAATATAATAAAATTATAGGTAATAATGTTCCCAACTTATAACAATTAAATGTATGAAGAAACTCTATTACTCCATGATAGGATATTAAGCTAAGAAAAAAAATTATAAATTTGGTAATAATTGATTCAAAAGGATAAGAAGGAGGGATTCTTGAAACATTTTATAATTCAGATAAAATTAAAATTTGAAATGATTATAAAATTCATATGTTCTAGTATGTACACCATGAATAAGAAGAATATATGTATAATATGAAAATATGCCTCACTTAAGGGAAATTGAGAAGAACCCATTACCTTAAATCTCTACATCCAATAAATAAATTTAACTACTTATATAATAAAATTAACTATCCAAATAACTAATTTTAAATTCTTATTCATTTATATTATCTTTTATATACTTCATTTAAAATAATTATATACACAAATCTTAGTTAGATTATAACACCCGAGATTTTTATGAGAAATATTTTTTTTTATGTTATATACATCATCAATGGAATCTTTCACTACACACAACACTAGCTTGGCTTGGTTTACACACAATTGCGACCTTCCTCGATAACTTGTGTTGTACGCAATAATGAGTTTCACTAAACAACGATATACTATTAAAATATTATTAAAACTAGCCGTTATGAATAGCAATACAAACTTTTTAAAATTTTTTAAATTTTATCTTTCAAAATGGAATTCATTTTTGGATTCGGAATATCGAAGTTATCCTAGGGTGAAATTTTGGTATTTTTCTGAAAACTTTCAATTTTTGAAGAATAGTGAAAACACTGGGTTACTATTTAAAAACGGACATTTTATTTAAATAATCATTTATTTTATTTAAATTTATTTTACGTCAAAATTGATACATAAAACCTATATAAGTTCAATGTAATTCATTGGAGTCATTATATAAAAATTTTAGATATATAAAACTTTTATTGAACTTTTCACCTTCTTTTACCCACCTCCTAAGAGAATCTGCAAATTTACATAAAACATAATTTTACCGCTTCTGTGAGTGGAATTTCTAAAATCATAGAGACACGGTTAATATAAAGAGGTAAAATTTGGTTCAATAAGATAAAAATCATTTTTGGTGAATAGTAACTTTTTACTTTTTTTACAACGGTTAAAAGTAAATAGGGCAATTAAGGGTAAAAATGATATTATTATTACCCTAACACATGTACTAATTCTATTGTATAAGTATAATTCGACCAAAAACAACCTTAAGAATAAAATATTACCCTTTAGGTCCACTTGTATTAGATTAGGATACATATTGTTATTTTATTTAAAGAAGTGTTAAAATAGTTAAAATCAAAGTTTAATAACAAAAAACATTTTTGATGTAGGGTTATTCATAAGATAAATTCAACTATAAATATTCATTAGAAATCTAAAAATATTTCCTACCTAATGGTATTTTATTTATAATTTTTAGACATTAAATAATTTAATTTATTTTTGACATAATGATATGCAGTAATTACATTATTAATGAAATATTAACATAATTGATGTTATAAATACCCAAATCAATGTAATTTGAGACTTTTTATACATTACAATAATTTTATAGGTTAATATGACATATTAGTATGGATTTAATTAACATTTTTGTAACTAATAATTCTGTTATGATTTTCATAAAAATCAATTACCAAATAGTGTCAAAATTGACATAAAAAGGTTTTTAAAACAAATATTATATTATTAATTTTTTTTGTTCCTAAAAATCTATGGTTCAGAAAAATGACTTAGATAAGGTAATATATATTAATAACTAACAACTTGGGGTTCGTTTGGCTTGTTATAGTAGGTTTATTAACCATATAATGTAAGATAACAAGAAGACACGGTAAAAGTTAAATTATTTAACTTAGAGTTAAATCTAAATCATAAGGTTAAAATAGTAACTTAAACTTGTATAAAATCTATTGGCTGAGAGGATTTATACCACTCCCCAACTAATCTTATAAATAAATCAATTTTGAGCTATTAAAAACTGAATATGACTTTATATTAAAATAATATTTTATGTTTTTCCTAAGGTACCCCTCTCCCCCCTTATAAAAGGGATCCTCCTCCCTCTCCTCCTCACACCACATTGTGACTTCAATCTCATCCAAAACCTACCAATTTCTCCTCTAAACTTCCCTAGAAACATCCTAGAGGTCCTGGTCTTCTTCAAATACCATCTTTAGTGCCTTAAGAGGAGGTTAAGAAGAGGCACTTCAAAGAAGAGGTAATGTCCGTTACCGATTCTTTAAACTTTATTTCTTCTTATACTTCTTCTTCTTTAGTTATTTCATTATGAAGTAATAACTTAAGTATCACCCATATACTGATATGTTATTATAAATATGAAACAACCCTATTTCACCTTCTATCCATCCTACGGAAAATGAAATCACCGCGCGTGCGTACATACGTAATAATGTCTCCATGCCGTGGTGTAATCTGTTTTCCACCACCACATTACTTGGATGGGTATAATGGTGTAAATAATAACTATATATGATTATTTTAAAGTGATATTTATTCTAAAATATAAAACATACACTTCAACACCATTTCACGATCATGGGAACGATATCATCGCTCGTGCATACGTACGGCCTATCGTCTCCACGATGTGATGCGACTCGTTCTACATGATCTTTATTGAATAATGATTATATAAATGAATGGTATGAATAAATATGATATATATTACACTAATACCATTATGGAAATGATTTATCTATAACTTAAAAGAATAATAAGAATTTATTCGTCAAAACACGCATAAGAACAAAAAGCAATAAACACCTGAATAACAAGTAACAATGAAATATTACTAATAAAAAGATACAAATATGACCATATATGATATCATAACAATGTGTAAGATTATGGAATAATCCAATAACATTATTTAAATCATTATACAGGAGGTTTTGACACGTACGAAGAAAATCAGACCTAAGGTATGGTAAAATATCGCAATCTCATTTTTATCCGAGATTGTTTATACTTCAGAATTTATTGAGGAATATTTATCATCCACATCCATGTTCCTAAATATGTAATAATATTTCTATCCACCTAAAATTTTTTATATCCAATTTTACCCATTGTAGAGTTTTTAGTAAATGATATGAAAGGAATCTTTTGTCGTTTTTAGTATGAGGTACTTTTTGACTTTTCTGGCCAAAGTACAAGAAGAATGTTTTTTTAACTTATATGATATGAATGGATTTTTAGAACATTATTTCCATGAAGTTTCATTTATAAGATTTAATTTTTATTTTTAATAAACTTCTTTTATTTTAGAATTATATTACATTTTAAGAAAGAAAAAATGTTTTTGAAATAGAAAGGATATTTTCCTCAAGAATGGAGTTCAATCATTTTATCAAAATTATTATCCATATAAGATAATATAGGGTTCTGTTTCTATCCCTATTTTACATTAATTTGAATATGTTATGATCGAATTAATTTTATGATATCTTTTTTATCTTATATGATTTATGTTATGATGGCATGATGTTTAAGAATCCCATTTTTATTACATGGGTTATGCTATGATATTTGATTTATGATTTTGTGGAACACATAAGAATGGTATAATTATGAGATGGGTGGGACCTATATATCCCTCCAATGCATTGGGTAAAGATTTATATCTCATGAGATAGACATGGCTGGAATGGAAGGTTAATCTGGTTCAGTGAAACAGGACTGAAATGAGGAGTGAACTCGGTTCAGAAATGGACTTTGTCCGCTAAGATAGTCTTGGCCATGAGTCTTGACTACTAAGAAATGATTCTCTATTATTATGTGTGCATGAAAAAAGTTTTATATTTTATGTTATGGTTATTTGGATTACATTTCAATATTATGATTGATCCCATGTCATGATATTATGATCTCTTTTCCAGGATAATATTTTCAAAATGTTATGTTCTTAAGAATATGATATGATTGATATTTCTTTTGTTTACCCTTACTAAGCATTTGAGCTCACCCTTTTGTATGTTTTCTTTTCCCTTGGTTTGGAAGTAGGTTATTAAGTAGAATATTCGAAAAGGGACTCTAGATATTATGAAATAAATGGGAGACAACGCAGATGATTTATGAACCAGTTGTTTATATTTCCCAGTTTCTAAAGACACTATACCTATACGGTTCTTTCATGGTTTTGTTATATGTCTTAATAAGTGTAGTTCAATTTTGAATAATTAATAATGTATGTAAATTATGGGCCGTTATAGTTGGTATCAGAGGAAAGGTATAGTCAACCTTTGGAAACTAGGATGTGAAAGCCTTAGTAAGAACCCTAAGGATATGTCTAAGCCATGGACAAATTCTTAGTGTTTTAGAAATGGCCATGAATAACCTATGATAAGACCTTAAGTGTGAAATTTTATTCTTGATTATGTGGTTTTCCTATTATAATTATTGTTTCTCACTCTATTATTCATGGTTTTTGTCAATGGCTGGAACCCGAAGGAACCGTGTTAATGCGGAATGCGACGAGCAATGCAATGATTGTACCCCTGAGCAACCAAACGTTATGGGAGCTAGAATGAAAAATCATTTAGCCATGCTCACACAACTTTCTCAAGCTATGAATCATGAAGTACATCCAAACAAGCAAAGGAAGGAGCAACATTCTCTTGAATCCTTCATGAGGCAGCGTCTACCCTCATTCAGTGGGTCTACTGATCCATTAGTGTCTGAGCAGTGGATCAGTACCACTGAAAAGATATTTTCAGTTCTTCAATGTTCTGAACATAATAATTTCATCTTAGCAGTATATCATTTGGAGGGTGAAGCTGATCAATGGAGGAATATTATCAAGAATACAAGTCCAAGAGATGAAATTTAGTCCATGGAATTGGACGAGTTCATGAACTTATTTTTCAATAATTACTTCCCTCGTATTCTTCGAACAAAGATGGAGAATGAGTTTCTTGAACTGAAGAAAAAGGATGATGAATCTATTGCTACCTACGAAGAAAATTTTACTAGACTTGCAAGATACACATCTGGTATTATTATCCGACCTGAGAGTAAGATCGATCGATTCTTTAGTGGCTTAAAACCAAGTCTTCGAAGGGCGTTAGCCGTAAGGGACTTCAATAGCTACGAGGAAATCGTTCAATGTGCTCTCAAGGCTGAGATAGAGATTGGAGTAACCCATCAGTCATATGCGTTTGATAAGAAGAGGAAAATGGAAATCAAAGGAAAATATAAAGAGCACACTGAAAAAAAGATGAGTTTTATCTTATGCTCAAAGTGTAGAAAGAAACATGGAGGGAGTTGTCTTAAAGGGAAAAGTAAATGTTTCAAATGTGGAAAAGAAGGTCATCAGGGCATTTGAATGCCGCAATTATGGGAAGAAGATGTCTAGTTATGCGAACAAAGAAAAGTCTACACAGAGTGCACCTACTACACATCAATGTTAAAAGTGCAAGGAAATGGGGAATTATACTAATAAATTCCCTAATCCAAGGGTTGTTGATGATGATCGACGTCAATAAACTCTTAAGGCTAAAGACAAAGGAAAGTCACAAGAAAATTCTATCAGTGATGTGGAGTACGATAATGAAGTGGTGAAAGGTACAATTACCATCCACTCTGAAGTAGTAAATGATTTATTTGATTTTGGATCCACCCACTCTTTTATTTCTGAAGAATTTTCTAAGGGTCTGGTTGTATTACCTCAACAATTAGATGTTGAGTTATCTGTGATAACCCCTAATGGCACAACAGTCGCATCAAAAGTTTATAATTCTTCTCCAATTGATGTTTTTTGGAAAGTTCTTCCTAAAAATATTGTGATCCTTCCTATAGTGGAATTTGATGTGATTCTTGGCATGGATTGGCTTTCTTTATATAGAGCTCATATGAATTTCCAAATAAGGGAAGTCACATTTCATATTCTAGATCAATCTATGATCGTCTATCAATGCAAGGATGAACATAACCTTCCAGTGGAAATTTAAACCATCCTATGGGTCTTGATTCAACTAAATGAAGGTTATTTATCTCAAATGGTTGGCGATAAAATCATGATTAAGAATATTCCCATTGTACGAGAGTTTGATGATGTCTTTCCGGAGGAATTGTCGGGTCTTCCACCAAATCATGAAGTTGAGTTTTCAATAGAACTCATACCGGGTGCCTTGATTATTTCAAAGACACCTTATAAAATTTCCCCAATTGAGTTGCAGGAATTGAAGAAGCAACTACAATAGAATCTTGATAAGGGATTCATATGCCCGAGTGCGTCACCTTGGGGAGCACCTGTTCTGTTTGTTAAGAAGAAAGATGGTTCAATGAGACTCTGTATTGATTATCGAGAACTTAACAAGATCACTATCAATAGAAAATATCATCTCCCGCGCATTGATGACTTATTTGACCAACTATATGGAGCTCAATACTTTTTCAAGATTGATCTTCGTTCTGGGTATCATCAATTAAGGTCAAAAGGGAGTATATACTAAAGATGGCTTTCCGTACAAGGTATGGACACTATGAATTTATAGTGATTCCATTTGGTCTTACTAATGCCCCTTATATCTTCATGGATTTGATGAATAGAATCTTTAAATACTATCTTGATCAGTTTGTGGTAGTCTTTATAGATGATATTCTTGTCTATTCATAGAGCAAGTGAGAACATGAAGATCACTTAAGAATTGTATTGAAGACCCTGAGAAAGGATAAGCTTTATTCCAAATTTATCAAGTGTGAATTTTGGCTTTAAAAAGTTTCATTTTTGGGTCACATAATCTCAAAAGAAAATATATATGTGGATCCAGTAAAAACATAGGTTATCGAAAGATGGTCGAGACCAACAACAGTAACTGAGATTCGAAGTTTTCTTGGTTTGGCTGGATATTATCGATGTTTTGTGAATGATTTTTCATGATTATCTAATACACTCACCAGGTTGACTCAAAAAGGAGTTAAGTTCGTGTGGACAGAGGAATGTGAAGAGATTTTCAAGGAGTTGAAAACAAGGTTATCCAGTTCACCTGTGCTCACACCACCTTGTAGTGGAGAAAGGTTTGTGATCTACAGTGATGCATCCAAGAAGGGGCTGGGGTGTGTTCTCATGCAAAATGATATGGTGATAGCTTATGCCTCACGACAGTTGAAAATCCATGAGCAAAATTACCCAACTCATGATTTTCAGTTAGCTGCGGTAATATCTGAATTAAAGATTTGGAGGCATTATCTTTATGGTGAAAGGTGTGATATTTATACTGATCATAAAAGTTTAAAGTATATTTTCACACAAAATGAGATGAATACGCGCCAAAGAAGATGGTTGGAGTTGATTAAGGATTACGACTACTCAATTCATTACCACCCAGGGAAAGAAAACAAGGTGGAAAATGCATTAAGTCGACAAGACCATGATAGATTATCCATGATGAGGATCACAAAAGATCCAATATTTATGGATTTACAAAGGATGGATCTTGGAATTATAATGTAAGGGGAAAATCTTATCTTTCTCAAATGAATTTTCAACCATCTATACATGTGAATATTAAAGAGGCATGAAAAGAAGATGTAGAGTCACAAAAGAAGGTGAGAAAGGTTCCTGAATTCAACCTTGATTGTGATGGGATAATAATGTTCTGGAATCGGTTTTGTGTTCCTACCATCCCTGAATTAAAGAAGGAGCTGCTGGATGAGGCTTATAGTTCTTCATTATCTATTCATCCTGGAAGCATGAAGATGTATAGCGACCAGAAAGAGTTCTTCTGGTGGGATGGCTTGAAAAGAGATGTTGCTAAATATGTCTCTCGATGCATGGTTTTTCAGCAAGTTAAAGCTGAGAGATAGAAGTCTAAGGGAATATTACAACCATTACCCATACCCGAATGGAAATTGGAAAACATCACTATGGAATTTGTCACCGGAATTCCTAAAACATCCAAAGGCAATAATGTTATCTCGGCCATAGTTGATCATCTTACAAATTCTGCACACTTCATTGCTATTAGAGAGGATTCCTCTCTGGATCAGCATGCCGGGATATATGTTAAGGAAGTGGTAAGATTTCATGGAGTACCAATTTCCATTATATTTGATCGGGATCTAAGGTTTACCTCAATGTTCTGGAGAAGTCTTCAGCATACTCTAGATACATATTTGAGTTTAAGCACTGCTTATCATCCCCAAACAGACGGTCAGTCTGAGAGAACAATTCAAACTCTATAAAATATGATAAGATCTTGCTCAATTGATTTCAAAGGTGGTTGGGATAAACACCTACCTTTGGTGGAATTTTCTTATAATAATAGCTTTCACTACAGTATTCATATGGCTCCTTAAGAAGCTCTCTATGGAAATAAATGCCGAACTCCAACTTGTTGGGATGAAGTTGGGAAAAGAAAGCTATTAGGATCCGATTTTGTTCATGAGATGGCAGAAAAGGACTGATCTATTCAACAACACATAAGAGAAGCTTAGATTCGATAAAAACTTTATGTCGATAACCGACGAAAAGACCTAGAGTTTGAAGTGGGTGATAAAGTGTTCTTACGAATATCTCATTGGAAGAGATTAATGAGATTTTGAAAGAAGGGAAAGCTGAGCCCTAGGTATATCGGTCCTTTCGAAATACTGGATCATGTTGGGAAGGTAGATTACTGAATGGCGCTTCCACCAAGTCTCTCTCAAGTTCACGTTGTGTTCCATGTATCTCTCTTGAGAAATTACATACCAGATCCTTCACATGTACTCAGCTCAGAAGTTGTACCACTGGAGCAAGATCTTTCTTATGAAGAACAGCCGATAGAGATTCTGTATCGTAGTGAAAAAGTCCTACAGAACAAGACCACTCTCTTGGTGAAAGTTTTATAGAGTAACCACCAATTAAAATAAGCAACATGGGATCTTGAGGATATGATGAGGGAGAGGTATCCTCGTCTGTTTGTTAAAAAGTGACGAATTTCGAGGGCGAAATTCATTTTAAGGGGGGTAGAATGTAACACCCGAGATTTTTATGATAAATATTTTGTTTTTAAATAATATACATCATGAAAGGAATCATTCACTACACACAACACTAGCTTGGCTTGCTTTACCCGCAATCACGACCTTCCTCGATAGCTTGCATTGTACGCAATACCGAGTTTCACTAAACAGCGATATGCTATTGAAATATTATTAAAACGAGCCGTTATGAATAGTAATACCCCCTTTTTGAAATTTTATAAATTTTATCATTTAAAATGGACTTCATTTTTGGATTCTAAATATCGAAATTAGCCTAGGGTGAAATAATGGTATTTTTCTGAAAACTTTCAATTTTTGATGAATAGTGAAAATACTGGGTTAATATTTAAAAACCGACTTTTTATTTAAATAATTATTTATTTTATTTAAATTTATTTTAGGTCAAAATTGATACATAATACCTACATATGTTCAATGTAATTCATTGTAGTCATTTTATAATAATTTTATTTATATAAAAAGTTTATTTACTTTTCACCGTCTTTTACCCACCTCCTAGGAGAATTTTCAAATTTACATAAAACATAATTTTACTACTTCTTTGAGTGGAATTTCAAAAATCTGAGAGACATGGTTAATATCAAGGAGTAAAATGTTGTTCAATAAGATAAAAATAATTTTTGGTGAATAGTAACATTTTACTTTTTTTACCACGATTAAAAGTAAATAGGGTAATTAAGGGTACAAATGATATTATTATTACCATAAAACAAGTCCTAATTCTATTGGATAAGTATAATTCGACCGAAAACAACCTTAGGAATAAAATATTACCCTTTATGTCCACTTGGATTATATTACGATACTTGTTATTATTTTATTTAAAGAAGTGTTAAAATAGTTAAAATCAAAGTTTAATAAATAACAATATTTTTAATGTAGAGTTATACATAAGATAAATTAGACTATAAATATTAATTAGAAATCTAAGAAGATTTCCTACCTAATGGTATTTTATTTATAATTTTTAGACATTAAATAATTTAATTTATTATTGACACAATGATGATGCACTAATTACCTTATTAATGAAATATTAACATAATTGATGTTATAAATACCCAAATAAATGTAATTTGAGACTTTTTATAAATTAAACTACTTATATAGGTTAATATTACATATTAGTATTTATTTAATTAACTTTTTTGAACTAATAATATTGTTATGATTTTCATAAAAATCAATTACCAAATAGTGTCAAAAGTGACATAAAATATTTTTTTAAACAAATATTATATTATTAATTGTTATTTTATTCGTAAAAATATAAGGATCAGCAAAATGACTTAGATAAGGTTATATATATTAATAAGGAGAAACTTGGGGTTCTTTATTCTTGTTATAGTAATTTTATTAACCATATAATGTAAGATAAAAAGAAGACATGGTAAAAGATAAATTATTTAACTTAGAGTTAAATCTAAATGATAACGTTAAAATAGTAACCTAAACATGTCTAAAATATATTGGTTGAGAGTATTTCGACCCATAACTACCTTATATTCTAAATAAATAAATTTGGAGCTATTAAAAACCGAATATGACTTTATAATAAAATAATATTTTAAGTTTTTCCTAAGGTGCCCCTCTCCTTCCTTATAAAAGGGCCCCTCCTCCCTCTCCTCCTCACACCACTTTGAGTCTTCAAGATCGACCAAATCCTGCCAATTTCTCTTCTAAACTTCCCTAGAAACATCCTATAGGTCCTGGTATTCTTCAAAGACCATCTTTAGTTCCCTAAGAGAATGTTAAGAAGAGGCGCTTCAAAGAAGAGGTAATGTCCGTTACCGATTCTTTCAACTTTATTTCTTCTTCTACATCTTCTTATTTAGTTATTTCATTATGAAGTAATAACATCAGTATCACCCATATACTGATATATTATTATAAATATGAAACAACCCTATTTCACCTTCTATCCAACCTACGGAAAATGAAATCACCACGTGTACGAACGTACGGAATACCATCTCCACGACGTGGTGTAATCTGTTTTCCACCACCACTTTACTTGGATGGGAATAATGGTGTAAAGAATAACTATATATGATTATTTTAAATTTATATTTATTCTTAAATAGTATACATACACTTAAATACCATTCCACGATCATGGGAACAATATCATCGCTCGTGCGTACGTACGGCTTACCGTCTCCATGATGTGATGCGACTCGTTCTACATGATCTTCATTGCATACTGATTATATAAATGAATTGAATGAATAAATATTATATATATTACAGTAATACTATTCTGGAAATGTGGTATCTATAACCTAGAAGAATAATGAGAATTTATTCGACAAAACACGCATAAGAACAAAAATCAATAAACAACCTAATAACAAGTAACAATGAAATATTACTAATAAGAAGATACGAATATGACCATATATGATATAATAACAATGAGTAAGATTCTTGAATAAGTCAATAACATTATTTAAATCATTATACAGGAGGTTTGGACACGTATGAAGCAGATCGGACCTAAGGTAAGGGAAAATCTCACAATATCATTTTTATCCGAGATTGTTTATACTTCATAATTTTCTGGGGAATATTTATCATCCACATCCATGTTCCTCAATATGTAATAATATTTCTATCCTATTACAATTTTTTAAATCCAATTTTACCCATTGGAGAGTTTTTAGTAAAAGATATGAAAGGAATCTTTTGTCGTTTTTAGTACGATGTACTTTTTGACTTTTCCGGCCAAAGTACGAGAAGAATGTTTTTTTAACTTATACGGCATGAATGGATTTTTAGGGCATTATTTCAATGAAGTTTCCTTTACAAGATTTAATGTTTATTTTTAATCAACTTCTTTTACTTTAAAATTATATGAAATTTTAAGAAAGGAAAAAAAAATTGAAGTAGGAAGGATATTTTCCTCAAGGATGGAGTTCAAGCATTTTATCAAAATTATTTTCCATCTAAGATAATATAGGGTTCTTTTCTATCCCTATTGTTAAATTGATTTGAATATTTTATGATGGAATTAATTTTATGATGTGTTTTTTATCTTATATGATTTATGTTATGATGGAATGATGTTTAAGAATGCAATTTTTATTATATGGGTTATGCTATGATATATGATTTATGATTTTGTGGAACACATAAGAATGGTACCATTATGAGAATGGTGGGACCTATATCTCCCTCCAATGAATTGGGTAAATATTTATATCTCATGAGATATACATGTCCGGAATAAAAGGTTAATCTGGTTTAGTGAAACAGGACTGATATTATTTGGATTACATTTCACTATTATGATTGATCCCATTTCATGATAGTATGATCTCTTTTGCAGGATAAGATTTTTGAAATGTTATGTTCTTAATAATATAATATGATTGATATTTATTTTGTTTACCCTTTCTGAGCATTTGATCTCACCCTTTTGAATGTTTTCTTTTCCCCAGGTCTGGAAGTTGGGTATTAAGTAGAATATTCCAAAAGGGACTCTAGTTATGATGAAATAAATGGGAGACAATGTAGATGATTTATGAACCAGTTGTTTATGTTTCCCAGTTTTTAAATACATTATACCTATACAGTCCATTCATGGTTTTGTTATATATTGTAATAAGTGTACTTCAATTTTGAAGTATTAACAATGTCTGTAAAGTATGGGTCGTTATATAGATAGAGTTTACTTTCACCATCAAATATTAATAATTTGGTTCATTGTGTATGAGTTTTGTAACGATGATATCGATCCTCTTAATTTGGTAAATATTTCCTCATTACCGTATTATTAAAGGTATTTTATTTTAATTTATAAGGTTTTGATATCTTTTCATTATCATTTTAGTTAAAATTTGTGAATATAAAATTGGTGATGAGGTTGTTTTGGGTAATTTATTAATATTAACTATTACAGAATATTTTTCATTTAATTATGTGTCATCTATTAAAAATCATATTCAAGTGATTCATTACATATAAATATCAATTATATTCATAAAATAAATTTCTAAACTAACCATATATGTAGGCTATGGAAATGTAAAAAGTAATCCATGGATGTGCTAATTTTCATGTGACCATGAGCAATGTTTCCATTTTTTGAATGGATGAGATGAAGATAGAAAATGGTCATTCCATCAAAATAATAAAATTTTTCTGTACATATGATATTGATGTAATTATTTTATCGTGGGTGGTATAGATTTTTTTGTGACAAAAGAAGGAATAAAGGAAACTGAATGGAAAAGGAGTGATCGGAATTTTTTTACCTTACTCATGAGGAAACAATTATAAGACTTTTTAGAATGGTCATTTTATGAAACCAACACCTCTATAAAATGAGACAAAGAGAGATTCTTTGATTCATTTGTGTATATTTTTGTTAAGTTAAATAGTTTTTGGTGTAAGGATAAGTGGTTGGTGAAATATTCATTTTATACGTAGAAGGGGTATCATTTTTATAAATACTCATAACATTAAATTAAATGTGTTTCATGTTTAAATTAATATAGATCCAAAAGTATAAAATAATAGATAAAAAATATTCTTGGTTGATCCAATTCTCATCCACATAAATAAGCGATTAAGGTTAAGATATTTTAGCCCTATCCACCATAATTAAACTTTTTTTCTTAATTTACCTTTTACTCAGTGACTCAATTTTTAACATCAATTACCTATTTTTATTACTAAAAATTAAATTAAACTTATTAACAAATTATTGAATTATTATTTATTTTTGAAATTAATTTTTTAATATTAAATTTCTAAAATTGATAAAAAAAATTCAAATTTAAATATATAATGTGTAGAAAAATTAAGAAAACAAATATAACATAGGCTCTAACATTTTAAATATAGGTTTATAATTTAAACATAATTTTTTAAAATATATAAATTTACTAATTAAACACCTATTTTTCAGTAAAAATATTTCATAAATTTTTAATTTATCCTCATATCCTATAGATTTCAAAAAATTCATGTTATTTTTAAAAACAATATTTCATACCATTCACATTAAAATAATTATTTTAAGAACAATCCAAAAAACATCCTAAGATAACAATGTCACGTGGAATCCAAAAACAAATTTCTTTTTTAAAAATTATAATTCTAAACTTTACAAATAAATCCTCTAAAGAAAGACATAAATATGATGAAAAAATATTTTGATTAAAAATAACTTTTTCCAATATAAACTATTATTATTCGTATTTAATTTAAATTGTGAATTAAATTCATATTAATATATTATTCATATCAGAAATATATTTTATAATAATTTAACCATAATATTTTTTTTATTAACATAATAATTTATAGCACATAAAAATGGAATTTTTAAAAATAACAGTTATATGCATGTTAATGAGATAACTTTTTTAAAAAATTATTTTTGCAAATAACTCTTTTAAAAGTTGTTGGTGATATTTAAAATAAGTTAAATTACTTACTATAAAAAAATTATTACTTTTCATGTAATAATTATTTGGTATATGTTAATGAAAGAAAATTTTAGAGAACTATTTATTTTAAAAAGGTATTATCAATTTTTAATACTTATAACTGAAGAATAATTTTAATTATAATATTTATTATATTAATAATAAAATAAATTATCATTAATCCTATTTTTATTACTAGAATATTAATAAGAATAAATTTATTTTACTCTTAAAATATATTTTTTCACAATAAAATTTCTCAACTAAATATTCTTGTTTAATTTAAATATTACATCCCCATAATGTATTATTGTATATATTATAATGTTATGTTTTATCTCATTGAAAAAATTCTCAGTTTGACTTAGTTTGGAATTTCTTGAATAAAACATGGTATTATTTATGGAAAATGCTTACAAAATATCAAGGTGTTATCATACCTATAAATATATCATCATAAAATATGTCTAACATAATCAAATAAGATAATAATTTGAATAAAAATAATGTAAAACCAATCATAATAAATGTTAATTTTATATCCTTATAATTTTTTATTATAATATGCATCTAAACAAATTGTAGATAAATATTGGATAATCCTCATAATCCTATTTTAATAATTAGAGATTGGAAGAAAATAGAAGTTCCATAAAAATTTAGAGAGGTTATTGAATAGTTGATCATGGTAGTGACACCAATGATCGTTGTATGAGAATGTAGAAAAATATTAGTAAATCCCTTATTGATCTAGTCAATTAGGCCTTATGTGTTTCCACCACTCTTCTTCATGAATTTTCACAAACAAGCTCTTCCCTTTTTCATTCATCTGATTAAACTTCCACATGTTACTTTTATATTTCTATCACCAATGAAACCAATGGTTCTCAATGGTTCTAACTCTTTAAATGTTTTAATAAGAGTTTCATGGGACTGTTTTATTCCATAATCAGACTCTCAATTATATATTTGGCCTAGATCACCCTTTAATGGAGGGTTTTTAGTGGTTTGTCAATTCATATTTCTGTTATTTCTCACCATTGGTTTTTGAGGTCCTCTATAGATAGTACTTCAATATTCATCTCTTTTCAAAAGATAGTTGAATATATTCCTAGTATTTTGAGTCTCCACAATATTGTAATCATTAATTTTATCTCATTTGGTTGATGGGTTATTTTAATAGAGGACAGAACTTCTCATGAGTGGCTACATGGATTGGGATTCAAGCTAGTATACTTCTATCTGAAAATTACATTGTCATTCATGATTTCTATAAATTATTAGGGATATTTCATGGGATTAGTAATATTAAAATTCATAAAAATACCCCAAGTAATGCTACTTTTTATGTTGAATTGGATTTTTTATTTCCCTATCCAAGGAAATGCATCATATGGTTTATGGGGTAGAAGGGTTTTTTCAATATATTCAATACAAATTTATAGAGGGTTTAATTTTGGTATTTTTTCTCTAAGGTCATAGGACTTCATCATGTTTACATAAAAAGAATGGTTTTCAAGGTCTCACACAGGTGATCCTTCCAGTCTTCCTAGGGTTTTTGGAATTATTTTTTCTTCTTGTTCTTATTTGGCTCCAATAAATGATTTTCAAGTATATGATCAAACATATCAAGTCTTATATCATATAATAATCTATGGAAATTACATTTCAATAACTATTTCAATATAGTTTTTCTATACTAATGAATTACCTTTGAACACTATACCATTTTCATTAAAAATAGTGGGGAAGGCACCCCCTCCAACATTGAATATTGTGGGGGTCATTTTGGGATAGTTGAAATTTAAATAGTGTTTAAAGTTATATAGTGGGAATTTAAGGGTTGGGTTCCTATTTCAAGATTCAATGATATGTATGGTAATCTTATATTGAGATTCTATGTGGTGTTTATCCTATGATGGGGTGGTCTAAAGGTTATTATGAGAATATGGGTGGTGATGGGTGCTTGTTTTGGGGGAATTTCATTGCTACCATAGTTAGGAACCCTTTTTCATAACTAATTTCCACACAAAAACCAATTTGTGTTAAGAGATTTGACAAATATGAGTCAATGGAAAAAAATAAGGGTTTGTGTAATATCCAAGAATCTTATTAGTGGAATTTCTATTAGAAATATATAATTGTGTCATATTTAATAATATAATATTATAATATACACAAACCGCACAATAAAAATAACTTAATTTTATTATATTAATTCAAACATTAAATCTAGAGAATAAATACACATAATAATAGAAAGTGATACAATGGGGAAAAAATAGAAAATAAGATAACAATAATAGAAAAAATTAGATCTTCTCAATCACATAGAATAATCTCACTCATAGACAACACTGTATAAATGAATAATAATTTTCTTAATGAAATATTCATTTTGAAAATGAAAATATAACATCTATAGAGAATAGGAGAGAACGAGTAATGAATTAAATATGAGGTATTTTTAGAAAGTGTGGATCTAGTATGAATGTTACAAATATGAAAGTTGTAATAGTAATCCAACCATTAAAAATAGTATCATAACCATTAGAATAGTATCCTCCCATATGGAAGTGTAAAATAATATTTAGGTATCTTACAAAATGAAAATATGACATATTTATACCAGGTTACAAGTGAAGAAAATTAAAAAAGATAAATTAATTGTTTATATTTTATACAATATAAATGTTTTATTTGCACATTTAAAATAAATATTATGATTTAAAATAATGATTAATTTTCCAAAAAATATAATTATTAATTAATATTTTATTTTATTATAATTATAATATAATTTTATGAGTCCAAAAGCAATTTTTAAAGGGTCATAAAATTAATCATTATATTAAAATTAGTATTTTTCAAAACAAAATCAAGATTTTATTTAAAAAATAAATTTCACATATTTTAAAAATTATTTTATTAGGAAATTAGTTTTTTAAAAACCCACAACAAAAAATAGTTTTGGTGTATTTTTTATTATTTTTCAAAAATAACCAAATTTTTTTGAAAAGAGAAATATGGTATTTAACATTATATGCCAAATACATGAATTCTTTTTTTAATAGATAATGAAAAAACCCATTAGTTCAAATGCACAATTTACTATATACGGTCATAATAATAAATATTATTGGTATTCATGAGCCGAAATAATAAATTAATGAATATAATATTCAAAACACCTCTCTTCTCCCCTTATAGTACTACCCCTCACAACCCCTTTTCATCACAATTTCTATGCCTTGGGGCCAACTAATTTTTTTCCCAATTCCATTAAAAATATTCTACCCCATGTTATAGTGTCCATGGTCTTATCCAAATCCATTTGATGTATTCTTAAGGGGAAACTTAAAAGGAGATTACCAAAGAAATAGCTAAACACTAAACTAGATCTATTTTAATTTTATCCTTCTTCCACTACCCTCATATGATCTCCATCCACCTATTCATAATAAAATTATTATAATAAATAAGCTTATATTCTATTATTATATTGTAATATTCATCTTCTACCCTTCTATCTTTGTATTCTAAAATGAAAATATTGTTTACAATATGGTTGGTTCACCACCTCCATGAAAAACATACTTTGTTTTTATCCACCAACTTCAAGGATGGCTATAGAAAAACTATTATGGTTAAATATTATTATAATAAGTATATTATATCTTATTTTATGTTAATTAATATTTTATTAATCATTTAATAAATTAAAACTAATCTAGTTAATGATTGTCAACAAAATGGCATAAATGAATTGGGAATATAACATTAGCATTTTCCTAAGAGAATCAACCCTATACAAGAACACATATGGGTAACTATGAACATTTATATTTTTGGAGGAACATTAATAACATTTAATTTTTTTCCTAAGTTTTACTCCCATTTTACAAGAACTTTAATAACAATCCACAATTTGTTTGACCGAGGAACCATTAAATGAATGCTCCCAGAACATTGAAATTAGTCTTTATATCCCAATGATATGGTTATAAATGAACATAATAAAATTGTTATAAATAAAATATAGATGTAACAGGTTATAAATTAATTAATTAATTAATTTTAACTGATCATTATTGAAATTAAGTACAACTTCATAACGATTCTGAAATATATGGTAATGGATCACTCTGAACCACCATATTTTCATTAGGGTTCTGATTTCTCTATATTACATCACTTAATCACTCTAATATTATATTTTAATTCTTATATAGTCTATATATATATATCCAAAACATATATACCTATCTTAATTCATCCTTCATTGATGTGGATATACATTATTTGAAAGGTACCCTTCTCAATTTCTCTCAATAAGGAAACCCAATAAATGGTAACTTCTCTGTTTCTTCCCCCATTTCAAGGATCACTCCATAAAATTTATTAAAACACCAATGTTTTATAAAATATCACCCTTTTCCTAGAAAAAAAATTTAGATCATTTTTTGTTTTATGGAAAATATCATTTTCTTACCCTTTTCAAACAGTCGCTACCCTTTTCCCAAATCCCCTCTTAAGAGGTACATTTCCAAAGGAATTTCTCTACTCTGTTTAAAGTATTCACTTCATTGGACGTTATTTCTTATGAAATATTCTTATAAAATTAAAATAATTCTTAAATGCCTTCTTTCATGCAAATAATTATGATATTACATCAAGTTATTCTATATAACATGATTATGAAACCCATTTCTTTCCATGGGTAATCCTTGTGTTCATGACTTATGTTTTATATCATTATATGGAAAACATACACATGTACATGTTTTTATGGGTGAACCCATATATCACTCCAATTCATTGGGTAATATGTTTTTCTAAAGATCTATTACTTATGGGATTAGCAAGTAAACCTAATCCATGAAGGGACTCTCTCTACCATGTGAGGTTGACTTGGCGGTTAGCCTTGACTTATGTTTATATCAGGTTTAATGTTGTTATTGAATTCTCATGATTCCATAATATTATAATATCAGTTTATTTATTTTATGTTCTCATGTTATTATTAATGAGACATCACTTTTATGATATCCTGTCATATCTTTTGACTGACATGTTTTGCCTAATTATCTTGTCTATTCCCTTATTGATCTTATAGCTCACCCCTTTCTTTTATGTATTCCCAATGTTATACTATGGAGTTTTAGGTGATCGAAGGGGTTAATAGATCATTATGGATATTAAGAAAAATTAATTTTAATTTAGCTAATTTTTTATGTAATATGAAACTTGTAACATGCTAATAGTTAAAAAACTAAAGAAACCTGTGTTTTTTAGTTTATATGACACACAACACTAAGACTAAATGAACCATGCTGTATTATTATTCAAATAATATTATTATAAATATATATTAAATTAATGGTTATTAATGGTATTAAATACTTTATTAAATATATATATAAGTCTTATTGAATATAGATTTATGGATATATTATTATAAAATGCTCTATAATTTTTTAGTAAATTCACTTTATTCATCAAAAATATGTTTTCATTAAAAATATTTTTTTATTAATTTTTGTGAAAAAATATTATAATTAATTTATGGGAATTTTAGAAATTCTATTTGATATAAAGGATTACATTTTTGAAATTAGAATATCTAAATTATCTTATAGTGAAATTTTAATATTTTTATAAAAACATTGATTTTTTAATGAATAGTGAAAGGCTCCCCGTAATCCTGTATCAAACTTGAGATCAGATCGGGATGGAAGAAAACTTTCACTGGTAGAAGGTGATGCAGGAATGATGCAAGTAAGTGGTTACACCAGCATGATGCAAGCATATGGGGATGGATGCATGATGTAGGCAGGCGGTGACGTAGGCATGATGCATGCAAATGAAGATGCAGGCATGATGCAAGCATGACGATGTATTAGGCCTTCAGGCCAGTTTTTGGGCCTTTGTTCCATGTATTGGGTTTCATTTCAATTAGGTCTTTGGTCCATGCACTGAATAAATAAGTCTTGATAGGTGATCTATCCCTTAGGGGGATATAGCCTTCCTTTCTAGCCTGTGTGTGATGTGTGTGTGCTTAATGTAATTTTAGCCCAAATCACCTTATATATATATATCCTTTTAAAGTATTTATCCTATAAAATTCAATTTTGGATTATTTTTAAAATTTAATTATTTATTTTTTATAAAAAGTAATCCAATTATAGTCCTTAGAATGAGTTTTATACTTGAATGTAGTATAAATCCATTTTTGTACTTAAAAGGAATTTTTTTAAAAAATTATTTTTCAACGCATTTTTTGGATTTAATTTTAAATTAAATTCAATCACTTATCTGAATTGAATATTTTAAAATTAATTAAATATTAGGTATCAGAATGTCTAAATTATGTAAATATTTCTGTTTTATTTTTATTCATTATGAATAGTAATCATATAAAAATATGTTACCATAGAAAAGGTAAAATGGGTTAATTAAGATTAAAAATAATTTGATCCTTAATAAATAGTAACCCAAACACTTTCCTTAATTTTATTGGTTAAATATATTCAATATTTGGAATCAAAATTTCCAAATTTGTTAAATATTTCCCTTTTATTAGTAATCATTATGGATAGTAATCATAATAAATTTTGTTACCATAGTAAAATTGAAATGAGTTAATTAAGGTTAAAAATAATGTGATAAGGATTTAAAAGTAACCCAAACACTTGAATTAATTTTATTGGATGAATATGTTTCATCCATAATCATCTAAAGTTTGAATATATGGCATTTTGTTTACATTTGTCTAGGATTTTTACCTTTATAATATTTTATGTAAAGAGAAGTCAAAAATAACATTCTCTTTGTTTTATTATATTAAATTTTGGAAATTGGTATAAAAAAATAATTTTTAATTAATAATATAAATTTTAAATCTATATGATTTTTTATGGTAATTTATTTTTTATTTTTGTTTTGGAAAAACTACCTTAAATTCCTATGCAACGCCGATAAAATATTTATTCAATTAATAGAAAAATAAAATAAATGGATTTAAAAATGTCAAGAGTAATATAACTCGACAGAATCATTGTGTTCCATTATATTTGTAGATATAAATGAAATATTATAGAGGTTTTAAAGAGTTATATTCAAATCCGATCTTTTTGTTTTTGTTTTTGAAGGAAAATTAAATAAATATTTCCCAAATTGACATTTATGTTATTTTAAAATAAATAAATTTTATTAAATGATTTAAAATAAAAAAAACTATGTTAATCCAAGTGGTTGGGATATAGTTTAAAATATTAACCACTATCCAATTATGGTCCAATTGAGCTTTTAGAGTAACTTTATTGACCCATAAAAAGTAAAATATTTTTAATAGTGTGGTAATTGTCGAAATGGGTTAAGACGGGTTAAAACAAATCGATAAGGGTGATAACATAACCTAAACATGTTGAATTTTTACTGTAGTAGGTACTATAGTAGTTATTATAGTAGTACTGTAGCAGGTGATGTTCGGTACTGTAGCATTCAGAACTATTCACCTTGGGCCACCTGTTTGGGCTTTGAGTCCTTAAGGCCTTCGGGCCACCCAGGCCTTCGAGTCAGTAAGGCTTTTGGGCCACCTTTAGGGACTTTGGTCCACCTCAAGGCCTTTGGGGCACCTCAAGGCCTTTGTTCTACCTGATATAAATATTACCGGATAGATTCTACAAGGAACCAACTCTATAGGAGGATTCAATAGTAGAGGGAATTCACTAGATCAGGGCTAATGGATTTGGAAGAATGAGAGGGTATGGAGTTTCCATCGGTACCAGGAATGTGCATCTATTCATAGGAGAAATAGCTGAAAAAACATGAAAAGTTGGAGATCTGATCATGATGCAGATGCTAGGGAGGGGAATTTTCAAGAAGTAATAGTCTATATGATTTCTTTAAGACCTACAGGTCATGTAATGTCTCCAATCCTATAGGTAATGTAATGTTAGGGTTCCCCTTAAACCCTTAAAATGGGGGTATCAAAAATAAATAAATAATTAATTTCATCAGTCTATTCAGGAAGTAAATTATTATGACACCAAATAATTGTATCTTTGAATATTATCAGTTCATAGCCATTGGATATGAAGATTAATTTATATTAGTTTAATATTTTAAGAAGTTCCAATACTACCTCTCCCAACTCTTATAAAAATATTCCTATTCTTATGATTTATTCCTAATAAAATAACTATCTGTATTAGAAAATTCCTAAAAACATAAATTTATTACATCTATCCCCTTGTCCTATAGTTCTTTTTTTGATCAAAAAATCAACCTAGAAATGATTTTGGTGTAAACCTTAAGAAGTTTTCTGAGAAAGAGGTTATGTTATTAACCAAGGGCTTTTCATGTTGTTTTTTTTAATCTTCAAATATTTTTTAACCATGCTGTAATAATAAAACCACTATATAACATATACTGATATTTTATTATGATAATTTCATAACCTATATCCATCTCCTCTTCTATCAAATGGGAAACAAATCAATCATTCCTGTGTACAACAGACAATAGCCTCGTGAACCGATGTAATTTTTCCTCCATCACCTCTTATTATATATGTTTATAATGATTTCTTTAATGTATATATATGATATTAATGACATAATTGTCATTATTGATAATAAACATATCGTTTATCTTCATAACATTTCATTCACTAGAAAATGATAACGTCTCTTGTGCATACATATAGACTACCACCTCTACAAAGTGATGTGATATATATGTCATCATCACATCACATAGATGATATATGTAAGTATATTTAATGAAATAATATTTTAGTTATGAAAGATTTAGAATTATTTTAAGATAAAATAACACTTTCCTTATTTCCATGATGATTTTTGAAAAATGGAAGCGTTACTTATGTGTATGTACAACCTTCCATCTCCATGATTACAATGTATGTCATTTTTAATAACCATATTTTATGATTAGTTTTAAAAGTACAATTTACGTATAAAAATAAAAATTATTTCATTATTATTATTTTTTAAATGATTATATAAAGGCATATTCGACCATATTCAACCTACGAAAGTTATTTTCTATATATGATCATAATATCATCAAAACATCTGACATGAACTTAATTGATTAAGTTATTGTATATTACATGGTATTAAATAAAATAAAATGATTAATGAACATGAATAATTTATTTAGTAAATAATTAGCATAAATTTATTATTTGGAATGATAAAGAACGCATGTAATGATTCAGACTCAAGGTAAGGGATCATCTTTTAAAGTTTCCCTTCTATCTCTTTTTTCTTCCATATCCATGTTGTTCTAAATATTTCAAGAAAAATATTATTTATAAATTAATCATTTCCAAATGATATTTATACCATATTTTATTTCCTTTAAAAAAATTTAAAATTGAATCTTTTTAAGGTTTTACCTAAGGTACACTTTACTTTAAAACCCACATTTTAAATGTTTTCAAGATTTTTTTTCAAAATACTTCTCTTCCATGCCAATACTCCTAAGATTATTTTAGTGGTATTTTTATATGGATCAAAAAGAATTATAAAGTAAATTTTTTATGTCCCTTTTGACTTTATTTAAAGGAATTTACAAAGTAATATTTTTATATATTATATACCCAATGTTTTTTACTTTCTTTACAAAAGACAAAATGAATATTTTATTTTAACATATACGGTTACAAATAATGTTCTCACCAATATATATTTTATTTTAATTTTAGATTTATTTAAAATATTTCATGTCTTCTCCAAATAAAAACCATATTTCCCTTCTTTAAGGGTATTTTAGTTTTGAAAATGGGTTTTGGAATTTAAGGGTATTTCAATATCTGATAGTGTTTTTCTAATGAGTTTAAATGAGTTTTTTAAAGATTTTATGAGGAAAAGGTGAAATCATAAAAAATTTTATTCATGATATGGTACTTGAGAATCAGATATGTTAAAGGCATGATCAATATTCATCTTATATTATAGGTAAATCCCTATTATATCTCATGATGAATGAGTGAGCTCAATGTAGATTATACAACGGGTGCTCCCAGATAGTGCTATAATGAATTGGGTATTGTTCCATATCTTAATAAAAAAAAGAATGAGGTGGTAACCAAAGAGACTTATCATGTGTATTTAACTATATACCAGTTATTTATAACATGGGTTATGAATATAAATTCTCTAAGTTACCTGAAAGGGGTTTTTTTATTTTATTGTTTTGGGTTTAGAAGTTTTTCTTTGAGAAAAAAGTGTGGGGGTGTTTTTCATGTGGAAATGATTTATTTATTTTTCTAAAAGTATATTGAGATAGAGGTAAAAAATTAATTAGTTCTCATTATATTCACTAGACTAACTGATTTCTTCATTTTATGTCCCTTATTGAGCTTTTTTGACTCATCCTATATTTTTTAAATCATTTTCACAAGATTCAAGGATGGGTAAAAGAAATGAATAATACTTGTTGAAATTCATGTAGATTTTTAATAAAAATTAAACATGCTTCATTTTAAAAGTTTTATATTATGTGAAAAAAGGATACATAGAATAATTTTCCACTTGTAATGTATGGGTTTATTATTTACAATTTAGTCACTAATTCTTTAAAACTCTAAACTATAAATATACTCGGGAATACAATAAAGTTAATTCATGACTAAAAAATAAGTTTTATGTAATGTTTGAGGTAGAGAACATATAATCGGTATCATAGGTCAGTTTATATAACTTTATAGGATAGTATATTGTGGTAAGTATATAATTAAAAGATTTATAACACTTTGGGGGGTAATATGTTAGTTTTGAATCATAATATAGCAGTCCCTTATAACTTTAGGGGTTAGTATGTTAATCAAAGAATTTTTTTGAGGATTAAATTTATAAGGATAATAAACATTTGTAAAAAAAATTGTGGTTAAAGTATTATAGAATTTCTATGGTTATTGTCTTTGTAAGAGACATTTTTGGTTTGACATGAAATAATTCATTTCATATTTTAATGATGCTCTTTTATACATTAAAAATATCATTAATTTATATTAAATAAAAAGGATCTCACGTGACCTTATTATCCCTTCTAGATGATTTAATCATAGCTATAATGGAAAAAATATTTTTCAAATTATTTTGAAATATATTTAAACATCCAAATGACCAAAAAGAAAATATTTGATCAGTCTAACCCCTTTTCATTTCTCCAAAAAAAATATTTCATGTGATTTATTTTATTTGGTTTCAAAATATAAAATTATCCATCTTATACATCAAGGTAAATAACTCTAAGGACATTAATACTTCTTTTCTGGAGATATCAACTTAATGATGGAATATAAAGGGGATATGAACAGCATAAAAGAATCCCCTAATATTTGCATTAAAGGAATTAATTATTTTATTATGTTCTAATTTTGAAACATGATTAAGTTAATATTGATGAATCATAAGGACATGTTCTATATCACTGACTTGTAGTAATAAATTATTAAATAATAAGATAGAAAATTAGGGTTATAGGTTTGAGAAGGAAGTGGAATGAAGGATGTTTTTATCAATGGAATTATAATTTTTTCTTAATTATTATGATAATTATGAAAAACCAAAATATTAATCGATAATAGGTTTTTTATTAAATATTTAGAAAATAAGTTTGATAGAATTGATACATTTGAAAATTCATTTGGTGAAAATGTGATGATTTTCTTAGGCAGTCATTTAAGAACATATGAGAAAGTGATAAATAGACATTTGAGTTAGTATGTACTTGATGTTAAGGAAATGATAGTCAATATTAGTGGTTAAATAGTTATTTGATGATTACTAGTATTTTTTAGAATGTTAAACTTTTTTGGGATGTAATAGGAATTATATTGATATGATTTATAGAAAAACACAGCGTGTACAGAAAGATTATAGGGACTCAACCCACAACGGAAGTGAAAAAAGGTGTCAATGCCTACCACTAACCTATGTGATGTCTTGTTAGTTTGAACGTGTTTTTTTATTTAATATATAGAGATTAATTTTATTTTGATAACATAACTTTTATCATATTAATAATTATGGGATTGGAAATTTATTTATTGATAAATTCACTTATGTTATTTCATAAGAATTTCACTATCTTGGGAAATAAATTTGATTAAGGTAAATCAAACTATTTTGGGATAATATGGGATTTTATTTGGGTAATAAAGTTTATATTGTATTTTCGAATCAATATGATTTTAATTTGTCTTTATCGTGATTTAATTTATTTATGTAAATAATTATCATATCATAGAGATTGTGTAACTATGTCTTATATGTTTTTGGTATGAGACTTTATGAGTGATTAATATAATTTACAGATAGATGTTAAATAATTATTTTAAGAATTTTTAATAAAATAATTCAAACCTTTGGGTTTCGATATTAGCCAAAATTATTTTGAGTACTTTTAAAAATATATATTTATCGAATGATGTGTGTTGAATCATAAAGTATATTGTTTAATTATGGAGATAAATTTTCAAATTCTTCATATTATGGTTTATTCATTTTGGGAATTATATTAACTTTTCCTAACTATTATGGTTTTGGTTAATTTACAAAGATATAAGGAATATATTTTTTTCTTTTTGGTTAATGTGATCCATAAAAATTTGATATTAGTGCTTCAAAAATTAAAAAAATATACTTGAATACTCATCATTTGGAGAAGAGGATAAAAATTTACTATAAATTAATTAAAGGATAAAATTATACTTTTCAAGTATGTATATTTCCTTATTTTTATAAGCTAGAAAATAAATAAATTCCACAACTCTAATAATAGGATTTTTAAACAAAAATGTTATCTTATTACAATAATTTTCAATGAGTCGACGGTATTTTTCACATGACCTCAATTTTCATTTATTTTATTTATTATTTTTCTCATTATCATTCAATTATTCATGATTAATTATCTCTTACACTCCCTATCATTATTTGGACATTATTCATTTCTTTCGTGCCTATATTTTTATGCCCCACTAAAGATTTCACACCTAGAAGTCTAATTATGTGTTATTATAGACGGCCTTTTTACTTTTTTCTATCTCTTATCAAGAGGATGTTTTATTATTCTTTTTTATGAAATGATATTTCAAAAAAAATGAATTTTAAAATTTCCTAATCAAAATTTCTGATATCATGTTTAAATTATGATGGTAAATTTTATTAAAGGATTGGAGGAATATTACATCCCAATATTTAAAAAAACTATGTTCATTGGCCTTTATAAAACACAAAACTAAGCCAAAATGAACCATTAAATACTATTATGTAAATATGTCTCTTATAACCTATCTATTCAATTAGTAGGTATGAATAGTTAATTAATTTTATTCATCAAAAATATGTTTTGTTCAAAAATTGTATTTATCTCTTTTTTTAAGAAAATATTTCAATTAATTTTAAGAACATTTAAATTTTATATTTTATTGAAAGGATTTAATTTTATAAATCATAAAATAAAATTTATATTATTGTGAAATTTTGATATTTTTAAAAAGAGTTTGATTTTTCAATGAATAATGAAAAATATTAATTTTTATTGAAACTATATTTTATTTTAATGTATTTATAGAGTAAAACTATATATTGGTTTAGTTTTAGAATTTAATAAGTTATTTATTACTAAAAATAATCCTATTATAGTCTTTATAAATAATTTACTTGAATTTAGAATAAAAAACATTTTTGTAAATAAAAATGCATTTTTCTGAAAATAAAAAAACGACGTACTTTACAGATTTAGTTTATAATTAAATTATACAAATTATTTGAATTGAATCTAGAAAAATGGATTAAATAGTTTTAATTATAACTTCCAAATTTGGTAAATTTTTCCTTTAATTTCTATTATTTATGAATAGTAATCGTAGTAAATTTTGTTACCATGTTAAATGTAAAATCGGTTAATTTAGGTTAAATATAATAGGATAAAGATTAAAAAGTAACCCTATAACATGCCTTAATTTTATTGGATCAATATATTTCGACCATAATCATCCAAATTTTTAATATATGACTTTTTCATTTGGATATGATTATAAACTTTATGATATTTTATATACTAAAAAGTAAAAAAATTTCTCTTTGTTTTATTATCTATAAATTTTTGGGTTGGGAATAAAAAGATGTTATGTTTAGTTATAAACATTAATTATAAATATAAATGATTTTTATTTATGATAATATTTTATATATAATTTTTTTCGATGAAATAACTACCTCAAATTTCTACATAACGCTGATACTATATTTAATCAATTAATTGAAAAATAAAATAAATTATTTAAAAATTGATAAAGTCATATAATTATAATGAATTATTTTCTTTCATTATTTTTTTAGATAAAAATTATATATTATAGAGGTGTTAATTCCTTATATTTTAATTCAACTATTGTCTTGTAGTTTTAAATGTCAAATTAAATGAATAGTACCAAAATAGAGATTAATGTTATTTTACAATATATAATATTTTACTAAATGGTTTAAAATTACATAAAATCTTATTCTTGTCCATGTTATTGGGATATGGTTTAAAATTTCAAATATTTTCGATTAATTTTCTAATCTTCCTTTTATAATATCATTCTTCACCACCTAAAGAGTAAAATATTTAACACTATGGTAATTTCCAAAATGGTTAAAATAGATTAAAATAAAATGATAAGGTTGAAAAACAATCCTAAACTTGAAAACATTTATTTTATTAAATTATTTTGACTCAAAAACATATTATATTATAATATTATCAACTTAATCCATTTTAAGATGAAAATAAATTTATATTAATTTAATATTTTATGAAATTCCAAGAGTGTTCATCCCTTGTCTTCTAAAATGGAACCTCTTCTTAAAATTTATTCACACATAAAAAACTAATTGGTTTAAAAAATACCTACCCAAATCTATTTCTAACATCCCATACCTTTTCTTAGAGTCCTTGGTTTTATTATGATACCAGCCTAGGAAATATTTTAGTGTCACCCTTAAGAGGTTTTCTATGGAATACATATAGTTTCTAACTAAGAGTTTGAATTTTGTTTCATTTTATAACTTCAAAAAAACTTATTAAACTATGATAAAATAATAAAAATATATATTAAATATAATTATATGTTATTATTATAATTTCATAACATATATCCATCTCCTCATTTATCAAATGAGGAATGAAATTATCATTCGTGTGTTCAGTGGACTACAACCTCACGAATCAATGTAATTTGTTTTCCTACACCTCCTATTAAGAATGGTTATAATGATGGATTTAATTTATATATATTATATTTATGACATATTAATTATTATTAATAATTAATATATTATCTATCATCTTAAATTTTCCTTAATTGAAAAATGATAACGCAACTCATGCGTGTGGGAGAACTACTGCGTCCAGAAAGCGATGTGATCTGTTTTTCATCACCACATCACATGGATTATATATATAAGTATATATAAAGAAATAATATTTTATTTATAATATTATCATACTTATTTGAAGACAAAATAATATTTTCATTGTTTTTATAATGATAATTGAAAAATGGAAATGCCACTCATGTGTACACACGACCTACAGACTCTATGATTGTAACATAATTGATTTTGAATAACCATATTTCATGATTTGTTTTAAAAGTATAATTTATGTATAAAAAGTATAATAATTTATTTATAATTATTTTATATATAATTAAATTATGACCTATTTTAACATAGTCAACCAGCCAAAGTCATTTTTGACATATTAGTCGAATATTATCAAAACATCTAACCTAAACATAATTGATTAAGTAATTGTATATGAAATGGTATTTCGTAAAATAAAAGAATTAATGAACATAAAATAGTTTATTAATAAATTAATTAATTAACATTACTATATTATTCAATAAGATAAATAATATATTTGACGATTCAGACCCAAGGTAAGGGACTTTCATTTAAAACCCCCTTTTAAATTTTCCCTTCTAACTCTTTGTCCTTCCATGTGCATATTATTATAAATGTTTCAAGAAAAATACAATTTACGAATAACTGATTTTCAAAATTTATTTTTATTCATATGTGACATTCTTTAAAATGTTTTAATAATATATATTTTAAGTTTTTTTTATAGGAAACTTTATATTAAAAACCTTCTTTTAAACATTTTAAAGATTTATTTTCCAAATATTTCTCTTCCATAAAAAAAATTCATAAAACTTTTTTATGTATGTATTTATATGTAAAAATATTAATTATAAGGATTTTATATATAACTTTTTACTTTATTTTAAATGTTTTAAAAGTAATCTTTATAAGTAATATAAATGGGATGTTTTTACTAAAATAGGAATGGGACCCACCCCTTTATTAAAAAAAGAAAATGAAAAATAGGGATCCTGTTTGAACTGCGTTAAGGGGAATCCCATTATATACTTGAAGGGCCAAAGGCACGTATTTTTATATTTGAGTGGCTAAAGACACCATTGGAACATATCTGTCACACGTGAAATAAACCATCAGAAGTAACCTAGAAAAAAACCCTAATGGACATAGTTGACATGTCAGGAATGATTGAGAACCACAAAGACAAACACGCCACAACAAAATCCATCTATCCGCACAAAATTTCATCATTATCCAAGGTTTCAACTCTAACCATCCATCATATCTAGATATGCAAACCTCTAATCCCTCACGCATTGCACTATTGATCCTCTGCGTTGTCATGACACCCAATGAGAGACACCACTCTGCCATCAACCATGATGCCCTCCGTTGCTCCGTCATGATTCCAGAACCCCCAAGGACCACAAAATTTTATTGATTCCAAATAGATATGGTTTGAAACAACATATCTTGAATAGATATGACATGTATTATGACTACCAACAAGAATATTGACATCGTCCACGTTGAACATCATCACTTGAGTCACCATCGATCCCAAAGCCACTGATGAGAGGCCATCACACCAACATCGACCTTAATCTTCTCGACACACATGATTTGTACCACCACCTAGGGATACCAATAAAAATTAGTGCCATTGAACCTAGTAATCTCCACTGAGGAAGCTCAAGAGAGGCCATGGGATGGAAACCTATAAGAAACAAGATCTCATGGGCGAATCGAAGAGACCTCATTATGTAATTTTATTTATTTCTTTATAAAATACCAAATTAATGTTTTATTTTATTGTATAGTATGATAATGTATTTTACCACCGCCATAACCATTATGTATTTGATTTTTTTTACTTTTTTTACAAGCCTTTATGTTTTATTCAAAGTAAAACCCTCTTTCAATTCAATCTGGTAATTTTAGTTTTGAAAAAGGGTTTTAAAAATAAAGTCTATTTCAATATATGAAAGTGTTTTTCAAAAGGGTTAAAAGGTGTTTTAAAAGGTTTTGTGATTAAAATGTGAAAGAATAAAAAATTTTACTCATGATATGTTACTTGATAATTATATAAATGGGGATACAAATTTAGATTATATGTTGGGTTGAGGCCCATTATAGCTCATGATGAATGAGTCATCCTGATATAGATTATATGATGGGTGTGCCCAAATACCACTATAATCAATTAAGTAATGTTCGTTATTTCAATAGGTAAGAAGTAGGGAGTTACTAAGGAGGTTTCTATTATATATTTAATATGGATTTGATTTTTTTACATGGGTTTTGAATATAATTTCTCCAAGTTTCCAGAAAGGGTTTTTTAATTTTTTGTTTTGGGGTTTTAAGGGTTTCTTTGAGAAAAACATATGTGTGTGTGTGAATTTTTAATGTGGAAATTATTTGTTTCAATTTCTCAAAGAAAATTGAGATAAAGGTAAACATTTCAATTATTTTCATTTTTTTCACTATACTAACTGATTTCTTCCTTTTATTTCCCTTAAAATATTTTTGGGTTCATCCCACATTTTTAAAAAAAAATCATAGGGTTTAAGGATGGGTGAGGGAAATGAAGAAGAAAAGCTGAATTTAATGAAGAATTTTCATGATGATTTTTCATGAAAATAAAACATGTCTCATTTTTAAATGTTATATATTATGTAAAAATTTGATAGTGAGTACAAATTTTCACATGTAATGTATGGGTTTAATATGTATGAGTTATGATGTAATTCTATAAAACTCAAAACTATAAATATCCTTGAGAATTCAAGAAAATGAATTCATTATTGGAAACTCAATATTATATAATGTTTAAAGTCAGGTCCTTGTAAACATATTCTTCCAAATACACTAGTCCACATGATCATTGGGTTGTGTTTATGGAATATTTATGTTAAAATCATGTAATAATATGTGTAAAATTATTTGGTTGCTATTTTATAGTGTGGTATCCAATATTGTTATCACTCTATACGTCTGTTCAAAGAAAGAGATGGTAGGATTTTTAGGATGAGTTCATACTAACTTTATCATCCATTGGTGGAATGTATTTCTTGAATATTTTGATTAATATTCTAAGTTAGAAGTTTCTATCAATATTTTCTTGTCTAATGAAGTGTAATTTCATTAACGAAGTTTTTATTCTTTATAATTTCTCCATTATCCTACTATTTCATGAATAATAAGAATATATTTTTGAAAAAATAATCAACTTAAACAATAGTATTGAGAAAATTTAAAAGTGATAAAAAAATAAACCCCTCACAAGACTAGGAGTTTTACGTATTCTTATATTTGTTTTGTTATACTAATAAATGATTTACAAATTCATAAACAATACATAATTAAAAAACTTAAACACCATCTAAGAGAAAATGATATTACACATACCTATATTAACCAATATTTGATAATTTTGATAATTTTGATATTGAAATTTTATAGAAAAAAATATGGATTAATAGTTCCATTTCAAAAAACATATAAAACAATGTCTATTTTCAAAACTAATAGATTATGTAGTGTACTTTACAAACCACTGGAGAATATAACATCCTTTCCAAACTGATCAGATAACCAAATTAAATTAGGTTCCAACACTTCCTATTATGTTATCCAAACCCATGGATATTATATTTTGAAAAATGATAAATCAACATTACAAAAAAATATATCTAATTAAATATATCATTAATTAACCAAAATTCATAATAATATAAATCCATGTTTGATATTTCAAAATTAATATATTATAAAAATTAATATCCATCCCATGAATTTCTATTGAAATATATACTATAGAGTTAAAAATCCACTTTCATATAACATGTTAATTTATTATATAATGTACAATCCATTTAGTTCATTCCCAATAAATAAAATAAATTAATAAAATTTCAATAGGGATTGAAATCAAAGTAAATACCATCCCAACATATTATTAATTAAAAAAATATTTCCATCAATAAAAATTCATTAATAAATTCATTATCAATTATAACACCTTAATATAAACTCTAATCACATAATTTATCATGTATTCAACATTTATCCAAAATTGAAACACATTAATATAGAATTATCAATAGAAAAACACTTAATTATGCTAATTTAATTTCTAAATTTTCTCTATTTTATAATGAATTCATTTTTTGAAACATTAGGCTCATATATTATTAATATAAAAATTGTAATTAACAATTCACATAAAAATATTCATTCAAGAACCAATAAAATAGAGGAGGTTACCTGTATAAAGTTTTTCAATCAATCATCACTTGGAATGTCTATCAAATAAATCTATAAAGACTATAATTTCACAGTACTTTCAAACAATGAAAAGATAATAGATTAAATAATTATTTTAATTAAAATGAAATTATTCATAAAGTGTAAACCTCTGTAGTTGTAATACTACTCCCTGATTTCAAATACAATAGACAAATAATGGATCACCACAAGGAGAGGAGTAAAATCCTAATGTTAACTATACTTCTTAAACATTATTTATCATTAAGAGAACTTATAGGGAAAGGTAATATAACACTATTATAAAAATAATTCTATATAAATACATTATGTAGTTATTGAAACAATATTTTGGCTTCCCATAATCTAGGATCCATACAAAATATATATAAATTTTCTGTCATTTGGTTATATCAACCAACTCTTATAAAAAAAGATACTTGAAAATCCATATTTTTTTCTACAAACCACTTCATGGATTCTCAAATACTCAAAAAATTACATAAATTTCATCATTAATATCCCCCCCTTTATTCTTCCTCTACATTTAAATAAACTTCATAAACACAAACTATGAAAAACTTCTATAAATTATGCAATTATTTCTTCCCTTATGGTGTGTAGTAATTAAATGAAGTCATTAAGACTACCACAACTAACTGCTATGGTATTTTATCACAAAACATGTCATTTTTTATTAGAAATTTTTGTGTATTATCCTGATGATATATATCAAATCTCTTAACTCCACCAAACAATTTCCAAGAAATAATATAAGAATAAATATTCCCAAACTCATAATTATATATATATATATATATTTATTTATTTATTATATAAAAACACATTTTGGTTTCTTGAAGCCATATTTTTTTAATTAGAGGTAAATTTATACATCATGATTTAAAATTATCTCTAAAATATCCCTTATTTATCATAAATAGTTTAAATATAGAATTGTATATAAAATATTAAATTTTAAATTTACTATAAATCATACATGAACTCCTAGAGCCATTAAAACTATCTACTATTAGGGTTATCATCTTTTTGAATTATTATTTATCATCATTGGTGATTAAATTTGGATATTAAGACTCTATATTCACTTAAGGTTCCCAGTTATATCCTTATATTTGACCATTCTACAACAATATACACATATAATGTGCAATTTTTTTATAGATTCCTATACTTCCAATATATAATACAAATTTGATGCATAATAAAAAACCAAATGAATCTAATTCCATATTGACATAGTGAATTATATAATATATAACTAATTTATTCTTCCATAATTGTGATGTCATAAATACATCATGAATTCAAATATATTTTGGAGGAAAATTCAAGAGATAAAAAACATCCCATATCGACTATAGGGTCTCAAATAGTCTAATGAAATAAGAGATAATTTAAATTTATTACCCTAATGTAAATTTTCCAACCAAGTTGGGTGTAAAATAAAAATAAAATTCCAATCATTAAATTATAGAGGTTAGTGCCATTGATTAGCATAATTTATATTGGACCCACTAAGGGATGATAACCTTAGAGGGCGTGAATCATATAATTTATATTAAAATTATCCCAATTCATTGATATTGTGTCATTATTAGTGAATAAAAAAATATCTTCCTTTAAAAATAAAAAATAAATAAAACACATGGAAATATGATATGTTACATAGATAACCCACACTTGGTTGGATACAGGGAATATACAAAGGTGATACAATGATGTACAAAAATACAATGTGTTCACTACTTGTTTACATTGTCTAGAGATGACTCAATATCCAACATAATTGTCAAAAACATAGAATATATAAGCATTACTACACCAACACACAAGAAAATATCACTACCCCACAAGAGTAAAACTTTGACCTCATAAAAATAAACAATGTAATTACACCTCAATTAGGGTAGTAATATTCTCTATATTCATTAATTTTTATTATCACCTTAATTATCCTATCAAGCATTAAATTAATATATTAGTGGTATAAAATATTTCTATGATTTTCTAGGATTTTATATTTCTAATTCTCTCGTTAACTTTATATATGAGTAATTATCCTCTTTTTAACACTTCATGAGAGGTTAATAAACACTTCAGATCTATTCATGTTGCCTAAGTCTACCATGATCATAAAACCAACCCTTCCCCATTATTATATAGTCTAAAAAATCCAATAGTTCTATTTCTTATCACTTAATCTCATTCTATAGTCTCTAAGTATAAAATAATTTGAAATCATTAAAATTTAATGAATTATCCTTATTACAGTTTAATATTAAATTTTAATGAATAATGGTTTAAACAATCATGCTTCTCTGAACTTAATAGCCTGATATATATTTATTATCTAATAATGATAGTGTGACCAAACTTCTGAGCATATATTTAATCAACTCATTATAATATAATTGAAACCATTATGGAATAATTAATATTTCACAACCATCATTTGTAGTGTAAGTGATAATTCTTAATAACTAAACATAGACTCTTTGTTACCAAACTTCTCCAATAAGAAACCATTATATTGATTTAAAAATATGTTCCTTATCCTATATTACTTATAATTACATCAGTTTTTTATTATTTAATTATATGTAATGTATACAATCAATATCCTTTATAGTTAAAGTGTAATTATTATAATACTATTTCGCCTAAATTTCTTCAGAAATATATTGTATCATTCTCATAAATATCATGGAACAAACATGAAATAAAATTATTTATCCTTGAACAAAAAATATTGACATTTGATTTAGAAACATTAAAAAACTTTATATATTACTAAAAAATCACTCAAAATTCCTTAAAACTCAATGAATTTCAAAAAATAAAAATCTTAATGACTTTATACATTCTTTTTAATAATTTACACCAAATCTTGTCAATAAAATCCCAAAAATCAGAAATTATTTTTTTTAAAAAAATCTATCTTTAGTTTTTTGTATATAAAAACTTCTTTAAAAATAATATATAATCCTTAAAAACTCACTTCCTTAAAAACAAACCTTTAAAAAATATTTATAGTGATTTTAATGATTTATATATCATTCACTCTAACCCCACATGATTCATGGTCATCTTGATAAATTATCATTAAATAAAATTTTTATAAATCGAAGAACATTCATTAACCTAGTGATTGAACCCCACTTATTTTCTTATCTCATATTATCATGTAAATAACTTATAATCATCAATTTTATAATATTTTCTGCATCAAAATATCAACACCTTGGAATATTCAACTTTGTATTCTTATCCTTTAGTAAATAATTTATATATTCTCCTATAATCTAAATTAACTTTAATATATTGATAGAAAAAATATTCTTTATCCAAATTGATCTTCTAAAAGATAATTAATATAATTTCTACAAAATTTGATTTTAGGAATTTTTTTAATGAAAATTTTTTTTATCATACATTAATCTAAAAATTGTTTCCCACTTTTTTTAGGAAACCAAATATAACTATATCAATACTATAATGTGGAATCAATAACTCAATCAATGAAATCATGAGATAAAAAGGACCTTTTCACAAACCATTTGTTTAAAACCATGGTATGAAAAAACTTTATAGGATTGTCCCTTCTCCAATAAGTTTTAGTTTACTTAGTTGATTAAACTCCAAGATTAAAATTATTTATCTCAAAAATATCAATGTATAGTACCATTATCATAATACTCAAATATTTATCTTGATTAAACACATACTTTAAAGTCAAAAACATGTATTCAACATTATCCTTGAAAAGGTGTCACTTACTCATAATTTTCAGCATTTTGGAATGGAACACTAGATATTTTTCAATGATTTATACCACCAATGTTATTGTATTTAATTAAAATAGTAGAATTAACTCATCCCCAATATCTAAAATTCATTGCTTTATCTATATAATTTTTGTGCAATCATTAATAGTGGCTATGTAATTAGAATATGGAGATCTAAATAAAATTGAATCCAAATTCTCGATATTGAAAGAAATAAAAAAAATCAAATCTATAATTAAAATCCATATGAATAATTTCTATTCACTACAAATTAAAACCAATTAATATCTTTATATTAGAATAAATTATGTTATAATATTCCACTATAAATAAATCTACAATTCACCCATACTTTAATATACTGAAGTATTCTTTTTTTTAAACCATGTGATGGTACTTGGGAAAATGTTCATACCTCTCCACATCATATACAAAAAAATATAATTCCAACTCATGATATTTTTAGGTATAATAGGGTTCCTCTTTACAGGATCAATTGAAGAAATCAATTTGGAATCCATTTTGAAAACATTCATGTTTCTTTATACTTCATTAACTATTAATAATATATGCATATACAATCATTCCATGGGATCGAATGTCCTGTCCATTTTAATCTATTCAATTTTGGTGTATCGTTTTTGAAAAAATCCATTCTTTGTTTCAAATTACCAAAACTCCTTCGTTACATTTTTTTTGAAAGTCCCATATGGTTCGGATAAATTTATTATCTTCCTATATAAAAATAATGTTTCTAGTTTGATTCTTATGATTTTTCTCATGATTCACATACATATTCTTGATCCAAATTTTTTATTAATAGCATTATAAAAATTTTTAGACACTATTGAGAATGATAATGTTATTTACTATATATAATTCAGTCTCTATATTGGAAAAAAATTATTTTTTCATCAACAATATTTTGAATCAAATTTTACACTCTATCTTATTGTCTTTATTTGTGTTAAAAACATGTTTCAATATCCTAATTATTTGTACACTCATATGAACCAACCATATCTTATTATCCATACGAGCGTCTTATTATGTCTCTATATTCTTCTAAAATATTTAACTTCCATATTAAAAACACTACTCACTCTCTATGGAAGCTATAATTTTTCTTTCAATATTTTTCATATCCTTTTATTAAATAATTTTTATTATTTTTTATTTTATGAGTGATTAAGAAAATATTCTTTATCACTATTAGATTCAAACATACCATGTATTCTATCCTTGTTATGAATAATAAATTTACTTCTACTGATTTAAATTTATTTCAATTTATAATTCCTTTCGTCCCTTATCTCATATGGGTTATTATCCTCAACTAGTCAAAATAATTAAAATTTATTAATGTACAATAATTTAATTACCAATTATTTACAAAATATTTCCACATTATATTCCCAATAAGAATCATCTAAGAAATGTTATTTATTATCCAGTTTTACTTATCAACTACCTTACTTAGTTGAGTTGTTCTCTAATATGAAACTTGATTCCATATCCAAATTTTATAGATAATCCTCTACTAGTATATTTGTAAGCACTATACAATTAATGGACATAATTTAAATAAATTATTTCCAATCAATGTTTCAGCCAATATTCAATATTATATAATATATTATTTAAGAGATATCTCTATAAACTATGTAAAACTACTATATTAATCAATGAAGAGTATAAAATACCTCTTACGATCAATATCCCTAAGTTATATTGGCCCATAAAAATTGACATGAAGGAATTCATATAACCAATATATCTTTATATAATTTAGACTTCATATATTTATAATTATCTTCCCATTCTAAAAAATATGTCATTTAGATTTAAAATAACATGTAATAATATGGATTTTATGAGAGACTTTATTCTTTATAAAATTATCCATGTATTTTTGGATCAAGATACCAAGTCATTTGTTTCATAATTTTCTTTGATCTTCATTAAATTTAAAACACTTATCCTATTATCTACTAATATGTTAAAAACACCCTATTGTGTGCTTCCCTTCAATTATAATTACACCATATTTTCCCTCGATAATATAAGTCTTCTTCATAAATATTATTGCATGTCTTGAGATCATCAATTGAATATTTTTTAAGATATTTATACCAAAAACTTTAGTGAATAATATATTCATATTCTTTATATATTTCATTTTTATTTTGAACTTTTGAATGGAATAATATTTATGCCTTCATCATCCCCAAAACTTCTGAAACCAAAATTATTATACGAAATTTATATAACAAGATTATTATCTCCAATCATATTGGAAATTAATCCACTACCAAGAATCCAAACAATAGATTGATTTGTTTATTTTAGAGAAATATTTAATACTTCATCCTTTTTATCCTTTTTCTTATTGATACAAGATTTTTATCCTATATAATTTTATGTATTATGTGAATATTTTTCATTTAGATACAATTGATCCATTGCATCATAAAAATCTACCATAGAGGCTTAGATTTTTATAGTCCTATACTTTGTGTTTTTAATGTCTTTTAGGTAGTGTAGGTGATCCTATAAGTTGTTTTAGAGTTATGAGAAGGAGTTTTGGTTTTTATATGAAAAACATGTCATTGTATTTCCTTCACCACATCATGGTTTTCTTAAGTACATCATGGTAGTAAATGTGGTCATGGTGGTTTGTTCATTTTTTATAGATTGATATTTGTGTTGTGTTTTTTCATTTTGGGTTAAATGTTGTTTATATATATATAACATGAAGTGGTTAGGGTATTAGTAATTTAATAATGGTAATTTTTTTGGAATGAAATACTTTTTTCCATATTAAGGATGAAAACTATCATGATTTTTCATGTTGGTGGGAAAAATATGTTTTGGTGGGTGAAATGTTTTACATGGTCAATGGTTTGAATTTATGATTGAAGTATCACAACATTGTAACTTATGTATATGACATGTTCTTTTCGAATAACATATTTAATGGAGTTAAATGAAAAATTAAATTAAGGGGAGAAGTGATTTTAGGTTCGATTTTTTTATGGATTGTTATTTACCTAACATAACCATGATGTGATTTAATCTGAAAACGGTATAGCTTAGTTCTGAGATATTTTACTATAAATTTGAACATAATTTTTATTTTTTCATTTTCCTTAACTTATTCGAACACTATATTCGTTTTAGTGACCTTGTATTCCAATGATTTATTCTTAGTCTCTTGGTTTCATGTGATCAAGTTCTTATGTTTTGTAGTGATCTTCCATTATTTTCATTATATATTCGTTTTTTTCTTCTTTTTAGAAGATCTATGTAAGTAGATATAGTATTTATTTGATGAATAATTGGTGAATAAATGAAGTATTTATAATGTATTATAGTTTATTGATTGATCCATGAATGGTTTTTGGAATTTTATTATCAATTTATTTTCCCTCTTTTTTTTATTTTTTAGATTCATTCAAGGTAGGTGATTCAAATTATATATCCATTATTTTACTATTATAGTGTGTAAATATTACCCTTTATATATTTTTGTGTTAAGGAGTTTGAATTATCCTTGATAAATATAATGAATTGGATTAAATAAAATGTGAAAATGAGTTATATATGCTTTATAAATTTTCCTTATAATTGTTATATAATTGATTTATTATTATTCCAAGGATGATTTTTTTATTTAGAGTTATTTATATAGATTTTTTAGATTATGATTTATATAGGACAGATAATTGGAAGATGGTAACATGATAGTGAAATTTTAAAACTAGGCTCAATTTTTTCATATGGTTGTATTAGGCATGAAGAGGTTAATTAGTAATGAATTTATTTAAATATAGTAATGAAATTCCATTCTTATTATTGTGATAGAGTAATATTTTTCAATTATTTTGATATTCCAATGGTTTGGATGTTGTCAGGTGTGTGTAATTTGTTATAATTGTGGAAGAGTCATGGTGTGAGTTTTTTGATGTTATGGTGGCTTGATGTGGTTAGTGTAGGTTGTTGTGTTGTTTGATTAGTAGGTGGTAGAAGTAATTGATTAGTTAAAAAAATATTGTGGCATGGTTAATTTGATGTGTCTAGTATGCTCTCATTTCTCATGGATATGAATTTGTGTTGAAAAAGTAAAAGAATTGAATATTTTAAAATTTGAATTGTTTATATTGAATTAAATTAGTGATGAATGAATTAAATTAATGTGGTGGATTAGTTTTTAGGTAAAGGTATATAAATTATTAAATTTTTGGTAATAGGTTAGTGGTTTTGTGGAATAGGTATTTATTGGAATTAATATTGAAAATAAAACAAATTTGGTTCAAAATTTCCTAATATGGTGTTGATTATAATGTATGAAATTATGAGAATTTGTGTTCTTATTGTGTTGTTGTATTTTTTTTGATTTGTTCCTAGAGTTATCAGTTTTTGTTATTGTGTTTTAGGGATGGAGTGATAACGGGTTATGGTTATAGAGGTTTTTGGTTTGGTTGTTTGTCTGAGGTTGGAATTTATGAACTTTTATACACATTTATTGTTCTTTTTGTTATTTTTTACACATCAACACCTAGTTCGGGTGACCTATCCAATGCCCATATGTGTTTGTGGGTTTTAGATATACCCCCTAACTTCCAAGATGTGGGTAATATAGATTGATGAATTCACTTATTCACTTTCCCTTCCTTCAGGATATTGTTTGGTACTGTGTTATGTTGTAGTTTTGTAGTGATATATTTATATGAAAATGATACAATATATAGTTATGTTTTTTGGTATGATGAAATGTGGATATATAATGTTTCTATATTATACAGATGTGGTTATATAGATGTGGTATATGAATTTGGTCATGTGGTTGTGCTATGAGGATATGGTAAGGGATTGGAGAACCAATCTATTTTTTTTTTATATGAGGAAAACCATATTAACAAGAAAGTGGGTTTGGGGTAGATTCTTTGAAATATTTTATTAACTAAATTATTATTCTACTTACATGCAGATTTGGTTAGTCGTCCTTAGTAAGATGGGTTATACCTGACCAGGGATTGTTAATGAGTCAGTTTCACTATAAATTCACTAAGAAATTATTATTCTTATTTCACATTGGAATGGTAGTTTATAGGGATGGACCTAATGATTATAATTTTATAATAAATCTTATTAATATGTCATATTTTTCAAGTTTATAAGTAGGATAAAATGATTGGTAATTACATTATTAGCTCATGGTATGATGGTTTTTTGGAGTTACAGTGGCAGTCATGGGTGATTTTTTTCTATATTTTCCTTAGATAATTTATCTATTATTTCTTAAAGAAATTGCATATATTATTGATATAATATGGGTTATTTTATATATTTGGATCTAGGGTTGATTAATGGATTGTTTTATTTTTATTTAGAGTGAAATTGGGTAATGCATAACATGTACTGTGTTTTAGACCCTTGGTGAAAGTCTTGAACCAGTGGCCCATTGGATTTTGGATTAAAAGGTCACACTTACCTCAACTATACACCTAAGGGAGTTCATGTTAGGATAGTTCACGATAAATTCATAACCACACATTTTTTAGAGTTAGTTTATAGTTTGGATTTTGAAATTTATGAAGCAACATGTAAGATTGCGACATTTCATGAGACATCTCATAATCATTTTTACAATATTTTAACCCTTATTTTGATTGTACCATGGATGGGTGTTGATTAAAGTTGGTTTCATATGAATTTGGAAAATTTTAAAATCCCATTGGGCTGGGGACGATTGACATAAGGTTAGGGAAAACCATGCAGCTTTCCCTAAGAAATTTTGTTCCCTATTTTGATTCACTAGAAAGTGGAACATGATTTAACGAAACACTATTGCTACCCCCTCATACTATATAACCTTATATATAGGAATGATACATTGTTAGGGTACCATTAAAGTAACCATGTGAATAAACTGTTCACCCTAAACATAATCTCTGTATAGGGTGCATAGTAACTTTAATTATGTGGCTCATCCGTAAAACCATGCGTGAAAAATATTAAGGAACTAAAATTTTAATTAAAATTTACCAAACCCCTTTTTATATCCCTAATCTCACCTTCATGGAATAATATGGTTTCCTTTACTCTATAAGTCTCTCTACAAGATTCCATGTCCTCCCAAACCCCTTATGTTATTAATAGAAATCTGGTGGCAGAAAATTGACACCTCTTATGAATGTGATTCCTTACTTGTTTATGTTTCCCTTCCTCCCATATTTCTCTTCCTTTTGATTTGGATAAATCATACCACTGTTGATGGTTTAGATCTAGGTCTTAATAGATTGTGTTTTATTGGATCTTGATCCTAGGTTTTGATCCTATATCATCTTCTATATTGTGACTTTAGTTATTCTTCCTCAAGTTAAGGATCAAGGTTTAATGAGAGTTTATAAAATACCCTTAGTTAGTTGGTATATATGATATTTTCCATAGTATTGATTCTTTTATCATGTATGTAATGGTTCTATAGTGTTTTATTATTGGGAAATTGTGATTTTATTAAGAAATATGAATTGAACCCTATCCAAATTATTATTCCCTTCAGGGTTCTCATCGAATCTATAAGAGATTATCATACTAGGCTTGATGGAAACCCTTTGGGTGTTCCAATTTCTCCATGAAATGATAATTGTGAAATGTAAAAAGGGAAATAGTGTGTTTAGGGAACTGAACTAAATCCTTATTTCATGGTTTGATAATGGAATTTAAATGGTTATTTGGCTTAACTTTTTAGGGTTGAAGAGTTATGAGATAATTTGTGTGTAATTGTAAAAGTGATGAAATGGGGAATTTCTCATGTTGATAATTATGGGGAGAGTAAAGAATCATGGTTATAATTGATGATTGAAATGTTTTACCGTGTTAATAATGTTTGATAAAATGGTTTTAAGGTTGAACCTTGATATATATATATATGTGTGTGTGTGTGTGTGTGTGTGTGTGTGAATAATGATATGTCGATGGTATATTGGTTTTACTCACCCATGTGTTCCATAATGATACTCTGGGAACTGATACATACATGTGAGTTGGTGTTGGAATGATTATACGAGTACTTGGGATTTTATTCCTAGGTCGATTCTCTGAGTACTCATGATATTGGTGCTAGAATGATGCTCCAATTATGTGAGATAGTGATGCTATATTGACACTCTATGAATCTGTGATAATGATTCCCATACTGATTCTCCAAGTCACCGAAATGAAATTCAAATTAAATTGAATGATAAAATCCCATAAAAAGAGTAAATTGGAAAATCCATAGAGTGTGTGGTTCGAACTCTAGTATGAACTGAATCTAGTATGATTTTATTTAGTGTCATGGTGAACCCGAGGGCCAATGTGGTTAACTAAATAAAAGTAAATGTGAAACTTGTTTTCCTTTATCATTATTCCTTTTATTATTTATACAACTAAATACATATTTATAGAATAGATATTTATTTACAAACTATTGTTGGTGACCTACTAATTTTTACTTAGACCCTACTCTGTCCACCATTTCGTACCTAAGTGGACTTTAGTTTTGTAGGACAATATAAGGGAAGAAGACCTTTGTTATATGGATGAGTTGGGATTTGGGATGGAGAAATGATGTGGGAGCTGAACATGATGTTGGGACCCTCATGGGAGTTTTCTGTATTTATATATTTTGGTTTTTCATTAGTCATTTGACATATATATGTCATAACATGTTCACTGCTTTGGTTTATGATTATTTCTCCTATTTTAGAATTCTTAATATGATGATTAGCCTCTATTGTTTATTGATTAAAATTATTTTGGATATCTTTATATTGATTTATTCTACTATTAATACTTGATAAAGAGGGTATAGTATTCTCATGTGCCTTATTATACCCTCTTTTCAAGTTAGCAGCCTCTAGCATATAAGGTGGTTCTCTTGAGGACATGTAATGAATTGGCTCAAGGCATCGTTATGAAGAACATGGATCAAGATGTTATAAATTGGTATTAGAGGGGGTTTTATTTTCTCTTTGGTCATCATATTATTTAGAAAAGGTGGATGTGAAACTAGGATGATTTAGGCCCCAGTCATGAGCTTGTGCATGGAAGTAGTTAACCCGTGTGTAGGGTAAAACCCAAGTACCCATGGTGAGAATTTTTGTTCATGATGCATGTTGTTATAGTTGAATATTATTCCACCTTGGGTTATTCACTTTCTATATTTTTATGATATTTTCCTCATGGAGTGGTATGGTATGAGAGTTGAGTGTGTATGGATCATTCTATGCACTCATGTATATATGTGACATGCATAATTTTAGGCATTCATGGAAAAGAAAGTAGTTGTGGATAAGAAAATTCTCTTCTTTACTTGTGTGGTTTAAAGTAAATTGTTCTTAATAATGAATTTTTAATTGTTAAATATTGTTGAACTTAGAAATTTTAAATGGTTAAAAAGGGGGGTGTCTAATAAAAAACTTGTAAATGATGTGTTTTGTGACATGAGATGTTGCTTATCATTATATAAACATGCCTCCACAATGATATTTTTTGGTTGGGAGATAAGAGGAAATAATTGGTAATTCTCCTCTGGTAGTGGTATAAGTGTCCCTAATAGTTTCAGTTGAGGGGGAGGAAGAGGTGTTCTATAATAGTTTAGCTTATTTTATGCAGTTCATGGAAAGATACATAAGGAAGATTTGTGGAATATGTATGATCTAACCTAGGAGTTCCAACTACAGTACCCTATGACATTCACCAGATTGGGTGGACCTATGGAAGTTGAGTTTTGGAATGAGTTTATCCAGAAAATCGTAGACCATTTAGAGAATATTTTAGAGAAATAATTGAAATTAATATCCTATATGTTATGATGACCAGTGAAGGACTGGTGGGATATTCATGCTCAGGTTGAGAAGTTGGAGGGAATGATATGGAAGGAATTTTATGATATTTTTCTAGAAAACTTTTATCTAGAGACACTGATATAGGAGAGGGTGATGGAATGTTTGTGGTTAACCTAGGGAATTAGGTCAACAATGGACTATGATGGTTATTCCACAAACATGCATTGCTTTGTACATGCGATGGTGGGAGATTAGGTTGGAATGGTGATATGTCTCTAGGATGGACATTATTATGAAATTAAGTCCCATGTTAATTTCATTCAATTAAATAATTTTCTTTGGGTGGTGGATCAGGATCTTGTTTCATAGAGGATCTAAAATGAGGCCTCTAGTGTAGGACATGCGACTTATTATAGATATCCAATAGGTACATATTCCGAAAGTAAGAATCGTTGTTATTATAATGTTCACTGAAGTGGTGGTTGAGAGAGTTTCTGGGAAATAGGATTATTTACTAAGGGTAGTTATCAATTGTTTTACCATCTATGTGGTTGGTCGACTCACATTCATAGCTAGTGTCCTTGACCATGGATGGAGTGCCGAGAATATAGAATGATAGGAAATCTATAGAAGTTCTACCGGAACTCTTCATAGGTGGAAAATAATGGATGACCTTGGTTGATAAAAAGAGCTAAAGGGGGTTCTTTTACCCCATACCAGTCTGGAAGATGGACTACTACCAGTTGTTCCATTTAGGGTGGTGGACATTGTCCTTCCGGGAAAGTGCACTCATATCAAGGAATTAGTGAAAAACATGGGACTTACACAAGAGCACAATGTATAGGGATATATCAGGCATATGTAGTTCATACTTCACTTTTGGATTGTGAGGTTGGGTTATCAACATTTAGAGGTATAATCATTTTATATTCTATAATTTCTAGTGTTTTATTTGATACAAGATCCTCACAATATTTTATATATTCTCAACTTATAAAAATTTTGCTTCTAAAGGTTGAGTTTTTGTGCATGTTATGATGATAGACACACCATTTTGAGTTCAGTCGAAGGAAATATTTTTATTAAAGGGGTGTTCCCTCGATTTTGGTGAGTATAATTTTTCTTGGAATTTTTATATACTTTAGATGTCAAGTTTTCACATGATTTTTTGTATGGATTGTTTGGTATCATACCAAAACCACAAAAATTTTTACCACAGGGGAGTGACCTTCTTGTATTCTGAGGGTGACAGGTATGTTCATCATGAAGTATGGGATATTCTGATAGGCCGTATAGGGACACTACATCAAAAACTGAGGGCAATCACCGTTCAAGTTGTGAATCTTTTATTAGATTATGGAGGTGTGAAGCATAGTGTATTTCCACCCATAGTGGATTAGTCTTAGGATTTATTTTCTGAGGACTTATCAATAATTCCACCTGAGAGATATATTGGTTTTATGATTGAGATAGTTCCTAGATTTGAACTATTTTTCATTCCTCTTTATATAATCGCACTAGTGGAGCATCAAGAGCTTAAGACTTAGTAAGAAGAATTGATGTATAAGGGATTTATCTGTCTGAGAATGTCACCTTTGGTATCTTTGGTTTTTATTTTATAAAAAGGATGGTGGTATTTTTCATTTATGTGTCAATTTTCATAATTTGAACCAGAAAAATATTAAGAATCGATATCCACTTCTGTGTATCAATGACATATTTGACTAGTTTGTTGGTTCTTGTGTGTTTTATAATATTAAATTGAGGATATGACATCATTAGATGAGAGTGAGACGTTATGATATACCAAAAACATCTTTCTAAAGAATTTATGGCCTATATGATTTTATCGTGCTGTTGTTCATACTGAATAATGATACTAAAATGTTTCTGGCCTTGATATACCAAATTTTTCACTAGTTTTTAGAATAGTTTTGTTTATGAAATATTTATGTACTCCCAAACTCATTATGATCATTCTAAACTTCGTAAAATATTATTATGTACACCGATTTAGTATGGGATATATTACAAGCTATCTATGTTTCAATTCAGGATCAAAAATATACATTTATTAGGTCAAATAATCTATGAGGAATGTTTGTTATAGTAGCTAGAAATGTTCCAAGAAGTTGTTTTATAGGATCATCCTAAAAATGTTCTTGATATCTGAAAAATTCTAGGTTTGGTAGGTTACTATCTGAGATTCATCAAGGAAATTTATCATTTAGAAGCACCAATTTTGGGTGTGACTTAGAAGGGTATCAATTTTGAATAGGATGGATCATGTGAGAATTTTTTCTAGGAGATAAAGAAGTTTCTAACTACCGCATTGATTTTTCCCCTACTTGAGCTGGGTGAGGAGTATACCTTATTTTTTAATGAATTTAGAATTAGACTTGGAGATGTTTTGATACAAGTAGGTCGTGACATGGAATATGGGTATTGACGGTTGATTCCACGTGAATGAATTACCCTAGGCATGATCTTGAGTTGGATGTGGTGGTTTATTCCTTAAAGAGTTGGTGTCATTACCTATTGGGTAAAAGTTATATTGTATATATGGACAACAAAAATCTAAATTACATCTTTTTATAGTGAGATTTAAATATCCAGAATCAGAGATGGGTTGAATACATATATAAGTTTTACTTAGATCTAGTTTATCAACTTAAAAAGGGAATCAGTGTTTCTAACAATTTAATCTAGAAGACACAGACTCATACAGTCCAATATTCTTACTCTAAGTGGAATATGATGGCCTTGTTTATCGAGATGCATATAGATGTTCAGAAGGGATTAAGAAAAATGACCCTCATATCCTTATCAATTGATTCTACACTTATAATCCATATCAAGGGTAGAAAGTATGAGTACCTTGAGTATTTTGTGTTGAGAGATAGTTTTCAACGTGGTGAGATACTTTCATATTGGTTTATCGATGATGATAAAATCATCTATATTAAGGGTTGTATTATTGTCCCTATTTCTATGTGAGAGAATTTGATGTGTGAGTTATATGCCTCAAATTTGGTAGTGCATCCTTGATTGACTAAAATGTACTGTGATATTCATAAGAAATAATGGTCACTAGGAATGAAGAAATAAATTTTAGGTTTTCTAACATGATGCTATACCTATCAGTAAGCGATGGCTGAGCATCAACAACCTAGTGATTTGTTATATCCTTTTTTCATTTTGGAATGGAAGTGAGATGATTTTTCCATTTATATTGTGTTAGGTATTGTAAGAATGACTCAGAAAAACCATACGATATGAATGATTGTGGATAGGTCGAAGAAAGAATCCCATTTCTTACCAATTAGAGAGACTTTCTCAGTTGATCAGTTGGGTGATATATATGTTTGATAGATAGTTTATGTTCATATAGTGACTTGTAGTATAGTTTTGGATTATGATCCAAGTTTTATTTGATACTTCTAGAAAGGCTATAAAATGGTTCTTAGCACTCATGAATTTTTTAGTATATATTTTTACCCATAGAAAGACAAGAAATAATAGAATATAATTCAAGTGTTGGAGGACCTACTGTAGTCATTCATCCAAGACTATGGTGGATCATGGAAGAAGAACATCTAATTGTTTGAGTTTTCTAATAAAAATATTAATCTGGAAATATTCATATAGAACCATATTATGCAATTTATGGTAGGTAATTCAGATCACCTTTATATTGGATGGAGGTAGGTGATTCAAAATTGTTGGGATCGAGTCTCATGCAGGAGATGTCAGAATAGGTTCAATCGATTTAGAAATATATTATTGCTAATAAAAGTACACAAAATTCTTACATTTATTGAATTCATCAATATCTTGAGTTTATGTTGGGTGACTGTGCTTTCCTTCTGGTTTCACTGAGATCGGTTCATCGTCATATTCAGAGGTAGTGAATGTTGGAACCCAAATTTGATGGACTATTTGAGATTGTAGAGATGATTGGACTTGTGGTGTATTGATTTTTTCTATCATGTAGGTATAGTTATATGCATGATGTTTTTCACATGTCACATCTTTGATAGTATCACCTCAACCCATCTCATGTGATTTTAATAGATGATGGTGAGATTGAGGTTGACACGTCCTTTGAGGAGCATCTGATTCATGTTATGGATCATAGTGGGAATGTTTTTTCGGGAAAGGCTGTATTATTAGACTGAGTATTGTGGAAGCATGACCATGTTCAAGAGGAAGAAACCAATAGGGAATTAGATACATGGGCCCAGTGTCCAAACCTTTTCACCTTGAAATATTAGTAAATATTTGGACTAAATCTCAAGGAAAATTGTTATAAGGTGGGGATATTATAAGATCCCGATCTTTCTTTAGAAATATCATACTCATTTTTAAGTATTATTTTTTCCATTGTTTTGATCATAAAATGGTTGGTTCTTCCTTTGGGGTTGTTTTTTGGTGAATTTGGAAAATTTAGGAAGCCCATTAGAGAATGTACATTTGTATCATAGTACATGAAAACCTTGTGGTTTTCTCCTGGAAACTGTGATCCCCATTTTAAGCCACTAGAAGGGGTGCATGGTTTGACCAAACCAAACAGAAACCCTCCTGAAACCATGAACCCTTGTAAAAATGGGTGATTCACTTCTAGTTTAGGGTTAAAGTATTAGTGTGGCCAAACCATGCACCTCAAACAGAGGTTTTTTATAGGTTGTATGGTTAAGGTTCACAATTACATTAACCATACAGCTTGTCTAGGACACCATGTGTTTGGAATTTTAAGGCTCTGAAAACTTAATTAAAATTTCCCAATGCCCTGCTTTATATCTTTATCACCCCTCTTATCCTGATATGGTTTCCCTTTCTCTTGGAGGATCTCTATATAATTCCTTATCCTATCGAACCACTTCTTTTGTGAATAGAATATTTGGAGGAAGAAAATTAAAACCTCTAGGGTATGTGATTACTAACTTGTTTAGGTTTTTAACCCTCATTTTTTTGTGTCCCTTTTGAGAGGTATAATCCTCTCATTGTTGATAGTTTAGATTTAGGTTTTAATGGATCTTTTTTTTATCTTGATAGTATATTTTGATACTATATCTTCATCACCATTGTGATTTAATCTATTCTACCTCATGGTAAGGATCATGGTTTGACAATATTTCATCAATGAACATAAGCTAGGTGGTTTATAATCTATTTCCCATAGTATTGATACCTTACTAATTTATTTAATTTTGTTTTAGTGTTTTCTAGTTTCTCAATTGTGATTTTATAAAGAAAATTGAATTGAATCCTATATAAATTTTTAGACTCTTCACAAATCCCATTGGTTCAATTATAGATTATGAGACCGAGATTGATGTAAACCCATGGGGTGAGCCAATTTCTTCTTGAATTGATAATTATGAAATGTAAAATTGGAAATAGTGGGTATATTGAATTGAACTAAATCCTTGTTACATTGTTTGATAATGGTAATTAAAGAGTTATTTGGATTCACTTTCAAGGGTTAATGAGTTATAATACAATTGATGTGTAATGGGAAAATTGATGAAATGGGGAATTTCTCTGGTTGATAATTATGAGTTATGTAAAAAATCATGGTTATAATTGAAGAATGAAATGGTTTACAATATTGAAATGGTTGATAAAAAGGATTTAATATTGAACCTTGATGTGTGTGTGTGTGTTTGTGTGAATAATGATATGTGGATTTTGGACTGATTATCCTCATCCATGGGTTCTGAACTGATGCTTTGGGCCCTGATGCATGCATGTGAAGTAGGTATGGAATGATTTTATAAGTACCTATGATTTTCGTGTTAGACCGATGCTCTAAGTACCCATGATATTGGTACTAGATTGATGATCCATGTACCCGAGATAATAATACTAAACTGATTCTCTATGAATCTATGAAAATGGTTCCTGGAATGATGTTCCAAGGCACCAAAATGAAATTGTAATTAAATTGAACTATGAAATCCCATGAAAAGAGTAACTTTTAAAATCCTTATGGTGTATGGTTCAAACTCTGGAACAGGTCAAAGCATGTATTATTGGCTTGGGTGTCACCATGAACCCTATGGCCAATATGGTTAACTCAAGAATAATGAATTTTAAATATGTTTGATTTTTATCATTCTATATTTTATTCTTTATACAACATCATACATTGTTATATATTGAATATTAATTTATACATTGTTGATGGTGGCCTACTAAGTTGTACTCACACCCTACTCGATCCGTCATTTGGTACCTAAGTATACTTCATTTCTTCATGATAAGATAAGGGAAAAGGCCTTATGTGAGATGGCTGTGTTGGGATTTAGGATAGAGTATGGATGAGGGGATTGGACATGATGTCAGCACACGCTTGGGAATTGTCATTGTGTATTTATTTTGGTTTTTCATTAGACACTTGACACGTATATGGCATAACATTTTTATTTCTTTGGTTTGTTGTCATTTACCCTCTTTTGGGATTCTTCATGTGATGATTGATCTTTATTGGTTACTGATTATTATTATTATGGATATTGGTATATTGATGTTTTATTTCTTTTATAAATAGTGTATAGTCCACCCGCATGAATTATTATACCATCACTGCTAGTCAGCAACCTCTATCATATGGGGAAGCACACTTTAGTTCATATAAAAAATCTGATCAAGGCACCAGTATGTAGAACCTGGTTCGGGATGTTGCACAATTCATTGGAATGGTAGGGAAAAAATATCACTCATACATAGTATTATATGTAGGCCCAAGTGACAATATAGTATTCCAAAAAGAGACTATATGATCTGACATAAGTACTTGAAGCCTATTCAACATGCTAAAGTGGGATTATACTGATTGAAAGGTATAAACCATTGTATGGTACATGCATTTAGTATTTCTAAACATGAGTTTGAACTTAGAAAATATATAATAAATTAAACTGAATTTAGTTAAAACTAATTAAATTAATTTCATATACTATCCATGTGTGTCATGTTATAATTTGATGATATGGATGGTGTTCATTGACCCCATGTGGTTCAGGTTAGTGATGTGTAGTATGGAATTTTGGTGGATCATTGTAAATCCAATCCTGAGGTGGATGATTCATAGAGTATGTATTTTATTGAGTTTTAATAATATATTCTAATATGGTATTTGGTAATTTTCTATGATCAATATATTTTAGACATGGACAAATAATCATGAAATTACATTCAAGTTGATTAATATAAAGGAGTGTCCAATTATTTTAATAGGTATCATATTGGGAGATGGATATTATTGGAAGTGGGTTTTTTATATTAGATATTATAATGAATTTAAGGTGACATGGTAGAAGTTCAAGATTTATTTCTAATAATATTTATTGTCTTTAACACTGAAGGTGTAATGGTTGTGTAATTCACTTAACCTACGATAAAAGAGATATAGTGTGAGAAATTTCATATTTTAACTCTTAAAACATCATAATTATTCTACAAATCATATTCTAGATGATGAGGTGAGGCCATTTAATTTTTAACCGGATATGGATTTGTACATTAGTTTTCATGTTATTACCTTCATTATAAAATTTTATATTCATTTTTAGATGAAGGGATAGCTAAACTATAAGAAATTGGTTAATATATGTTAGACTTGAGGGGGAATTCATCACGATTTTTTATTGAGTAGATCAATGGAGAACAATTTTTTCTTATTTGGGTAGTTCTGGTTTAAACCAAAGCGAAGTAGGCCTCAAATTTTCATCCCCAATTTCTTTAAATATTTTAATCCTCAAACTTCTATCAAGAGATCTAGTGTGTATTAAGTAAAAAGTTTTGTTTTGACTTCTCCATTCATTTTGTTTTGTGAATCATGAACTCTTTCTAAATAATTTACATGGATATTCACCTTGAGTATAATTTTTAATCTATTATTTTCAGTTATAACCACATGTATTGTTTTCAATCATAACCTCATATTATTTTATACAATCATAACTGTATTCCTTTTACAACAATAACATCATATCAATCATAACTTCATGCCATTTTTTTCAATCATAACAGGTGTATAATTGTGAATGTAAATCATGATATCAATCATAATTGTATGTCATGGTTTCAATCGTAACCACCTATTATTTTCTTTATGAAAAAACATCAGTCTTAACCTTTTCTTCTCTAGTAAAGATTAATTAATTAAAAGGACATATTTTATTTCAAAATGATGTCATGAAATCTGTTGTGTATTTCAATTAAAATAATGACACGCAATCTATTATGTATTTAAATTAAAACAATGTCATCTATTCTGTTTTAATATGACCATTGAAGTTTCAGGTGTCCACGTCCCTCTGAATTTACAATAGAAATATGACTATTAGATCATGAATATGACCATTGGGATGAAGGCTATAAATTCTAGGTCATTCGACTGAGCTCATAACACTTTTGTAGATCTAGAGATTCTATGTGAGAGCTCTATCAAAATCAATGCCTTTTGAGAAATATTTTTAGAATACATCTCATGAATAGCTTGTTCCAAGCACTTGTATCTTAGAGGAGTTTTTATTTGCATCGTGCCATATCAATCAATTGTCATTACGATCGAGGGCTTCCTGGGATAGGCAGACATATGGGTGCTGATCTTTTGCAGATCAAGGGATTCTAAGTCTAGGATGATAGAGGTTCCAATTACCTATTTAATTGATGGTTTTCAGGGATAGGCAGATAGACAGAAGTTGATCTCAAATCAAGGTCTTACCCTAGTGTGGGTAAAACAGAATTTCTTGAAAGTATAAATTAAGGGGCCTTTGTTCTAGGTTAAAGGATACCCTTCTGTTTGGGTAAAAATGATTGTATTCTTTACATTTCCACTATAAATTTAAATAGAAATAGAAATAATTTATTTTTTCTTTCTATCCATATTTCATAACATTTTAATTATTTCAATTAAAATACATACATTTCACTTTTCATTAGTGCTTATGATTCTATATGATGTATAGTAGAATCATCTATTGTTGTAATACTCTAATTATCATAATCATTGTAATTAAAATCATTTATTCACTTACTATAATCATCATATTCATCTAGGATACAATTTTTCTTTAAATGCAACCTGTGGTATAATTATCATAATAAATATGATTAAGATACTTATCATAATGGACCCAATTACAATTATCTTTCTCATCAGTACCAGGGCCCATGTCGATTCATAGTTTTATCACATTTAGAGGTATTGTGAATTAGATTAGTTGAAATAATTTTAATGTAATTTTCTTTTAAGTTTGATAACAAAAACATTTAAAGCCTATAATTCACCACCCTCTTCTATTGTGCCATCTATATACATATTTTTATCCAACAATTGGTATCAGAGACAAGACTCTATTTTACTGATACATACATTTCGTATCAGAGGATGATTCCATTCCTTTGTTATTTCTTAATATTTTATTACTTTTTTAAGTGTTTTTAATTATAAATTTTTTTTTATAATTACTTACTACACTAATGTGTGGAGTGGAAAGTTTTGTTTTAGTAAGACGGTAGGAATCAATGTTGGATTTATTGATAATATAATTCCATCAAGACCAGCTATTTTTTATGGTAATGATTATGAGTATTGGAGAGATAGAATGAATAATTTTTTTATCAAAACTGGTTTTGAAAACTTTTTTATGCTTACTAAAGATTATAAGATCCCTGATAAGGAAGTTAGAACCCTTACTAATAATAAAAAGAAATAATATTAGCAAAAGTATAAGGTAATCAATACTTTTCTTTGTTATATGACTAGGAATATATATATATCTAGATATCTTCTTGTGAGTTTACTAATAGTATATGGAAGAAACATGAATTTACAAATTTTGGAACATCAAAATTTATTGAAACTCGAAGAGCAATTCTTAGAGCATATTATCATGGTTTTGTTTTCCCTTATGATGAATCGATAGTTAAAGTTCAACAAAGATTCCTGAAAATTGTAAACAAATTACAATAAATGGGTGAAAAATTCTTAGATGATGAGATTCTTGTATATAAGATCATATACTTCATTCCTAATGAATGATAATTGAAGAGAACTACTATTGATGAGTCAAAGAAAGTTTCAACTATAACTTTTGATGAGTTATAGGGAACTCTCTAGCAACATGAGAACAAATTGAAGAGATATGCAAAAAATTAAAAGAATAGTAATGGAAGTGTTTCTTTTAATTCAAATAAAAATCAATTGAAATCCCAAAAACCTGATAAAATAGTAAACTCTTCGAAGAAAAATAAATTTGGTCTTAAATCAGACTCAAGTGAATATGAGCAATCTAAAAATAAATTATATGATATTTCTCAAAGGATGAACAAGATTTTGGGAAAGAAATATTTTCATTATATATATAAAAAGAGAAACAAGGATTGAAATGATAAAAAAATTCAACAGTGACTTATCATGAATGTAAAAGAACATGACACATCTGACCAGATTTTCCTAATCTTAACGAGAAAGACAAAAGGGATAAATATTTATATAGAAGTCAACAAAAGTTTTGGAAAGCCAAGGGAAATAAAATTTATAAGTAAAATGATACTTATAGTTCTAGTGGTGGAGAATCATCTGGTCAATCATCAAATATTGAATATTCTGGAAAAAGGAGTATTGGTATTTATGATGAGATTCCAAAAGAAATTCATTGCTTAATGGATAAGGTATACAATACTGAATCTTTAAAAAAATATGTTTTAAAATACTAATTATCCTAATGAAAATTATTATAAATCGTCATTGGAAGAATCCCATTCTGCTAGTGATAATGATACTTTACCTTCTTTTCACGAAGTCTCTAAATTTTCTAATTTACATGAAAATTAAAATAGTAAGATAAAAAAGAAACATTATAAATAAAATTATAGGATACATGTTATGACAAAAGAAGTATCAGATCATTCTAAATATCTTGAAGAAAAAGGATTTGATTTTGAAACTATTTATAAAAACTAGAAGGGAGTAAATTCTGAGAAGGATAAACTTTATAAGGATCTTTAAAATATTGTTTCTGAAAAAAATATTTTAGAAACAAAAATAAATTCTAAAACTAATACTTTTGAGGATAAGAATTTAGTCATTAGAATAAAATTTGAAATATTTTCCTTAAAAACATCAAACTTCACTTCTAGAGAGAAATAATTTGATAATATGTATTCAAAAATTCTACCACTAAGGAATATTTCTTGATTGGGTCACTCTCATCCAAAACCTGTTTTTAGACACGACTATTTTTTACCCAAAAGTCACCCATTTTGTACGAAGTTTCAAAGTGGTGCATATTGGACACAAAATTTTTATTTAATTAAAATTAAATCTTTAGGATTTCATAAGTCTCATTTTTTTATGAAAATTTGGATTTCTAATATTTTACTTTTTAATATTACTGGACCCAGGAATGTTTGGGTTCTAAAAATATAATTGTTTTATTTTCAGGAAAACAACGGTAGTACCAACAATAAAAGTATTTCATACATGGATAGTGGATTTTGTAATCATATAACAAAAAACAAATATATCTTTTAAAATATCATTAAAATGAATGGTTTAAGAGTAACCTTTGAAGAAAATGCTCAGGGAAAGATCATTGGTATAGGTAATATTTTTCTTCTTGTAAAAGCCTTAATTTCAAATATTTTATTCATAAAGGGTCTTAAACAAATCCTTATAATCGTAATTAAATTATGTTATGAAGGTTACCATGTGAATTTTAGGAATGATAAATTTGTAGTTCACAATTCCAAGGATAAATTTATTCTTTTGTCTAATAGGCATGATAATGTTTACACTATAAACTTTGGAGACCATAGACTCCAATACTTACCTTCTCTTAGTGAAATAGAAGACCAATCTTAGTTATGTCATAGAAGGTTAAGACAATGTAACCTTAAGAACTTTGTAAAACTATCTAAGAAATGACTTGTTAAGGATCTTCCAGATCTTATATGTGATTCTTTACAAGTCTATAACCCGTGTCAATATGGAAAACAACATAAGTCTATCTTTAAACCCATAAGTGAAGTATCAAATTATAATTCATTACAGCTAGTGCATATTGATCTTTTTGGTCCTACACAAACAATAATTATTGGTGGAAAATACTATGTATTTTTTTAGTTTATGACTACACTAGATTTAAAAGGGTCTATTTTCTAGAAATAAATCTAAATCCTTCTTTAATTTTAAAACTTTTACAACCAAAGTTAAAAATGAGAAAAACCTACCATTGATAACATTTTATAGTGATCATGGTGGAGAATTTCAAAATTTTTATTCTGAAACTTTTTGTAGTAAGAAAGGTGTTACTCATAAGTTTTTAGCCCTAAGAAATCCTTAGAAAAATAGTGTTGTTGAAAGAATAAATTGTATTCTTCAAGAAATAACAACAAACATGTTGAGTGAATACTCAATTACTAAAAAATTTTGGGCTGAAGCCATTAGTACCATTTGTTATACTATAAATCGAGTTTTAATAAGGTCATTTCTTAATAAAAAACCTTATTAATTGTGGAAATGATGAAAACTTAATGTTACATACTTCAGAATATTTAGATTCAAAGTATACAATTTCAATACAAAAGATAACTTACACAAATTCTCACCTAAATATAATAAAGGAATATTCTTAGGCTGTTCCACTACCTCTACGACCTATATAGTTTTTAATAAAAATTCATGTATTGTTGAGGAATTAATACATATTAAATTTGATGAAATTGATCCCTTTGTTTATAAATAACACAAACCTACATCTTCGGATGTGTTTTCAAAAATCGATTATCAACCTTTGATGGAAGATTCTTCTAATCAAGTGAATAATCACGAAACTATTTTTGAGGTATTTACTCCAGAATAATTTCTACCTTATGTTGATTAACAGGTCTTACCAAACCAAAATCTGTTGTTTCTTAGGAATCATACTAAGGATAGTATCATTGGTGATGTAAATCATGCATTAAGGACTAAAATTTCCTTGAGAAATAAAGTAGAACATTTAGCATTTCTTTCTAAATTTGAACCTAAAAAACCTAATGAGGCCTTTGGTAATGACGATTGGATAAATCTATACAAGATAAAGTAAATTAATTCGAAAGGAATAAATTATGGACATTTATTTAAAGACCTAAAGAAACCATTGTAATAGGAGTAAACTGAGTGTTCAGAAACAAATGGGATGAAAATGGTATAATAATTTGAAATAAGGAAAGAAATGTTTCTAATGGTTATAATAAAAAATAGGGAATTGATTATGAAGAAACATATGCTCTAGTATCTAGATTTGAATCTATTTGTATTTTACTAAACTTTACAGCATTATTTAATTTCAAAATTTTTCAAATTGATGTGAAGTGTAATTTCCTGAATGGATAAGTACAGGAGGAATAATTTATAGAAAAACCCCCTAGTTTTGAATATAAAAAACATCTTGAATATTATTTCAAACTTATAAAAGATTTATATGGCCTTAAACAAGCCCCCAGAGCCTCTTATGATAGATTAAGATGTCTTTTGTTGCAAAAAAATTATCTTAATGGAATTATGGATAAAACACTTTTTATAAAGAAACAAAATAATTTTTTTTTATTATTTAAATATGTGTTGATGAAATTATATTAAGATAAAATCATCAATATTTAATTGAATCCTTTTCAAATATTATGAAATCTGAGTTTGAGTTGAGTATAATGGGAGAGTTAACATTCTTTATAGGATTTCAAATTTTTTAAAAATTAAAGGAACCTATATATCTCCACATAATTATATTAAATATTTACTAAAAAATTATGGATATGACAATACTATGAATATTAGTACTCCAATCGGTACCTCAAATAAAATTGATCTTGATGAAACTGGGAAAGCATTTGATCAAACATCTTTTAGAGGTATGATAAGAAGTTTGCTATAATTAACATCTAGTCATCTAGACTTTATTAATTCAGTATTCTTATGTTCAAGATACCAAGAAATTCTAATAGAATCTCATTTAAAAGAAGTGAAAATAATTTTTCTTTATTTAAAGGGAACTATGGATTTATGACTATTTTATTCTTATGGAAATTATTTTGAACAAAAAATTTGTTCAGATGCGGACTTTGGTGGTTGTAGAATGGATATAAAGATTACATATAGAATTTATCATTTATTAGGAGATTATGTAGTTTCATGGTCATGCATGAAACAATACTCGGTAGCACTTTCCACTGCTGAAGCTGAATATGTGGAAGCTGGAAGTTTGTGTGCTCATGTATTGTGGATGCAACACACACTCACAAATTATGGAATGAGTTTTACTAAAACTCAAATACTATGGGATGAAACTAGTTTCTTAGACCTTTGTAAAAATTATACACATCACTCTTGTGAAAAACACATAGATATTAGGCATCACTTTCTTAGGGATTACACACATAAAAGAGATATCATTTTACAATTCGTCAGAATTAAAGAACAATTTACTAATATGTTCAAAACCCATTATCTTCTGATAGATTTGAATACATTAACCGTAATCTATAAATTATCACTATAAATTAATCATTCACATCTAATACCTATTTAAACCATCTCCTTACATTATGTTACTCCTTTTCAAAGGGGGGTACATATTATTTTCATATTTTTAATCGGTTTCATGTTTTTATTCGCTTACATTATTTTTTTATCGATATTACAATTTTATTATTATTATAATTTTATCGGAATTATAATTTTATTATTATTACAATTTTATCAGTATTGAAATTTTATCGGTATTACATTTCTATCGATATTATAATTTTTTTGTATTTAATTATAATGTAAATATCAATTGTATTCAAAATATATTTCAAAAATATATATCTTATTTGAATTATATTTTACTAATTTCATTTTCTATTTCGTAATAAAAATATATTGAAATTAATACATCTATCCTAATACTTCGAGAGGTACAATTTCTAAACCTTACACATTCTATTACATTTAAAAATTATTGGTATGTCAATTATTTCACTTTGTTTTAAAACATTATTAGATTCATCTTAAATTTGATAATTTTTTAAAAACAAAACTCAAGAGTTACAAATCCTTTTCAACCATTGTATTTTTCTAATCTAATCTGTGCCATAGAATCTCAACGCTCGGATTTCTATCACCTATATAAAGGAGCCCCTATCTTGCCCCGCTTAAACTTATCACTGAAGTGCATTGAAGCTCTACTTACCTTCAAATATTTTATATCATTTGTTTCTATAACCAGAGGTATTTGCATTCATATTCATAGAAAGTATCAATTTTCATGTCGAAATCAACCTTCTCATCTCTAAAACAAATCTTTTAGAAGGAATTCTCATCTACGACATTTAAAGGTGAATGTTTAGTCTATCAAGAATTTTATTATTGTTTTGATTATTCATTGAAAATAATTATAAACATATAAGGCTGGAAGTATCTTTGTATTGAAAGACCCGAGTCCAATAAAGATCATGTTCACTCTGAGGAGGTGTTGGAATTATATAATACTATGGAAATAGATGATAATCTCAAAGTTTCTTGAACAATGTATGAGAATAAATATACTACTTTGGTAAAGAAAGCCACAATGTTTTTGGGAGTTCCATTTGAAGAAGATTCTTTATGTCCATCCCATAGATTTACAAATTTAGGAGGGAATTTTGACAAAAAAAAGGTAAAATAATCTCTTTTTAATATTCATGAAGATAAAAGAATGGTGAATCATATTACAGCTATCAACCAATTAATAGACCTCTGGATGCAAGGATTTTTAGTGCCAAGAAATGGTGATATAGAAACCCTAAAAAAATTATGTTTATGTCCCCAACTACTTGGTGAATATGAGGAAATTAAATCTCATGGGTTTTATCTTTTTGAATATTAAGAAATTGAAATCCAGTGCAATCAAATCTTAGTTGATTAGGTTTCCTGGAATCCTTCAAAAATTTCATTCATAATGTTTGGGGTTATGCAATGTGGAAATTATGTCGAAGCCAAAAAGTTTCATAGTTCCACTTATCAGTGTAGATATGATCAGGAGGCTGAATTTATGATTATATTCAAAATCAAAGAAATTTAAAAAGATCATGAAGCCGAAAAACAAAAAGAAATGGCTGGAGGGAGTCAACAAGCTGTAAAAAAAGTCAAAATATATTATTTCTAAAAAGAGTAAGTCATATTATAAACTACACAATAAATCAAAGAATAAAAAAGTAGTACTTTATGAGGTTTCAATTAAATAGAGTAATAAAAGGAAAAAAAATAAATAGGTTGAATCCCAAATCGGACTTAATCATGCTGTGGCCCTGGATGAAAATAAATCATACCTAATAAACTCACAAAGAAGTAGAGAAGAAAAAGAGGTTGAAGAAGAGAAATATTGAGGCTATTGATATGGATAGGCTTTTGAAATGATTAGATAAAGATAGTGTCGAGATTGTTTTACAGGAAATTGCTGAACTAATATATTTCTTACCATCGATTCAAATAAAATGAAAAACGTTTATTGAAATAGAATTGGATTCATAAAAATAAGTAGAAGATGATGTTTTGAGACAAATTAATTATTATATTGCTAATAAAAAATAGAAGGATGGAAGACAATAATAAGAAGAATAAGAATATAAGGATGATGAAGAAAATGATAATAAAGATGAATCCATTAACTGAAAACCTCGCCTAAAATGAAAACCCCCACGAAATCCTTAGAAGAATCATCATTCAAATTTCCATCTCCAACTCATCTATCTACAAAAAAAGTTTCTCAGAAAAAAAAAACCCAAGAATGTAATTAAAATCCCATATGAAAAAGAATAAGAGGTAGAATCTGTAAAAAATAAAAAACAAAAAATTGAGAATATGGTTATAGGAACTCATTATGGTGAGCTTCTATATTTCAATAAAGATGTTGATTCTAAAAGAACAATTACAATAAAAGGAGTGAAATACATCGAGAAATCATTGATTAAAATGGAAAATATCATTCCTTGTTTTTCGAAAATTGATGCAAAGATAGAAATTCTTTAAAATATTCATAATGAAATAATGGATTCTGTCAGGATTTTGATAGAAATATCTCAAAAACTCAAAGATGATTTTAATTTTTTTGAAGAAAATGATCTCAAACATAACAAGGCTTATAATAAATTTGTCAATTTTCCATATAAAATTTATGAAAATGTAAAAAATCATGAGGAAAAGATTAAGGAAATAATGAATCTTGTAAATGATCTAAATAAAGCTTACAAAAGGTTGGTTAGTAATATGAATGAGAAAGTGAAGGCAATTAAAAGACCTAGTACATCAAAAGAAATTCACTCTGAAGAGTTTGAAAATATCAAGATTAAAATATCATCTTTACAAAATGAAAATTTATTGTTGAAAAAATGATTTCAAATCCTAGATAAGGCCTTCTGAATCCAAACATAGTATTTTCATGCTCAATAATAAAATCTCAAATCATGGGAATAGATTAGTCGACTTCAAGAATAAAGAATTCTTAATCAAGACAAGATGTTTGCAGAACAAGAAGAAAAGTTTAGGGATCAACAAAAATCTCTTGACAATTTTATAGAGAATAAAAAATAATTCAAAAAGATTTAGTTAGCTATTTTCAATCTCTTAGAGAAGGGAAAGGATAAGAAATGGTTTATTGTTTAACTCTTGTAGTATTTTTTTACCAAATAAAATTCATGCTCTGTTTCATCTTTTTTATTTTTTATGTTTTTTCTGTCAAAACCATTACAGGTTTATCTATATTTCCCCCATTTTAAAAATCACAAAGGGGGGTAATGTCTTATATTGGGGAGAAAGTTTTCAAAAAATGAAGAATAATATATTAAGGGGGAGAATCCTTGGGAAAAGGGAGTAAAATATTACAGAGAAGAGACTACGATCCTTATGGATAATTTCATTCCAATGATAATTAGTTCTATTCACCATTATTCTTAAAATATTTATAAAACATAGGAGGTGGTATGTTTTTTTATCTCTATCTTTGCATTTTTTGATTTCCAAAACGGGGAATATTTATTACTCAAAAGATTTTTTTACTTCTCCATTAATTTTTTTTGGAAATCACAAACTCTTTCTAAATACATTCCATGGTTATTCACATTTAATATGATTTGTAATGTATTATTTTCAATTGTAACTGCATATATTGTTTTCAAAAATAAACTCATATTTTTTTATAATCATAAATTTATTTTGTTAACATTAATAACTGAAAATCAATCATAATTGCTTGTCATTTTTTTAATCAAAACTTGTGTATAATCACAACTTTAAATAATGATATCAATCGTAATTGCATGTTGTGTTTTCAATCGTAACCACCAATTATTTTCTTTATAAAAATCATCAGTCTTAACCTTGTCATTTCTAGTAAAGCATAATTATTATAAAAGGAAATTTTTATACAAAAATAATGTCATGTAGTCTCTTATGTATTTTAATAAAAATGTTTTCATGCAATTTTCTATGTATTTAGGTTAAAAATATGTCATGTATTTTGTTTTAATAAGACCATTGAAGTTCCATGTGTCCAAGCCTATCTGAAGATTTTGGAAAATATGACCATTGGATCATGAATATTAACATTGGTATGATGTCTATAAATAGTATGTTGTTTTACTAATCTCATAACACTTTTTTCGATATAGAGATACTATGTGAGAGCTCTGTCAAAACCACTACCTTGTGTGAAATCTCTGAAGAATAAAAGTCATGAATAGTTTATTCCAAGAACTTGTATCTTCTAGAATTTTTTATTTTCATTGTGCGATATTGATCAATTGTGATTAAGATCAAGTGCTATCAGGGATAGGCAGATAGACTGGTGCTGATATTTTTCGGATCGTGGGCATCCAAATCTAGGAAGACAGATGTAACACCCCATGATTTTATGAGAAATAATATTTTAAATTTCTTCGATGTCTTGTGTTGTACACTACACCAAAATTAGCTTACGTTATACACAACAACATGTATAGATTTTGATCAATGTATAAATGTAAAATATTTTGATTATGTTATATGCAACACTAAAAGAATATTTCATTATACACAACACTATTCTTGGCCTGCGTTACACATAAGAGAAACATTCCTCAATATCTTGTGTTGTACGCCATACCGAGCTTCACTAAAAAAATGAAATGTTATTAAAATATTATATAAACTAGTCCTTATGAATAGTAATACATAATTTTTGAAATTTTATAAATTTTATATTTCAAAATGGACTTCATTTTTGGATTTGGAATATCAAAATTAGCTTCGGGGGAATTTTTGGTATTTTTCTGAAAACAATCAATTTTTGATGAATAGTGAGAAACACTGGGTTATAGTTTAAAAATGAATTTTTATTTAAATAATTATTTATTTTATTTAAATTTATTTTAAGTCAAAACAGATACATAATACCTATATAAGTTCAATGTAATTCATTGGAGTCATTTTATAATAATTTTAGATATATAAAAAAATTGGAACTTTTCACCGTCTTTTACACACCTCCTAGGAGAATTTGTAAATTTACATAAAACTTAATTTTACCGCTTCTGTGAGTGGAATTTGAAACCTCTTAGAGACAAGGTTGATATCATTAAGTAAAATGTGGTTCAATGAGATGAAAATAATTTTTGGTGAATAGAATTTTTTATCTTTTATTTACCATGGTTAAAAGTAAATAGGGTAATTAAGGGTAAAAATGATATTATTATTACCCTAAAACAAGTACCAATTCTATTGGATAAGTTTAATTAGACCAAAAAAACCTTAGGAATAAAATATTGCCCTTTATTTACACTTGTATTTGATTAGGACATTTATTATTATTTTATTTAAAGAAGAGTTAAAATAGTTAAAATCAAAGTTTAATAACTATGACATTTTTAAGATAGGGTTATACATAAGATAAATTAGACTAAAAATATTAATTAGAAAGATAAACAGAATTCATACATAATTGTATTTTATTTATATTTTTTAAATATTAAATAATTTAATTTATTTATGACACAATGATGATGCAATAATTACCTTATTAATGAAATATTAACATAATTAATATTATAAATACCCAAATAAATGTCATTTGAGACTTTTTATGAATTAAAATAATTTTATAGGCCAATATAACATATTAGGGTTGGTTAGATGAATTTTTTTTGAAGTAATAATGGTGTTATTAATTAAAAAACAAAAAACCAAATAGTGTCAAAATTCACATAAAAGAGTTTTAAAAAAAAATATTATATTATTAATTGATATAATGGTCCTAAAAATATATGGTTCGGCCAAAAAACTTATATAATAATATATATGACATTACTGAACCATTTTAGGTTCTATTGGTAGTTTATAGTAATTTTATTAACCATATAGTGTAAAAATACAAGAAGACACAGTAAAAGATAAATTATTTAACTTAGAGTTAAATCTAAATGATAAGGTTAAAATGGTGACCAAAACTTGTCTAAAACCTATTCATTGAGAGGATTTCGACCCATCCCCACCCTAGCCTCGAGATAAGACACATTGGAGCCATTATTAACTGAATATAAATTTATTATAAAATAACATTTTAAGTTTTTCCTAAGGTGCCCCTCACCCCTCTTATAAAAGGGCACTCTCCCATCTCTCTAATTTACACCTCCAAAGCCATTTGGCTCGTCCAACCCCTAAACAAATACCCTCTCAACTTTCCTCCCTTCATCCTTGAGGCCTTCATTTACACATAAATCCATCCTAAGGAGCCATTTTAATCAAATAAAAAGGAAAAACCTGAAGAAGAGGTAAATGTCTCACCACCTATTTCAAGATCCTTTCTTCTTCCACTTCCTTCTTCTTTGTTGTTTCCATTATAAAATAATAAATCCAGTATATTCTATATACATTTATGTTATTATAGAAACTATAAAACCATATTAGTTATTTTATCTATCATATGAATGAAAAAGTCACCACACGTGCGTATGTACGACTTACCGTCTCTACGTCGTGGTGTAGTTTGTTATTCAAAAATTTCATCATTTGGATGGGTATAATAATGAGTATAAATTTTATAAATAATAAATATATAATTATGATGATTCTGTATATATGATATACCGTCCAATTATATATGATTTAAATATCAAAAGAAAGATATTGTCGCTCGTGCGTACGTACGGACTACCGTCTCCACGAAAGTGATGAGATTCATTTTCCAGGATTAACCAGTCAAGTATGATTATAAAGTATATATAATAAATAATCATGAAATATATTACATAATAATGATACTAGATATATGTATATATAGGTTTCATTTACTTAATTCCATTCAATTCAAAAAGGAAATGAAAACAGTGTTCATGCGTACGTACGGCCTACCGTCTCCATGAATGGTGTATTTCATTCCATTGAAAGATCTATCATATATATTTATATGAAATATATATTATATATAAATAATTTTTTACATTATGTAATTAATTAAATAAGGATATAAGTAATAATATCAAGAAAAACAAGTCTAAACATGTATGATAAGTGAAACGATTTTTCCCAAAACGCTGCCTTAACATGGAATTTAGAAAAGAATGGGTAATATAAAGTCATAAGTGAATCATATATGATAACATAAATATTATTATGGTTATGTTATAAGATAATTATATGTTTAAACCCACTATATATGAGTCTCGGACACATATGGAAGAAATTAGACATAAGGTAAAGGATAATATTGCAAAACTCATTTTTATCAGAGATTTCTTATTTTTTTAATAAGGATTGATGCGAAAAGGCCTCTATATTAAATGAAAAAAGAAAACAGGAGAGGGGAAACAACGAACCACAAAAAATATAGATAACCAGAACTAGGGTCTTTAACCTATTTAAGCGCCGCATTCTGATTGAGGGAATCCCGCCTGAGTCCAGGCATTGCTGCCCGGCTGGAAGCCACGTGTGCAGTTCTCCTTCTCAAACAGGGATAGATTTCAAAATGATATCCTTTCTTCTCTTATGTTGAGCTATTCATCCATCTCCAATGCCAGAAACATTCTGGCCAACTCCTTTAATTCTGAAACAGCATCCTAAAAACTGAACCAGCAAGCAGCAAAAAGCCTTTGCAGCTCCTGAGGGTAAGCTCATTCGGGTCTAACCATCCATGCATGCCTCACCATGATCCTCAAAAGAAAACCAGATAAAGACACAAATTAGTTATAAAGAAAGCAGAAGAAAAATATAGATAATAGAACAACATTGTCCAGATAATGAAAGATCAAATATGAGGTCTAATTAAATATAAATTCAAAAGTATGAAGTTCAGTATTAAGGAACTCAAGCTTAAGACCAAACCTTACTGTGTATAGCTTGAGAATGCAGCTACACCGCATTTAGAAAAGCACAAATTCAAGAAATGATCCTAAAAATAGGAGATCTATCCAAATCCCTTTTCAAGAGGGGTGAAAAAACATCAGGAAGTTTGTCATACCAAATGAAGACATCACCTTCAGCTCATTTGTTAGCCAATCCATCTGAAATAGAATTTTCTTCCCTATAGACATGAGTAATAATATGATTCATAGAGAAAAGGGAATATAAACAATTAATACATCGATTTAGAAGCTTCTAGGAAAGGTGACATGAACCATCCCTAATAGGAGAGACAATCCTTGTCGAATCACTCTCTATCCAGATATTATTCAATCCATATTTTTTTGCATGCTCCACTGCAACAATGATTCCCATCATCTCAGCTTCAATTGAAGAAACAATACCACAAGAACCATAAAAGAAACTATCAGAGATTTCTTAAACGTAAGTATTTACTGGGGTTATGTTTATCATCCATGTCCATGTATTCTAAAAATGATTTAATGAAATGTTTACTAATCTTCCATGTATGTTTAAAGTAATTTTTACCCTTTGTTTACTTTTACCACATTGTATTAAATGAATCTTTTCTTTGTTTACCATATAAGTTACTTTTTGACTTTTCTGACAAAAGTACGAGAAAAATATTTTCTTTAATTTATACGGTGTAAATGGATTTTTGCAGTTTCATAAAGAAATATTTCAATGAAGCTTCCTCTAAAAAATTTCATGATTATTTTCAACAAAATTCTTTTCTTTGGAAATTTCATTTCATTGGGAGAAAAGAAAAAGATTTTAAAGAAGAAAGGATATTTCCCTCAAGAATTCATTTTAAGTGTTTTATCATAACTATATTCCATCTAAGATGACATTATTTATAATGTTTATGTTTCAAGTCTAATGTCTCTATTATTTCATGGTTTGATTTTTATTATGATGAAATGATGTCCATTTTTTTAAATGGATTATGTTAAGATTGGATGATTTTTATAAAACCCATTTTATTCTTTGGGTTATGATGAATGATTTATGTTTATTTTGTGGCACAAGTAAGAATGATTTCATTATGAGATGGGTGGGACCTATATCTCTCTCCAATTCATTGGGTAAATATTTATATCTCAAGAGATAGGCATGGTTGGAATGGCAAGTGAATATGGTTCAGTAATACAGGGCTGGAACGCCAAGTAAACCCGATTTAGTAATGGAATTTGTCCACTATGATGGTCTTGGAAGAAATTCCTTGGCTACTATGGAAATTATATCATGTTCTTAATGGTTTTACCCAATTACTTGTTTTATTCCCATTCTATTTTATCATGACTGGTGTTTTTTTATGATATATTCCTTACGTACTGCCATGATTTATTTTACCACTCACGATTTTGATGTTTAAACATTATGTTAATGTTTTTATGTTCAAGTGTATATGGTTTGTTTTATTTTATCCATGCTTACACTTATAGAGAATTTGAGCTCACCCTTTATATGTTTTATTTTCCCCAGGATATAAAGAAAGGTTTTAGGTAAGAAAAAAAGGGGAAGATCTTTATGGGAGACGTTTAAGATCTTTCACCATGATTAGAAGATTATGTTCTGAGTTTTCCAAAGACACTAAACTATTATGGTCCTTCAGTGTTGGTTCTTGTTATGTATTAAGTATTACACAAAAGAAATGTAATGTCCATATACTTAAAGCTTGGTTCTCTACCGTTGGTATCAGAGGAAAGGTTTAGTTTACCTACGGAAACTAGGACACGAAAACTATAGTGAGATCCCTAGATATATTTCAAAGGTATGTCTAGGGATGTCCCTAAGGTTTAGTATAACTGTATGTTACAGTCCTAGAATTATGCTAACGATCATGAATAACCTAGGTTTAACCTAAGGTGTCATGGATTAAATAATGTGTGATAAGTTAGACATCTCATAAGTGACTTTTAATGATTATTTGGTTCCTTGTTATTTTAACTGTTTCTTACACTATAGTTTCTGGTTTTATTCAATGGAGGGAATGAGATGAAATTTAGTTAATGATAATTCTGATGGACAGATTGGTGACTATGATCAAAAAATTATTTAATGCCTAGAGAGAAAGATATTGTGATTATGCCAAATCAGTCATCACTATATATGATTAACAAGGTAAACTTTGGTGGTATTCCTAAGTCATCAAATAAGAGTAAGATGAACTTTTATGCATGTTCTCATGGATAGGAACATAGTTAAAGGAAGATGAATCTTTCTACGTATCAAGAAGAAGGGAAGAAGAACCATGAAAAATACCTCAATATAAAGGGTAAGATGTTATCTGTGTGGAGAAAAAGTGTCATAGAGTGATAGACTATTACAGAGTTCAATGTCTTATATGTGGAGAACATGGGCATTTACCAACTCATTTCCCTGACCTAAGTGGTTACTTCTAAATAGAGGAAGGACCTATTAGATGCCAATAATCAAAGATGGTGTATTGAAGGGCTTATGTATTGGAATTAATGAATAATGTTGTTGACATACTTTTATGGTATATTGAAATATATGTGTATTCGTACATTGTGGTATTCCATAAGAATATGGTATCGGTAACCATGAAAAGTGATTGAAATATTTTTGGAAAGAAGATGATATGAGCATAATGAAGGGATAAAGAGAAAATAATATGTTTGATTGATCTCATGACTGATATAAGAACAAAGTGATATCATGGTTTGAGTATATAGACTTTTTGAATATTTTGGTATGTGGAAAGAGTTACCTTTTGACAACATTCTTGTTTTCACTAAAGTTCAATGGGTATTCATTTTTCAAGAGAATACATGATTAATGTATTCACATGTTTGGAATGTGACCAACAACTATATATATCTTATGATATATGGGGAATAAATGGTGGTATTTACATGTTTGGAAGATGACCTCTATAGTAATCGTTTTCTTTATACTATGAGATTGGATAGAAGTATTTTGATAAGCCTAAAGATTGGAATGGATTAAGTTAGACATCAGATAGTATTGTTTAAGAATAGAAATTTTTGATATTATTCCTGGAATGTTGTAATAGTATAGTTTTAGAAAAAAAATACAACTCGTAGGATGCGCGATAACCAGTCGCGTCAGACAAGGTTGCGGGAATCAAACGCACAACCAATGTAAGACAGGCCTTTATCACCTAACATTGTCCTACAGGAAGTCCCTTGTTTGTAGAAATTAGTTTTATTTTATTAAGCGGTATGATATATGAATTATATGTCCGTTTTAAGAACCATATATGATTAATCTCACCATAGATGGACTTATGTATATTTAATAACTTTTGATAACCTTTTGTTTGAGACAGATGGAATGACCTATAATTCTATCTCATGATCTGCTAACACTTCACGAATAACAAATTCAAATTCATTTCGTTAAGAGATGAAGTGGAAATTGTTCAAGGAATGACCAACGGTGAGATTGTACCAAAATCAATTAAGTATTTCTTCTAATTCCAATTTTTTTCAACTTTAGGGAAATGATCTTGAAACCTGAAAAGGTTGTCCTAGATGGTGCCTTAGATCATCACAAATTTATGGATTTGTGATTTTTGGCTCTTTCAGAGCCTTGTTCTCTACCACTCTCCATCATAAATTGATGGTTAGATTTCTCTTCCATATCCATATTTTCACCTATGTTCTTTTATGTGGAATCCCAGTGATGAGTTAATTTCGGTAATCGTTACGTTTAATTTTTAAAATTAAGTTTTTTATTCCTTTTTTATGATGTGGGTTCCTATGAATGAAACTTTCAAGTAGTAAACCATTTATAACCCCGACGAATTTCGAGGACAAAATTCATTTTAAGGTCTTTACAATGCAACCCCCTGAGATTTTATGAGAAATAATCTTTTTAATTTATTTTATGTCTTGGGTTGTACACTAGACCAAAATTATCTTGCGCTATACACAACACCCAGTATAGATTTTGATCAATGTATAAATGAAATATATTTTGATTATGTTATACGTAACAAAAAAGGAATCTTAAATTATACAAAACACTATTCTTGGCTTGTGTTACACACAAGAGCAACCTTCCTCGATAGCTTGCATTGTACGCAATACCGAGTTTCACTAAACAATGATATGTTATTAAAATATTATATAAACTAGCGATTATGAATAGTAGTACCTAATTTTTGAAATTCTATAAATTTTTTCTTTCAAAATGGAATTCATTTTTGGATTCAAAATATCAAAATTACCTTAGGGTGAATTTTTTGGTATTTTTCTTAAAACATTCAATTTTTTATGAACAGTGAAAAACATTGAGTTATAGTTTAAAACCAAATGTTTATTTAAATAATTATTTATTTTATTTAAATTTATTTTAAGTCAAAATGGATAAATTGTACCTATATAAGTTCAATGTAATTCATTGGAGTCATTTTATAATACTTTTAGATATATAAAAAGTTTATTGAACTTTTCACTATCATTTACCCACCTCCTAGGAGAATTTGAAAATTTACATAAAACATAATTTTACCGCTTCAGTGAGTGGAATTTCAAAAATCTGAGAGACACGGTTGATATCATTATGTAAAATTTGGTTCAATGAGATGAAAATAATTTTTGGTGAATAGTAATTTTTAACTTTTATTTACCACGGTTAAAAGTAAATAGGGTAATTAATGGTAAAAATGATATTATTATTACCCTAACACATTTCATAATTCTATTGTATAAGTTTAATGCAATAAAAAAACCTTAGGAATAAAATATTACCCTTTAGGTCTACTTGGATTAGATTAGGACATTTATTATTATTTTATTTAAAGAAGAGTTAAAATAGTTAGAATCAAAGTTGAATAACTAAAAAAAATAATATAGGGTAATACATAAGATAAATTTGACTATAAATATTAATTAGAAAGATAAAAATAGTTCCTACATAATGGTATTTTATTTATATTTTTTAGACATTAAATATTCTAATTTATTTATGACACAATGATGATGCATTAATTACCTTATTAATGAAATATTAACTTAATTGATATTACAAATACCAAAATTAATGTAATTTGAGACTTTTTATGAATTACACTAATTTTAAAGGTTCATATAACATATTAGGGTTGGTTATATGAATTTTTTTGAAGTAATAATGCTGTTATGAATTTAGAAAAAACAAAATATCCTATAGTGTCAACATTGACATAAAAGAGTTTTTAAAACACATATTATATTATTAATTGATAAAATGGTCCTAAAAATCTAATGATTGGAAAAAAGACTTATATAATAATATATATTACATTAATGAACCAATCGGGGTTCTATTGGTAGTTTATAGTAAGTTCATTAACCTTATAGTGCAAGAATACAAGATGACAGGGTAAAAGTTATATTATTTAACTTAGAGATTAATCTAAATGACAAGGTTAAATGGTTACCTAAACTTGTCTAAAACCTATTGGTTGAGATTATTTAAACCAATACCCACCCTAGCCTCTAAATAAAACACATTTGAGCCATTTTAAGCCAAATATAAATTTATTATAATATAATATTTTAAGTTTTTTCTAAGCTGCCCATCACCCCTCTTATAAAAGGGCACTCCCCCTTCTCTCTAATTCACACCTCCAAAGTAATTTGGATCATCCAAACACTTCCCAAATACCCTCTAAACTCTCCTACCTTCATCCAAGAGGCATTCCTTTAGTCAGAAATCAAACCTAAGGATCCCTTTTGATCATATAAAAATGAATAACCCGAAGAAGAGGTAAATGTCTCACCACCTATTTCAAGTTCCTTTTTTCTTCCACTTCCTCCATCACTGTTCTTTACATTATAAAATACTAACTACAGTATATTCTATATAATATGATGTTATTAAAGAAATTTTACAACCATATTGGTTATTTTATCCATCCTATGAATTAAAAAGTCACCACACGTGCGTATGTACGGCTTACCGTCTTCACGTCATGGTGTAGTTTGTTATTCAAACATTTCATCATTTCGATGGGTATAATAATGATTATAAATGATATAAATAATAAATATAAGATTATTATGAATCTTTATATATGATATACCATCCAATTATATACTATTTTAATATCAAAAAATATATATTGTCACTCATGTGTACGTACGGACTACCGGCTCCACAAACGCGATGAGATTCATTTTCCATGATTAACCATTCAGGTATAATTATAAAGTATATATAATAAATATTCATGAATTTTATTAAATAATAATGATACTGGATTTATGTACATCTATGTTTCATTTACTTAATTCCATTCAATTCTATAACAAAATGAAAACAGTATTCATGCGTACGTACGGCATACTGTCTCAATGAACGGTGTATTCCATTACATTTATCTGTCTATCATATATATTTATATGATGAATAAATATTTTATATCAATAATATTTCACATTATAGAATTAATTAAATAATGTTATATGTAATAATATCAAGAATAACAAGTTGAAACACATACGATAAATGAAACGATTTTACCCAAAACACTGCCTTAACATGGAATTTACAAAAGAACGGGTAATATAAAGTCATAAGTGAATCATATAAGATAATATAAATATTATTAGGATTATTTTACAAGTTAATAATATGTTTAAACCCACTATATAGGAGTCTCAGACAGATACAGAAGAAATTGGACATAAGGTAAGGGATAATTTTGCAAATCTCATTTTTATTTGAGATTGCTTATACGTAAGTATTTACTGGGGTTATGTTTAACATCCATGTCCATGTATTCTAAGAATGTTTTAATAAACATTTTACTGATATTCCATGTATGTTTAAAGTAATTTTTAAAATTTTTTGATGTTTACCACATTTTATTGAAGGAATCTTTCCTTTGTTTATCATATAAGGTACTTTTTGACATTTCTGGAAAAAGTACGAGAAGAATGTTTTTTTTACCTTATATGACGTGAATGGATTTTTATGGTTTCATAAAGACTTATTTCAATGAAGATTCCTCTAAAAAAATTCATGATTATTTTCAAAAAAAATCCTTTTCTTTTAAAATTTCATGGCATTTTGAGAAAAGAAAAAGATTTTATAGAAGAAAGGATATTTTCCTCAAGAATTCATTTCAAGTGTTTTATCAAAACTATTTTCCAAATAAAATGAAATTATTTAGTATGTTTATGTTTCAAGTCTAATGTCTCTATTATTTACATGGTTTGATTTTTCTTATGATGAAATGATAACCATTTTTTTATATGGATTATGTAAAGATGAGATGATGTTTATGAAACCCATTTTATTCTTTGGGTTATGATGAATGATTTAGGTTTATTTTGTGGAACAAGTAAGAATGATTTTATTATGAGATGGTTGGGACCTATATATCCCTCCAATTCACTGGGTAATGATTTATATCATATGAGATATACATGGCTGGAACAACAAGTTAATCTGATTTAGTAATACAGGGCTGTAACGACAAGTAAACCTGATTCTGTAATGGACTTTGTCAACTATGATGGTCTTGGAAGAAATGCCTTGGCTACTATGGAAATCATATCATTTTCTTAATGGTTTCACAAAATTACTTGTTTTATTCTCATTCTATTTTATCATGATTTATGTTCATTTATGATCTATGCCTTACATAATTCCATGATTTATTTCGCCACTCACGATTTTGATGTTTAAACATTATGTTCGTGTTTCTAAGTTCAAATGTATATGGTTTGTTTTATTTTCTCCATGCTTACCGTTATAGAGAATTTTAGATCACCCTTTATATGTTTTCTTTTACCTAGGATATAAGAAAAGGTTTTAGGTAAGAAAAAAAAGGGGAAGATCTCTATGGGAGATGTTGAAGATCTTTCATCATGATTAAAGATTATGTTCTGAGTTTCCAAAGACACTAAACTATTTTGGTCCTTGAGTGTTTGTTCTTATTATATATTAATTATTCCACAAAAGTAATGTAATTTCCATATACGTCAAGCTTAGGTCTCTAGAGTTGGTATCAGAGGAAAGGTTCAGTTAACCTTTGGAAACTAGGACGTGAAAACTTTCGTGAGATCCCTAGAGATATTTCTAAGGTTTGTCTTGGGATGTCCCTATGGTTTAGTATAACTATAGGTTACAGTCATAAAATTATGTTGAAGATCATGAATAACCGAGGTTGAACCTAAGGTGTCATGGATTAAATAATGTGTGATAAGTTAGACATCCCATAAGTGACTTTTAATGATTATGTGGTTCCTCGTTATTTTAACTGTTTCTTACACTATGGTTTCTGGTTTTAGTCAATGGAGGGAATGAGAAGGAATTAAGTTAACATTGATTTAGATGGAAAAATTTGTGACTGTGGTCAACATAATTGTGTAATGAATAGAGAGAAAGATATTGTGATTATGTCGAATCAGTCGTCACGATATATGATTAACAAGGTGAACTTTGGTGGTATTCCTAAGTCATCAAATAAGATGAAGATGAACTTTTATGCATGTTCTCATGGAGAGGAACATAGAGGAAGGAAGATAAATCTTTATACATATCAAGAAGAAGGGACGAAGAACCTTTAGGAATACCTCAATATAGAGGGGAAGATGTTATCTGTGTGGAGAAAAGGGTCATAGAGTGATAGACTGTTATGGAGTTCAATGTCTTATATGTGGAGAACATGGGCATTACCCAACTCAATGGCTTGACCTAATAGGTTACTTCTAAATAGAGGAAGGATCTATTCGATGCCAATAATTGAAGAGGATGAATTGAAGGTCTTATGTATTGGAATTAAAGAATAATGTCGTTGAGATACTTTTATGGTATATTGAAATATCTGTGTATTGTTTCATTGTGGTATTCTATAAGAATATGTTATTGGTAACCATGAAAAGTGATTGAAATATTTTTTGAAAGAAGATGATATGCACATAATGAAGGGATTAGGAGAAAATAATATGTTTGATTGAGCTCATGACTGATATAAGTAAAAAGTGATATCATGGTTTGAGTATATAGAATTTTTGAAATTTTTGGTATGTGGAAAGAGTTATCTTTTGACAGCATTCTTGTTTTCACTAATGTTCAATGGGTATACATTTTTTAAGAGAATACATTATTAAGGTATTCAAATGTTTGGAATGTGACCAACAACAATATATATCTTATGATATATGGGGAATAAATGATGGTATTTACATGTTTGGTAGATGACCTCTCTAGTGATATTTTTCATTATACTATGAGATTGGACAGAAGTATTTTAATAAGCCTACAGATTGGAATGGATTAAGTTAGACATCAGATAGTATTGTTTAAGGCTAGAAATTTCTGATATTATTTCTGGAATGTTGTAATAGTATAGTTTTAGAAAAAAGACCACCCGTAGGACGGGCGAGAACCCATCACGTCGGGCAAGGTTGCGGGAATCGAACCCACAAACAATGTACGACAGGCCTTTATCACCCACCACTATCCTACAAGAAGTCCCTGGTTTATAGAAATTAGTTTTATTTTATTAAGTGATATGATATATGAAGTATAAGTCCATTTTAGGAACCATATACAAAAAATATCAAAATAGATGGACTTGTGTATATTTAATAACTTTTTCTAACCTTTTGTTTGAGACGGATGGAATGACCAATCATTCTATCGCATGATCTGCTAGCACTTCATAAATGACAAATTCAACTTCATTTCTTTAAGAGATGAAGTGGAAATTGTTCAAGGAATGACCAACGGGGAGATTGTACCAAAATCAATTAAGTATTTATTCTAATTCCAATTTTTTTCGAACTTTAGGGAAATGATCTTGAAAACCAAAAAGGTTGTCCTAGATGGTACCTTAGATCATCACAAATTTATGGCTTTGTCATTGTTGGGTTTTTCATATCCATGTTCTCTACCACTCTCCATCAGAACTTGATGGTTATATTTCTCTTCCATATCCATATTTTCACCTATGTTCTTCTATGTGGAAACCCAGTGATGAGTTAATTTGGGTAACCGTTACGTTTCATTTTTAAAATTAAGTTTTAGTATTCCTTTATTACATAGTGGGTTTCTATGAATGAAACTTTCAAGTAGTAAACCATTTATAAACCCGACGAATTTCGAGGGAAAAAATCATTTTAAGGGGGTTAGAATGTAACACCCCAAGATTTTATAAGAAATAATCTTTTTAATTTTTTTGATGTCTTGTGTTGTACGCTATACCAAAATTAGCTTGCGCTATACACAACATCAAGTATAGATTTTGATCGACTTATAAATAAACTATATTTTGATTATGTTATATGAAACACCAAAGGAAGCTTGCATTATACGCAACACTATTCTTGGCTTGAGTTACACACAAGAGAAACCTTCCTCGATAGCTTGTGTTGTATGCAATACCGAGTTTCACTAAAAAACGATATGTTATTAAAATATTATATAAACTTGCAGTTATGAAGAGTAATTCCTTATTTTTTAAATTTTATAAATTTTATCTTTCAAAATGGAGTTCATTTTTGGATTCAGAATATCGAACATAGCTTAGGGTGAATTTTTGGTATTTTTCTGAAAACTTGTAATTTTGATGAATAGTGAAAAACATTGAGTTATAGTATAAAACCAAATTTCTATTTAAATAATTATTTATTTTATTTAAATTTATTTTAAGTCAAAAAATATACATAATACCTATATAATTGCAATGATAATCATTGGAGTAATTTTATAATAATTTTAGATACATAAAAAGTTTATTGAACTTTTCACTGTCTTTTACCCACCTCCTAGGAGACTTCACAAATTTACATAAAACATAATTTTACCGCTTCTATGAGTGGAATTTCAAAAATCTGAGATACATGGTTGATATCAGTAAGTGAAATTTGGTTCAATGAGATGAAAATAATTTTTGGTGAATGGTAATTTTTAACTTTTATTTACCACGGTTAAAAGTAATAGGGTAATTAAGGGTAAAAATGATATTATTATTACCCTAAAACATGTCCTAATTCTATTGGATAAGTGTAATTAGACCAAAAACAACCTTAGGAATAAAATATTACCCTTTAGGTCCACTTAGATTAGATTAGGACATTTATTATTATTTTATTTAAAGAAGAGTTAAAATAGTTAAAATCAAAGTTTTATAACTAAAACATTTTTAATATAGGGTTATACATAAGATAAATTCGACTATATTATTAATTAGAAAGAAAAAAATATTTCCTACATAATGGTATTTTATTTATATTTTTTAGACATTATATATTTTACTTTATTTATAACACAATGATGATGCAGTAATTACCTTATTAATGCAATATTAACATAATTGATATTATAAATACCCAAATAAATGTAATTTGATACTTTTTATGAATTAAAATATTTTTATAGGTTAATATAACATATTAGGGTTGGTTATATGAATTTTTTTCGAAGTAATAATGCTTTTATGAATTTAGAAAAAAACAAAATACCAAATAGTGTCAAAATTGATATTAAAGAGTTTTTAAAAGAAATATTATATTATTAATTGATATAATGGTCCTAAAAATATAAGCTTAGGCCAAAAGAGTTATATAATAATATATATGACATTAATGAACCAATTGTGGTTCTATTGGTAGTTTATAGAAAGTTTATTAACCTTATAGTGTAATAATACAAGAAGACAGGGTAATAGTTAAATTATTTAACTTAGAGTTAAATTTTAATGATAAGGTTAAAATGGTTACCTAAACTTGTCTAAAACCTATTGGTTTAGATTATTTTGACCAATCCCCGCCCTATAATAGAAATTGGACACATTTGAGCCATTATAAACTGAATATATATTTATTATAAAAAAATATATCAAGGTTTTGCTAAGGTGCCCCTCACCCCTCTTATAAAAGGGCACTCCCCCTTCTCTCTAATGCACACCTCCAAAACCATTTGGATCGACCAAAAACTGTCCAAATACCCTATAAAATATCCTCAGTTCATACTAGAATCATTAATTCAGTCATAAATCCAACCTATGAATCCCTTTTGATCATACCAAAAGGAATAACCCAAAGAAGAGGTAAATGTCTCATCACCTATTTCAAGTTCCTTTCTTCTTCCACTTCCTCCTTCTGTGTTGTTTCCTTTCTAAAATAATAACTCCGGTATATTTTATATACTATGATGTTATTATAGAAATTTTACAACCATATTAGTTATTTTATCCATCCTATTAATGAAAAATTCACCACACGTGCGTATGTGTAGCTTACCGTCTCCACGTCGTGGTGTAGTTTTTCATTCAAACATTTCATCATTTTGATGGGTATAATATTGAGTATTAATGATATAAATAATAAATAATACATTATTATTATTCTTTATATATGATATAACATCCAATTATATAATATTTTAATATCAAAAGAATGATATTGTCGCTCTTGCGTATGTACGGACTACCGTCTCCACGAACGTGATGAGATTCATTTTCAATGATTAACCATTCAAGTATGATTATAAAGTATATATAATAAATAATTATGAATTATATTACATAATAATGATACTGGATTTATGTACATATATGTTTCATTTTCTTAATTCCATTCAATTCCATAATGAAACGAAAATAGCATTCATGCGTACGTACGGCCTACCGTCTTCATGAACGGTGTATTTCATTCCCTTTATAGATATATCATATATATTTATATTCTGAATATATATTATATTTAAATCATGTTTTACATTATGTAATTAATTAAATAATGATATAAGTAATAATATCAAGAACAACAAGTCAAAACACGTACGATAAATGAAACGATTTTACCCAAAATGCTACCTTAACATGGAATTTACAAAAGAACGGGTAATATAAAGTCATAAGTGAATCATATAAGATAACATAAATATTATTATGGTTATGTTACAAGTTAATAATATTTTTAAATACAATATACAGGAGTTTAGGACACATACGGAAGAAATTGGACATAAGGTAATGGATAATTTTGCAAATCTCATTTTTATCCGAGATTGCTTATACGTAAGTATTTACTAGGGTTATGTTTATCATCCATGTCCATGTATTCTAAAAATGTTTTCATAAAATGTTTAATAATATTCCATGTATGTTTAAATTCATTTTTACAATTTTTTGACTTTTACCAAATTGTATTGAAGGAATCTTTCCTTTGTTTACCATATAAGATACTTTTTGACTTTTCCGGCAAATGTGCGAGAAGAATGTTTTTTTACCTTATACGGTGTGAATGGATTTTTACAGTTTCATAACGAATTATTTCAATTAAGCTTCCTCTAAAAAATTTCATGATTATTTTAAAAAAAATCCTTTTTCTTTTAAAATTTCATGGCATTTTGAGAAATGAAAAGTATTTTAAAGAATAAAGGATATTTTCCTCAAGAATTCATTTCAAGTGTTTTATCAAAACAATTTTCTATCTAAAATGACAATACATAGTATGTTTGTGCTTAAAGTATAATGTATGTATTATTTACATGTTTTGCTTTTTCTTATGATGAAATGATATCCATTTGTTTTATATGGATTATGTTAAGATGGTATGATGTTTATGAAACCCATTTTATTCATTGGGTTTTGATGAATGATTTATATTTATTTTGTGGCACAAGTAAGAATGATTTCATTAAAGGATGGGTGGGACCTATATCTCCCTCCAATTCATTGGGTAAAGATTTATATCTCATGAGATAGACATGGATGTAATGGAAAGTGAATCTAGTTCAGTAATACAGGGCCGGAAGAGCAAGTAAACCTGATTCAGTAATGGACATTTTCCACTATGATGGTCTTGGTAGAAATGTCTTGGCTACTATGGAAATCATATCATGTGCTTAATGGTTTGCCAAAATTACATGTTTTTTCCCATTTTATTTTATCTTTATTGATGTTCCTTTATGATCTATGCCTTACATACTACCAAGATTTATTTCACCACTCATGATTTTGAAGTTTAAACATTATGTTCATGTTTTAATGTTCAAAGGTATGTGGTTTGTTTTATTTTCTCCATGCTTACCCTTACTGAGCATTTTAACAAACCCTGTATATATTTACGTTTCCCCAGGATATAAAGAAATCTTTTAGATAAGAAAACAAAAGGGGAAGATATTTATGGGAGATATTGAAGATCTTTCACCATGATTAGAATATTATGTTACGAGTTTCCAAACACACTAAACTATTACAGTCCTTGAGTTTTGGTTATTGTTATTTATTAATTATTCCACAAAAGTAATGTAATTTCTATATACGTCAAGCTTGGGTCTCTACAGTTGGTATCAGAAGAATTTTTTAGTTAACATTTTAAAACTAGGAAGCGAAAACATTAGTGAGATCCCTAGAGATAATTCTAATGTATGTCTCGGGATGTCCCTAAGGTTTAGTATAACTGTAGGTTACAGTCCTATAATTATGTTGAAAATAATGAATAACCTAGGTTGAACCTAAGGTTTCATGGATTAAATAATGCGTGATAAGTTAGAAATCCCATAAGTGACTTTTAATGATTATGTGGTTCCTCGTTATTTTAACTCTTTCCTACACTATAGTTTCTGGTTTCAGTCAATGGAGGGAACGATAAGGAATTCAGTTAATGTTTATTCTGATGGAAAAATTGGTGACTGTGATCAACAAAATTGTGTAATGCCTAGAGAGAAATATATTGTGATTATTCTCAATCAGTCGTCACAATATATGATTAACAACATGAACATTGGTGGTATTCCTAAGTCATCAAATAAGAGGAAGATGAACTTTTATGCATGTTATCATGGAGAGGAACATAGAGGAAGGAAGATAAAGCTTTCTATATATCCATAAGAAGGGAAGAAGAACCTTGAGGAATACCTCAATATGGAGGGGAAGATGTTATCTGTGTGGAGAAAAGGGTCATAGAGTGATAGACTGTTATGGATTTCAATGTCTTATATGTGGAGAACATGAGAATTACCCAACTCAATGCCCAGACCTAAGAGGTTACTTCTAAATAGAGGAAGAACATATTCCATGACAATAATTGAATAGGATGGATTGAAGGGATTATGTATTGGAATTTAAGAATAATTTTGTTGAGATACTTTTATGGTATATTGAAATATCATTGTATTGGTCCATTGTGGTATTCCATAATAATATGGTATCGGTAACCATGAAAAGTGATTGAAATATTTTTGGAAAGAAGATGATATGCGCATAATGAAGGGATAAGGAGAAAATAATCTATTTTATTGAGCCCATGACTTATATAAGGACAATGTGATATCATGGTTTGAGTATATACAATTTTTGAAATTTTTGGTATGTGTAAAGAGTTAAATTTTGACAACATTCTTGTTTTCACTAAATTTCAATGGGTATTCAATTTTCAAGAGAATACATGATTAATGTATCCACATGTTTGGAATGTAACTAACAACAAGATATATCTTATGATATATGGGGAATAAATGATGGTATTTACATGTTTGGTAGATGAACTCTCTAGTATTCTTTTTCTTTATACTATGAGATTGGACAAAAGTATTTTCATAAGCCTAAAGATTGGAATTGATTAAGTTAGACATCAGATAGTATTGTTTAAGGCTATAAATTCTTGGTATTATTTCTGGAATGTTGTAATAGTATAGTTTTAGAAAAAAAAAAGACAACCTGTAGGATGGGTGATAACCCGTCGTGTCAGACAAGGTTGCGGGAATCAAACCCACAACCAATGTACCACAGGCCTTTATCACCTACCATTGTCCTACAGGAAGTCCCTGGTTTGTAGAAATTAGTTTTATTTTATTAAGGAATATAATATATGAAGTATAAGTCTACTTTAGGAACCATATATGATTAATCTCACCGTAGATGGACTTAGGTATATTTAATAACTTTTTCTAACCTTTTGTTTAGGACAGATGGAATGACCTATCATTATATCGCATGATCTGCTAACACTTCATGAATGACAAATTCAACTACATTTCTTTAATAGATAAAGTGGAAATTGTTCAAAGATTGACCAACGTTGAGATTGTACCAAAATTAATTAAGTATTTCTTCTAATTCCAGTTTTTTCAACTTTAGGGAAATGATTTTGAAAACCAAAAAGGTTGTCCTAGATGGTACCTTAGATCATCAAAAATTTATGGCTTTTTGATTGTTGGCTTTTTGATAGCCATGTTCTCTACCACTCTCCATCAGAACATGATGGTTAGATTTCTCTTCCATATTCATATTTTCACCAGTGTTATTCTATGTGGAAACCCAGTGATGAGTTAATTTGGGTAACCGTTACATTTCTTTTTTAAAATTAAGTTTTAGTATTACTTTATTACGATATGGGTTTCTATGAATGAATCTTTCTAGTAGTAAACCATTTATAACCCTGACGAATTTCGAGGTAGAAATTCATTTTTAGGGGGGTAGAATATAACTCCCCGAGATTTTATGAGAAATAATCTTTTTAATTTCTTTGATGTCTTGTGTTGTATGCTACACCAAGTTAAAGAGGTTTTTCTTTTCTTTAATAATAAAATGAGGCTTCGGCCCCAACCTTTTAAAAAAATTATTTATTTTATTTAAATTTATTTTAAGTCAAAATATATACCTAATACCTATATATGTTCAATGTAATTCATTGGAGTCATTTTATAATAATTATAGATATATAAAAATTTTATTAAACTTTTCACCGTCTTTTACCCACCTCCTAGAAGAATTTGAAAATTTACATAAAAATTATTTTTACCACTTCTGTGAGTGGAATTTCAAAAATCTGATAGACACAGTTGATATCAGTAAGTAAAATTTGGTTCAATGAGATAAAAATAATTTTTGGTGAATTGTAACTTTTAACTTTTATTTACCACGGTTAAAAGTAAATAGGGAAATTAAGGGTTCAAATGATATTATTATTACCCTAACACATGTCCTAATTATATTGGATAAGTTTAATTCGAAAAAAAATAACCTTAGGAATAAAATATTACCCTTTAGGTCCACTTTGATTAGATTTGGACATTTATTATTATTTTATTTAAAGAAGAGTTAAAATAGTTAAAATCAAAGTTTAATAACTAAAAAAAATTAATATAGGGTAATACATAAGATAAATTAGACTATAAATATTAATTAGAAATCAAAAAACATTTTCAACATAATGGTATTTTATTTATATTTTTTAGACATTACAAAATTTATTTTATTTATGAGACAATGATGATGGAGTGATTACCTTATTAATGAAATATTAACATAATTGATATTATAAATACCCAAATAAATGTAATTTGAGACTTTTTATGAATTACACTAATTTCTAGGTTAATATAACATATCAGGGTTGGTTAGATTAATTTTTTTTGAATTAATAATGCTGTTATAAATTTAGAAAAAACAAAACACCAAATAGTGTCAAAATTGACATAAAAGAGTTTTTAAAACAAATGTTATATTATTAATTGATATATTGGTCCTAAAAATATAATTTTCTTCCAAAAGACTTATATAAAAATATATATGACATTAATTAACCAATTGACGTGTTATTGGCAGTTTATATTAAGTTTATTAACCATATTGTGTATGAATGCAATAAGACACGGTAAAAGTTAAATTATTTAACTTAGAGTTAAATCTAAATGATAAGGTTAAAATGGTAACCTAAACTTGTCTAAAAAATATTGGTTGAGAGGATTGAGACCAATCCCCACTATAGCCTCTAAATAAGACACTTTGGAGCCATTATAAATAGAATATAAATTTATTATAAAATAAGATTTTATGTTTTTTCTTAGGTGACCCTCACCCCTCTTATAAAAGGGCACTCCCCTTCTCTCTAATTCACACCTCCAAAGCCATTTAGATCGACCAAACAGTGCCCAAATACCCTCTCAACATTCCTCCCTTCATCTTATAGGACTTACTTTAGTCATAAATCCAACCTGGGGAGCCCTTTTGATCAAATCAAAAGGAAGAACCCGAAGAAGAGGTAAATGTATCACCACCTATTTCAAGTTCCTTTCTTCTTCCACTTCCGCATTCTTTGTTTTTTACATTATAAAATAATAAATCCAGAATCTTATATATTCTATGATGTTATTATAGAAATTTTACAACCATATTATCTATTTTATCCATCCTATGAATTAAAAAGTCCCCACATGTGCGTAGGTACGGCTTACCGTCTCCACGTCGTGGTGTAGTTTGTTATTCAAAAATTTCATCATTTGGATGCGTATAATAATGAGTATAAAGGATATATATAATAAATATAACATTATTAGGATTCTGTATATATGATATTCCATCCAATTATATACTCTTTTAATATCAAAAGAATGATATTGTTGCTCATGCGTATGTACGGACTACTGTCTCCACGAACGCAATGAGATTCATTTTCCATGATTAACCATTCATGTATAATTATAAAGTACATATAATAAATAATCATGAATGATATTAAATAATAATGATACAATATTTATATACTTATATGTTTCATTTACTTAATTCCATTCAATTCAATAAGGAAACGAAAACAGCGTTCATGCGTACGTACGGTCTACCGTTTACATGAACCGTGTATTTCATTCCATTTATCGATATATCATATATATTTATATGATGAATATATATTATATATAAATCATGTTATATATTCTTGATTTAGGTAAATAAGGATATTAGTAAAAATATCAAGAACTAAAATTCGAAACACGTAAGATAAATGAAAAGATTTTACCCAAAACGCTGCCTAAACATGGAATTTACAAGAGAACGGGTAATATAATGTCATAAGTGAATCATATATGATGACATAAATATTATTATGTTTATTTTACAAGTTAGTAATATCTTTAGACCCACTATACAGGAGTCTAGGACACATATGTAAGAAATTGTACATAAGGTAAGGGATAATTTTGCAAATCTCATTTTGATCCGAGATTGCTTATACATAAGTATTTAATGGGGTTATGTTTATCATCCATGTACATGTTATATAAATTTTTTTTCATAAAATGTTTACTAATATTCCATATATGTTTAAAGTAATTTTTACCCTTTGTTTACTTTTACCACATTGTATTGAAGGAATCTTTCCTTTGTTTACCATATAAGGTACTTTTTGACTTTTTCGGTAAAAGTAGGAGAAGAATGTTCTTTTTAACTTATACAGCGTGAATGGATTTTTACGGTTTCATAACGACTTATTTAAATGAGGATTCCTCTACAAAATTTCATGATTATTTTCAACAAAATCCTTTTCCTTTAAAATTTCATGGAATTTTGAGAAAAGAAAATGATTTTGAAGAAGAAAGGATATTTTCCTCAAGAATTCATTTCAAGTGTTTTATCAAAACTATTTTCCATCTAAGATGAAATTATTTAGTATGTTTATGTTTCAAGTATAATGTCTCTATTATTTACATGGTTTTATTTTTCTTATGATGAAATTATATACATTTGTTTTATATGGATTATGTTAAGATGGGATGATGTTTATGAAAGCCATTTTATTATTTGGGTTATGATGAATGATTTATGTTTATTTTGTGGAATAAGTAAGAATGATTTTATTTTGAGATGGGTGGGACCTATATCTCCCTCCAATTCATTGGTTAAAGATTTATATCTCATGAGATAGACATGTCTGGAATGGAAAGTGAATCATGTTCAGTAATACAGGGCAGGAACACCAAGTAAACCCGATTCAGTAATGGACTTTTTCCACTATGATGGTCTTGGTAGAAATGCCTTCGCTACTATGGAAATAATATCATGTGATTAATGGTTTTTCACAATTAAATGTTTTATTCCCATTATATTTTATCATTATTGATGTTTTTTTATGATCTATGCCTTACATACTGCCTAGATTTATTTCACCACTCACAATTTTGACGTTTAAACATTATGTTCATGTTTTTAAGTTCAAATGTATATGGTTTGTTTTATTTTCTCCATGATTACCCTTAATGATCATTTTATCTCACCCTTTATATGTTTTATTTTCCCCGGGATATAAAGAATTGTTTTAGGTAAGAAAACAAAAGGGGAAGATCTTTATAGGAGATGTGGAAGATCTTTCACCATGATTAAAATATTATGTTTCGAGTTTCCAAAGGCAATAAACTATTACGGTCCTTGAGTGTTGGTTCTTGTTATATATTAAGTATTCCAAAAAAGTAATGTAATTTCCATATATTTCAAGCTTGGGTCTCTACATTTGGTATCAGAGGAAAGGTTTAGTTTACGTTTGAAAAATAGGACGCAAAAACTTTACTGAGATCCCTAGAGATATTTTGAAGGTATGTCTAAGGATGTCCCAAAGGATTAGTATAACTGTAGCTTATAGTCCTACAATTATGTTGATGATCATGAATAAACTAAGTTGAACCTAAGGTGTCATGGATTAAATAATTTGTGATAAGTTAGACATCTCATAAGTATCTTATAATGATTATGTGGTTCCTTGTTATTTTAACTATTTCTTACACTATGGTTTCTGGTTTTAGTCAATGGAGGGAACGAGAAGGAATTTAGTTAAGGTTGATTCCAATGGAAAAATTTGTAACAGTGATCAATAAAATTGTGTAATGCCTATAGAGAAAGATAGTGTGATTATGCTGAATTAGTCATCACAATATATGATTAACAAGGTGAACTTTGGTGGTATTCCTAAGTCATCAAATAAGAAGAAGATGAATTTTATGCAAGTTCTCATGGAGTGGAACATAGATGAAGGAAGTTGAATATTTCAACATATCAAGAAGAAGGGAAGAACTACTTTGAAGAATACCTCAATATGGAGGGGAAGATGTTATCTGTGTGGCGAAAAGGGTCATAGAGTGATAGACTATTATGGAGTTCAATGTCTTATATATGGAGAACATGGGCATTACCAAACTCAATGCCCTAACCTAACCAGTTACTTATAAATAGAGGAAGGACCTCTTCCATACCAATAATCAAAGAGGATGGATTGAAGGGCTTATGTATTGAAATTAATGAATAATGATGTTGAGATACTTTTATGGTATATTAAAATATCTGTGTATTGGTCCATTGTGGTATTCCATAAGAATATGGTTTCGGTAACCATGAAAATTAATTGAAATATTTTTGGAAAGAAGATGATATGCGCATAATGAAGGGATAAATAGAAAATAATATGTTTGATTGAACTCATGACTGATATAAGGACAAATTGATATCATGGTTTGAGTATATAGAATTATTGAAATTTTTGGTATGTGGAAAGACTTATCTTTTGACAGCATTCTTGTTTTCACTAAAGCTCAATGGGTGTTCATTTTTAAAGAGAATACATGATTAAGGTATTCAAATGTTTGGAATGTGACCAACAACAAGATATATCTTATGATATATGGGGAATAAATTATGGTATTTACATGTTTGGTATATGACCTCTCTAGTAATATTTTTCTTTATACTATGAGATTGGACAGAAGTATTTTGATAAGCCTAAATATTGGAATGGATTAAGTTTGACATCAGATAGTATTGTTTAATGCTATAAATTTTTTATATTATTTCTTGAATGTTATAATAGTATAGTTTTAAAAAAAAGACAGCTCGTAGGACGGGCGACAACCCGTCGCGTCGGACAAGGTTGCGGCAATCGAACCCACAACCAATGTACTACAGGCCTTTATCACCTGCCACTATCCATCAATAAGTCCCTGGTTTGTAGAAATTAGGTTTATTTTATTAACTGATATTATATATGAAGTATAAGTCTATTTTAGGAACCATATACGATTAATCTCACGATAGATGGACTTATGTATATTTAATAACTTTTGATAACCTTTTGTTTGAGATAGATGGAATGACCTATCAATTTATCGCATGATCTGCTAATACTTTACGAATGACAAATTCAACTTCATTTCATTAAGATATGATGTGGAAATTTTTTAAGGAATGACCAAAAATGAGATTGTACCAAAATCAATTAAGTATTTCATCTAATTCCAAATTTTTTCAACTTTAGGGAAATGATCTTGAAAACCAAAAATCTTATCCTAGATAGTACCTTAGATCATCACAAATTTATGGCTTTGTGATTGTTGGATTATTCATAGCCATCTTCTCTACCAATCTCTAACAGAACATGATGGTTAGATTTCTCTTCAATATCCATATTTTCACCTATGTTCTTCTATGTGGAAACCTAGTGATGAGTTAATTTGTGTAACTATTACGTTTCTTTTTTAAAATTAAGTTTTAGTTATCCTTTTTTACGATGTGGGTTTCTATGAATGAAACTTTCAAGTAGTAAACCACTTATAACCCGGATGAATTTTGAGGGTGAAATTCATTTTAAGGGGGGTCGAATGTAACACCTCGAGATTTTATGAGAAATTATCTTTTTAATTTATTTGATGTCTTCTGTTGTACGCTACACCAAAATTAGCTTGCACTATACACAACACCAAGTATAGATTTTTATCAATGTATAAATGAACTATATTTTGATTATGTTATATGAAACACCAAAGGAATATTTCGTTATACGCAACAATATTCTTGGATTGCGTTACAGACATGAGCAACCTTCCTCTATAGCTTGCATTGTACGCAATATCGAGTTTCACTAAACTACGATTTGTTATTAAAATGTTATATAAACTAGCCATAATGAATATTAATTTCTACTTTTTGAAATTTTATAAATTTTATCTTTTAAAATGGACTTCATTTCTAGATTTGGAATATCGAAATTATCTTAGGGTGAATTTTTGGTATTTTTCTGAAAACTTTCAATTTTTGATGAATAGTGAAAAACACTAAGTTATAGTTTAAAACCGAATTTTTATTTAAATAATTATTTTTTTATTTAAATTTATTTTATATCAAAATAGATACATAATACCAATATAAGTTCAATTTAATTCATTGGAGTCATTTTATAATAATTTTAGATGTATAAAAATTTTATTGAACTTTTCACCGTCTTTTACCCACCTCCTAGGAGATTTTGCAAATTTACATAAAACATAATTTTACTGCTTCTGTGAGTGGAATTTCAAAAATACGAGAGACACGGTTGATATCAGTATGTAAAATTTGGTTCAATGAGATGAAAATAATTTTTGGTGAATAGTAACTTTTAACTTTTATTTACCACGGTTAAAAGTAAGTAGGTTAATTAAGGGTAAAAATGATATAATTATTACCCTAACACATGTCCTAATTCTATTGGATAAGTGTAATTAGACCAAAAACAACCTTATTAATAAAATATTACCCTTTAGGTCCACTTGTATTATATTAGGACATTTATTATTATTTTATTTAAAGAAGAGTTAAAATAGTTAAAATAAATGTTTAATAACTAAAACATTTTTAATATAGGGTTATACATAAGCTAAATTATACTATAAATATTAATTAGAAATATAAAAATATTTCCAATATAATGGTATTTTATTTATATTTTTTATAAATTAAATAATTTATTTTATTTATGACACAATGATGATGTAGTAATTACCTTATTAATGAAATATTAACATAATTGATATTATATATACTCAAATTAATATAATTTGATACTTTTTATGAATTACACTAATTTTATAGGTTAATATAACATATTAGGGTTGGTTAAAAGAATTGTTTTTGAAGTAATAATGCTATTATGAATTTAGAAAAAACAAAATACCAAATAGTGTCAAAATTGACATAAAAGAGTTTTTAAAGAAAATATTATATTATTAATTGATATAATGGTCCTAAAAATATAATGTTCAGTCAAAAGTCTTATATAATAATATATATGACATTAAAGAACCAATTGGGGTTTTTTTGGCAGTTTATATTATGTTTATTAACCTTATAGTGTAAGAATGCAAGAAGACACGGTAAAAGTTAATTTATTTAACATGGAGTTAAATCTAAATTATAAGCTTAAAATGGTAACCTAAACTTGTCTAAAACCTATTTATTGATATAATGTGAACTAATCCCCACCGTAGACTCTAAATAAGATAGTTTGGAGCTATTATAAACCGAATATCAATTTATTATAAAATAATATTTTATGTTTTTTCAAAGGTTCCCCTCACCCCTCTTATAAAAGGGCACTCCCCTTTGCTCTAATTCACTCCTCCAAAGCCATTTGGCTCGGCCAACCAATGCCCAAATACACTCCCAACTATCCTCCATTAATCCTATAGGCCTTCCTTTAGTCATAAATCAAACCTAAGGAGCCCTTTTGATCAAATCAAATGGAAGAACTTGGAGAAGAGGTAAATGTCTCACCACCTATTTCAAGTTCCTTTCTTCTTCCACTTCCTCCTTATTTGTTATTTCCATTATAAAATAATTAACTCCAGTATATTCTATATACTGTTATGTTATTATATAAATTTTACAACCATATTAGTTATTTTATCCATCCTATGAATGAAAAAGTCACCACACATGCATACGTATGGCTTACCGTCTCCACGTCGTGATGTAGTTTGTTATTCAGACATTTCATCATTTGGGTGGGTATAATAATGAGTATAAATGATATAAACAATAAATATAAAATTATTAAGATTCTGTATATATGATATTCCATCCAATTATATACTATTTTAATATCAAAAGAATGATATTGTCACTCGTGCGTACATACGGACTACTGTCTCCACGAACGCGATGAGATTCATTTTCCAGGATTTACCATTCAAGTATGATTATAAAGTATATTTAATAAATAATCATGAAAGATATTAAATAATAATGATAATGTATTTATGTACATATATGTTTCATTTACTTAATTCTATTCAATTCAATAGGTAAACGAAAACAGCGTTCATACATACGTATGGCCTACCTCTCCATGATTGGTGTATTTCATTCCATTTATCGATATATCATATATATTTTTATGCTGAATATATATTATATATCAATCATTTTTAACATTCTTCAATTAAGTAAATAATTTATTAAGTAATAAAATTAAAACAACAAGTCGAAACACGTACGATAAATGAAACGATTTTACCCAAAACGCTGCCTTATCATGGAATTTACAAAAGAACGGTAATATAAAGTCATAAGTGAATCATATATGATAACATAAAAATTATTATGGTAATGTTACAAGTTAATAATATTTTTAAACCCACTATAATAGTCTCGGACACATATGTAAGAAATTGGACATAAGGTAAGCGATAATTTTGCAAATCTCATTTTTATCCGAGATTGCTTATACGTAAGTATTTACTGGGGTTATGTTTATCATCCATGTCCATGTATTATAAAAATGTTTTCATAAAATTTTTACTAATATTCCATGTATGTTTAAAGTCATTTTCACCCTTTTTTTACTTTTACCACATTGTATTGAAGGAATCTTTCCTTTGTTTACCATATAAGGTACTTTTTGACTTTTCTGGCAAAAGTACGAGAAGAATGATTTTTTACTTATAAGGTGAGAATGGATTTTTACGGTTTCATAACGACTTATTTAAATGAATATTCCTCTACAAAATTTCATGATTATTTTAAACAAAATCCTTTTCTTTTAAAATTTCATGGTATTTTGAGAAAATAAAATGATTTTGAAGAAGAAAGGATATTTTCCTCAAGAATTCATTCCTAGTGTTTTATCAAAACTATTTTTCATCTAAGATGCCATTATTTAATATGTTTATGTTTCAAGTATAATGTCTCTATTATTTACATGGTTTTATTTTTCTTATGATGAAAGGATTTGCATTTGTTTTATATAGATTATTTTAAGATGGGATGATGTTTATGAAACCCATTTTATTCTTTGGGTTATGATGAATGATTTATGTTCATTTTGTGACACAAGTAAGGATGATTTAATTATGAGATGGGTGGGACATATATCTCCCTCCAATGCATTGGGTAAATATTTATATCTCATGAGGTAGACATGGTTAGAACAGAAAGTGAATCTGATTCAGTAATACAGGGCTGGAATGGCAAGTAAACCCGATTCAGTAATGGACTTTGTCCACTATGATGGTCTTGGAAGAAATGCTCTGGCTACTATGGAAATCATATCATGTGTTCTATGGTTTGCCAAAATTATATGTTTTATTCCCATGACATTTTATCATGATTGATGTTCCTTTATTTTCTATGCCTTACATACTGCCAAGATTTATTTCACCACTCACAATTTTGATGTTTAAACATTATGTTCATGTTTTTAAGTTCAAATGTATATGTTTTGTTCTATTTTATACATGCTTACCCTTACTAAGCATTTTAGATCACCCTTTATATGTTTGCTTTTCCCCAGGATATAAATAAAGGTTTTAGGTAATAAAACAAAAGGGGAAGATCTTTATGGGAGATGTTGAATATATTTCATCATGATTAGAAGATTATGTTCTGAGTTTCTAAATACACTAAACTATTACAGTCCTTGAGTGTTCGTACTTGTTATATATTAATTATTCCAAAAAAGTAATGTAATTTCCATATACATAAAGCTTGGGTATCTACAACAGAGGTGTCGATTACCTGTTTTATCGAGGGCTTCCAGGGATAGGCAGACAGACTGAAGCTAATCATTGAATTGAGGGTTTCCCCCGGTGTGGGTAAGACAGACGTTCTTGAAAGTATAAATAAAGGGACCTTTATTCTAGGTTAAAGGATACCATTATCGTTGGGTTAAAATAATTTTATTGTTTACATTTTCACTACAATTTTAATAGAAAGATAAATCATTTAGTTTTTCTTTCTATTCATATTTCATATCATTTTAATTGATTCAATTACAATACATACATTTAACATTGTATTAGTGCTTACGATTCTACACAATATATAGTAGAATCATCGATTATTGTAATACTCTACTTATCATAACTATTGTAATTATGATCATTTATTAGCTTGCTTTTATCATTATATTCGTTTAGGATATGATTTTTCTTTAAATACAATATGTGGTACAATTATTATAATCAATCTGATTACGATACTTATCGTAACCAACCCAATTACGATTATCTTTCTCATTAGTACAAAAGACCATGATGATTCATAGTTTATCACATTTAGATATTCTATGAATCGAATTATTTTATATCCTTTTAAACTAAGTTTCTTTTTGGTTTGATAATGACATTTTTTAAACCCAATAATTCACCCCCCCCCCCCCCTCTTGTATTGTTCCATCTACATACATATTTTGATCTAACAATTGGTATCAGAGAAAAGTCTTATTTTTCTGATACTTTCTGTGTGGTATTTTTTCAGTGGAGGGTATAGGAATTAGTAGTATATATGATTAAACTTTTTCTATTGTTATCATATAAATAGTTATAAAATTCAAATTTTGCCTTAGTTTTAGTAGCTTATGAGGCCTTATCAAAAATATCCATGTCCACAAACATTTATAATATAGAGGGGTGAGAAAGTTGGTAGAGGAAAACAATGGGATGTTCCCTATCATTTAAGACCAAGTGAGGAGTGTGGATGTCGTGGTGTACGTCATTAGGGGTAGTGAGGTATAGTATCAAGGCATGTCCAATTTCTTGTGATGTAGATTAAAGGTCTTGTATTTCTCAATAAGGTGAAATGTAATATTTTTTTCTAATCAGCCTTAGTCTGTACATTTATTAATTCGGGGGAATCTCACTCCTTAATTACACTTTAGTTAGTCTATAGATTGGGATGTGAGGTGGGTATACATCTAGTAGACTAGGTAATATCTAAACCACTAGGTGTATAGTCTAGTTTATTATTATTGTGTTGGGTATATGAATTGGTGATGGGGAAGCATCAATTGGTTGAGAGATTCCTTTTACTCCCTACTAAAAATAGAGGCTATGCAAATGGACTTATACAAATAGTTTTAAAAACTATTGGTATTGGTCCCAAAAACAATTTTTTTTTTAAAAACCATTGATATAGTATTATCAAATTGTAGTTTTTTTTAAAACCATTGGTATAGGGTTCCCCCCCTCCAATAACATTGGCACGAGATTCCCCTCCCCTTCTATCCCATTTCATGTTCGGATCCCTTCGGCAATGCTCTCCCTTAGTTTAGATTCTGTTGTTTATTCCAATATTCCTCGGGGATGAAACCTTTTTAGTGAAATAATAAAGGTATGTTGTTTTCTTCCTCCTTATGTCTTATTCTATTCTCCTATTTATTCATTCTCATTCCCTGGAATAAAATGGTTTCTAGGGTTTTATGTTTTGAGTGTTTTATTAGGTTATTTTATATTTAGAGTTTATAAATATCAACTAAAGTAATACTCTTTATTACACTTAGTGTTATAATAGTATGCATAATTTTTTAACCTATTGTTTCAATAATTATTAATGTCTAAATTAATTTAAATATTTTTTTCTTGGAGATTAAATTCTTTTTATCATTTTTTTGTTTTTTATGAATTAAAATATATATTTAATTATGTTATTCTAAGAGATTAAATTCTCATGCGTAATATTATTTTTTTATTAATTATAATTTCATTTTAATTTTTTAGGAATTATGTATTGAATTTAGGTTAAAACATCAAGGTATGTTTCTTCTATTCTTCTTTTCTTCATTTTAACCCCTCTGTTCAATATTTTCATTCCCTAGATTGTGAATGAACTAAAATAAAATATAATTACCCTATGATTGGTTATAAATATATATAAATATTTGAAATATATTGTTTTTTATTAGGTATTTTTATGAAAATGGAATGATTAAATTAACATTTTAGTTTTTATAGATCCATTTTAAGGATAATTATAATTACTTTACTGTCTATATGGGATTTAAAGCCCACTTGGAAAATAATTAATTGTTTATATTATAGACATGATTAAAACCACATTATGTGAAGTATTAAATAGAAAATGATATTATATGATATTAAATTATTATTATTAAATAATAAATTTGCATTTATTATATGTTTATTATAGTTTTTGTGTTTTATTATGTATATTTATTTCTCATTGATGAAATGAATTATAAAATTATGGTTTTATATATAGTGTATTGTGTCATCTTAGAGGATATAATTATGTAATAACATATTTAGGTAACAAATATAAAGTTTTAATTATGTAAAAATGCTATGTTCCCTTCTCAAAGTGTAGTTTTCATGATAAAATAAATATTTTTATAATAATATTTTCATGTATTTCAAAAAAAGTTTACATATTGAAATGGAGAGTGGTTTAAAATTGATTTGACTTCAATCATATTTCAATGATTTTTGAAGTTATAAAAATAAATTGAATTTGTCTCATTTATTTAAAAAAAATTATATTTAGTTAGGGTTATAAACTTGAGCATGGTTGGTTTCTTAATTCCTTATAAATAATTTTTTTATAATTATGGTACGATATTATACATTGAGATTGAATAATGAAATATTTATTTTAGAATTATTGAATGATTTTGAGTATTAATTATGTTCCAATTTGTTTTATTTTTAATTTTTCAATAAATTTGTTATGTTATAGAGTTTGTCTCCACACTATACGATGATTTTGGAGGTTAATATGTTTTTATATGGTCTATATTTTATAAAATAACCATTTATATTGTTAATTTAATGAATTAATACCTTATAAATATATTATGTTATGTTTCCAATTAATCATCCTACCTTTCTACATTTTTATCCCCCAGATTACGAATGACCTAACCTAATAATATAATTTTCATGTTTTATATGATTTTTTAAATGAAAGTGTGAATTCTGTAGATACCTAGTTTTAGTGGGATGTTTACTATAATATATTAATTTTTTTGTTTCGTAGAGACAGCAGAGACCATGTTGTTCTAACATGGAAGTCCTATTATAATTAGAGGTATCCAATTGGACCATCAATTTGAATTCCAAATATTTTTTAGTATATGATTTCACCCATACCGTCTCATGTGATTCCCTTTCCCTTCAAAAAATCAATTCTCCCCACTCTCATATTTACATAGAATTACAACATATATCTTCTTACCCACAACGTGAATTTTTAAATTATAGTCTACTATATTTATTTAATATAAAAATGTTTTTGGTAATATAAAGGATAGAATGTGGATGTATGATATTGATTAGATCTCAACTGTGTTTCTATAGAAATTAAATTTTATTTCATATTTTTCATTAGTAAATCATCAAAAATAGATTTTATAGACTTAACTTGGTATAATTTTGTTGGAATACCTTGTTCATTTCATGAATAAGTTAGGTACAATATAAAAAAACAGGTTTTCTAACAAACTTTTGTGTCTGGTACCATAATATAGGAAACATACAATCACATACTAGTCATGATTGAAATAAAAGGAGTGGAAGAGAGAACTTGATATTTGATCAGTTTTTTTATTAATCATCATGAGAAATAAACTATTCTAATGAAATAAGTTAATGATATATTACATAAATTTCAAATAATGAAAATGATGATTGAGAGGCTTAAAATATTGATGGATGATACCAAAACTCATATATAATGTTAATGTGGTAAAATGACAAAGAAATAATTTATATTTTGGTTGTATAATGTGGAAACCATGTCTAGAATAATATTTCCCTCAATTATATTGTTACCTTTTAAAAGGAATTACTTATTTGATGATGTGTATATTCTTTCAAATAATTATATTGAATTTGTGATTATTGGCCAAATTAGATTTTCTACAAATAAAATTCATGTTTTCCTTGAATATTTTAGATTTTTATATAATGAAATAAAGGGGATAAATGATTTTTGATAATGTGGTAAATCTTGATGGGAATCCATATCATGTTTCACATAAAGTAATATAGAACTTTCCATTGATTTCTAGCCTACAAAATACTTTTACGCTTGATGAAATATCAACAAATATGTGATAGAATTGTACTGATAGAATTAAGGATAATGAAGAGTTGGATCATCTAGAAGTTCAATTATCATGGAAGAAATTTTATGATACATATCCTGATTTTATAGCATAGGTGTATAATTTCATTTTAGGCCTATCATGTTATGGATTTAATCTATTTGGTGAGATGCATACTTAACACATCACTCAGTACATTTTTATTCACATTTATAACCATCCTCTATGGATGTCTATAAAAAAAACATTCATTTTCTCAAGAATAAACATATCTAGACCTTTTGATTATGTAAATTATATAGAATTGTAAATTAAACCTTTAATAAAATATTTGAATATGATTTGGAATTTATGTGTTCAAACGTACAATTATTCTTTAAAATATATATTTCATTTTTGTGTTGGGATTATAGGGATGACAAATTATTTTCTTACTTATGAAATGATGTTTGGATGGAGAATGAAGGGAAAATATCATTTTTTTTGTATGAAGGATACAAGATTTTGAAGACTGAAATATCATCATAGTCTTGTTTCATGGGACATCGTTGATTCTTTCCACCATATCATAGTTATAGGAATAATTTTCAAAGGTTTGATAATATGTTGAGACTGAGAGGCCACCTCATAATATTATTGTAAATTTTATTCTTAAAAAATTGAAATATCTTAATTTTTCACTTAGGTATAGTCAAACAAAATCTAAAAATATAATGAATTATTCTAGTATATCCAAGTACATTTAGAAGAAGAAAATTATACTCTTTGATTTTCTTTACTAGTCAACCAGTTTATTATTCCTTTTTATATATTTAATTCACTTTAAGAAAAACATATTTGATACTTTACTTTCAATTTTTCAAAAAAATTCAAAATTTCAAGGGGAATTCCAAATATGATATACAATATGGATGTGACTTGGTGGATTGGGTATCCAAAAAGAACTAAATCCTATTTCTATTAGGGAAAATAAATGGAAAGTTCCCTATAATTAATATCTCAAGAGAACATTATAGAAAATTAATTTTTTATAATTACTAGATACTATAAAGTTTCATGTTTTCTATTCAAGAAATATATCAAAATGGGTCAAGAAAAAGAGAGATAAAACTGAAATCTTTGAAAAATTGTGACTACCTCATCCTACTGGATGAATTGAATATAATAGAAATAATCTATTTACTCTCAAATAATATATGGGTGATGGTTATTTTATTATGACATTATTATAGATATCTATGTGCTAAAAAAGTTTCCATGTATTTTATAAAAAATTCTGGAAGCGGCATAATTAATTCTATTTGATTTAGGGAAAAACATTCCTCTATTTTTTCAATCGCATGATGCATCTAACTATCTATATTATAAATGAAATTTCTCTTGGGGGACTCATTGTTTTTAATTAGATGTATAAAATTGAAATAAATAAGTTCAAAATTAAGTCACATTTCTATAAAAAGAACCATTGGTGTGGTTCTATTTTTAAAGATTACATTTTTCAAGAATGTATGGATTTCTATTCAATGTATTTGGGTGTTGAGATCACAATAAATTATCAGATAATTAGAAATAAATGAGGGAAGTATGATAAAATTGAACCCACTTATCCATAACTTATAATAACATGAGTAATTCTTGGATTATATATATTTTCTAAATTTATGCTTGAAGAGTGAGATATATAACATCACAAGTTTTTTTCTAAAAGTGATTTGTTCTATGGTAACATCAAGTAAGTAATTTAACATATGTAAATTATCTTATTCTATGTAGTTTCAAATATATCATAAAATTATATAATATTTTTAAATAAATAACATAAAAATTATATAGAATTAATTGTTTTTTTCCTTTAATAATGAGATATGATTTACATAAGAAATATTTTCTTATTTAGTTTAAATCATAGGTATGAGAATTACTTTAAGAAAATGGAAAAAATAAATATTTATATAATTTTAATATTCATTTATATTTTAGGTATTAATTTTACTTTTTGAATCTTTATCTAAATAAACAAGAGTGTTATCGGTCATTTCTAGTTATTTGGTTCATTATTGTAAAAAACTGGCCATCATTGGGTATAAATGTTTTATAACAGATCAAGAAGACAACATGACAATAAAATATAATGGAATTATGTTAACAATAATGAAAGACTATATTTCTAGGGAATTTGATATTATCCCTCAATATGAAAATGTGTCCCATTATGGATTTTTTTTATAAAATACTAATACTAGATTATTACATATATAGTTTACTCACTTTGATGAAATAAAATTGGTTTGATTCAATGATGTATCAGGAACATTTATTGATGACTGTATATATACAGTAATTAACATGACTCAATTCTTGACTACTGAGGAGCCATATATTTAAAAATTAATGGGGATGAATTATTTTATGTAAAAGATCACCAGAGACATAAATTTGGTATCATTAATGAATTAATCCCAAGAAATAATTTTTATGGTAGTGGGGATGAATTTGAAACTGTTTTATCCCCCATTATCGGTGATAAATATATTTTATATAATGAATCATACAATCTAATAGTCAAAGATAATTTTGAACCTAAATTAGTGGTGTGTAATATATAGAAGAAACTAAATTTTTTCTCAATACATTAATCTTATCTAAACTTGAGTCTTTTAGGTTGATTATATTAAAACTTTTTTTATATCATTTTATAAACTGTAAAGTGATTTTAATAAATATTTTATATGTAAACTGTAAAATATGAGAGTGAAATTCTTTTAAAACTTTAACATTTATTCCTTTTCAATTTCCCTCTATCACTTGTTAATTTTAATTGATAAATAATTTTCTCTCTATCCTTATTTTGTTTCTTATAGCACAAATGAACACACACACACACAAGGATCACAGAAATTTATAAGATTCACCACATAGTTTGATATGTTTAGTCCTTTTTATAAACTATATTACTCAATGATCACACAACCAACTATATTACACCTGTGATATATAAATAGCAGAGTATAACATTGAAAATTGTGTTTTCACATCTCCTGACAATGTTTTGGTACATCCCAAACACGGTTGTATCTTGTACCTTAGAAAGATAAAAATTTAAACAACAATAATAGATTTTGATACAAATATAGAATTTTTTTTTGTTGTTGATGTGAATCCATTTTCTTATTCTTCTTTCACTTGTACAAAAAACCTTAAATAACTTATTCAATAAAACACTCAGTATAAAAAACTCTCTTCTCCGTCTATTCACTATAGTGGAATTTAATTTTGCTTCTTATGATTCATATTCTCTTTCACTGATTACATGACACTTATTTGGCCTATGTTAATAGGGAATTCACAACCACTTATTATCCTTTTCTCTTATTTTATTTATTCAAGCATTAAGTGATAGTTAACTTTTTTAAATATATTTTAAGACACTTATTTATCTATTTTCAACTTATTTTTTTTCTTTATTCATTGAATAGTAACAAAATATTGGTTTTTCTTCTTCAATATTCTTCTTTGGTGTTAAAATAAGGATACACTAGATATTAATTATCCTATATTGAGAGAAATAATTAATCTCAATGAAAATTTTGTCAAATAATTATTCACATTAACTCTTACTTCACACTTTTCTATATTTATAAATCCTTCATGGTATCCCTCCAATTCCTTAATATTGAATTTTAATTTCATATTCAAATTCAAACTACCAAATGCATTAAGATTATTCATAAAACTAATCCTTTGGATATTTTTACCAATATATCATAATCATATAATTAAAATTTTTAGTTATATTTACTTAAAAATAACTAGAAAATGACTCAGATGTATTAAAGTCATAACTCTTGGTCAAACTACCCATATTTTCATAGAAAACCATTTTTACAATGCATCTTCCTCCATGCAGAGTGAGGTAGTAATTCAAACTAGATGTTTTTTAACTGAAAGAACATGTTGTGGTATAATATACATAATTTGGTGTGGGGATATAATATTCTATAAAAACACCAAATTTTTAATATATTCTCCTCTATACCTTGATCCATCAAATACATTTTGGTTTTATACACTTTCTATTGACTATGGTTTGGAATATGATATGTGGCATAGAAGTCCCAAATTTTCTAGATAAAAAAAACTCCAATATTTCCTCTATATGGCATGATCCATAAAACATGGCATGATATTACAAACTTTCACATGAATATGGTGTGAAATATGAGTTATGGAGTGAAGAACTCTAATCAAGACTCTCTTACGATGTGGTCACTTACACTATGTCATGAGGTCTTTTAGACCATTTTTCTAACCAGTCCCAAATTCATCATCTCTATATCATGGAAACCTCTACTATGGTTTAGTCCAACTTGATGTAATCTAGTTTCATCATGGACATCAATTACATCACATGACATCTTCTCTAATAAAATTAAACTATGTAATAACTTCTTTAGAAAACAAATCTTCTTCATTAAAAAAATTCTAAGACGAAAACCCTAATTTGTTGTGAGGAACCCATTCTAGTCTACCTTAAATATTATAGTATCATAAACTCTATTAAGGATTTGTAGACATGTAGAATTATATTAAGCATCATCTGAATTATTCTCCAAGAATCATCAAAACTTCATCAAACTCTTATACATGAACCTTCTTCAAAGAAAACCTTCATCATAGAGATAAAGACCTTCATCAATCATTTTTAAAATTGATGGAAATTATAATATTCAAATAAAAGTTTCCTTAAATATATCATGTATTTCTAAGGGAATAACATCAACCAACATACAAACCATTCATCCATGGTTTTTCATAAAAAATTCTAATATCTATTTCCTCTTATATAACATGTATTTTTTAGGTTTATAACTTTATTATCAATCATTTAAGACATGTGTTTTTAAATAATTAAATCGAATACCATGTAACAAAATTCTTAGTATATTATTCAATTTCTTGAACCATCTTGGTTACTTATACCAAACTTCCAAGATAAATATTCTTATTACATCTCCAACATATTGAAATAAATAAAATCCTTTATCATTAAAAATTATTGATAAATATTGGAAAAAATAAAATTCACACTAATTTGGATCAACATTTTCACCCTTTGTATTTTTTGGAAATACACATATAGATTTTTTTGTAATTATCCATATGTGAAACTCTCCTCTTACTCACTTTGAAAACAATATTAGGAAATTATTTTCTCCCCTAGAGTTGTTAAATTTCAATTAATTCTATCCACACTTTCCCATTCTCATTTTCTCCCTAATTATCATTAATATTTTCATTTTTATATCACTCCCCATTATTTAGAAAAAACACAAAGTATTTGGTAAATAGTTTCAAATGTTACATAGAATTATTTCATAAATAATTACACTCTAACTCTAATGATCCATTCTAGATATATAAAACAATAGGTTTTGATTTATACAACTAATATTTCCCATACAAATTGAAATGCTACCAAAAAAATGAGATATATTAAAAAATGTATTCATGGACTGTCCAAAAAAATTCAATCTATGAAAAAAGATTATAATATCAATTTAGATACCAATTTCTCTTGAAACATATCAACCTAGATATTCCTGTTCCCACTTCAATACATATATCAAAAACTTGCAAGAAAAAATGGAATGATACAAAAAACTTGTAACATCAAACATTCACTTTAATGTCAATGATAAAAATAAATTTCTCCCGTTATAATTTTGAATATGATTTTCTTTATAAAGTTTTAGAGATAAATAATATATTCCTCTTCAATGAAATTTTCTTCAAGAACCTTCCAAAATATTCAGATTTACACGAGATAATATTCATGGAAGCCTTTTTTAATTTTCCATTTGTCTCCACCTCAAGGAGAAACTTATCAATATCATAATAATGATTAATATATTAAATGAATATATTTCAAAACATTATTAATGAGAATATATAAAAAAAATTTATTCTTCTTGTGGCTATTAAAATTTTAAAACTTCTACATCTTCACCAAGGACGGTCACTTTAATGTCTTCTCTTTAGAATACCAACATGTGATATTAATATAAGAGGATATCTTTGTCTTCCTTTTTGTTCAGTATTGAAAACACATTCACTTTATTAGATTATCCATCATAGAACATGCTTATCTATCAATCTCATGAATTGTATGTAAAAAATCACAAATTTTAAGGGAATAAGGTTGTTATTTCTATTCATCAATGTGAATAAAAAGGTTTAGAGGATTTCCTCAACCAAATTTATCCATTATTAATGCTTCCACATCAACTTATTAGATATGACTTGGCCTTTGGGAGAATGGATCTCATAAAATCATCATATTCCTTATGCAACATATCATCCTCTATTCCCATTTTATCTTTAAATATTTTCAATGACTCTTATTATACAATCAAGATGGTCAAAGAACCTTGGGAAATGTATCTATTCAACTTGAATTTACCACAAAAAACTTCTCTAATTAAATAGTTTAAATTATTTAAAACCCACTAATGAAATTTTAATTCTTCATGTTGATCCTTATCTTTACGTTTATCACTATCTTTTTCTTGTTCTTATATTATATTCTTATCTCTTTCCAAATCCACTAGCCAAAATACTAATATGAAATTCATAAAATTGGAATTCTTATTAAAGTATCCCCATGGATTCTTCTTGAGAGTGTTCTTAATCACACCACATTCTCTTGGTTTTATACTCTTCTTAACATTCTTGGACTTTATTTGAATTTGATATGTTTTCAGCTTGTTTTTTGTAGATATCTTACCAGTATTCTTTTATATCTTCTTGGGAAAATATTGACTTTCATCCATTTTGTATATTTATCCCAATGATAAATATTCATTCTTCTCAAGTTTAATTTTCTATATTCTTGCATCTAATACATGTTTTTCAGTATGTATGACTTCTATGACCATCAATTTTTCAAACATCACAGATATTGTCATGTGTTTTGAATCTATTTGAGTATGGAATAATCTTCATCATATGATGATGTTTCTTCTTAATAATAATGATTCCCATTGAAAAAGGGTACATTTATTCTTATAACTTGAAATTATTATACCAGAAATCCATTTAACAATTCCCAAATCCATTGGATAACCAATATTTTACAACAGAGTTTTCTCTTACCTTCTTTAGTACATGTCATCGAGTTTTTTTCATATTCAATAGCATGTTGTTTTTGGGCCTTCTTTATCACCGACCTAGCTTTACCTGTGGAACCAACACTCACACTTATATCCACTATAAACATGGTGGTAGACTATTCATCAATTCTTCCCATCCATACTTGTATATATTTGTCATTTAAACATTAACTTTATATGGAAGTAAATTTAAATAATTAATTAAAATTAGATATGGATGGTACCTTTATCTTAACAGCTTCCTGGGAATGATCATTAAATGATTTCATGATCTTATTATCATATAAGATATTTATTTTAAAATTATAATCCTCCTCAAAATTTTATATTACAAAAACAGCATATTCCTTCAATTATGAAGACTTAAAATGTTTAATTTCAAGGTTTAATTGTTTAATATTCAATTCAAGACAATTTATATTTAGTGCATTTTTTTCTTTATTTAAGGAAACTAATTATTTTTAGTACTTCCTTATTCTTATAACTTCTTAAACATGCATTATGCACTTTTAATTTAAGAATGTGTTAAGAAACTTTATCCTCTTAGATTTAAAATCTAATTATGAATTCTTGAAAATAATGTTTTTTATATTTTCTACCGATGAATTGATCCTCTTCTCAAACTCTTTGGTAGAATCATCCTTACCTCAGATTGTACTGAGCCAATATTCTTCAGTTTTTTATAATATTTCTTCAATATCCTTAACCATATCCTCTTTTAATTTAACTTGTTTTTATAGATTTATACATGTTAGAGATATTTCTCTTAATTAATTCTCCAAGTTATCTATCTCACATTCAGTATGGGTAATCTATTCTTAATTTCTATCAAAAATCTAAAAATAAAAATAAAATAACTTATTTGGGAAGGAATTTATCATATCCTTTAATGCTTCAATGGATAAATCTATTTACGTGATCACACCAAGATGAATCCTTTTCTCATGGATTACTTAGACAAGCATATTCACCTGCCTTAGGATTTCTTGAATCTGCTAATCGCACTCAGGTAGTAATGTTGTCCATTTACCTTTCAATACGTAGAAACAAATGTTCATATCCTTCCAAAAAAGATCGTTCTTTATTTCTCATATAACTTGAAACTTACTCTAATTTCGAAAATAGGGACATCTTAATTATATCCTTATTCACTTTTTTTTTCTATTCATCAATGTCAAGGTAGAAACTAAGTCTTGATCTGACATAGAAATAATTTATCAAAAACTAAACTTCTTTATAATTTCAGGAATAAATATTCAATCTATATAGTGAACAATTTCGGATTGATAATCTAATATAATTGAACCTTTAATATCATATCAATTGAGGGGATCATTCAGGATATAAACTACACTAAGAGGGGAGTTGAATCAGTGATGGAAAGTATTGATTTAATTTACTTTTATCCCTTTTCCATTTACCCCAATCACTTGTTAAGTTGAACATATCACACTTTGTATCTCTCTCATTCATTATTTATTACCGCAAAACATAACACACACACATATATGGAACACAATAATTTACAAGTTTCACCATTCAATCTAAGATAGATAGTCCTTGGTGTGAATTAGATTCATTCAAGATCACACAAACTGATAGATTCCTCTTGTGAGATATAATGATATTGGTATGTCCTTAAGACTTTTGTTTACAAATATTGTATCTATGATAAATTAAATCCTATATATGGGTGTATCCTTCACCTTAAAATGATAAACATCTAGATAGGAACAAGATATTTAGATACTAGTGTAGAATTATATCTTGTTATAGATGTGATGCCTCTTTATTTTTCTTTTTTCACTTATATAGTAGAATATATGAACTTAGTCTATTGCATGCTTAGTTTCACACAAATCTTCTTCTTCTCTGCACAATAAAAAACCCGAATTCTTCTTCTTCTTCTTCTTCTTCTTATTTTTCTTCTTCTTCATCTTTTTCTTTATCTTATCTTGAATCTTTTACAAGAAAATAATTCTCTCTAAGAAATTATGGAATACATAATAAAATTTTATCATTTCCTATTATTTTATTTCTTTACAGTTGAAATTCATGGCTTCCTTTCCTGAATAGATTTCAAGAAACTTCCTCTTCTCCTTTCCTATTATTTATTCTTATAACTTCACTGAACGGTGGGAAAACATTGGTTCTTATTATTAAATCATCTTCTTTAGTGATAAAACAATGATACACAAGTTGAATCTAAGATACAATGTGGAGGTCTCTTATTAAGCTACTCTTATGATGTGATAACTAACTATATAGCCTGAGGTCCTCTAGACCATTTTTCTCTCTCACTTCCAGATTCAGCATCTCAATATCATGGATACCATTGTTAAGGTGTAGTCTAAATAGATGTTAGTTGCCAATGGTGTAGACAACAATTATGTCAAAAAAACATCTTCTCCAATAAACTTGTTTCATGAATTATCATCATTATAAGGAATTTCTTATTCTTTTAAAAAATTATATAGTTAAAACTATATTTTGTGGCTTCGAACCCCTTCTAATTCCCATTTAAATATTATAACAACATGAACTCCATTAATTGTTTGTAAACACTTAAAACAAGCTTAAGAATCATCTAAATTAGTCTCCTAAAATCAACTTCTAGTTCATCCAACTATCATAGACGAAAATTATTTAAATAACTCCTTGATCATATAAATATATACCTTCATCAGTAATATTTAAACTTTATGTAACATCTAATATTCAAAAAACATTTTCATTTATATCATGTACTTCCAACATAACATCTTCAACCAAATTTTGCATAAATATTCCACTATTTTTCATCCAATACTGAAATATCATTTAACTACTACATAATGATTTTTTTAAGGATCATACCTGGAGAATAAATTTTCTAAAATATGTGTGTTTAAATCATTAAAACCCATAGAAAGTAACATAATTATTAGGATCTTCTTCAACTTCTTATACCATCTTGGATACTTTAACCAAATTACCAAGCTACTTATTCTTTATTACATATCAAACATGTTTATATTAATGAAATATTTCTTCATTGAAAACCTTTGACAAGAATTTTAAAAAAATACAAATCACACTATTTGGGATCAATAATATACTCAAATGTAATTACATATAGTCTATTTAAATCAACCTAACCTAAATTTAATTTAATATAATCAACCTAGTGTGGTTATTTCAACGATTTAGAAAGGAAAAAAGTACTAAAAGAAATATTCCTAAAATATAATTATTCTTAAAATATATATTATTTTTAATAAAAAGTCTTAAAAAATCCTAACATAAACTCAAATAGTTCTAAAACTTATGGTCAGGAATTCATATTTAATCCAAAATGATGTCAATGGCCTATTTATTTCAGATTTCATGATGAAATTTATTTTCTCTACTCATTAATACTTTTAATAGATTGTTGTAAATCCCACATTAATCAATAATTTATATATTTAATGATAACTATCTTCTCACTCATTGTTTTGTTAAAAAATAATCATTTAATCATGCTACTAGGTTCCTTGAAATACAGAAATTCTAGCTTGATAAAATTTAGTTTAACCCCTCAATGATGTGTCAATTTAATCCCTTATCATTGAACACATTCTTTGATGAATGTATCCTTCCGGGAGGGATGAATTCAAGAACATCATACTATAAAAACATTGTTTGAACCAAATAACATAACCCAAAATTTGATAAATGAATTAACCTAAAATGAACCATACAACTTAACCCAAAATGTACTAAATAACCTATACTAGAATAAACAAAATAACCAAACCCAAAATAAACCAATTGACCTAACCAAAAATTAAAAAAAATGACCAAACGACCTTACCCAAAATAAAAAAATGACAAAATGACTAAATTAAACCAAATGACTTACTCCAAAATGACATAACCCAAACCAAAATCCCTAACACAGAAAGATATATCCCAAAATAAAAAAAATGGAATAACCCAAAGTAAAACAAATAAAATAACCCCATGTAAACCAATTAACCAAACCAAAAATTAAAAAACGCAATAATAAACCAAATTAATTAACCCAAAATAAACCAATTGACCTTACTCAAAAATGACATATTCCCAAAATGAATGAAATGAATAGACCCAAAAAGACCGAAACCAAAATGAACCAAATAACCTAAACTATAATGAATAAAAAATTAAATAAAAAATAACATAACCAAAAAAATGAAGAAAATGGGATAACCCAAATCAACAAAAATGATATAACTCAAAATGAACCAAATAATCTAACTAAATGACCAAACAACCAAATATTACAATATTCCTAAATAAAAAATGAAACAAATGAAAAAAAACTCATTAATAATAGAAATAACATTACTTAAAATGAATCATATTATATAACATAAAATAAATAAAATGATCTAAATTATTAAATAAAAAACCAAATGAAAAAATAACTAAATAACCTAACAAAAAAATGAACAAAAACGTCCAAATGACCAAAATGATCAGATACAAAAATTACGTAACACCAATTGAATAGGAATAAATTGAACATTCAAGAAGAAATACATATCATAACAATTTTTATAATTATAATTAGTAGGAATTTATTATATTATTTCATTAGTATTAAATGTATAATTAAATTTTTTATTTGTTATCTAATGTAGGAAATGTCAATTATTGTAGACACACAAAGTATGAGAATGTATAAAAATAGATTCCACATGATAAAGATGTGAATTCCTCATTTATCTCCCCTTGTGAGTATACTATTTCAAATATATATAAATTATGAAATAGATAATTTCCTTTCATTAATAATTTTTAAATTTTAATCAGGTTCAACCTTCTAGGAGATAATTATTTTTAGACGAAAAAAGAACAGTGGTGTCCTTTTAACCAGTTAGAGTTGGGAAGGTACTATAGATGATAGTATAACTTGTCATACCTGATTAAACCTAGAACACTCACAAAATATACCAACAACCACATGTTCTCATCCCATAGTTCCCTTATAGGGAGTAGGTATTTTCAAACCACTGGTATTTCCACCATTAGTTTCTTCCAATCCTCGTATTTATCTATTATTTACTTATCTAATGATAGGTCCCTCTTCTCATATTTATTTTAATTTTCTAGACATTGATATTGTAACCTCCATTACCTAATTCTGGACTCACACTATGACTTTATATATGCGCTCTATTAACTTTTTATATTGCACCTTCAAATCATCCCAATCATACTTTAGACCCCCTGACACTATATAGGTTACCGATCCTTCATAACCCATAGATCCACCATACCCCATTGATCATCCTAGCTCAGGTATATGTATAAAACCCTTATAAATTTTGTAACCATGATTTTCAGTGAAAAATGTATTAATATAATATTTTTAATTTATTCATTGTTGGATCTATGACAATTAGGCAGTGTGAACGTACTCACATGCCTGAAGTGTGGTACTACCAGACAAAAGAATTAGTTGAGTATAATTTAGAAAATTAAATTATAGGTATAACTATGATATATTGTAGGAGTTTTATTGAAAATATTTCTAAATATCATGACATCATTCCCATTAAACCAATATCCTAAAGATACCATGAGAAGGAAATAAATGATATTTCATGGGATCATATATGGGTACGAAAGTTTATTAGATTAAATTTTATATTATTATTATATTTATATGAATAAATATTTTGGAAAAAACATTGATATAATTTTATTGATAGTGATATTGTTAGGGATAAAGAGTCAATGGAATTAGGTGAGCTATATTGAGCATATAAGAATGAAAAATATAATGGATCGGATGGTATATTTGCCTCATATTCCATGGGTATACCAACCTTTGATGAGTGTATATTAAAAAAGTTTCAGAAAATTATTTTTCATTAGAAGGGTAATGAGAATAAGGTACTATTCAAATTAAATGTTTTTCTTTATTGGAGTTGATTAATATTTATATTAATACTTCATCCTTATTATTTTATTTTATTTTATAAAATATTAAAATAAAAAAAGGAATCTACTAAGTATGACCACACTTATGAGAGATCAACAATGTTGTAGTATGATATGAAATAAGTATTTTTCATGTAAAACTATGTTTAATTAGTTAATAACACAAATGAACCAAACTAAATAAAATCTACAACACTTAAATTGATCCATACTGAATAGAATGAATTATAATTAAACAAAAATGAATTAAATGTATATAAACTAACATGAACATAATAAACTAAATAGATCCAAAAAAATACAAAATAAACTAAAAATTGTTTAATGTTGATGTGTAAACTGTAAATAAACTTATAGTTTATAATCTGTTTATAGTTTGTAAAATGTTTGCAAACTATTTAAAAATAGTTAAAAAATAGTTTTCAAGACAATTAGTAAATATTTGTAAAGTGATTCTAAAAAAATCAAACTATTTTTATTAAAATAGTAAAAAATACAATTTGAAGTAGTTTAAAAACTATTTAAAATTAGTTATGTAAATATTTTTTAATGGTTTACAAAAAAATCTTATCAAGCAGTTTAAAAATTTCATATAATTTTACCAAATTTGTGCATCTTTCTATTTTAAAAGAATAATATATATTTATATAATGATGATTTTAAATCTTTGAAAGATAAAATAAATTATATTTTTTAGGATTTTACTCCAAAAACATCAACATCCTTTAGAATTCTAATCAAAATCAAAAACCTCAATACCAAAAAACACAATTCTCATCCTAAGACTACCAAATAACATCACAATCATCTATTCAAGATAAAATACACATAACTCAATTCTAAATTTACATAATTAAATCCATATGATTATAAATCTATTCATCCATTTTAGAAGCTAATTTCCCTTCCCATTTATACCTCTAACATATACCAAAAAGAGATGAAATGATAAATAACCACCCAAAACCAAATAGGCCTTCCTAATTACATAAAAATCAACCATATAAAATAAATTAATATTAAATAAACCATTACAAACTCCATATCACACATAAAATCCAAAATCAATAATATTATTTAACTTAACAGAAAATTTCCAAATTTAATATTCAATCCAAAAGAAACCTAACAACTTTATCAACCATCATTTCAAGAAAAACTGATAAAATATAAACTAAAATAAACCATATAAATAAGCTAAAAATTAATTCAAAACCACTCATTGTAGAATCATAGAAACCACGGTTCCAACCATAAAAACATCAACATCTACCATAATCAATATTAATTGAAAAATACAAGTCATAACCATGAATATGGAATATGTTTTAAAATAGAAATAAAGTGAACACCTTTATTGAAAATAAAAATCATTTTTTATGTAAATAATCATTTAAAATTTTAAATGTTATAAATTCTCTACTTTTACATAGAAAACCAAATATTCCAAATATTATATAAACAAACATTTCTATAATGTTTCTTTATTTCCCAAAAAACTGAAGTTTAATTTGTCTATAAGATGTTTTGAAAAAAGTAAACTAAATCATCAAAAAAATATTATTAGACTAAGTATTATTATATTCAATGTCATTTAAAGCAGGTGGTATTGAACATATAAGGTTATTTTGCTTAGGTGAAATTGTGTTTCTCATTCATATAGAAGAAACATAGGAGTGTTGTAAATAAACATGTGTAAGAAAATATTGTAAGTTATATTCTATTGTTTCCAAATTTTAAAATGTATTTAATAGTGAATTTATTATTTTTATTTTTAACAACCTAATTTAGAGTCTCTTTATGAGAAAGAGGATGAAAATTTTGTGGAAGATGATCATTTACAATAGATATTAAGTAATGATCACCATAGAAGAGTTTGTTTTTGGCCTAATAAGAATATCATTGTAACTAGGTATTTTCCTACGATAATCACCTCAAATATATCTGGTAGCAATGAGTTGTAAGAGGACCATGGAGAGGAAAAATAGGTCTATATAGAGGTTTTAAAGGTTAAAAAGTTATCCATTAAAGAGTGTAAAAGAAGTAAAAATTCCATTGAGTAGTTTTTGAAAGATATGAAAGATTTATTTCCATCACAACCACTAGATACAACTATGATTTTTGATACAATCATATCAATAATGTGCTCCCTATATGATTCTCCTAGCGATGCAGATGATAATCTTATTAGTGGTTGGGGTGATTACATTATTTTTAGTGATGGTGATGAATATGTAGGAGGTGAAAATGTTACAAAGGATATTTGTGAGGATTCTAATGATAGTGATGGCCATGATGGAAGTGGTGGTCAAGGGGGAGATATTGATCTCCTACATTTCTAACTTAATATTTATAAAAAAAATGTATAAATTGTGTTTCAATATAGAAATTGATTATAAGTGTGTTTTTATTTTTCTAAAATTATAAACTGATTAAATGTATAACATGACAGGTTTAAGACATAAATCTATTTTTATGTGAAATATAATGGTGATTAAGGTTGATGAATGGCCTTCTTCCCACATATCCAATCTATACCAATGGTTTTATAATCATTGGTATAGATGCAATATGAATGGGTTAAAAACATATTTGTAAATTTAAAATATGAAACCCCTAATATTCCAATAGTTTTCAAAAAACTATTGGTATTGGGGTATCTGAATGTCCCACATACCAACTCTTATAAGAAGAATTGGTATAGCCTCTAACAATGATACTCAGGGATATAGCAATAGTTTAAAACCATGGTATATATGCCTTTTCCAGTAGTGACTATAAATAAAACCATATGATATCCTTCATGCATTGATTGATTTATTTGATGTCATTTTTCATTGATTTCTATCACATTATAGTGATCTTTTATGATGTGTAAGGTAGTTGTATAATGTTCATTGTTGAGGGGGAATACCAAATAAACCACCAATTTTAAGAGACTATCTCACTAAATTTAGTTGGGTTAATATTGAGTTCAAAATAGCTGTAGGAAAAAGAGTTTTAGAGATTCGTAGAGGAGTTCCAAAACATTTTCTTAAATATATTATGAAACTAATTTCTGAATATAGAATTGAGTTATAGATAGAGTTTCAAACGATCATATCTCTTATTTTTATGTAAAATTATAGGATGGAACCTTCACAACCATGTGAATTATAGAATAAGGTTGATAGTATATTGATAAAAGGTTTCATCGGGCCTTTTATATGCCCTTGGGGAGACCTAGTGTTCTTTGATAAGAAAGTAGAAGATAATTTTCATCTATACATTAATTTTCCTTAGTTGAACCAGATAATTATTAAGATTTTTTATCACACACCAAGGATTGATGATTTATTCAATCATTTGAATAGAGGTAGCTCATTCTCAAACATTGATTAACTATATGGGTATCATTTAATGAGGGTAAAGTATAAACATATTTTTAAGACCCCTCTTAAGGGATTCTATGGATACATTAAGTACAAAGTGAACATAATTTTTTGCGATCATAATTTTTTGTCAGTTCATGCATCTATTCATGGGGTTTCATTAGCGATACCCTGGTGTATTCGGGATCATAGGGGGATTATGCTATGAAATTGAAGTAAATCTTAGACTTACTTTAATATTATCATATATATAGAATACCATATGATGTGGCATTATTTTAAAATAGATTTCCACAATATATTTTATGAAATAAATATTCTTTGGAAGTGAAAATTGTGATTTTAATAGTGAATTATTGAATATTAGTTAATTTGATTGAAAACTTTTTATCTTTGAAAATCATTCAAATGTCGGTGTTATGGTGCTCTAAATTTAAAAAAAAATTGGTGTCATTTTATTTAATTTTTTAAAGAACAATAATTTTTTGAATTTTCATTCAAAAATAATTTCTCCAGTGTCTATTTATTGAGTTTTTAATTCTTTAAATTATTCTTTCTTCGAATTCCATTATATTTTATTTTACACGTTTTTTTTAAATTCAATTTTAATTTTAGATTGTAAAATTTATTGTCTATTTTATGTTTAAATAATTTAATGTTTTTAATTGAGAATTTTTATAATGTTTTGGATTATATTTTTTTTATCACCTATAGATTATATTAATAACATACTGTGATGAATAGTAGTGTGGTCAGTACACTAATCATGTCCACAATTTTGGTAGTGTTGAACTAGACATAAGAAGGCTTCCATCTTCACTCCACTGACCATAAGAAACCCACCATAAAAACAAAAAAACGAATTTAATGAATGGAAAATTCTATACTACTACAAGAAGAATAAAAACTTGCCATGTGGGTGAAAATTCGATAAACTTCTCAACATACTATATGTCAGTAGGAATTGACTGTAGCACCACTGCCAACTGACTATAAGGAAAGTAACTTTTCATAATATAAAAATAACAACTAATGATATGAAAGGAATTCACACTTATTATGTGTGTAATATTATTCTAAGTTTCAATATATTCTTCCAATGTAAATTTAACTGACCGTATATGAAGCTAACCTTCCTTGGAGATAGATAATTTAACTAGCTGAAGAAAAACATCTAACATTCAATGATTATAAAACCAACTATATCCCTATGAAAACCTATCATGGTCAAAGGATAGTGTATTTATTTTGGGTTTTCAAATATTAATAAATTTCGAGCTTCGTTAGGAGACAAATAAAACCCAAAATGATAATTTAGTCGACGATTATTGTTGAAGATGTAGATCTTGATTTTTTCCTCTAATCTAATCCAACTTCAAAGGGTTGATTGAATCTGATATCAATATATGTATGATGATAAAGGTATAAGAAATGTTACACTAAGGATTCATCGATACAAAGGATATGTAAATCCAAGAATTTAAATCATTGATTCTAATTTGAAGTTTGTATTTGAGAATCATTGGACCAAAGTATCGATTTACTATGAATAGCAATGAGACTAAGGTTAAAATACATGAAGAATCCATCTAAAAGGATTCATGACATAGAGGAGCATTGATGATGAGTTAATGGATCACAAAATCTCTAATAAAGAACTAGTCTGTCTAGGATATGTAACAAGACTATGTGATCCTAAAAAATTGAATGATATGAACTGAAATCTAGAGTATAATTTAAATCATCATGAGCGGTTCAATGTGTATCTTGTATAAAGTATTGAGGGCCTTATTTGTTCTAGATATGTTTTGTTGATATTCAAAAATACGGATGCACTAAAACTATTTGATGGACTGACAAAATGAAGATATTTTAAAGTGAACATTGAAAGAGTAAGATAAACAAGAATTATTTTAGAAGTCTCAATATATAGTATTATCAATCTTGATTAATTCATGTTGGATTGTATAAAAAGTTTTTATTATAATAATGGTTGTGCTCAACATGCTTGTTGTAGCTCTTCGATCTCAAGTGCACCACCCATAGTCCAAGAAAACATTAAAAAATGTATATTAAATGAAAAAAATGATTTCTTATAATAAGTGAAAGACTAGGATAAAACAACATCAAGGTCCATAAAATGAATTAAAACTCATGTGGTTCCCTAAATTCCAATTGGAAAATAAAATTGGTAGAGGTTGCAGCCTAAATGCATGAGTGGAGCTATGGGATGGTTCTAGATCTTTCATGAAGAGAAGATGAGATATTAGGGATACATTCTACCAAATCCAAAAGAATAAAGAGAAATATTGTTTTCTTATAGTATCTTAGTCACAGTCATTATGACTTCATTGAAAATAGATGATGAGTACCTAAGAACGTGCATGTTGATATCACTTCCATCTAGCTAATTGGTCACCAAATTTATATTTATCTTTGAAATATGTAAAGATAATGATATTTATTATTTATCATTCCAAGAAACATGAGGAAGATCCATATTTCTGGATATATGATCATTTTATAAACCATCTCTCCTTTTTCATTCCACTGTAACTTGGTTTTCAATTTGTAAATTCAATGTTGTCTGTTTTCCTCCTACATGTGTTGTGATCTCCAACCTTTAGAGATAAAGGAAAAATCCATAAGTAATGGGATATGATTTGAATCTCGAAGCTATATGAAGATCATTGCATCATTTGGATCATCACTTTATCCTTCCTCTTGGAAAATTATGATGATTTATGTGGTGATGTGGTAGCATGACCACCCATATGAAATGTTTTCTACTCTTTTCCCCTTGATTATTAAACACTTGTTTTCTTAATCAACATGAATGAGTGCCTTAGATAGGTTGTGTGTTTTTTTATCGCATGAGGATCACTTAATAATGAATAGATTCATAAACAGAATGGTTCAATTGGGTTATTACTTCACTCTTGGGAGAGATGTAATGCACTAGAAGGGGTTATACCATTTGAGTGTTCACTATTTTTGTTGAGAGATGTCTGTGACTCGAGAGATTGATCATGCACTGAGTGAAGTTGGGAAATGATATTTTCCTTCATTGAATATATCATTGGTATTTTGATAGTTCAAAAACATGGATCTTCGTTTTTTCCTATTGAACATCTTCTCCTCGTCAATGATATTATTTTCACCATTTCTCTTGTTCTCATTTATTTTCTGTTTGTCAATTGTTGTTTTCATAATTATTAATTAATTTATTCTTTTAATAATTTAAAAATCAATATAAACAAAAAAATTATGATAATAAATATAATGAGATACATTGATTCATTGAGAGTAATCCCTAGATTAACCACTTTTTTATATCTATGGGGGATATAAATGTATCTCTAATTACCCCTTATAGTGGGGGATTCATCATATATTGTCATCATTTTCAGGGAATAAATACTTGTTCTAGTATTTTTTATATTTTCTTAGATTATTATTCTATCGATAATGATGGGAACTAATGTTTTTAATTCAATGTCATTGTTGGAGTATTCTTCGGTTTAATAACTAGTGGTGGCTATGGCACAACTTCAATATTGGGTACAAGAACAAAATGATTGAGAGCATACCAATGATGAGAATTAATATTATCATGTAGTGAATAAAATGTATCAATAAACTTTCAATTAAGTATAGAGAAAATGAAAATAATAAGGTATCTACCCTACAAATAAAATGAAAAACTTTATAGAAATCAATTGAGAAGAAAGGTGAAAAGAAGTAGGAGAAGCGAGAAGAACTTAGAATTCCAATTTTCCTGCCACTAGAATTCAAAGATACACATTCTAATTAATGTTTTGAGATCCAAAATAATATGATTCAATAATAAACAAAGGAATTTGGACATAGTTTGAAAAATAATTTGTCAAGTACTTTATCTAGGGATTTTTTGGGTTCTCAATTGACTATTTAGTTTCCAATGACTCAATATAACAAACTCACTAATGAAATATTATCCATTACCATGTAAATAATGATAAATTATTTTTTTCTTTTTTTAAGAGATTTTGGAGGAGTATGAATACCAAAATCTTATCCCAGTATCACTTTCTAACCTTAAATAAGAGAAAGATGTCCAAATTCATTGAGTTATTCATTTTATTGAAGAATATTTTCTTCTATTTTCTTCTCTCTATAATGAAGATGATTCTGATGCTAATTATACCTATATAGGATTTGGTGAGTTAGATATATTACATTATTTCCTAGAGACTATTGAGATGTCTACACCTGCTAAGGAATTTGTGGAATTACCATTTTTTTTTGAAAGTTCATGTTTGAGAGTTGTTAAATAGAAGGTGTAAAGACACGAAAATTTCAAGGAAATTTTTTCTAAATTTTCTTTGGAATTTTACAAGAACGCATTTCTTGACGGCACCTAATTCCGAGGCCCGGTGTTCCCAGAATCATTTTCTAAAGTTTGGCTCGGGTACGTTCAGTGAACGGATGAGCGGGTTTTTCTAACTTTTGAACCGGTGCTCGGAATCGAATTCGGAGGGCACCGATGGAACCGTAGCGCCGGTAATTGCTTAGGAACGCCATTTCCGGAGTTGCGTTTTCACGAGAGAAGATGATAAAAATTGTAGATGTTTAATTTATAAATTAACTACAATTTTTATTTTCTTTTAGTGGTTTAAGGATTTGGGTGGAAGTTGGGTAACTACCCAACTTCCCAAGAGAGGTTATGAGGGTGATGGGGCCCACACGAACCCCACCCCTTCATATTCTTCAACCCCCCTCAACTCACCATTAACTCTTGATAACTTAAACATTAATAACTTATGTTATTAATAAAGTGAGTTAAGTGTGGATTTTTAAATTTCAAACTCTTGAAATTTAAATGTTATGTTATGTTAATAAAATAAGAGGTGGGCTTATTTTATTTTGGGTTAGTTTCTTGTGGTGGAGTCTTCGGGAGAAAAAGGCTAAGGATTGAAGAGTTTCTTCATCTCCTTCGTCAAAGAACACGAAGAACGTGAAGAACGCCGGATTCCTCAGAGGTCGACGTCTACTTCCACGACGTCTCCTTCTGCGACACCTCTTACCACGACGCCGATGACGTCTTCATTTGCGACGTCTTTTTCCGCAACGAATCCTCATTCGACGAACCTCCGTTCAAACAAAGTCGAGGTAGGGAATTGTTTTTTGAATATTAATGAACCCCATGTTACTTCCTTCTAAATCAAAGAACGTGGATCACATAAACATCAAGTTGATCCGCGAAGAATACGTTGCGGGTTGGGAATTCTTGTTTGCAGGAAAACTGTAGGGGTTTATTTATTTAATTTTTTTGTGATTATTACCTTGCCGTTCTTCATGAAATATGACCAATTGTTATCAATTAACGAGAGGGGTCGGACCGCACAAACACGGCCGACCCTCCTCCTTATCCATGTTGGTTTCTTTTGTGGATTGAAATGGGAATAGCGCGGTGTCGTCGCATCGTGCAGAATCGTGTGGCAAGGGAATGTGTGGTGTCGTCGTGCTGCGCCGTGAAAACGAACAAGGACGCGACGTCGTCGCGCCACGTCGGAGAAACCCGAAGATATCCGCGGACGGAGTCCGGCCACGGCGAAGGGGCACAGCGCCATCGCGTCGCGCCGGAGAACCACGAAGATGGCGCGTTTTGTTAATTTACGTACAGATTGACAGGCGACGACAAACGGGGCTGCAATGTTTTTTTAAGGCTTTTCAGTGAAGAACGAGTCCCAGGACGGACACTGGTGAAGACCGCGCGCAAATCGGGCCACCGGAGCGCGTCTGGTGGCCCACGGAGAAAACTGCTGGCGCGCCTCGCCAGCACGGCGGCGCCGGTGGTGGAGAGCGGTGGCACCCGGCGCGCCGCCAGACATAGCCGCCGCGGCTGAAGCCGCGGCGGCGGCGGCCAGCAGACCCACGACCGCGCCGGTCCGGCGAGACATGGGACGCGGCTCTGCCGCGTCCGCTGACCAAGGGCGGCCCCACCCAGGGCCGCGGTGTTCTCACGTGGGGGTAGCACGCCCCCCGCGCCGCTCGGCCGTAACCGGCCGAGCCGACCCCAGCGGCCGGCCCGGGTCGCGCCCAGGCCGGCTCGGGCCACCCCGGCTGGTCTGAGCCCAGACCCCCCGTTTCCGGACCTTTTTTGTCTTTTGCCCATATCTTGATCGGTAGACCTCTGATCAATGCACCGTCAGTGGAGATGCGACCCTTGGATTGAGACGGTCGTTTCGGCATATCGCACTCAAGATTTCGGAATACTTTGGGTTCGGCCAGGTTGGTTCGTGCACGGAACCAACCGAGCCCTCGGAGCGGAAACGCTCATAACTTGAACTCCGGACGTCCAATTGACGTGCCGTCGACTTTGATGGATTCCTCTAAGTGAGACGGATCTTTTGGCTCCCTCCGCTCAAGGTTCGAATGCCATCGGAATGCGGTCGGGTTGGTTCGCTCACGAAACCAATCGGGGACCTCAAACGAAAAGGCCAATAACTCATATATCGGGCGTCCGATTGACGCACTGTCTGTCTCGTTGAATTCCTCTTGATGAGACGGAACTTTTGGAATACTTCGCCCGAGTTTTGGTTGTTGTTAGATAGTGGTCGGGATGGATTGTACCTGAAATCCAACCGGGCCCTTGGAACGGAAAAGCTGTTATCTTTCATACCAAACGTCCGTTTGACGAACCGTCAGCGGCATTGGTGATCTCGTTGAGAAACGGTCCCTATGAGTATACCCTATGAGAGTTCAGGGTATAGTTGAGATATGGTCGGGTTGGTTTGCTCACGAAACCAACCGGGCCCCTGGGACGAAAAGGCTAGTAACTCACAGACCGGGAGTCTGATTGACGCGCCGCCTGTTGCGTTGAGACCCCTATGATGAGGCGGTCCTTTGAGATAATTCTTCGTGGGACTTTGTATACTTGGAGTATCGACCTGTAGCTCGTGGAGCGGACCCTCCCAGAGACAAGCGTGCGGAGTACGGAGGCCGTGTAGCCGACTGAGACCTGACGACTGCTTGACCGACTCGACTTTGAGTGAGTCGACTAGCCCAGTGGACGGAGCACTAATTTGTTTGGGTGCAGACCCATGGCGGACTAAGCACTACCTGTGTGACAGTGCAGACCCACGGTACTCATCCGGAGAGTACCTCAGCAGGCTACTAGGGGGTGTGCACTACTGTGTTTGGGTGACATACCCCGGCGGGAAGCACTACTGTGTTTTGGTGGCTGACCCTCAGTACTCGACAGGAGGAGTACCTCAGCAATCTTAGGTTAGTGAGCAGTACCTCGGAGTCGTGACAGGACCATTGTACACTCCAGGGACGGGGCTCTTCAGCAGTTACGGTTTCGATAATGAAAATCCTGGTTTCAGCTGAGATTTTTGACCTTTATGTTTACCTCATTATTGAGATGGGTCACTTGATAACTTAGGTATATGTATGGGAATATACCTAGGTAGTGTTTATCCATTGATTTCATGATCTTGGTGTTTTCCTCATGATTGAGATGGGTTACTTGATAACTTAGGTATATGCATGGGCATATACCTAAGTAAAGATTATCTGTTGAGATCTTCTTTGTGGTTATCCATGTTGGTTTTAGTGAGACCTTGAGGGTCTCGGGGTTCCTACTGAGTATCTTTATACTCACCCCTGCACGGGCTATGCCTGCACCTTGTTGTGTTTGTTGCAGACGACGGACAGTGTTGACGGAGGCCGAGTGTTTGAGGACTGGACGGTACCCGGAGTTGGACCACACGACGAGTCAGTATCCGGAGGTGGAATTCACGACGAGACGACACACGGAGGAGGTTGACGGGCAAGAGTGTTGTGGAGGCTATTTGTACCTACCCTTCAGGTAGGATCCGTGGTGGACGATCCAGGAGCTGCACTATCTGTACCTACCCTTCAGGTAAGATCTGAGGACGACGACCCAGGAGCTGCTTCCTTTCTTCCAGCTATTGTCTTTTCCCATTGTACATTGTTTTTTTATAGTTGTACCTTCATTTGGGTTTGTATTCTGGCCCATTTACCTTTCAGTACTTCTTTTTGTACCTAGTGTTTTACTTCCGCTTATACTCTGTGGTGTTTTGTTTACTTTTATAAAGGTAATGCCTTCCCAGTTATCAGGATTTACGCCTTTGGTGCTAGTCTCCGGCCCCTGCCATATGGAAGGTGGGCTTGGGGTAGTCATGGCACGGGCCCTGAGGACGGGTCGTGGCAAATTGGTATTAGAGTAGTTGGTTCTACCGCAGAACTTATAACTCTGATATTTTCTTTCTGTGAAGCAATAGGGTTAAGATTACTGAGTGTGGTTTTCAGTTCAGGGAGTCTAGTGTTGGTGCAGGCGGCCGACGTATCCATACACCAGGACCCTGACAACAAATTTCTGACTTTGTGCACAAAAAAACTGATTGCATGTGTGTTTTCAAAGGTTTTCCCTTAAAACAGCTCATACCAGGTCATCTCACAAGGTATAATCATTTGACCATGTCACGTTGTTTCTTTCAGGATGCCTTTTCATGGACGACTAGCTAGAGCCCAGAGGGATGTGCGTACTAATATCCTGTCGAGCGACGAGGCTTCGGTACAGGGCCCTCTTACAGTTGAGGCACCAGCGGAGGCACCAGTGGTACTACCATACATTGGGCCAACGATGCCACCATCCCCAGCAGTAGGCGATGCACGCCACTTGAGCACGCTACACGAGTTCCAGCGCCAGAGTCCACCCAGGTTCTAGGGAGAGACAGACTCGCAGGAAGTTGAGGTTTGGCTGGAGGCTGTGGTGAGAGTCTTCAAGCTAGTGGGGACGCCAGAAGACTTCATGGTGATCTTTGCTACCAGCCTCCTTCAGGCAGCAGCAGGCAGGTGGTGGAGCCACTTGTTCCAGTTTTGCGATGGGATGACCTTCGCATGGGAAGACTTCGAGACCTTCTTCAGAGTGGAGTTTGTGCCAGTAGCTCTACACCTCGAGCGTGTACAGGAGCTTCTATCTTTGCCGCGTGTTTTTCGATCAGTAGCCGAGTCATCTGTGGGCAGTAGACAGATTATGCAGAGGTCCAGGAGGACCAGACCAGCAGTTGGGCGATCTCGGGTTTTAGGATCGGTGGTGCGGGGTACCCGAGGTGGGGACAGAGCTAGGCGTTCTAGAATTAGACAGTGTTACTCATGCGGTAGAAAGGATCACCTGGCACGTGACTGTCCGACTCCTCGTACAGTTGATCCGCAGGCCTTGGAGGAGCCGCTGAGGCAGAAGCAGCGGCGGGTGATTGAGAAACAGTCGAGCAATGGACAAGCCAGTAGAGCTCCGGGAGCAGGTGGACAGGAGCGGAACTAGTGGATACGTCTCTTGTACTTCTAGTTCCATGTTGTTGTTATATTCGTTTCTTTGTATTATGAGCTGCAATAATAAAAAGACACTTATCTTGTAATGTCTTCTTTCCTGTCCTTTTATTTGGTTGATACTGAGAGGTCCCGGTTAAAACTGTTGACTTGACCCTCACTTTCGAGATTTCTACTAGAGGAGACCCAGTGACCTCACACTGATGTCGACAGTGTGACTCGACCCTTGGAGGCGAGAGTGATAGTTGGATCTCCTGGTAGTTACGTCGAGGCCTTACGATGTCATCCATGACATGAATGCATCATTCATGTCAGGAATGACTGTATTAGGCAATGGGCGTGGTTCATCCAGGGTATGAGACCAAGTTTCTCTTTTCGGCAAAGGATAAATTTTAGCAGCTCTTTCAGATCATATTCAAAGAAGGTACAGATCATCAAGGAGCGGATGAAGACTGCACAGTGTAGTAAGAAACAGGAAACTGGCTCCAGTCTTAGAGACTCGAGCGTGTTAAATGTTTAAAGAAGAGGAAGATTTAAGGATAGATGAGTCTGCGAAGCAGCAGACGTGGAGGCAGAGCTAGGAGAGCATCATGAGGTGGTTTACATCTTAACATGCTACAACCACCTGCCTTAGTTATCCCCGCCAGGCTTACGAAGCTGGAGGGAGGAGGAAGAGTGTGGCTGCATGCGGTCAAGGAGTGTGACCCAATAGCTCTAAAAATGATTCAAGGGACAATTTGTGTCCACTACTAGCTTCTGTAGTAACAGACGTCGATATGAATCATTCCTTGCTTTCAAAAATCTTGTTCCAGACCTAGAGTTTTCTGAAGCCGTGGACTTGACCCTCACGTCTGGAGATACCTTGGGAGGAGACTCGATAATCACACTTACGCTGACAGTGTGGTCAGACCCTCGAGGCGAGAGTTTCCATTGAAATCTCTTGGTGTCAGCATCGAGGCCTTACGACGTTGGTTTGAGTATGGACTGGGCAATCACAGTTCATACACAAATTGATGATAATAGAAAAAAGGTTGTGGTTTAACTACGACGTCGGAATGGGTTTTCCTTGGTCGGAAAAAAAAAAGGGAAACTCCAGGCAGCACAGGGTATCTCACGCAGAGTAGGGTGCGACTGATCACTCTTGAGTCGGTCAACCTTACCCTCATGGCAGCAGTCATTTGTGTTTCAGTTCTAACAGGAATTGGATACCTCTAGAGTTCGATGATAACGATCACGCCCTTATACGGGTCTCACCTCGGCGAGGTTTACGGGAATGTGGCAAAGGCGGCAAGTTATCTCCGAGGTTCAACGGACATTTCTAGGTCCTCAGATGGGTAGGAGAGGTGGTTTACCACTTGACCCATCCACCTCAGTTGCACCAGGTGCACGACGTTTTCCAAGTATCTCAACTGAGGAGATACATGCTCAACCCTTCGCATATCATCGACCATGAGGAGTAGAACGATGGCGATGGGGTTACTTCCACAGAGGTTCCAGTGGGAATCGAGGATCGACATGAGAGGATCCTTTGTGGATTTTTGATTCCTTGGGTGCGTTTTCACTGGCAGTACGAGAGTCTCCAGGTGAGCACATGAGAGCGGGAGGCTCAGATGCGTGCTCAGTACCGTATTTGTATCCCTAGTTTATGTTTAAGCTTTACGAGGACGTAAAGCCCTGAGGTGGGAGTAATGTAAAGACCCATAAATTTCAAGGAAATTTTTTTCTTAATTTGCTTTGGAATTTTACAAGAACGCAGTTTCTGACGGCGCCTGATTCCAAGGCCCGGTGTTCCCAGAATCATTTTCCGAAGTTTGGCTCGGATACGTTCAGTGAACGGACGAGCGGGTTTTTCTAACTTTTGAACCAGTTCTCGGAATCGAATTTCAAGGGCACCAATGGAACCGTAGCGCCGGTAATTGCTTAGGAACGCCATTTCCATAGTTGCGTTTTCACGAGAGAAGATGATAAAAATTGTGGAAGTTTAATTTATAAATTAACTACAATTTTTATTTTCTTTTAGTGGTTTAAGGCTTTGGGTGGAAGTTGGGTAACTACCCAACTTCCCAAGAGAGGTTATGAGGGTGATGGGGCCCACACGAACCCCACCCCTTCAAATTCTTCAACCCCCCTCAACTCACCATTAACTCTTGATAACATAAACATTAATAACTTATGTTATTAATTAAGTGAGTTAAGTGTGGCTTTTTAAATTTCAAACTCTTGAAATTCAAAAGTTATGTTATGTTAATAAAATAAGATGTGGGCTTATTTTATTTTGGGTTAGTTTCTTGTGGTGGAGTCTTGGGGAGAAAAAGGATAAGGATTGAAGAGTTTCTTCATCTCCTTCGTCGAAGAACACGAAGAACGTGAAGAACGCCGGATTCCTCGGAGGTCGACGTCTCCTTCCGCGACGTCTACTTCTGCGACGCCTCTTACCGCAACGTCGACGACGTCTTTGTTCGCGACATCTCTTTCCACGACGAATCCTCGTTCGACGAACCTCCGTTCAAACAACGTCGAGGTAGGGAATTGTTTTGTGAATATTAATGAACCCCGTGTTACTTCCTTCTAAATCAAAGAATGCGGATCAACTAAACATCGAGTTGATCCGGTAAGAATATGTTGCAGGTTGGGAATTCTTGTTTGCGGGAAAACTGTAGGGGTTTATTTATTTAATTTTTTCGTGATTATTACCTTGAATTTCTTCATGAAATATGACCAATTTCTATCAATTAACGGGAGGGGGTCGGACCGCACAAACATGGCTGACCCTCCTCCTTATCCATGTTGGTTTGTTTTGTGGATTGAAACGGGAATAGCGCGGTGTCGTCGCATCGCGCGGAATCGTGCTTCAAGGGAATGCGTCGCATCGTTGCGCCGCGCCGTGAAAACGAACAAGGACGCGACACCGTCGCACCGCGTCGGAGAAACCCGAAGACATCCGCGGACGGAGTCGGGCCACGGCGAAGGGGTGCGGCGCCATCGCGTCGCGCCGGAGAACCACGAAGATGGCGCGTTTTGTTAATTGACGTACGGATTTACAGGCGATGACAAACGGGGCCACAAGTTTTTTTTAAGGCTTTGCAGTGAAGAACGAGTCCCGGGATGGACACTGGTGAAGACCGCACGTAAATCGGACCACCGGAGCGCGTCCGGTGGCCCGCGGAGCAAACCGCCGGCGCGCCTCGTCGGCATGGCGGCTCCGGCGGTGAAGAGCGGTGGCGGCCAGCAGACCCGCGACTGCACGGGTCCGACGAGACACGGGACGTGGCTCTACTGCGTCCGCTGACCAAGGGCGGCCCCACGCGGGGCCGTGGTGTTCTCACGCGGGGGCAGCACGCCCCCCGCGCTGCTCGGCCGTAACCGGCCAAGCCGACCCCGGCGGCCGGGCCGGGTCGCGCCCAGGCTGGGTCAAACCCGGACCCGGGTCGGGTCGCCCCGCTTCGGGCCGACCCAGGGGGGTTGGGCCGGGTCGGTCCGGGCCCAGACCCCCCATTTCCGGACTTTTTCGGTCTTTCACCCATATCTTGAGTTGTAGACCTCTGATTGACGCACCGTCTACGGCGATGCGACCCTTGGATCGACACGTTCGTTTCGGCATATCTCACTCAAGATTACGGAATACTTTGGGTTCGGCCGGGTTGGTTCGTGCACAGAACCAACCGGGCCCTCGGAGCGGAAACGCTCATAACTTAAACTCCAGACGTCTGATTGACGTTCCGTCAACTTTGATGGATTCCTCTAAGTGAGACGGATCTTTTGGCTTACTCCACTCGAGGTTCGGATGCCGTCGGAATGCGGTCGTGTTGGTTTTCTCACGAAACCAACCGGGCCCCTGGAACGAAAAAGACAATAACTCACAGACCGGGCGTCCGATTGACGTGACGTCTGTCTCGTTGAATTCCTCTTGATGAGACAGAACTTTTGGCATACTTCGCACGAGTTTTGGTTGCTGTTGGATAGTGGCCGGGTTGGATTGTACCCGAAATCCAACGGGGCCCTTGGAACAGAAAAGCTGTTATCTTTCATACCAGACGTCTGTTTGAAGAACCGTCAGCGGCGTTGGTGATCTCGTTGAGAAACTGTCCCTATGATTATAACCTATGAGAGTTCAGGGTACAGTTGAGATACATCCGGGTTGATTCGCTCACGAAACCAATCGGGCCCCTGGGACGAAAAAGGCTAGTAACTTACTGACCGGGCGTCCGATTGACGCGCCGCCTGTTGCGTTGAGACCCCTATGACGAGGTCGTCCTTTGAGATACTTTTTCATGGGACTTTGAGATACTTAGAGTATCGACTTGTAGCTCGTGGATCGGACCCTCCCAGAGACGAGCGTGCGGAGTACGGAGACCGTGTAGCCGACTGAGACCTGACGACTGCTTGACCGACTCGACTTGGAGTGAGTCGACTAGCCCAGTGGACGGAGCGCTACTTTGTTTGGGTGAAGACCCATGGCGGACGGAGCACTACCTGTGTGACAGTTCAGACCCGCGGTACTCGTCCGGAGAGTACCTCAGAAAGCTACTAGGGGGTGTGCACTACTGTGTTTGGGTGACATACCCCGGCGGGAAGCACTACTGTGTTTGGGTGGCTGACCCGCGGTACTCGACAGGAGGAGTACCTCAGCAGTCTTAGGTTAGTGAGCAGTACCTCGGAGTCGTGACAGGACCACAGTACACTCCAGAGACAGGGCTCTTCAGCAGTTACGGTTTCGATAATGAAAATCCTGGTTTGAGATGAGACTTTTGACCTTTGTGTTTACCTCATGATTGAGATGGATCACTTGATAACTTAGGTATATGTATGGGCATATGCCTGGGTAGTGGTTATCCATTGATTTCATGATCTTGGGGTTTTCCTCATGATTGAGATGGGTTACTTGATAACTTAGGTATATGCATGGGAATATACCTAAGTAAAGGTTATCTGTTGAGATCTTCTTTGTGGTTATCCATGTTGGTTTTAGTGAGACCTTGAGGGTCTCGGGGTTCCTACTGAGTATCGTTATACTCAACCCTGCACGGGCTATGCCCGCACCTTGTTGTGTTGGTTACAGATGATGGACAGTGCTGACAGAGGTCGACTGTTCGAGGACTGAACGGTACCCGGAGGTTGACCACACGACGAGTCAGTATCCGGAGGTGGACTTCGCGATGAGACGACACATGGAGGAGGTTGACGGGAGAGGGAATTGTGGAGGCTATCTGTACCTACCCTTCAGGTAGGATCCGTGGTGGATGATCCAGGAGTTGTGCTATCTGTACCTACCCTTCAGGTAGGATCTGAGGACGATGACCCAGGAGCTACTTCCTTTCTTCCAACTGTTGTCTTTTCCTGTTTTACTTTGTTCAATTATAGTTTTACTTTCATTTGGGTTTTTATTCTGGCCCATTTACCTTTCAGCACTTCTCTTTTTACTTAGTGTTTTACTTCTGCTTGTACTCTATGGTGTTTTGTTTACTTTTATAAAGGCAATGCCTTCCCAGTTATCAGTATTTACGCCTTTGGTGCTAGTCGCCAGCCCCTGGCCTATAGAAGGCGGGCTTGGGGTAGTCACGGCATGGGCCCCGAGGACGGGTCGTGACAGAAGGTGTTGAAAGTGAGCATAGGTTCAAAAGGGGGTGTTGATATATCTTTTTATACAAGAATAAATAATGTATTTTACTAAACTATAATTCATGTCTCACACTAGAGTTATATTCCCAAAACATGAGAATAACACTCCTCAATGATAAGAAGAAGGTAAGTACACCAATGTCTTATTTCACCCTCCACTACTCCATGTATGCTACAAATCCAAGGAGGGGTACTTGACATAAGTTATAAAAGTGGTACTCCACAAATTAAAAATAACTAAATATAGAAATAATATAATCTTGTGTTTTATAAAAAATAATCCAGAACCTCTATCAAATTGTGGTTAACCTAAAGATTTTCTATTTATGGATAGTCCAAATATACCAACCCTTAGGAGGGTTATCCCAAGATTATCTTATGTTTTATTTTTATTTATTGGTTTTATTTTATTTTTATTTTATTAAGTGTATGATTTCCTATTATAAGAAATAACTAGGTAGTGTATAAAAAAGGTACATTACTATTAAAAGGAAACCAGCTGACAAATGAGTACTCATGAAAGAATCATTTTTGTTTTCATGACTAATATGAGTTGAAATATGGATCCAACTAGATCATATCCCTATTTTAAACTCTAATTTATAATTACATTAATATTTTTCAATTGAATACTAATTTTTTAATGATTTTAATTTTTAGGAACTAAATTTGTGTAATCATGGAACTTACGAAAGGGAAAAATAGAGTATACATTTTTTGTGGTCAAAAGTAAAAATATTATATATACTCGAGGAGTATTTTCTTACTTTCTATCCTATTTTAATGTTTATAATATATTTTAAAATGTAGTTACTAGTATAGGAGGCTGAAAGTTTTAAAAAAATTTCGTTCTATATATTGAAATTATTGATTATGTCCATTTTTCATTACTGGTTTTGTGATCATTTTAATTGTTGAATTCATCTACTTGCATGCACTTTATTAAAATATTTATGAAATAACTATTAAAACCAGTGTTAATCTTTATTTTCTTCTAAAGATCATGTTCTTTTATAATATTTTTTATGTAATGTACAATAGAAACTATGTGGATACTGTGAGTTTTATTATTATTTGTTCTATATAGGAATTTTATTTTCTAGATTGACTATAAACCCTCTAAATATATTGTTACCATTACTGAATTTATAAATCTATTTTAAAGTTAATAATTAAAAAAATATCCACTCTAATGATTAAACATTAGGTAAAATGTTTATTTTTAATTGTAGGGGATAAGGGTCATAAAATGTGCCATAACTATGATTTGATGTTATACACATCAAACACCCCCAATTTTTTTTCCAAAATTTTCTCCCTTTCAACATCATTTTATGATCTGGTCTATGGATTTTAATAAATTTTTCATGATTTTTAGGAAATTAGAATTCAATGTGTCTTCCCTAAAGGAAACATTTCTTGCCCATTTTATGAGATTCCACTGGTTCCAAAATTGTTAGATTTAAATGATTACTAAGTGACTGTTTTCCATTTTTTTGGAAATTCTGTTTAGGAACAAGAAAATTGAGTTTTATTTGATATATTATAGTGTTATTTGAATTATAACTTGAGGGGAATGGATGTTTCAATTTTAACTTATTAATGTGGACCTTTTAAAACAAAAAACATTTGGAAGACAGCTTAATTGAGATTAATATAAGTCCTTTGATTTTAGAGTAAAATAGAAAATTAGGATCCCATTGTGAATCTATGGGATATTAGGAACTAGTTGTGTGTGTAAATAGATAAATTCATTTGAAAATTGAATAATTTCATTGTATGTACATGGTTGTGAAAAATCAAATAAAAGATCCCAAGTCTCAAAAATGAATTCATTTTGGTAAGGAGAATACATAACCGGGATAAATAAAGGGAAATTGATTTATAAAAATATCATTTGAGTTTTTTCAAGTAAGTTACAAGTGAAAAAATTGTTTTTAAGAACTAAGGAGATAATTGAAAACAAATGTGATTCTTATTAAATTTTTTTATTCCACAAAAATAATACATGTTTTTTATCATAGAATGGGGACTTCGGTTTGAATTGAAATTAGTTAGTGAGAGATAATCACATAGGAGTCATCAACCTTTTTAGTAGTGTATGGTTTAGTGATTCTCTATAATTAATGTATGTTAATTTGACCTTAGGAATGATAATCTATTTTTTAGGATTCTTTGTAAACAAATAAAATTCATTTAATTTATCTGGTGTGTAATAGAAAAGTGTGGGCTAATTTGATGTTTCATTATTTTATTACAGTTTTTCAAATTATATTATAAACATTAAATATGTTTTGAAATTGAAAACTATGTTTTCAATAGAGAATTCTTGAATACTCATTAATTTGAGTGAAAACAATTTTTCTTTGAAAATATTCCAAAAAACAGTGTTTTGGTTGTCTAAATTTCAAGTGTTATTTGGTTTTACATTCTATATTTTATTAAAGAACAGATAATTTATTAATTTTAATTGAAAAATTGTTTCACAAATGATTTTTTAATGAGTTATTACTCCTTGAACGAATTATATCTTCAAATTCCATTATATTTTTTGTTGAATTAAATTTAAATTATTGATTTCAAAAGTTATTGATTATTTTAGGTTGAAATTATTTACTATTTTTAATTAATTATTTTTACTATTTTTGGGTTATTTATTTTTTGGTCCTATATAAAATATTGAAAACCTACCATCCAGAATGGTTGTGTAATTCTTACACTGATTATGAAAATAATTTTTGTAATGTTAAACTGATTGAAAAAGGGCTCCCATTGTCACAAAGATGACTATGAGAAACCTACCACAAGAATAAAAAAATGAACTTACTATATGCCCAATTCTAAACTACCATAAAGAATAATAGCAACCTTTAGTATGGGTGAAAATTTTACAAACTTCTAAACCGACCACATGGTGAAATTAAGTGACTGTGAGACCATTTCTAATTGACCATAAGGAAGTAAACATACAATAAGAGAAAAATACCGACATACATACAAAAATTAATTTAAAACAATCATGAATATAAAATTATACTAAGTGTAAGCCTACAATGATAATAGAAATTTAACTAGTTGTGTGTGAATCCAACCTACCATGGAGGTAAATATTAAACATGCTATAAGAAAAACATCGATTATACTATTCCTGATTAACCAACCACATCCCTTTGAAAATAAGTTTTGATGAATTGACTTTGAATTTAAATAGGGTGTTTAACCATTAATTCAATTTTAGCTTCACTGGGAGACAAATAAAACCCAAAATAAAAATTTGTATCAGGATTGTTGAAGAAGATTTAACTATTGACTTTTTTTTATCAAATCAAACTTAAAATAATAATTTGTAGATGATCACATCTTACACATAATTATTTATGGCAAATAATCCTTACCTTATGGATTCATCAATGAAACGGATCATTCAATCCCAAAATTTTGAACCCCGATGTCGATTTTAATTTGGTAGTTCAAAATTTCTAATCTAAAGGCTCGACTTGATGTGGAGAGAAATGAGATTCACGTAAACAAAACTTGAATAATCGATCTAAAATGAATCTCTATGTGCATGTTTATTGATTATGAATTAAAGGATTACCAAATATCTCTTAATGAACTAGTTCACAAGGGAATTTTAAGGAGACTTTGTGAGTCTAAAAACTTAAATGAGATGAACTCAAAGTTAGAGTATAATTTTTATCACCATGAGTTTTTTCCAATATAGGTTAGATGAAGTGTGGAGGGGACTCATTTGTTCCCAAATTTGTTTTTATAATGAAAAGGCCTAATGCACAAAAAAATTATTTAATTTTATAATAGGTTCAATTCTTGTTGATGAATTAAATGTTTGATTGACTAATCATTATTAAAGCAGGGTTAACATGAAATACTATCAAGATGGAATAATTCTTATTGGATTGAAGAAGATTCATTTAAGAAATCATGGTTATACTCATCATTCTCACTGTATATCTTTGAGCCTGAGTACACCACCCCTAATTCAAAAATCCATAAAAAATTTGTTTGAAGAAAATAAATTTCTTCCAGTCCCAACTACAAGACAATATTTATATATCATCAAGTCCTCAAAAATAATTAAAACTATTATTGTTCCCTAAATTACAATTCAAAAACAAAATTGGTATGGGGTGGAGATAAACCATATGAGTTCAGTGGAAGTAAGATTTTATAGCTTGTTGGAAGATTCAAATATATTGTTAGGATACATGATAATTAATTCAAAATCTTGTGGGGATGTTTCCTTTTGTTAGAGGGATTAATGATAGTCCCTAGTAATTTACTGAAAATGGATAATGAGAACCTGAAAACATGCCATGTGTATGTCCCTACCAGTTAGCTAGTTGTTCAAAAAAATTATATTTCATTTTGGAATATGTAGAGGGACCGAGCTCTATAACTGATCATTCTCAGAAAAGGGATGATCCCCATGATTTATAAAGATAATAACTTTTTTAACCCTTAATCTCTCTCATTTCTTTCCAATGTAACTCTATTTTCCATTTGTAAATACAATGTTATTTTTACTTAATAATATATGTGTTATGACCTCCAATCTATAGAGATGAAGGAATAATATGCGATTCTAAATATATGAAGTGAATCACAAGGTTTTTGGGAGAATAATGAATCATGTTGATCATCAGTTAATAATTGATATTATTATACAAAGATGGTTTATGTGGTGATGTGAAATTATGACCACCCATAAGAAATGATTTTTACGATTTTTCCCTTTACCATTATCCCATTATTTTCTTAGTCTACTCAAATGATTATCTAGGAGAGGTTTTTTGTTTGTTTGTCCCATAAGGATCAGAATGGTAAGATGATATTCAAAACTACAGTGGTTGAATTGGAGGATTCCTTCACTATTGGGAGAGATTTGATGCACAATAAGAGTTTATATGTTTTTATATTAATATATCTTGGGTTAGAGGGGTGTGTGATATAAAATATTGATCATACAATAGGTGAGGTTTGTAAATGATAACTTCTTTTATTAAATCTATGATATGTAGTTGAATAGAATACCGACATGGATCTGAGCCTGTTTTGTGCTGACCTTTTTCTCCTCTTTATTATTTTTTTCCACTATTTATATTCTTCTCATTTTATGTTTGTTTCTAAACTATGGTTTTATTTATTATTATTTAAATATAAATACACAAAAACAAATAAAATATTCTATTTGAATCACTGTGATTAGCAGAACTACTTTATTGAGAGCAGCCCTTGGTTTAGCACCTGTGTATTATCTATAGGAATATAAATATATCTTTGATTTCACTTTATATTGGGTGAATAATTACTATAAAATTGTAATTTATAAACATTTTAGTTGTATTTATTGGGGTATTTTATGTCACAATAGAGTGTGTTAGTTTATCCTTTAAATAATATGGAAATTGTTTCTTAGGTAGTGTTAGATATTTTTATAGAGGAATAAAATTTCTTTATTTTTATAGGATATTATTTTAGGTTTATATCAAATTTTACTCATATAATTACACATATAATATCATTTACCAAGACAAATTAGGTATTCATGTGGTTAGTTTGGCATCAAACAATGTCGATTATCTATAGGAAAACCCGGATAATGCTCTTGTTCGCTATCCACTTTAAAAAGAGTTATATTCAAGGTCAAATGAGATGTTTCCCATTAGAGTCAAGTTTTTTTCATACAATATTGAGGATTGATATATTATAGGTCTCAAAATTTATGTTACCATGGGAATAATAATGACATACATGATCTCTATCTTGTGGTGGTAGTGTTTTCCATGAATATTTAGTAGAATTACCTTATTGATAAGCATTTTTTGGTCTTTAAGAACCTTGAGAGATAGAGGTATATATTTAAATATTGATCTACTAATTTTAAATAGTTTATGTGTATGGAGTTCATATAGTACAAAAAATTTGAGATATTCTACAATCCTAGGAAAGTAAATGTAGTAACTAATATTCTACGTAAGAAGATTAATTGTGATATTGCCCATGAGGCTAGAGATGAGTAGGGGATTATGGAAGAGCTTGTAGATTTTTATCTAGATATAGAGGTAGTCAAAATTGGTGTTTTATTTTGTCATATTAAATATTATTATTTCTTATTAAAAAATGTGGATGTGTTACAGTTAGAAGATCTTAATGTCGATGTTTTTAGATATCACATCATTCCGAGTAATGCTTTTAATGGATCTTTTGAGTATGTAAAAAAGACGCATTTCTCATTTGGAAGTTTTTCATTCCATTGGAAATTTGTGAGTTTGTTCAGTTTTATTTTAATAAATCATATTTTTCATTTCATTCTATAATTTAAAAAATTACCATTCCCTAAAAGATCAATTTTGTTGGCAGTTGGTGAAGTCTTTAGTAGTTTAATTCATGTTTTAGTTTATTTCCTATCTGTGGGTAAAATCTAAGAATAGAGTGTCTGCATCCATATCATTTACATTAGTAAATATTAGAAGATATTTTAGAGGATTTTAAGCCCACTATTATTTGATAATTAATTGTATGTGATTTAATTTATATTTTTTGGATATATTAAATAAAATATACACTTTTCTAAAGGATTAACAAAATATATACTATAGATTCATTAGTGAGGCTTCTTGTTACTTCGGTGGTGAGGTTTAATAGGGTTCCAAGGATTATAATTTATAATATTGATCCTTATTTTACCTTGATATTATAGAGTTGTATGTGGTATTATTTTATAACTTAGTTATAACTTGGAAAAACTTTTCATTCTCGTATGGATAGACAGATGGAGAAGATAGTCTAAATACAAGAAGAAAGGTTTCATATATGTGTTCATGATTTTGGTAATTCAAGAGTAAATGGTTTATTTTTTGTATCATAATATCTATCATTCTTCAATCGTTATATATCCATTTTAGTCATTTTATGGGTAGCCTTTTATATCAACGCTATACTAGATAATGATTAGTGAGTTTGTTGTTATAGGTCTAGATTTGATGCAAAGTATAAAGAATAAAGTACATGTATTTCATCAGTGGATAAAGCATTTTTAGGAAACTTAGATGTTTTATCTATATTAAAGGAGGAGACCAAGGAATTTTAAGGTTGGGGATCATTGTTCCTAAAGGATTATCTTTATTGGGGTAAGATCATTTTTAGTAGAGGCAGTAAGTTTCTCCAATGATCATGGGACCTATTAAGGTGTATACCTAAGTTTTTGGGGTGTCCAGTCGATTTTAATATCTTCATTAGACGGAACATATTTAGAAAATAATTTATTTTTTATAATATAAAATATATCTTTATAATGGATCTCATATCATTAATTTGGTGAGTTTGATATTTAAGATGATTCAACGTTCATGGAATGACCTATTTAGATTCTAAATAGTTGGGATAAGGTGATTAAAGGATAGATCATTCATTTTTATTATGTTTTATATAATAATGGAAGCTTATAGGTATATATGTTAGAGTAATATTCATATATTCAGGCTCAATATCTAGATTTATTTTGATTATTGGTTCTTATAGTAGCATTGAGTTTGGTTTGATAAATAATGATGAATGTTTTCTTTTCACTTTTGAGATATTTTTGAGAACTAAATGACAGAATTATTAATATATGGGAGGTATATCATTTGGTTTTTTATTTTTAAGGTTTTTTTCTTGATATTTTTTTGATTCTAAAGGATTATAATCATTTAATACATAACTAAATTTTAGGACCTTCTTTTTCTTATCCTCTAATTTTAATGTTTCATCTATCTTTGGTGGTAGAGTTAGTTCAAGATGTTGTTTGGGTCTAAAGAGAAATTTTTTGGTTTACTCGAGAAAAACACGTTGTATTTTAGAATTCACCACAACATGGTTTTAGTCAGGGAATATTTTAAATGAAGTCAAATAGTTTTCATAATTAAATGGGGTATAAATTTTATGGCAGTTTGTTTTTTAGATATCAATTAACAAAGTTAAACCATGACATGGTTTACACACAATCAATCATGTTTTAGTTCCCTGATATTTTATTATAACTTCATTAACCCATTTTATTACATTTAGTTTCATTTAAATTCATAAAGCCCTCGATTCCTTGGAGATATAGTTTTAGTTACTTTATATTTCCTTATTGGATTATAAGTACCTTGGATTTAAAATATTAAGTCCTTTTTCTTTAAGGTTCTCTTCTCTTATTTCTTTTTTATTCATATATATTTCATCTTTATGGGGGAGCTATATGAATATATGATGCATGGATTTAATGAATAATTAGTAGAGGATATGAATGGGGATAATTGATTATAGGTCATTGAAGTATCCTTGTAAGGTTAAGGGTGTTTAGTCATCATTTTCTTTTTGTTATCAATGTTGTGTTGTTTTGAGCATCATTTGGGGAAGGTGATCCAAAAAAATTAATTATATTTTTATTATTTAAAATTAAATTATAATTATTTTGTTTTCTTTGGGTAAGGAGTTAAAATTTGAGGTAAAAAGATAATAAATTAGATTAAATAAAATGGATAATTTATTCTTATATGATTTTCATGATTTTCATTATTATTATTATTATTATTAACAATTTTACTAAGAATATAGCTTTAATTTAATTTTTTTTGTTGAAGTGTGAGATTATGCTTCAAATTGGTTTTATAATTGAAATATGATAATATGATAAATAATTTGGACATTTTGATTTGGTTTATTATATTGTTCTTCTAATATTGAAGTTTTAATTAAATAAATATGTTATGAATAACCAGAATTTTAATTTTATTTGTTTGTTAGTATGATAAATCCATATTAGAAAATTTTCATTGTAGATCAAAGATCTTGACATGTTCTAGTGTAGATAATTTTTATTATAGTAAAATAGTATTTGTGTGAGTTTTCTGAAGTTATTATTTCTGAATATTGTTAGGTTAGTATTCTCTAGTTGTTAGTGATGAGGTGGTAGAGTAAATGGTTTATTTTTTCTATATTAAGGCACATTGATTTTTATGTGTTTATTATGGTATTGATTTTTAGGTATATTTATTTTTTCTAAAACTAAATAAAATAATAATATAATGTGTTATGATAATGTGTTCTGTTGAATGAAATTAGTGCTGAATAAATTGAAATTAAGTGGCTGGTTAGATACATGGTAAATGAATATAAATGATGAAATTATTCATATGTGGTTAGTGTTTGATGTGGAACAAGTAGTTTGTGTAATTATTTTTTCAAATCAAATATATATGGATGCTTGATTTTTTATTCATAGTTGATAATGAACTAAGAAATGGGAAGTAGTAATGTGGTTGTTTTGTGGTTTTGTAATCTATTATTGTGCATCTAGAGGTGGAAGTTATTGTAGTAAGGTGGTGATAGTGTGATGATGGGTCAAAATTCAATGGAGTTTTTTTATGTAGTATAATATAGGTTTTGATATGTGTGTTATTATATATATCAATTTTATATTTTGTTACATCTTACCCAACACTGCCTGGATGAGGTAACCTATCAGAATCTAACCTAAGGTTTAGAATATAGGTGTACCCCCTACCCACTCAACATCAAGGATGTGTTTGATATGGATGGTTGACCACTCCTAATCTCTTAACCATGATTTTATCAATTTTTTTATGTGGTATATAGTAATGATGTAGTTTTGTGGAAGTGATTTGATTATTGGTAGTGATAAGGTATGTGTTGGATGTATATAATATAAGGTAGAGGTGATGTGGATGTGTCTTGCCCGAATGGCCCGAAGGCCTTCATTTTTATTGATTTTTGATAACCCCCCTTTAAAGGGATGAGGGAGAACCTTTACAAGGCCCGTACCCTCAGAGATTACATGGCCCGTAGGCTTAGGAGATTACATGGCCTGAAGATATTAGGTAATTAAACGATAATATCTACAAGGAACTACCCCTCTTTAGCATCTGCATCATGATAGTATCTCTCCACCTTCGCATGGACATTTGGATAGGTTTCCCGTGTAAGCACATTCCGGTCAAAATGCCATAGCCATACCCTATCATTCTTACAAATCCATTTGGCTCTACTCTGGTGAGTACACCTACTTTGAATCCTCTTCTGGGGATACTTCTTTTTTATAGAGTTTTTCTAGGGCAACTGCATGTGGCCCAGAGGCCTTGAGGTGGCCCAAAAGCCTTAAAGGTGGCCAGAAATCCCTACTAACCCAAAGGCATGGGTGTCCCAAAATCCTTAAGGACTTCAAGCCCAAACCGGTGGCCCATGGTGAATAGTTCCACCTACTACAATACCAAACAGCACCTGCTACATAACTGCTACAGTGTCTGCTACAGTACCGCACAATGTATAGTTCTGTTATAGTATATGTATAGCGTACAGTTCTGCTACAGTACCTGGACAGTGTACAATTCTACTGCAGTACCACACAGTGTACAGTACTGCCACTACTACAGTGCCTGTTATAGTACCAGAAATATGCCTCAACCTGCTTTTGAACCTGGGTCTCATGGATGCACTTAAGGATACCTCACCAAGTGGGTTGAGGCTCATGTGCAGTGGATGTGTCTTGTGATTTTGAAATAATTACCCATGCCTTAAAAAAACCATAATAATATGATTAAAATAATGGTTTCACTTTATTACATTTTAGGAATATTTTCAATTTAGTATTTTATATAATTAGGTAAAATAGTATATAAAAAAGTGGAAATTTACACATGATTTCCATTTTTCCACAAAACAAATTCTTTATAAAGACACACTTTCTTCATTAAATATTACTTCCTTATCTGGAAATATGAGTTTATTAAATTATCTACACATCAATGACACCTATGATAAAATATTTAAAAACATGGTATGATCAAAAAAAATATTTTTAAAGTATATAAAAGAAAATAAACGTATTATTATAGTTATAAACATGAAAAAATATATAAAAATGTTTTCCTTTTTGAAAATAAACATTTATCCTCACATACTATTTACTTTTTCATGAAATTTTCTTTATAAATTTCCTAAAACATTTCATATGAAATAATAAATGAAAACCCATAAGCATAAGGGTTTATTGGAAAACATGAAAACTCATGAATTTCTTTCTATGATAAATTATTCATTCACCTCTATTGAAAAAAGGCATACAATTTCCTTGACCAAATAAAATAATTTTCTTACATTTTTAAATAAAAATATCTTCTTCATAAACCATTAAAAAACATATCATATAAGTTCCTTGTGAAATTATCCTTACACATACCATTACAATAACACCCATAATGGAGCCTCTTTACTATAAAATTACCATATCTTTTATGAGTATCCTATCCCCAGTAAACTCTTTCACTTTACCCAATGAATTTGAGAGCTATATTAGGCTCACTGGTCATCATAGATATATCTAGATTGAAGTTCCTTTATATAAATATTTCAAGAACCATATTATAAAGAAAAAATACATATATTATGCCTTATTCATAAAACCTTTTCAATTGGCATTCAAAAACAAAATAAATAACACATTTAGGTATCTCATAAAGATGAGAAAAATATTGTGTTTCATTATAAAAACTTTTTAAAACTAAAAAATATTCAAATATTGAGAGAAAGATTTTATTTTTAAATAACCCAAGAAACATTTAAAATATTCTTAAAAATGAATAATGGCTATGGTTGTAAGAATGAGTGTTCAATCCATATACGTTTCAAAATTATTTTTGAACTTTTGTAAAAAGTCAAAAATAACTGATACTATAGATTTTTAAATGATTGATTTTTAATCCATAATAAATAAATTATAAATAATTGAAAAATTCATTTATCAACTATTTTGTAATAATTTTGATATTTTTTGAAACATTTAATAGAACATCAACATAGAAGAATAAAATTTTGGTACAAAAACATTAAATAATTATTTTCAAAATAATGTACTTTACCTTAAGTCTTTTCTAAATTCATATTTCACTAACTCATGAATAATAAAATTATATAATCTTTTTACTTGATTAATATAATTTTTCAGGTTAATTTGACTATTATTATGCCTTTTATTACATTTATTACCATGTTTTATTTAGTTACTAAAATTGTTGAGCTCATGTTTGACATTTTCATAATGTTAATTTTATAACCTCAAAAACACAATGTTTCATTGACCATGGTCAAAGGGGTTATGGATAAATTACTTATATAATCAAATACATGTTATATTTTTCATATTTTACCTAAAGACATTATGTCCTATGTTGTGGTCATGTGGTACTTACTGTTGACCTCCACATCCAAGAGACTACAGTTTAAATCCTATAAACCCCCTTGAGGGTATTTATGATGCATGTAGTGATACATGTAGTTATATAGGTAGTAATGTAAGTTTGTGACATATTATTTATTCCTGAAAGGGTTCAAACATATAAATTCATATTCAGGCCACTCGGTCTTCGACCAATCAATGTAATGTGCTTACTATGAAGTGGGTAAAACCTTGGTGGGGGTGTGGAATGTCCTTATAGTCCTAGGGGTGTGTGTGTGTTATTTACTATCATTATAATCTCTATGAATTGTTATGATAAATTAGACGCACTTTTCAGACAACCCATTTAAGTCATTCATGGAAAATGAACCATGTTATTTCATGGGGATAGTAGTTTGTACATAAGAAAGAACGACATTTTCATTTATCTAATGGTTATAAAAGAAGAAAATTAAGTAATATTTTAAATTTTTAAAATTATAAATATGTTATAAATTTCATATGTATTCATTATTTCTATCCTTATAACCATCCTATTTAGATGAAAATTAAAAATGAATCGTATTTCTTTGTGAAGGTGGTATTCCACACGTATACAAGACTAATGTTCTCAATTTATGAAATTCATAAATGGTAATAAGGTAAGAAATATAGTACTTATGTAGAATAATATGTATATCCTTAATATCATATATACTTATTTTTTCCATTATTTTGACCATTCGTATGATTCGGTGATGAAATATGAAACACATCGCTCAATATTAGAGGTAGTCCACACGTATGCTCAAGTGATGTGTTCATTTCCCATAAGATGGAAAAAAAGATAAAAAGGGTTAAACCATGATCATGATAAAACTTCATTATATTTATGATACTAATATTATTTTTTCATAATTACTGAATAATATTTTAATGAGGTGGGATAAGAAATAAACATGAAATATGACAGTTAGGACTTATACCTTCCCCTCAGATATCCCTATTTGGATTAAACCGTAATCCTTAAAGGATTTGAATTTTCAGAAGAACGGGACCTATAGGATGTGTGGAGGGATGGTGTAAATAGTTTTTTAGGCCATGGAGGAACTATAGTTCTCAAAAAAATTAATAATGGAGTATAGGAGGTTTATTTTCATAAGGTGAGTGTGACGCTTGTAATTTTTCTAAACATTTAAATATTATAATGTCTAATCATGGGAATGTGCCTCCAAAAATATCCAATTTGAAATATAATATTATAAGGGTATAAATACCATCATTAAATAATAATTAAGATAATAATTTTTTTGGCATTATCACATATTGTTTACATTAATTAACATTATTTACCTTTTACCATAGTGACACATTTTTACAAAGGTTAATATTCATAATATACAAAATTGAAATTTAAATAATTAATAAATTATAACTTACTAATTATAGATATGGAATAAATTACTCAAGGTTCATTTTATATATGTGGTATAAATTACTTTTAATATAATTGTTCAAAAAACAATGATAAATAGTTTTTATAAAACTATTTTTTTAGTATAAAAATGAACTTATACCAAAATAAAATATAATATTCATTAATATGGAATTATTTATATTCTGTTTAATAAAATAGATTATAAGTAACATTAAAACCAAATAAAAAACAAAATTTGGATTTTACATTACTTCTTTTAAATAAATAAGGGTAATTTTAAAAAAAATGACATTTTTCACTATTCACTCAAAAATCAATGATTTATAAAAATCCAAAAAATTTATCCTAAGATGTATATGATATGTTTATTCCAACAATGAAGTAAGTTTAACAAAATTCAATTTCTAAAACCATGAAATTTATCATTTAAATAAAACCATGTAATTCATGGAAAAAACAATTTAATTAAATAAAACTATTCCTTCTTCTACTTAAACTATAATAAAATTATTTATAAAACTATAATGAATATAAATGAATAAAATTAATACTTATAAATCATGAGATTTATTTACTTCAAGTATTATCATGGTTTTTACTTTCCTCTCTATATGGAAATTTCTTCCCCATAATTGTATTCAATTCTTAAACGTGTGATGGTGTTTTTCCCTCATAGCATTTTGCATTTACCATGTTGCTTATAAAATTGGGTGATTCTTAAATTAATCCATAATTAGGTGAATCACCTTTTTTTATGGTATCTTTTCTTTATGATCCAAAATATAAATTGTCTTTTCTTTATAATATATATTCTCCTCTAATTATATCACTTTAGGGATAAAAACATTAGATTTGTTAGGTATGTACATCTTAAGTAAATAAACATAAAATACATCATGTACCTGGGATTAACTTGGAGGTAAGGCTACCCAATAAGCAAATGAGCCGACTTTTTCCATAATTTCATAATGAAAAATTATTTATGGGCTCAAATTTCCTTGTTAACCAAAATGGATTGAACCTTTATAAGGAGATATTTTAAGAAATATATGATCACAAATCTCAAATGAAATGTCTTTCATCCACTTCTCTTGAAAACTCTTTTTCATACTTTGTGTTTCTCATGTGGTGTTGCGTCATCTTTACTTTCTCAACCATTTCTTCTACTAAATATAGTCCCATAAATTTCCTATCATCAACTTCATCCCAACATGTTGGAGTCTAAAACCATTTTACATATAATTCATCAAAAGTTTCTATATATATACTTGAATGAGAACTATTATTATAAGATAATTCAATTGTATAATGATTTTTATCACAACTTCTTTGACAATTTAATGTGAAATATTGATTAATATCCTCTAAATTATGAATTTTACACTTTATTTATCCATAATATTAATTATGAAAGGATGTAAAAAACATTATTCAGTACCCATTGAATTATAAAGTCCTTTCCAAAAATTTGATGTAAACCTGTGATCAAAATCAGATACAATGGAGAGGGGAACTCCATATAACCTTAATATCTCTTTAAGATAAAATCTTGAATGATGATCTAAATACATAGTATCTGATATAGGGATAAAATGTGTTTATTTCGTCAAATTTTCTCCAGTAACCCAAATCCCATTATTACATAAATATTTTTTTTGTAATCCCACCAAAAATATAAGTGGATATATTACACCATTTTCATTCAGGAACTAGAAAAGACTAAAGAATCCCCACCAATAGTGGTCTATCAGCATCATAGTTTTGAAAAGTTAAGCATTACATGTTAAATTCAACAATATCATTCTTCATAAATTCCCACTAAAAGTATTTCGAAAGATCTATATAAATCTTAGTACCTCATAAATTAATGGAAAATAGAGAGATATGAGTTTCACTTAATTATTCCTTTTACAACTGGGAATCACTTACAACACACACTCTTTCTATATCTGATACCACCTTATTTATGGACATTAAAATCAATAAAATTTCTCTTATTGAATGATTTTACACTTTCTTTCAAACCAAGAACTTATTTATTAGCCTTCTTAATTACTTCTAACTAACATTATTATAAAGATACGTGATCGAAAAAAGAAGATATATCTATATATACAATTTTTTATCCAATGTTCATTAAATCATTAAATAAAACATAATTTTCCTATCATAAAATAGTTATTGATGCATTATCTTTATGACTTGAGGCATCAAAAACCATGACTTCTTTTCTTGGATTATAGTGGATTGTGAAATCATATCCCTTATTCAGTTTTATCCATCTTCTATGCCTTATGTTAAACTCTTTTTGATTTATTATATAAATTAATTGTTTAGTATTAGTATATAATTCACATTTCTCCCAATATAAATGGCTCCTCATGATTTTTAAACCAAAATCTATTATAATCATATCAAGATAATGTGTAGGATAATTTTCACCATGTGGTTTCAATTGGTGATATGCATACATGATAACCTAATAATTATGCATCAAGACACAACCAAGTCCCTTCAAAAATCATCACTATAAATAAAAAATTCACCAATTATTTTTTGAAATTATAACACTAGGTAATTAACCAATCATCTTTTCAATTTCTGAAATCATTCATTACATTCCATTATCCAGATGAACTTAACTCCTTTTCACGTTAACCTAGTTATTGGTCTAGATAACCAAGAACATTTATCAACAAAATATCAGTAGTAACCCTCTCATAAAAGAAAAAATAGAATATTAGTAACATTTTTTGGATTTGGACACTCTTCCACTAATTTAGTTTTATCAGGATCAATAGTTATTCCATATTTAAAAAAATATTCCCAATTAATGATATTTTTTGTAACAAAAATTCAAATTTACTAAATTTATCATACATTATATTTTCATTTAAAGATTATGAAATAATCCTTAAATGTTTCTCATGATATTCATATATTTTAGAGTACAAAATAATATCATTGATAAGCACAACCAAAAATTTATCCCAATGACCATGGAATGTTATTAGATCAATAAATACAATGATTTTTTTTTAAATATAAATGAATGGATATAAAATTTTAATGGAAATACCTAGTATTGAACACCATCCTTAAATTTTCTTCCTCCTTTACCTAAACAGGTAATACCCTAACCTAATATCAATATTTAAAAAATATTATGCACACTAGATATGATAAAAATAATTATAGATATGAGGAAATAGATAATTTCTCTTAACATTGATGTTTTTGAGTTCTCAAAAATCAATTAAAAGTCTTATAAAACCATCCTTATTTTTAACAAATTGAATATTATCACCCATAGGTGATGTGATTGGGTGAATAAAATCCTTATCGAGAAACTCCTATAATAATTTTTGAAACTCTAACAAATCAGTTGAATCTATTTGATAAGAGTGTTTTGATATTTTATTAGAATTAGGCACTAATTCAATAGAAATCTCAACCTACATTTCAGGAATAACACTGGGAAATTAATAAGGAAATACATATATATATATATTCACTTACTACAGGAACATAACCCAATTGAGTAGTTCCTTTACTTTTTTAATTTCCTAAATATTTTTCAACCACTGAGGAGGGGGTTCAATCTGTGGTTTTCTTTTTAAAAAATACCAAATTTATAAAATTTAACCCTTGTAACCTATTATATTTATCTTCCTTATTAGCTTTAAAAAAACTCGAAATCATGAAAAATTTGGAAAGTGAACATGATAAAAAAGATTTAAAAATTTTGAATGTTGTATGAGAAACTACATCCTTATCATGGACACTATCATGGTTTCATAGAAATTCACTATAACAAAGAATTGAATACAAATTTTCTCCAACTCTTGTAAGACTCCCTCTATCTCTCAATAGGTAGATTATACTGAATCCCATCAATTTAAAATTATTATTTCAAAACTAAGACACAACAAAATTATGAATCATTGGAAAATAGATCCCAAAAAGTTCGTCTAAAAACATTGTCTAGTTTCCACCATCTGTTCTTATTTATATAGTATATGTATGTATATTGTGCTTGCATATTCTATTCTCTATCCATTTCACCTCACTAAAATAAAAACCTAATAAAAAATCAGAATTCTACCTGATTGAATGAAATATATGTTCCTTATAATTCTTTGGAGACATTTTATGATCTTTCTCTATCTGTTTTTTGAATTAAACTTCATTCGATTCTTTGATCAAAATATATGACTATTAACTTTCTTCAACTCAAATATAGTTTAGTTGGAAACTCATCTCTGAAAAAATTTATATAGTTTTTCAAAATGTTTTCTTTCAAAATAATAACAAATGTGATTTATTTTTTACCCCTTTATATAGGTTCTCTTAGAATGTAAAAGGTGGGAATATCTTTTTATTTTCCTGGTCAATGAAAATCTCATTCATAATTTCACACTCATTTGAATTTCAAAGGAAATCTTCTCAACTATTCCAGAATCCTCTTGAAGCTTCAAGAGTTTTCAAGCACTTATAACTATTATCAAAATCCCTTGAATTTATATCTATCAAAATAATTATTTTTAGGAATTTATTCAAGAAACACTCTATCAGGTCATCCTACCTTTTCTTAATAATTATGTATCTTCTATTTTGAAAATTTTTCCCTATTAATTTGTAACACATTCTCTGTCCAATGAAACATTTTTCTGATGAATATTTCTCAGAATTTATTCAACTGGATTTCTTTATAGTAAAATTATTTCAAATTAATTTCCTTATGAAAGGTTCATATGGTCTTCTTCCTTTAGTCTTATCTTCTTCACATATTCAAAATTTCATTCCTTATGATGTCTTTAATAAAAAATTACTCACATGAAAATTCATACAAACATTCTATCTAGTAATATTCACCTACCTCTATATATTTCTATTTACCTAGTAAAGATAGATGACTATATTTTTTACCTTATACAAACTTTAGTCATGTACACCACCTTATTCCATAGTAACTTCAACCCTTCTTACTCCATTTCATTTTTCTGCTTTTTTCATAAAAATTAGTTCTTAAAAAAGCTCACAAATATTTTTCAACTGGAGTATCGCTAAAGTTATTCAAACACCATTATCTTGAAACTAAAATTCACTTATCTGATCATCCAAAAACGTCGGCTTTATTCCATCTGGTCAGCAACTTTGCAATGTCAGTACACCTTATAAAAACTTCATCATGAATGTTTATCCGATGAATATACTTTGGTTCATCTGATGTTATATTCTATTTTCCCTTTGTAAAAACTTCTCCAGGTTCCATTTTTGTAAATTTTTCCCCAAAACTACAACCATAATATTTTTCAGAAAATCTAAATGTTGAATGTACAAAAATGTCTGTCTGGAAACTTCAACTCACTTCTTTTAACTTTCATAAACTCTTATTTTGTTCTAGCTGGTCAATAAATTTTCAATGATAGTTTTTCTTATAATAAATTTGTCTAAAAATATTCAATTTAGATACTTCTTCATTTGATCACCATTTTCTAATTATTTCAACCTTCATGAAAGTCTATCAGAATAGTTCTTCTACAAATTCTTTTTTCAAAAAATCTATGACTGGAATTAAAGTTGATTTCCTATTTTAACATCACACACTTTTTATAGATTCTGTACACACTAGCTTATATAATTATATTTTTATATTGTTAGGAACTTGAATGATTAGAAATGAATTTTCTAACTTACTTATGAAGTTTTTGAACAAACTTCCTAATTTTCTTATTATCTAGAAACTTCATAAGAAAATCATTCTAAACTTCCAAAAACCCTTCTTTTCTTGATTTATGAAAACATTCTTTCACAAATTTGAGTTGTCAAAAAATACAAAAAAATTTTAAAACGTCACAATGGATCTTCAATCTCCCACTTTGGATATGTTGGAAACCTTTTTTAACAAAATTTTTAACTCGTCATTTTTCATCACTCATATATTTCAATAGAAATAAATCTTTAGAAAATCATCAAATCAAATCCTTTCTCAAATAGAATGTCATGAAACTACACTACGAGATAAAGTAATGTTTTTTAAGGAATTCCATCCCTCATTGATGAGAATTTTACGATCATGGTAAGATAAACTCTCCCTAACTTTTATCTTCTACATTTTTTTTTCAACTCTCAATTTTCATCCTCCCCATTTTTTTCTCCCCCTTTTTATGATAACCATAGCTACCAATTTATTTTTTAAGGAATAAATTTACTCTTCCTTTGAAGAAAAAATTTTTACATTCTCCCCCTTTTCAACATAATCCAAACTATGGTGGGGGACTCCCCTGTGTATTTTAAGAAGTCTTTATTGAAGGATGAACATGAAGTTTCAGCTTCAATTCCATAAATCTATCTTTTGGAATTACTTTCATGAAAACATAAGTAATATGCTATTTTTTAGATATATACTCATGTATGGATTCTCCACTAAAACATTCTCTTTTTTTAAGTGATACTTAATATAAAGGTTCTTCGATCTTGAGTGTTGTTCAATATTTTTGGAATGATCTATAAAACTCTGATTATCACAAAGTATCTTTAATAGCTTAAAAACATTAAGTTTAAAATATTATAATTGAACCTTCATCTATATCAACTATATACAATCTTGGTTTGAGACAACATACTCTTCTTTCAGTATACTCAAAGTTACAAAACTTTTTTTCTTACTATGCCAACTCACACAATATTCTCTAAAGAAAAATGTTCCCCCTGAAGTTCATTTTCTATCATTATAATCACTAGACCGATCAACATCTATGTACCCATGAAAGTTTATATCACTTATTATTTTGTACAATATCCCATAAGAAGTTGTTTCTTTCATATATCTCAAAATTATTTTTACTCCCAGAATGTGAGATTCCTTAAGATCACTTTGATACCGATCACACAATGTTACAACATAAACAATGTATGGTCTTGAAGTTGTGAGATATAGAAAACTTCCTATCAAATTTCAGAAGTATTCCTGATTCACTCTTCCAAAATGCATCTTTACTCAACTTTACACAAACTAAAATAGGTGTTGAAACTTATTTAGAATCTTTCATTTTAACCTTTTGTAACAATTCTCTGGAATACTTTTCTTGAGGTAAGAAAATAAAACTTTACTTTTGTTAGCTGTGAAATCTTAGGAATAAGGTTAATTCTCCAATCAATGATATTTCAAGATTCTTCTACATTTCTTTAGAAATATCATTACATGAATTTTCCTTATCTATCACAAAAAAAATATGTAATTGATATAAACAATCACAATTAGAGTTCTTGAGGTTAAATACTTTATATATATGTTGATATCAAGTTTCACTTTAGAAAAATTAAATTTTTTAATAAACTATATAAATTGTAATATCAATAATTTAGATATTTTTTCAACTCCAACAAGGATTTATTTAATATAAAAACCTTGTTTCACCTTCATCAAGTAAAACCCACAAGGTTTATCAATGTAAAATTATTCCTCAATCTACACAATTAAAAAAACTAACATTATAACCATTTAATAAAATTTATCTCAATGATGTGAAGCCACTTGAAAGAACATTTACATTACATACAATATTGAAACAAGGGAAAAGGTTTCTTTAAAATTTACTCCTTCATCCTATGAATATCCTTTATAAAAAAGTCTCACTTTTTTTCTCGAAACATTACCATGTTTATGTAGTTTGTTTCTATATACCCTCATTGTTAAAATAATATTCATACCCAATAAATGTGAAATAATATCCTAGGATATATTATTTTATATATGATCCAACTATTCATTCATATCATCAACCAATTATTTGTGTTCAAAAACCTCTGAAACTGATTCTAGCTCAATTTGTGAGATAAGTGAAGTTTGATTCTCTAATCTCAACTTTCTTATAGTTTTAACTAGAGAATTATTTTTTCTGATAATGTTCTTAGATTCAGACTATTTTTTAGAATATGAAACATATATGTTTTCTTACTAATTCATTTTCCACACCACACAATTCTTCTAAATCATTTTTCACATGATTTGCTTAACACTCTTCTTATTTTTTTGAGTTTTATTGGAAATCATCAAATTTTATTCAACAAAGTTTTCAATAACATTGGTTAATGAAGTTTTATTTTCCAAAATTTTTATATCATATGAATCTAAGAACTTTTGTATGTTTTTTTTCCAAAATTTATATCTTCTTCCATTGGGTGAACAACCCATGAAAATTATATCCTCATCATTTTTATCAAATTTTCTATGATCTAGATTCTTGATCATTAGTAAACAGGGAATTCCAAAAACCTTGAAATACTACACTAAATGTTTTTTATTATGAAACATTTTTTAGGAATTTTTGTTTTATTATAGACATAAAAAACATACATTTTGAACATGTATAGCAATACCCATAGTTTATCTCCAAAAAACATGAAATTTACATATTCTGCCTTCGTATTTCTTCTCATTTATTTTAAATTTTTGTTTTTTCTTTCTAAAAATACTTTTTTTTGGGTTGTATGGATCACTATACTAATTATTGAATCTATTTTAATTTAAATATTATTTGAAAACATTACATGTGAAATCTTTTCTTTTATTGGTTCTCAGATTCAATATATAAATACTCATTTCTCTCTCAACTTATCTTATGAAAATTTTTAACATTTATGTTTCCTATGAATTATGATACATAAACATAAAATTGGTCATCCATTTGAAATAATCACTAAAAGTGATAAAGTAAACATACTATTTTATTTATTAATGTCTCATCAACCCATTAAAATATGAGTGAATAATTTTAATAGGTCCCGTAGATTAAATTTCAACATTCTTATTGACTCTTCCAATCATCTTCCCTTTTTCAAATTTTGTAAAAAAAATCTTCTTTTTTTCTCTTCAATGTTCAAAAGTTTAGTACAACATCTAATTTATAAAGTTTGTTCATAATTTTATTCCCAGGTGCCCAAGTATGTGTTTCCATAGTTTTTATATCTTCAGCACTCAAATAATAGGAGTTGTAGAGTTCTCCTATCTAAAAAGGATTTCTACTAGTTCTTTCTCCTCTGGTTACAACATTACCATCTTTCATAATTCTAATGATATGTGAATATTTTATAAAAATTACTTCTTTTCTATAATAAAAAATTTGGTTCACAATATGTAAATTATTTATGATCCCATCAACATAGAAAAATTCATTTGATTTAAGTTTTTTAGCTTCAATATTAATAAATTCCAATTCCTTAGATTTTTAAAATACTATAATTTCCATAACTAATTTCCCATCCATCATGATTATTAACATATTTAATATTTTTATAATCACTTATCACATGATAGGAACACCCACTATCAATAATCTATGTATTTTCCCATTTACTTGATTTTAGTGATAACTCAAAAAATATATCTTTCTAAAATATTCATCTTTCATGTCTCATTCTCAAAGTGAAGTTTTTACCATAAGTGTTGATAGATATTCTTCAAAAAAGTGACCTGGTTAGTCACATATTTCATATATTTCCTCATAATTTAAAAATTGATTATTTTTTGGAATTTTTCTAACATTTTGAGATTATGGTTTTCCAACTTTCGATATCTTAGAAAAGTTACAAATTCTTATTATATTTTTGTTTCCCCTCATCTCATACCTACTCCTAAGAAGATACCTATTGTGAAAAAAAATTATTAGCTTCACGGAAAAATATACCAAAATATCAATAACATCCACTAAATCTCGGTCTTCTATAGAAATACAATACTTCCTTATAATTGGCCTACTGAGGTTCATAAATTTTTCTAATTTTGATTCATTCTGATGTGGAACAAATTTATTACCAAGTTGTTTTTTCAAATTTTTTATTTGGTAGATATTTCACATCCTTTCTCAACCCAATATTTCCATACATTATTCCTAACACCTACAAGGTTATTAAAAGAAGATTATTTTTTTGGGGGGTAAGAATTTCACCTAATTCTAAGAATGAGCTATCTCAAAAGCTTGAGATGATTCAGATTTTAATTCTAAAACCTTATTAATATATTCATTCATCTTTCTTATGATAGTTTCAACATCAAGAAGTATTGAATTATTTATAAAAACATCGTCTTTATTAGATGAAAATTTCTTACTAATATCTTTTATCATATTAACTTATGTGAAACATTTAGTTTTAGGTTTATAACCTCTTGAATATAATTGTTTTCCTATTTAAGTATGTATCTTCTTTCAAAATTATCCTTTCCACTTTACTTCTTAAGCATTCTGATGTCTTTCTTGAGTATTAATTTTTATAAAGGCATGATACGAGGTAAAATATAAGCCTAAATTCTCTATAGCTTTCTTCACCTCCTTCTTCTTTACTATTTAAGGATTCCTCTTTTTTATTAAAATTTTCAAATAAGGTTCTAATTATATCTTAACTTTCATCTACTAAGGAATTTTTTTCAGTAGAGTCAAATTAAACATTCATACTCAACATACTATATTTATTTCTAGTGAACTTTTTTACTAATCCTAATGTACTTCTTATCTTCCATTAAAGATTTTCTTGAATTATTTCACTAAGTAATTTCATCAGAATGATCTTCATATTCACCATCTTTCTTCTTGACTAAATTCATATCAAAATTCACATTTCCTCCACACTTTAAACAATTAAGTGAAATTTTTCCTCCACACTTTCATCCATATCTATAATAGTTTATAGATATAAGATACATGATCATCTCACTCATTTAATCATCTTAGTTATCCTCCAAATCACAAGGATTATACATCTAATGGCCCAAAGGCCTTTAAATATTTTTATTATTGATAATTCCCCATTTTAAGGGAAGAAGGAGGAAACCCAAGGACTTCAGGGACATAGGATAATCATAATTGAAAGACAAAAGGATGAAAACCAGATTGAAAACCAGAGAAACCCCTTCCCAGTATAAAAACAATATTAAGACTCTAATGATGCATGGATGATCAGCTATCAAGTGTCCTGTATCAAATCACAAGCCTGATCTGGCGGCTGATTCCATACCCTCTCAAACAACTGAATCTGAAAAGCACTACAAAGGTGAACCACCATCTCTAAATCCTCTTCTGGGTCGGTTCCAAGTGATCAATTCTAGCTGCATAGCTTTTAATGCCCCTACCCTAGTTACCCAGAGTCGGTACATTATTACATAACATTGGCATGATCATGAAAGATCATGTCTCGAAAGACCGATTAGTTTAGTAGCATTGGAAACACTAGATACATTCATAAGTCTTACATTACATGATAAAGTGAAAAACTAAAACAACATAGTCTCCATAGTTCATACTCATAACCCCTCATACTATCCCTGCAGGTTAGTCATAAAATACTTCTTCACATCCTGGGAAAAATAAAACATAGTAAGGGGTGAGCTCAGATGCTCAGTAAGGATAACAATATAGCAGAAAATTTCATAAATAAGCATAAACATTTAAGGAAATGTATAACTAAAACAAGATCCATTTAAACTTGAACTTCAGCATAATATAGGAAAAAAATGAAATAATTCCATTTGCATATTCACATGGACATTATACTAGTCAAATAATCACATTTAATATCAATAACTACTTTCATAATGATGGAATGCATAATGTCATACTATAATAACCACATAGTCAAGGCCTTGTGCCAAGACTACAAATAATATTTTGTCAAGGACCTATTCCAAGACACTAGTTTATCTAATGAGACCTACCGATGCATCGAGGAGCTATAGCGGGCTCCACTCGTCACTTACTAAGTTCAATGCTTTCCTCATATGAACAGGTTTAAACATAACATAAACATTTGTATTAAAACTAGCATATGAAATGTCAATACATTATCAATAAACCATGAATGGTATAAAAATAAAACATACATAGTCAAACATATCACAAAACCTTCAATACTACATGAAATTTTTGTATCATAATAAATCAACTTCAAATAAGCTTAAAATCCATCAAAGGATGTTGACATAGATGAAATCAAAACTATTTGATAGAAATATCTCTTTTTTGAAATCATTTGAAAGTATCATTATTATAAAATAAAACATTTACTTTGAAAATATTCTTATAGGATTGTAAGGGAAGCTTTGAAGATTTTATAATGGTGGAAAATAGCCACACCCGCCGTTTAAGTTAAAAAAAAGACATTCTTACCTTAATTTTGTCGAAAAGGTTAAAAAGGACCATATTTGGAAAATGACGGAAATATTACTTTATAAACATCTTATAAAAAGTAAAATAAGGGTATAAATGAATTTAACCCATAGTCTATAAAATATTACTAATTTTTTGAAATACATTTTTAAGAATCAAGGATGTGGATGATAAAGAGGTACCAGTAGATAATATAAACAACCTCGGATAATGAAGAGATTGTGAAATTAACCCTTAACTTGTAATTTTACTTGGTCAAGGGTAGGTTAACATCCTGTATAATGGTGAAAAAATTGTTATTAAATTATACAAGGATCATATACATTAATATGATATCATATATGATCTCTTAACATTGATTTGTTAATAATATCTTAGTATTATCGCCATTTCGGGTGTTAACGAATTCATTTTCCTTTATATTCTTTGTTATGTGAGTCATAATTTTTATGGATGGGATTTATCTTATTCATATCCATAATGATATCTAGTCTTTAAACATTATTTTTAATCATAAAATGAAAATTATTCTTGAATGGATATGATGGGTAATGAATCTCATTACTATGTGGAGACGGTAATTCATACGTATGCACGATCAAAAATATCATTCTTTTGATATTAAAATAATATATAATTGGATGGTATATCATATATAAAAAATAATTATCATGTTATATTTATTATTTACATCAATTACTCATCATTATTATACCCATCCAAATAATAATGTACTGAATAACAATTACACCACGACGTGGAGACGGTAAGCCGTACGTACGCATGTATGGTGACATGTCATTCAAAGGATGGATAGAATAATAAACTTGGTTGTACAATATTTATAATAAAATCACAGTATATATAAGATACTGGAGTTATTATTTTATAATGGAAACAACAAAGAAAAAGGAAGTGGAAAAAGAAAGGAACTTGAAAGAGGTGATTAAATATATACCTCTTCTTCGGGTTCTTCCTTTTGATTTGATCAAAAGGGCTCCTTAGTATGGATTTTTGACTAATGTAAGGCCTATAGAATGAAGGGAGGATATTTGAGAGAGTATTTGGGCAGATTTTGGCCAATACAAATGTCTTTTAATCTCTGAATTAGAGATAAGGGGGAGTGCCCTTTTATAAGAGGGGTGGGGGAACCTTAGCAAAAGATAGAAATATTATTTTATAATAAAATAATTTTCGTTTCTAATGGGTAAAAAATGGATTATTTGAAGTATAAGGTGGGTATGGGACGAAAAAAACTCAACCAATATGTTTTTAGATAGCTTAGGGTCACTATATTAACTTTATCTTTTAGATTTAACTCTTAGTTAAATAGTTTTACATTTACCATGTCTGCTTGTATTTTTATATTATATGGTTAATAAACATACTATATTCTTTCAATAGAACCCCAAGTGGTTCATTAATTATACATATAGCATTATATAAGTCCTTTGGCCGAACCTTATATTTTTATTAATAGAATTTCAATTAATAATATAATATTTGTTTTAAAAACTCTTTTATGTCAATTTTGACACTATTTAATAATTGATTTTTGTTAAAGTCCTAAAAACCATATTAATTCGAAATAAATTCATTTAATAAATAATAACATTTCATTTTAACCTAAAAAAAATTTATGTCATCAAAACTCTCAAATTAGATTTATTTTGACATTTATAATACCATTTATTTGATTCTTTCATTAATAAGGAAAATACTACATCATCATTGTGTTATAAATACATTTAATTATTCAATGTATAAAAATTATAAATAAAATACCATTATGTAGGAAATAGTTTTATATTTTTAATGAATATTTATATTCTAAGATATAACATGTATAACTTTATGTAAAAATTGATTTACTAAAAGATATATGCTTATGCCATTTTTATATTTACATTAACTTAATTAATATAGTGTCATTATCACTTACAAGTGGCTCCATGGGGTCCCAAAATTGACCCAAAGATTCCCATGGTCAAAAATGTATCATAAAATATGGTTAAGACATGTGTTAGGGTAATTTAATTTTATTATAATATTATTTTTTACCCTTATTTACCGGATTTTCCCTTTAACCATGGTAAATAAAATATTTACCGATGTAATTATTCAAAATGTCTAAAAATTAAAGTTACCAATTTACACAATTTAAACCTCCCGATTATAAATATGGAATACATTTTTCTAATCTCAAAATATAGAAGTGGAATAAATTAATTTAAAATTAATTCATGTTGTCAAAACAAAAAGCGTGTTTTTAAGAAATAATAAGTATCAAAAGACTGACACTTGCTTATGTCCAGTTTAAATGTGAAATTACGTCCAATGACCAAAATTGTATTAAATGGTACAAATATAATCTATTTATACTTTAAAACCACTCAATAGTATAATTTATCACTATAAATTATTTTGATTAAAAAAGTTTCTTTTAATTAAAATTTAGTATTTTTCACTATTCATCAAAAATTGAATGTTTTCAGAAAAATACAAAAAATTCACCCTAAGCTAATTTCTATATTTCAAATCCAAAAATGAAGTCCATTTTGAGAGTTAAAATTTTTTAAATTTCAAAAGGTGGGTATTACTATTCATAACTGCTAGTTTGATTGGTTATGGTGTGTTAGAACATAGGGTTGCATACAACCCAATCTATTGTATTATTCAAAGAGAAGCGTACCATGGAAGCTTTGGGTGTTACATTCTCCCCTCCTTAAAATAATTTCGTCCTTGAAATTTCTAGAATACTACCGCATGAAAATACTTGGGTTTTTCTTCATCATAAGTTCCTCTGGTTCCCATGTTGCCTCTTCCATCTTATGGTTTCTCCATATAACTATTACCAGATGAGTCGTCCGGTATCTCAGCACTTGTTCTCTTGTATCAAGAATCTTGACAGGCTCTTCACAATAAGACAGATCAGGTTCTAGTTCTAATTCATCATAGGTGACTACATGCGTTAGGTCAGGCATGTATTTTCTCAACAGGGATACGTGGAACACATCATGAACTTTGGAGAGACTTGGTGGCATTGCCAAACAGTAAGCTACAGACCCAATTCATTCTAGAATTTCAAAAAGTCCGATGTACCTGGAACTCGGTTTTCTCTTCTTACCGAAACGTATAACACCCTTAAATGATGATACCTTCATGAAGACATGATATCCTAACTGAAATTCCAAATCCTTCCTTCAGTTATCGGCATAGCTCTTCTGCCTACTTTGAGCTGATTTGATGTGGTTTTGGATTACCTTCACCGTTTTCATCATTCCTTCCACCAGTTCTGGGCCTATAAGTTTTCTATCACCAACATCATCCCAAGAGGTTGGTGTGCGACATCTCTTTCCATATAACTCTTCATATGGTGCCATCTAAATACTTTAATGGAAGCTATTGTTATAAGAAAATTCTACCAAAGGTAAATATTGATCCCACATACCTTGAAAGTCAAGTGAGCATGATCTCAACATGTCTTCTAAGGTTTGAATAGTATGTTCTGATTTTCCATCAGTTTGGGGGTGGTAGGCAGTTCCCAAACAAAGCTCAGTGTCCAGGGAATTCTAAATACTTTTCTAGAATCATGATGTAAAACGTGGATCACGATCAGAAACAATCGATAGGGGTACTACATAATGTCTCAGAACTTCATTAATATATAGTCTTTCTAAAATTTCAAGTGGTAAATCTTCTCTTATGGAAAGAAAATGTGTTAACTTGGTAAGATGGTCAATAATGACCCATATTGCATCGTTCCTTCTAGGAGTCTTTGGTAGTCCCATGACATAGTCCATCATAATATTATCCCATTTCCACTCTAGTATGGGAAGAGGTTGCATGACTCCTCCAGCCTGCTGCCTTCCAGCTTTCACTTGTTGACAAACCATACATCTTGACACAAAATCAGCAATCTCCCTATTTATGTTTTCCCACCAAAAAGTTTCCTTCAAATCTCTATACATTTTGGTGATCCCAGGGTGTATAGAGAAATTGGAGCTATGAGCATCATCTAACAATTACCTTTTTAGATCAGGTATATCGGGAACACAAATTTTCTTCCCAAATTTCAAAATTCCATCTTTATACACAAATTCACTCAATCTCCCATCATTCACAGCTTTATTCTTCTTTTGAAACTCTTCATCACTGGTCTGATAACTCTTTATCCTTTCTAGTAAAGATGTTTTGGAAACCATTTGAAAAATTATTGATGTTTCACCTTCCTTGGTGATTCCCATATCCATCTTTACTAGATCCATATATATAGGATCCTTTTTAACTCTCATCTTGTTCAAAACTCCATGATCCTTTCCACTCAAAGCATATTCCACCTTATTTGCCTTCCCCGAGTGGTAGTGTATAGTGAAATCATAATCCTTGATTAGTTCAAGCCATCACCTTTACCTCATGTTGAGTTTCTTATGTGAGAATATATACTTTAAACTCTTGTGATCAGTATATATCTCACATTTTTCACCATAGAGATAATGTCTCCATATCTTCAAAGCAAAGATTACAGCTGCTAACTCAAGATCATGAGTAGGATAGTTTTGCTCCTGAATTTTCAGTCGTCGTGATGCATAGGCAAAAACTCTATCATTATTTATAAGGACACAACCAAGTCCTTTCTTCGATGCATCACTATAAATAACAAACCCATCATTCCTCGATGGTAGAGTCAATATAGAAGAATTGACTAATATTCTCTTCAATTCTTCAAAACATTCTTCACACTCTTTTTTTCCACACAAATTTAACCCCTTTACATGTGATCTTGGTTAATGGGTTATCCAATATGGAAAAATTCTAGACAAAACGCCGATAATAAGCTGCTAAGCCAGTAAAACTGTGTACCTCAGTTATACTTGTTGGTGGTGGCCATTCTTGGATCTCCTTGTCTTAGAAGGATCAACTGAGATTCCATCCTTAGAGAAAATATGGCCAATAAAAGTAATCTCTTGAAGCCATAATTCACACTTGCTAAACTTCCCATATAATTCATATCTTCTAAGAGTCTTCAGGATAATGTGCAATTTATTTTCATGATCTTCATAGATTTTGGAGTATACCACGATATCATTAATAAATACCACTAAAAAGTCATCGAGATATTCCTTAAAAACTCTATTCATTAGATCCATGAAGACAGATGGTGCATTAATCAATCCAAAAGGCATTACTATAAACCCATAATGCTCGTACCTAGTTCGAAATGTTGTCTTCAGAATGTGTTCCTTTTTCACACACAACTGATGATATCCAGATCGAAGGTAATTATTTTAAAAGTTTTGATCTCCATGCATTTGGTAAAATAAATCCTCAATGCGAGGTATGAGATACTTTTTCTTTATTGTTATAGCATTTATCTCCCTGTAGTCGATACATAACCTCATAGATCCATCTTTCTTCTTAACAAAATGGATAGGGGCTCCCCATGGCGAAACACTAGGATGAATAAATCCCTTCTTACTCAATTTCTCTAGTTTTTTCTTTAGTTACACTAATTCCACAGTTTCCATTCTATAAGGGGTCTTCGATATGGGCCTTGAATTAGGAATTAAGTCAATGGAAAACTCAATTCTTCATTCTGGAGGATGTCTAGGTAAAACTTCTGGAAACACGTCAACATATTATTTCATAATAGGTACATACTCTATTTGAACATTACTTTCCTCACCCATAATTATTTCATTCTCTTGCTCCCTAATAATTGAATTTATTTGAGCTACTGGGGGTGGATCTAGATGAGAATCAGGTGGTGTTGATTCTGCTCTAAAGAAAATGTGTTCTTTATCATCGTCATCAAAAATCATAACCTCCTACTTCTTACAATAAATTTTCGCATCATGGTCCGAAATCCAATCCATAGAGAGAATTATATCAAATTCAATAATGGGTATGACGATGAGATCAGCTGATAAAGAAAATTTATGTGCTCTAATGGGGACTAATTAACAAAACATTGTTGCAATGATACTTCCCTTAGGATTTTTGACTGACAATTCCCTTGATAAATCAAATTGGAAATATTTAATTTTCTAAGAAAACTGGGAAGATATGAAACAATGTGATGATCCATAATCCAATAAATCATTTTCTAAACTTGAGGAAACCATTAAATTACCTGCCACCACGTCTTTTGGAGCTTCTACCTCAGCAGTAGTGATAACATAAGCTTGGCCTTTATCCCTTGGCCTTTTCTTAGGTAAGTTCCCCTAACGCTTAGGACATTAATTTGAATAATTCCCCATCTCCCTGCAATTGTAGCATTGAACATCGGTAGCTTCTTTCTTCCCCTTCCAATCACGATCTTGGTGGCCTTTTTCACCACACATGTAATAGACTCCCATTCCCTTCAAGAAAGTACTAGGTTGTTTCTTCCCACATTTACTGCAGGATGGATATTCAACTTTTCCCTTATTCCTCTTATTTCCATTTCCAAAGTGATCAGTAGATCTCTTCTTCTCTTTCTTTGCTTTAAAGTCATAAGAATTAGAGAATTATTTTTATGTCTTGATATTATATGAGGCAATATCTTCGTACGACGAGAAGTATTGTGAGACTAATGCTTGATGGAGAAACGTTTTTAACCCATCAATGAAATGATCAATATTACTTCGTGGGTTATGTATATAATCAGCAGCATGCCTCACATTCCTTGTAAATTTATCCTCATACTTTTCCACATTTTAATTCTCCTTTTTCCTCAGACACAGAAATTGCCTTTCCATATCTTCTCGATGGTCACAAGGAAATTATTTTTGTAAGAAAAACTCTTTGAACTCCCTCCATTCCATATTTTATATTTCATCATCTTCCTTTGTGTTTTGAATCAATGACCACCATTGATCAGCATCTCTACTGAGGTGGTAACCTTCCATGATAACGTTTTCCCTTTCACTACTCCCCAAGGTATGGAATATTTTCTCTATGGAATTTATCCATTGATTAGATACTAACAGATTTGTACTCCCATTGAATTTTGGTGGTTTTTACCTAATTAAGAGATCTAACATTGATCCTCTATGTTGTGGATCGGGGTGCTTCATACGGGTAAGGTTATTATTCATAACCTGAGTGAGTTGTTCCAATATGGTGATAAGCTGATCAGCACCAGTTGTATCACTAGATCCACTATAATTATCTTGAGAAGGATGGAAATACTTATATAGAGTGTGTGCATTGATATGGTTTTCAATCCTTCCACTAGGCGCCATTTCTAAACAATGTCATAAACTAGATTAGTTTATGAATCGAAATACAAAATTCCAAACTTCTAAAACACATAAAATAAATTGAACAGTTTATAGATATAATCCATAATCATAAAAAAAATCTTTGAGGAAGTATATACTCATAAACCCATCATAATGGTTTGTAAAGAAAGTGCGAATTGTCTTAAGCGTATCCCCCGGGAGTGTCTTAACCAAGAGTGCAGCAAAGCCCATTGTCATGCACCAGTTCCAGTTTGAGTCTATCTCAAAGTGGTGTTTTCGAGTTTTACCCCTAGGTACATCTGTTCCAGAGCTGCCTCTACTGGATCGTATCTAGACAGGGGTTTATTGCTTGGAAAACTCACAAAATCTCTACAATAACAAAATTCTAGGAAGTTCTTCTATACTAATCCTCCAAGTCTATCTTAGGGTAAGGTGGTCTAATCAGAGTTTTTATAAATCTAGATTCTAAGGGTCATACTAAACTTCCTCTAATACCAACTGTAATGCCCTGACCCCAATCACCCAGATTTGGTGCATTATTACATAAAATTGGCATGATCTAGTCTCAAAACACCGATTAGTTTAGTATCCTTGGAAACACTAGATACATTCATAAGTCTTATATTACATGATAAAGTGAAAAAATACAGCAACATAGTCTCCATAGTTCACACCCATAACCCCTCAGACTATCCCTGCAGGTCAGTCAAAAAATACTTCTTCACATCCTGGGAAAAATAAAACGTAGAAAGGGGTGATCTCAGATACTTAGTAAGGATAACAATTTAGCGGAAACTTTCATAAATAAACATAAACAATTAAAGCAATATATAACTAAAAAAAGACTTTTAAACTATAACATCAGCATAATATGGAAAAAACAAAATGAAATAATTCCATTTACTTATTCACATGGAAATTCTACTAATCAAATAATCACATGCAATATCAATAACAACGTTCATAATGATGGAATTCATAATGCCAGACTATCATAACCACATTGTCAAGGACTTGTGCCAAGACTACAAATAAGATTTTTGTCAAGGCGTTGTGCTAAGACACTAGTTTGTCTAATGAAACCTACTGATGCATTGTGGAGCTATATCGGGCTCCACCCGTCACTTACTAAGTCCAATACATTCCTCATATGAACATTTTCAAACATAACATAAACATTCGTATTAAAACAAGCATACGAAATTTCAATACTTTATCCATAAACCATGAATGGTATAAATATAAAACATCCACAGTCAAAAATATCACAAAAAATTCAATACTATATAGAAGTTTTTTATCATAATAAATCAACTTCAAATAAGCTTAAAATCCATCAAAGGATGTTTACATAGATGTAACCAAAACTATTTGAGAGAAATATCTCTTTTTTGAAATCATTTAAAAGTCACATAATTATAAAATAAAACATTTACTTTGAAAATATTCTTATATTCTTATAAGGGAAGCTTCCACGAGTATATAATTCTGGAAAATAGCCGCACCCACCAAATAAGTTAAAAAAAGACATTCTTACCTTAATTTTGTTGAAAAGGTTAAAAAGGACCTTGTTTGGAAAATTAAAGAAAGATTCCTTTATAAAAATCTTATAAAAAAATCAAACGAGGGTATAAATGACTTTAACCCATATTCTATAAAATTGTAAGAATGTTTTGAATTACATTTTTAAGAAACATGGATGTGGATGATAAAGAGGTCCCAGTAGATAATATAAACAACCTCGGGTAATGAAGAGATTGTGAAATTAACCCTTAACTTGTAAGTTTCATTGGATGAGGGTAGGTTATCCTCCTGTATAATGGTGAAATAATTGTTATTAAATAATAAATGAATCATATACATTAATATGATATCATATATTATCTCTTAACATTGCTTTGTTAATAATATCTTAGTGTTATCGTCATTTTCAATGTTAACGGATTTGTTTTCATTTATATTCATTGTTATGTGAGTCATAATTTTTATGGATGGGATGTATCTTATTAATATCTAGAATGATATCAAGTATTTAAACATTATTTTCAATCATCAAATGAAAATTAGTCTTGAATGGATACGATGGGGAATGAATCTCATCGCTATGTGGAGATGGTAATCCGTACGTACGCACGAGCGAAAATATCATTCTTTTGATATTAAAATAATATATAATTGGATGGTATATCATATATAAAGAATCATTATCATTCTATATTTATTATTTACATCAATTAAACATCATTATTATACCCATCCAAATAATAATGTATTGAATAACAATTACACCACGACGTGGAGACGGTAAGTCATACGTATGCATGTATAGTGACATGTCAGTCAAAGGATGGATAGAATAATGAATTTGGTTTTACCATATTTATAATAACATCACAGTATATATAATATTCTTTAGTTATTATTTTATAATTTAAACAACAAATAAAAAGTATGTGGAAGAAGAAAGGAACTTGAACGAGGTGATGAAATATTTACCTCTTCATAGGGTTCTTCTTTTTGATTTGATCAAAAGGGCTCCTTAGGGTGGATATTTGGCTAAAGGAAGGCCTCTAGGATTAAGGTAGGATAGTTTAGAGGGTATTTGGGCAGATGTTGGCTGATATAAATGGCTTTGAAGGTGTGAATTAGAGATAATGGGGAGTTCCCTTTTATAAGTGGGGTGAGGGGCACCTTAGGAAAAGTAGAAATATTATTTTATAATAAAATCATTTTTGGTTTATAATGGCTCCAAAATGGATTATTTAAAGGATAAGGTGGGTATGGGTTTGAAACTACTCAACCAATATGTTTTATATAGGTTAGTGCCACTATATTAACTTTTTCTTTTAGATTCCACACTTATTTAAATAGTTTGACATTTACCATGTCTCTTTGTATTTTTATATTATATGGTTAATAAACATACTATATACTTACAATAGAACCCCAAGTGGTTAATTAATGATAAATATATCATTATATAAGTCCTTTTTTGGAACCTTATATTTTTAGGAATATAATATCAATTAATAATATAATATTTTTTTTAAAACATCTTTTATGTCAATTTTGACACTATTTAAAAATTGATTTTTGTTAAAGTCCTGAAAACTTTATTAATTCAAAATAAATTCATTTAATCAATCCTAACATGTAATATTAACCTATAAAATTCTTTTATGTCATCAAAACTTTCAGATTATATTTATTTTAACATTTATAATACCATTTATTTGATTCTTTCATTAATAAGGAAAATACTACATCATAATTGTGTCATAAATAAATTTAATTATTTAGTGACTAAAAATTATAAAAAAATACCATAATTTAGGAAATATTTTTCCATTTCTAATTAATATATATAGTCGAATAGATAACAAGTATAACCCTATGTAAAAATTGTTTTACAAAAACATATATGCTTGTGTCATTTTTTTATTTACTTTAACTTAATTAATATAAAGTGTCATTATCACTTACAAGTGGCTCCATGGGGTCCCAAAATCGACCCAAAGATTCACATGGTCGTACATGTATAATACAATTGGGTTAGGACATGTGTTAGGGTAATTTAGTATTATTATAATATTATTCTTTACTCTTATTTACCGGATTTACCCTTTAACCATGGTAAATAAAATATGTTCTGTTGTAATTATTCAAAATGTATAAAAATAATAGTTAACTATTTACACAATTTGGACCTTATTATTATAAATATGGAATCAATTTTTCTAAATTAAAAATACATAAGTGGCAGAAATTAATTTAGAATTAATTCTCGTTGTCAAAACAAAAAGCGTGTTTTTAAGAAATAATAACTATCAAAATATTGACACTTGCTTATGTCCAGTTTAAATGTGAAATTACATCCAATGATCAAAATTGGATTAAATGGTAAAAATATAATCTAATTATACTTTAAAACCACTCAATAGTATAATTTAACACTATAAAGTATTTTGATTAAAAAAGTTATTTTTAATTAAAATTTAGTATGTTCACTATTCATCAAAAATTGAAAGTTTTTAGAAATATACCAAAAATTCACCCTAATATAATTTCGATATTATGAATCCTGAAATGAAGTCAATTTTCAATTATAAAATTTATGAAATTTTAAAAAGTGGGTATTACTATTCATAATGGATAGTTTGATTGGTTGTGGTGTGTTAGAACTCAAAGTTGCGTACAACACATGCTATTGTATTATTCAAAGAGAAGCGTACCGTGGAAGCTTGGGGTGTTACAGATCTCCCCACCTCTAGGATCTTACCAAACAAACACAAATTCCATTGAACACATCAAAATCCTTAAGAGAACCAAATCACATACAGAGTCATGAAAATAAGAAAAAGGGTATAGCCAAGTCGAACTCTCCCACATCAATCACCGCTGGGACCAAAACTAGAAGAACCATGTCACCACCACAAGGTACCCTTCAAACACATCTGTAAAACCCGAAAAGGATGATAATTCAAGGATAATGGAGCCAAATCTTCATCACCCGGGACTAGAATATCCAACAGCATATCGGTAGAGCATCACCAATGCGGGGAATCAAGTAGGTCTGAGACAGCAACGCCGCTCTGGGATGGAGCCAATCAAGTCGAAACCGAAGAAGAACCCACTCTATATTCCAAATCATACAAACCACAGAATACAGAAGGGTCAAGTGGGAAGAATGGGGACACCTCCGATTATGAAACCACCATAAGAACACCAACAGTGCATCAAAATCAAAGTTGACAAACCAAAACTAAACCTCCCCCCTCTGAGTTGATTCGGAGAAGATGTCGAGCCCTACCAGAACGTGCCCAAAGCTAGAGGATAGCCAAGACTTGATCTAGATTCCAATATCTGACTCCAAGCCACAATGAATCTAAAATCATTCCACTGGAAGTCATTGATTCACGTCATTTCAAAACCAAAGCCAAATAGCCACCGGAAGCCGTCGCCGAGACCAAACCACCATAGCCTTCTCGACACACCTTTTCCAAGCTGAGATTTAACCACTGTTGGATCGAATATTTATATGTATATGTATATTAGATGGAACAATAAAAGAGGGGGGTGAATTGTAGGTTTAAAAACTTTGAGTTAAAACACTTAGGAGATTAGTTTAAAAGATCTTAAACTAATACAATTCAAACAACCACAATTGTATTGAATATAAAGGTATGATGTAATGTAATATTATTATAAAAGTAAAGTAATTGTATTCAAGATGAATACAATAATCATAGTAATAAAAGTGTGAGAGATTATACCATAAAGCGTATAGAATCTATTTATACAAAATTTAATAGGATTATTGTAATTGAAACAATTACAATTGAAAGTATAATGAAGAAAGGAAACAATACAAATTCCTTTCTAATACAAATAGTTGCCGAAATGTAAAAGTATTACAATTCTTTTGACCAAAATAGAAGGGTTATCCTTTCACCTAGGATAAGAGGTATGTCTTACCACCACCTTGGTAAACCCTCGATATGATGATCAGTTCATCTGCTGCCTATCCCCGGCAGCCCTTGATACGATGATCGGAACGTCTGTCTGCATATCCCCGGCAGCCCTCACTACGATGATCAGAACGTCTGTCTGCCTATCCCTGGCAGCCCTCGATTTTGTAGGTAATCGGAACCTCTGTCTTTCAATTACTTGAAAGCCCTTGATACAAATATCGGTCGCACAAAGCACAAAGCATGAGAGAAGTCACAACATCTCTCTTTAGAACATGATAAAATAAAAGTATCACAGTTATATCACCATCGTTCACCCTCTTTCCTCGGCTTCAAATGACCTCCTATTTATAGGCCTCAGGTACCAATGGTCACATTTCCTCCAACGGTCAGATTTCTCCAAAAAAATCATAGGGACTTGGACACGAGGCATTATAACGGTCATATTGAAATAGAAAGCATGACATCGTTTTGATTAGTTTGTAACTAACTCAACGACATCGTATTGGTTAAAAGATATATGAAGATGATAAACAAGAGTACAATTAAAATGAAACCTATGTTTTATGACTAAGTACCAAGACAAGAAAGTAATGAAAGTATTAGTATTATAAGTATTACTAAATGTAATGTATTGATATGATACAAAGTAAGATACACAAAAGTGAGTACGATTGAAAGAGTTAGTACGATGCAATTGACAGAGTCAGTATGCTATGATTGATAGACTCAATATGATACGATTGACCGATTCAGTACGATATGATTGACAGAGTCAGTACGATACGATTGACAGAGTCAGTACGATACAAGATAAAAGACATTTTTGATTTCCAAAACATGATATATAAGTCAAAGGAAAACTTTTGACTCAAAAATATCCCCCTTTTTGGAAAGCACAAAACACAAAGTAAATACTACAATAAATACTTATCTCCCCCTGAGTTATTGAAAAATCATCTGAATATGAATTTGAATACAACTAACTCCCCCTTAGGTGTAAACTTTTCTAAGGATTGTATTCGTATATTTTTCTTGATTTAGAAGTGTTTGTTAAAAACATTCTCTCTTTGTAAAACATTCTCCCCCTTTATAAAACATTCTCCTCCTTTGTGAAACCTTCTCCCCCTTTGTGATTTACAAAAAGAATGGGGTAATCTTTGGATGCCAGAAAAAGTTAGATAAAAGAAATGCAGGACAAAAGAAAGAGTAACATAAATGTCGTTACAAAACAAAGACAGGTTCCAATAGAAAAGAAAAAAATACAACAGTCATTTGTTTTATATTTCCTTTTCCTTCTTTATCAGCTCATAAAGAACAGCTTTCATATTTTTGATTTCATTCTTGTATTCAGAAATTGAATCACCCTGAGTTCTGAGAAGCTCTTGTTGGTTGGAAAAAAGCTGATCTTGATTCTTGATAGTCTCTTCCTGGACTCTGATTACTTCCTAAAGGGTATCAATTCTGTATTGCAGATTATTGTTATCTTTGGATAACACAGAATTTTGTTTCTTCAACAAAACCATTTCATCCTTGAAAGATGAAACCTTCAATAATTTAGACTGAAAATCATTCATTCTCTCTTGCAATTATTTCACTGAAGGAATATCAGCTCCATGAGTTACCTGATTCATCCTTTCAATGGTTTCTTTGTCAAGCTTATTGAAAGAAATCGCAAGATCATTTGATAACCGCCTTATATCTTCAATTTCTATCTTGTGGTCATTCAACGAACTTTCTGTTTTTTATGACCACTTGGTCATCCTGTTGCAAGCCTTCTTATGAGCAGCCAAAGTTTCAGATAGAACTTTCAAATCATCTTCAACTGAAAAAACATTCTTTCTCAATTCTCTTACAGAACCAAAATTCTTTTTTTGATTATCAGTAATAAAATCAATTTTCCCTTCCATCCTGGGAAAGTAAGGAATAGTCTTTTCAACCCTTCTTAAAACATGAACAATGTAATCACTTCTCTTTAGAGAAATTTTTTGTTCTGAATCAGTGTCTTCGTCATACGAAATCAATTCATTTGATCGGATTGAGTCAACTACTGGCTTTTTTCCTTTTGATTTTTCTTTCTCTTTTCTTTCTTCTTCTACTTTGTCACTGATGACAATAACTTTTTCAATATGAGAGGATTTAGCACCTTGCTTTTCTTGAGAGAGTGTTTTATCCGGAGTTTCAGAAGTTTCTATAGGTGCTTGATCAGCATGAGGAACTTGTTGAATACCTTCACCCTGCTTTTGATAAGATTCTTCTCTACTCTTTTCGAACTCTGATGGAATTCCAAAAGAAAATATCCTTCCTCTTCTTTAACTTCCTCTATTTCTTCCAACATCTATTTTCCTTTTTCTTTCTCTGGAAGACTCTGTACGATTGGTTCTTGATGTATTTCTTTTGTTAGTTGAGCAATAGCATCCTCAACCATTCTGAATACTTTAGAGATATCAAATTCTTGAGACTTTCTTTTCAAAATAGTCTTCTTTTTCTTTTCAGCTTGAAGGGTTTCCTCTACCCTTATTCTTTCTGCAAAAGCTTCAGCTGGGTCAAAACTGAACTTTGGATCACCTTCTTTTATCTGTTCCTTATCCTTTCTCCATTTAGATACAACCTCCTTACTGTACATTGGCTTCTTCTTTGGATTTGAGCTGGTTTGCAGATCAAACTTTTGAGTAACATCAATAGAAGGATTGTCTTTGGCTGGAATAGGTGCTGATTGATTCTGAGCCGATTCTGCTTCTAAATATCTTAAAAAAAGTTTTGAATTCGATTCAAAATAAACATTCAACTTCTAAAAAGTACTTTTGCTAATCCAAGAGGGCTTCAAATCTATCAGATTTATTTTCAATGGAATATTACAAAACTTCATACTCTCAAGAATGAATTTTGTAAGAATATCTGGATACATAATCATTTGGGACTTAATTCCTCCTGAATTAACATTCTTGATAGTTTCAAAAACATATCCCATGAGATTTACTTTTCTCATATTTACAAGATATTCAAGCATAAAAACATCATAAACTTTCAGAGTTTCTCTCTCTCCTTTCCTTGGGGTAAGAAAACCTTGCATCCAAAGAGTCACAAACCTATTGTCCGGAGAAAGATGAGCTACTTTCGTCTTTTCTTCATTTATTATAAACAAATACTTTTCAGCATTATCTTTGTTAAACATGCCAACTTCCTCTGGTAGTTTATGATACGGATAAAAAGAATCACCTTCTATCAGAACATTCAGAAAATGAGCTGCTTGACTCATAGACATAGAAATCTTTCTATCATACACAGCAAATTTGATGGTCATATTTTTATCAAACAATACAGTTTTATAAAACTGAGTGACTTCATAAAAAATAAATGGATCTTGAGATACTGGTTTTTCAACACATAAATGTTCACAACCTTGAAACAAAATGATTCTTCTGATTGTAGAATCATACGAATCAAAAAAGTTCTGAGAAACTAACCTTTCTCTGAAAAATTCTTTCTCTATAAAAGTATTTAAAGAAATTTTGGCGGGAGTATTATCAGAGGACTGAGACATATAGGTGAAGCCGCTTGAAAGATCATACGATGCCTTAAATCGGTGGAGCAGGGTTTCACCACAAATCCTGAAAAAACGGTGTGGGTTTGGGGAGGGGGGTCTATTTATAGGCAGAAAAAGGGTGACCGTTTATCTTCTATGGTTGAGATTAGAAGAGAGGAAATCAACGATTAGAATTAAAAAGGAAAAAAATTTAAAAAAAATGAAAAGTATGTACCTGTCAGAGATCGTAAGGTAATTGTTTGTTTTAGATAGTATTAAGTGAAAGGAAAAAACACAAGCGTACGAGGTAAAAGAATACTATCAATCATCATAAAGTCGTTACCATTAACTGACGAGCTGATGGAAATCAATCTTGTTACCATTAACTGACAAGCCGATGGAAAACAATCTTGTTACCATTAACTGACGATCTGATGGAAAAAAATATTGTTACCATAAACTGACAAGCCGATGGAAAACAAACTTGTTACCATGAACTGACAAGCCGATGGAAAAAAAACTTGTTACCATGAACTGACAAGCCGATGGAAAAGAAACTTGTTACCATGAACTGACGTGTCGATGGAAAACAAATTCATTACCATGATTGGTTGATACGATGGAAAAGAAATTCATTACCATGATCGGTCGATACGATGGAAAATAAATTTATTATCATGATCGGTCGATATGACGGAAAAGAAATTCATTACCATGATCTGTCGATATGATGGAAAAGAAATCCATTACCATGATTGGTCGATACGACAGAAAAAAAGTTCATTACCATGATCGGTCGATACGATGGAAAAGAAATTCATTACCATGATCGGTCGATACGATGTAAAAGAAATTCATTACCATGATTGGTCGATACGATGGAAAAGAAATTCATTACCATGATCGGTCGATACGATAAAACTGTCAATACGATAAAAAAAGTAAATGACACATACCAAGAGAATAAATAATTAAAGATCATAAGATAAGAAGAAACATAGTAAGAAACATAGTTAGAAATGTTCTCCCCCTTTCTAGAGGAGTTGTTTAGTGTAAGGAGAAATGTAAAACAGGAAGTGGATATGAATGATTATTTTAATGAAATCATTCATAGATTCTGTTTTATAAACTCAAATCTATCGGAAGGTAATGGTTTTGTGAAAATTTCATCAAGTTGTTCTTGTGTTCCGATGAATTGTAAAAATATATCTCCTTTTTTGTGTGTGATCCCTAAGAAAGTGATGCCTAACATCTATGTGTTTTGCATGAGAGTGATGTGTTGAGTTCTTACTAAGAGCTATGGCACTAGTATTATCACATAGAATTTGGGTTTTGGAAAAACTCAAACCATTGTCAGTGAGTGTGTGTTGTATCCACAATACTTGAGCACAAAAACTTACAGCTGCTACATATTCAGCTTCAGTAGTGGAAAGTGCTACCGAGTGTTGTTTCATGCAGGACCAAGAAACTAGAGAATCTCCTAAGAAATGACATGTTCCAGGTGTACTTTTTCTATCCATTATACAACCACCAAAGTCATCATCTGAAAAACTTTTTAAAACAAAATCATTTCCAGAAGAGTAAAAGAGTCCTAAATCCATAGTGCCTTTTAAATACCGAAATATTCTCTTTACGACTTTTAAATGAGACTCTTTTGGATTAGATTGATATCTTGAACATAAGCATACAGAAAACATTAAGTCTGGTCGACTAGCTATCAAGTATAGAAAACCTCCTATCATACCACTAAAGATTGTTTGATCTACTAGTTTCCCAGTTTCATCAAGATCAAGTGTATTTGAGGTACCAATTGGAGTGATAATACTTTTAGTTTTGTCATATCCATACTTTTTGAGTAAATCTTTAATATACTTATGTTGGGATATATATGTTCCTTCTGGTTTTTGAGAAATTTGAAAACCTAAAAAGAATGTTAACTCACCCATAATACTCATTTCAAACGTAGACATAATTAAATTAGAAAAATAATCAGTTAAAGATTGCTGAGTTGATCCAAATATGATGTCATCAACATAAATTTGAACAATCAAAACATTTTTATTTTCCATTTTTATAAAAAGTATTGGATCTGATCTTCCTTTTGTATAATTGTTTTGTAAAATAAATCATGTAAGTCTATCATACCATGCTCTAGGGGCTTGTTTAAGACCATATAGAGCTTTGGTAAGTTTAAAAACATGATTAGGATGGTTTGGGTCTAGAAAACCAGGAGGTTGTTTGACAAAAACTTCTTCTTGAATAAAACCATTTAGAATAGTACATTTAACATCCATTTGAAATAGTTTGAAGTTAATCTATGCTGTAAAGGCTAATAGAATACCAATAGATTCAAGTCTAGCTACCAGAGCATATGTTTCTTCATAATCTATTCCTTATTGTTGATTATATCCCTTAGCAACAATTCTTTCTTTATTTCATACAATGATTCCATTTTCATCACATTTGTTTCTAAAAACCCATTTTACTCCAATTATAGTTGTTTCTTTAGGTCTTTCAACTAAAGTCCAGACTTGATTTCTCTGAAATTCATTTAGTTCATCTTTCATTACTTTGATACAATCTTTTTCACCTAAGGCCTCACTTGGACTTTTAGGTTCAAATTAGGAAAGAAAAGCAAGATGTTCTATTTCATTTCTTAAGGAATTTCTGGTCCTTAAAGGTTGATTTACATCACCAATGATTTTATCACTGGGATGATTCCTAAGAAGCAATTGATTTGGGTTTTGTAAAACTTTTTCCTCAACATATGGTAGAAATTCTTCTGGGGTAAAAGTTTCAGGAATACTTCCTTGAACATTTTCCTTATCAGAAGGGTCTTCTAACAAAGGTTGATAAACAGTTTTTTAAAACACATCTGAGGATGTAGGTTGGGATGATTTGAAAACAAAAGGATAAGTTTCATCAAATTTTACATGTATTGTTTCCTCAATAGTACAAGTGTTTTTTTTAACTCTATAAGCCTTAGAAGTTATAGAATAGCCTAGAAAGATTCCTTCATCATATTTTGGTGAGAATTTGTGTATATTATCTTTTGTATTCAGAATGAATACTTTGCACCCAAAAACATTGAATTATAAAACTTTAGGTTTTCAGCCAGTCCATAACTCATAAGGTGTTTTATTATGAAAAGGTCTGGTTAAAACACGATTTGTAGTATAGCAAGAAGTACTAACAGCTTCAGCCCAAAAGTGCTTAGCAATTGAGTATTCACTCAACATGGTTCTAGTCATTTCCTGAAGAATATGATTTCTTCTTTCAACAACACCATTTTGCTGGGGAGTTCTTGGAGCTGAGAAATTGTGAGTAATACCTTTCTTACTACAAAAGGTTTCAAATTCACAATTTTTAAATTCACCACCATGATCACTAGGAATAGTTATCAATGGTAGGTTTTTCTCATTTTTAACTTGGGATATAAAAGTTTTGAAATAGGAGAAGGCTTCATATTTCTTTGTTAGAAAATAGACCCATGTGAATCTTGTAAAGTCATCAGTTAAAACAAATACATAGTATTTGCCTCCAATGCTTCCAGTTTGTGAAGGACCAAAAAGATCCATATTCACTAGCTGTAATGCATTATAAGTTGAAACTTCATTAATTGATTTAAAGCTAGTTTTATGTTGCTTGCCAAAATGACAAGGATCACAGACTTTTGAAGAATCATGTCTAAGATCAGGTAGTCCCTTTACAAGTATTTTCTTTGAGAGTTTACAAAGGTTTCTTAGATTACAGTGTCCTATTCTTCTATGCCATAGCCATGAATGGTCTTATATTCCACTCAAGTAGGGTAAATTTTGAATTATAAGGTCTTCTAAGTTAATAGTGTATACATTATCTTGCCTATGGGTAGAGAGAATGAACACATCCTTGGAATTGTGAACTAGACATTTATCATTTCTAAAGTTCACAAGGTAAACTTCATCACATAATTGACTTATGCTGATGAGATTGTGCCTAATACCTTTAACAAACAAAACATTTGATATAATAACTTTTCCAAGAAAAACAATATTACCTATACCAACAATATTTTCTTTGAGCATTATCTCCGAAGGTAACCTTTCCACCTTTTGTTTTGATAATCTTTTCAAAGAGATCTTTGTTTCCGATCATGTGTCGAGAACAACCACTATCCATGTACCAAATATTCTTGTTGCTACACTTCTCATTTTCCTGAAAAAGAAACAATTATCATTTCGGAATCCAAACTTGTTTGGATCCAGAATGGTTAGATAACAGAATTTTAGGTATCCACATTTGTTTTACAAAATAAGCTTTATGAAATCCTAAAGATTGAGTTTTATTAAGAGAACACTCCCTTTTCCAGTGTCCACCACATTAACACTTAGAACAAAAAGGTGTTTTCTGTGGAACAAAATAGTTATTACTAAAAACCAGCTTGGAATAAATATAACCAATTCAAGAATGATTCCTCAAAGGTCTAATTTGAGAGTACATATTGTCAAAGTTTTCCTTTCCATGAGTAAATTTTGAAAAACATTTCTTTAAAGAGAAAATTTCTGACTTTAGTTTTAAAACTATGTTTTTATCTTCCAAAACATTTGATTTTAAACTAGAGTTAGGCTCTAAAACATTTATCTTATAAATCACATTTTCTAGATCCCTGGAAAGTTTATCCTTATCAGATTTGACTTTCTCAAGGGGTTTTAAAATACTTTTAAAATCATAAGTTTTCGTATCAAGATCATTGGAAAGATCTGATACTTCTTTAGTTAAAAATAAAATTATAGAGTTTTCTTTATCAAGCTTTTTCTTAACTTTATAGTTCTCATTTTTGAGTAGTTCAGAAAATCTAGATACTTCATCAAAAGAAGGTAATGTATCATCATCTGATGATGAAGAATCATCATTTGAAGATTCATAATATTTATTATCAATAAAATTTTCATTTAAAGAGACATTTGTAATAGCTTCAGCATTATGTACCTTAGTCATAATACAATGATCTTCAATTGGTAGTCTGGCTATAAGACCAATATTTCATTGTCCTGAGGACTCATATTCTGAAGAATTATCTAAAGAATCACTACCACTTGCACTCCAAGTATCGTTTTCCTTCAAGGATTTTTTTTCTTATAATACTTTTTCTTATTTATTTCAGAATATTTCTCCTTTCTATCTTTTCTCTTCAGTAAAGGACAATCAGGCCTTATATCTCCTACTTTCTTACATTCGTAACAAGTTACCTATGAATCTTTCTTATCCTTCCTATCTTTCTTTTTGAATCTATATTGGAAATCTTTTATTCCCACAATCTTGTTCATCCTTCGAGCAAGATTGGCTAACTCATTATCTGAAAGATCACAATCACTTGAATCAGATATAACAACTTTCTTGGATTTGGATATTTTTATCCTTTCAGGTGTTTTAGCTTTAGATGTAAAAGCTACACTACCATTTCCATTCTTCTTCTTGTTGAAATCAGCATCTCTTTTCATTCTTGTTTCATGCTGTAAAAGAGTTCCAAATAGTTCATCAAGAGTAATATGGGAAACTTTTCTATTTTCATCAATAGCTGTCCTTTTTTACTCACATTCATTTGGAATTATATCTATAATCTTATCTACAAGAGCTTCATCATAAAGACCTTTTCCCCCATAGATTAAAAACTGTTGACAATTTTCATAAATCTTTGTTGCACTCTACATACTGGCTCTCCATAAGGAAAAAGAAAACCATGATACTCTGCTCGAAGCATTGCTCTTCTTGTTTCTATAACCTTGGATGTACCAAAATGTGTGACTTCCAATTTCTTCCAAATGCAGTTGGCTGCTTCAGATGAAGATATCTGGCTGTATATATTCCTGGTCATAGAACATAATAAAGTATTGCGTACCTTGTAATTCAGTTGATATTCTTACTTCTCTTGATTAGTGAAAGTACTGCCTTCTTTGTCAAGAATTTTGTAACCTCCAGTAAGCATAATAAAATTTTCTACACTAGTATTGATAAAAAATGTTTTCATTCGATCTCTCCATTACTCATAATCATTCCCATCAAATATTGGTGGTCTAGAAGGATTTATCTTTTCAATTGACCCAATATTCATTCCCGACATCTGATAAAACAAAGATCCTTTCCACTCCACACATTAGTGTAGTAAGTAGTTAAAATGAATGTTTGAAAGTAATAAAGCTAGTAATAAAAATCAGTGGAAACCTCCTCGGATACCAATTATTGGATCGAATATATAGATGTATATGTATATTAGATGGAACAATACAAGAGGGGGTGAATTGTAGGTTTAAAAACATTGAGTTAAAACACTTAATAGATTAGTTTAAAAGATTTTAAACTAATGCAATTCAAACAACCACAATTGTATTGAATATAAAGGTATGATATAATGTAATACTACTAGAAAAGTAAAGTAATTGTATTCAAGATGAATACAATAATCAGAGTAATAAAAGTGTGAGAGATTATACCATAAAGCGTATAGAATCTACTAATACAAAATGTAATAGGATAATTATAATTGAAAAAATTACAATTTAAAGTATAATGAAGAAAAGAAAATATACACATTATTTTCTAATACAAACAGCAGTGGAAATGTAAAAGTATTACAATTATTTTGACCCAAAGAGAAGGATTATCCTTTCACCTAGGATAATAGGTCTGTCTTACCACCACCTTGGTAAGCCCTCTATACGATGATCAGTTCGTCTGTCTGCATATCCCTGGAAGCCCTACATTTTTTAGGTAATCGGCACCTCTGTCTTTGAATTACTTGAAAGCCCTCGATACGAAGATCGGTCGCACAAAGCACAAATCATGAGAGAAGTCACAACATCTCTCTCTAGAACTTGATAGAAGAAAATTATCACAGTTATATCACCATTGTTCACCCTCTTTCCTCGGCTTCATATGACCTCCTATTTATAGGCCTCAGGTTCCAACGGTCAAATTTCCTCCAACGGTCAGATTTCTCCAAAAAACTCGGAGGGACTTAGACACCTGGAATTATAACGGTCATATTGAAATAGAAAGCACGACATCGTTTTGATTAGTCTGTAACAAACTCAACGACATCGTATTGGTTAAAAGATATATGAAGATGATAAACAAGAGTACAATTAAAATGAAACCTGTGTTTTTTTACTAAGTACCAAAACAAGAAAGTAATGAAAGTATGAGTATTATAAGTATTACTAAATGTAATGTATTTATATGATACAAAGTAAGATACACAAAAGTGAGTACGATTGACAGAGTTAGTACGATGCAATTGACAGAGTCAGTACGATACGATTGACAGAGTCAGTATGATATGATTGGCAGAGTCAGTACAATACGATTGACAGAGTCAGTATGATATGATTGACAGAGTCAGTATGATAAGATTGACATAGTCAGTACGATACAAGATAAAAGATATTTGTGATTTCCAAAACATGATATAGAAGTCAAAGGAAAACTTTTGACTCAACAACCACCAGTTTCATTACTAGGTTGCGCATTTTCCAAGCCAAGATACTTGGAGCCAGTTAGATCCATACTAGAACCATGCCGAAGATGTCGCTGATTCGCCACCTTTGAGATGAGATCCTGAAGAAGTTGTCACTGAGCCAAACCACCTCTAAGACAAGATTCATAAAGGTCAATTTTGAGCCTCTATCACCACATCGGAGGAGGGGGAGCTGACTCCTATAAAGAAACACTAGGAATGCTGAATAAGGGGAGAACCCACTGCTCAGAGGCTCCCTATACTATATCATTCACCAGGATTATCATTATAAGAATATTGTATTTTTAAATTTCTCATAGATTTAAAATCTATTTCATTATTGATATTATTTTTGAATGTTGGTTATTTTCTGATCTCATAAGAAATAATAATTTATACCATTCATCAAGAGATAAATCATCTTTATCTTATAAATTTGAGATTTTATATTCAAACATGTTATGAAAATTCCTCATCAACATCTTTACAATAATAAAATCTTCTAATAAATCTCCAAAACATTGATATTCCACAAAATTTCATTAATTATTGTGAAGTATACATCAATGGTTTCTTCATATCTCATTATGATATCTTCAATATTACATTTTAATATTTTTAATATTGCTTCCTTCACTTTGAAATTTCCCTAAAAGACACTCTCAAGCTAGTCCCAAATTTCCTTATTTTTTTATACCCATCACCTTTATAAAAACATTCTCTAATAAATACATGAGAATTGAATTACTAGATTTTATATCATCTTTGATGTTTATCTTGTCAAAAAAGTAATGGGGGAATCTTTCTCAATGGGTGGAAACCCAATAGTTGTCACAAAAATAACCCCTAGTCCAAATGATATAAGATAAGGTATCATTCAATTTTTTTAACCATAATAATTTTTATCATAGAAGATAAAAATACATAAACTATTGACTGAATTGATATTTTCCTTGATAAGGATTAAATAGGGGAACCTCACTCTGATACCACTTTAAGTTCTTAAGGATAATTGAACCACTAATAAGTGGAGATGAATAAGTGTTTTTATTTCTTAAAAATTTCCAACTTTATGAAATTTAACCCATAAAAATTATTAGAGTTACCATCATTATCAATTTTAAAATAATATCACAAGTATAAAAAAGTCAGAAATTAAATAGTGCATGCAAGATTTACATGGCTTGGCCTCAGTGTGAGAACCTTAATCCTCACTATGTCCACTACCTTTGGTCCATGTAAATTAACTAATAGAATAAATTGAATACAAATTTGATCCAATTACCATTAGACTTCTTCTATCTTCTAATAAATATATTATACTGACTCCTTCTAGTTTACAAGTTTTTCTTGCAAAAATATATTCACAAAAAATTATGAAACTTTTTAAAATAGATCCCTAGAATATTTTCTAAAAAGATTTTTGAGTTTCTTCCATATGTTATTCTCTGTCTGATATATGTTCATCTAGGGTGCCTACGTCCGGTATACTTTGTCTGTTGCACCTTAATGAAATATGTACATGATACAAAATTTAAATTATTCCTAATTGAAAAAACTATATTCCTCACAATGTATACTTAAGAAACTCTATCTAATACTTCTATGTATGGTTTTTTAATTAAACTTTGTTTTATTCTCTATTCAAAATATTTATCTGGTAACTTTCTTCAACTTGAATGGAGTTTGGTTGGAAACTCAACATTGACACAATTTCGGAAATGTATTATCCTTTTTTTCATCTAAATAGTGACAAGTACAATGTACTTTTTAATCTATTATATAGGCTCTCACATAATGGAAAATGTGGGAAACAATTTTTATTTTCTCTCTCACTAAATTTCTAATTTTGAATTTCACATTCATTTGATTTTCTCAAGAAAGATTATCAACTCTTCTAGAATATTATTAAAGCTTGATGAATTTTCCAACACTTCCAACCTTTATAAAACTTCATTGAGTTTAGATCTATATGGAAGATGATTATCTAGAATTTATTCAAGAAACTCTACATCATATCATCTTACCTTTTCTTAAGCTATATGAATTTTGTTTTTAGAAAAGTTTTGTCTAATTAATATGTAACACATTCTTTATCTGAGGAAACATTTGTCTGATTAAACTTATTTATCATTTATTCGACTGATTATATTCATAAGAAAAGTCTATCTGATATATTTCCTTATGAAAGGTTCATCTATTATTCTTCCTTCAGTATGTTATTCTTTATAACTTCACAACTTTAATCCTTATGTTATTTATAATACAAAATTTTTTACTTGAAAATTCATAGTAAATTTTTGTCGATTAATCTTCACCTTCCTATGACAATTTTTTTTATCTAATGAAGATGTTCGACTATATTTTTTCAACTTCAGAATACTTCATTCACATTAACCACCTCTTCCGGTAGTAACTTCAACACATCTTACACCATTTCCTTTTTCTTCTTTTTTAGTTATCACACAAATCATTCTATGGAAAATCTCACAATTTTCATTCCACTAATTCATCATTAAACTTATTCACACATCCTTATCTTGAAAGGATCACACAGAAATATGTGTGAAAAATTTCTTATAGAATTTTCATAAAATATTGTTTTTCTAGAACTCAACTACAATTCTCTGATATTCTACAATCTTCATATTGGGTCCATATGATCATCAACTTTTCAATGCCAGTCTTACTTATAAAAACGTCATTAGGAATTTTTTTCTAATGATCAGCCTTTGTTGTATCCAATGTTATGCAATTATTTCCCTTTGTACAAACTGTACATAGTTCAACGTTTATAGGTTCTTACCAAAACTCCATCCGAATGATTTTTCTAGAAAACTGATTGTTTTACATCTTGAAATATTTTTTTTGAAAACATTAACTCAATTATTTTAACTTTCACAAACCTCAATTCTAGTCAAGTCAATCAAAAACTTTTTAAGTCCTGTTTTTTTACAATAAATTCAAACAGAATTTAGCACTTTGGAGACTTCTTCTTTTGATCACCATTTTTCACTTATTTCAACATTTTTGAAAGTATATACAAAAAGTTTTTCTAGATATTATTTTTATGTAAAATATGTATATATAGTCTGAGTATATTTCCTCCTTTTTCGTCATATAATTTTTACAAATTGTGTACATGCTAGCCTACATCATGATATATTCATGATATTGGGAACTTGAATGCTCATCAATGAATCATATTAATTGCTTAAGAAGTTTCTAAAAACAACTTCCTAATTTCATTATTATCTAGAAAATTCATAATAAAATTATCAAATTACAGAAAATATTCCTTTCCAGATTTACAAAAACATTCCTTAAAAAATATAGTTTTCAATAAATAAAAAACCTTTTTAAAACATCAAAAATGATCTTCATTTTTAACAATATGTTAAAGATAAATTTCACACCCATATTTCAAAATTTTCTCAGCTTCATGATATGTTATAAAATGTATAAAACCATTAGTATATATTTATTTAATCATACTATAATAATTTAAATTGAATTTTTTATCTTTGTAATGTATCTTATAATAATAAAGTGAAATACAATCCATTCCGAGAATAATATCAAACTCTATAATGGGTATGAAATCATTGTTTGTATGAAAAAATATTACACATATGATAATAGAAATATTCTTATAAATAATTGCTGCCTTTATACTACCCCTATTAGTTTTTACCAATAGTTATCACTTTATTTATTAATATGGTATTTCCATTTTATGTGAAAATTTACTTGATATAAAAGATTTCATATATCTCAAATCAATCAAGAAATTGGAAGAGTATGAATAAATAAGTAATGTACCCATCATCACTTCATTTGAGGGTCTTGAAACTACCATAGTACTATTAAAAGATTTTACTACACCTTTCTATTTTTAACCTTGGTGATACCCACCTTTAGTAAGAAACTTTCAATATGCATTAACATAATTCTTCAACTCGTTGTAATTAAAACATTTTTCAACCTTCTTTACATTACTTGTGTGACCATTAGCATTTCTCTTTTTATAAAATTCATGATCCATGTTTCTAGGATTTTTACATCAGTAACACATCCCATATTTTACAATACATTCTAAAAAATTAATCTTTCAATACATATCATAAGAGGTTAATTGAATGTTCATACCACTAGGTTTCTTATATGAAAACTTCCCCATTTTCTACTACATAGATCTATTTTTATCCTTAATATTGTAAAAATCCTCAAAGTCCATCATAACTTTCCCATCACATCACAAAATTTACTCATAACTTATTAAATCAAGAGTAACCAGATATATTTGTAAATATTTAATCAATCCTAAGTAAAATAAATAAATTTTATTGTCATGGCCCAGAATGAAATTGCATATATACCTAGAAAATATATTGAAATTAGCCTCATAGGCAGTAATTAAGTCCTCCTCCTTTTACTTCAATAAAAAAATTACTTTTATATTCTAGGATGAATAGATCTAGGAAAATAATTATCAAGGCAGATATATATAAGTAACTATCATTACATGGAATAATTTTCATTGTTTTGTTTAGTGTTCTTAATCAAATACTATCACAGAGCAGCTTCACCTTCCAAATGATAAATATCAAGGGTTTGCTTCTGATGTTATGAAAATCATAGAGATTCAAATATCTTATCTAGTGTATTTATCCATCCTTTATATTTCTCCAGGCTTGGAGATCAACCAAATTTTTAAGGGTGTTATATCATAAAATGATCCACTATAGACATGTTCATCTAGGCAGAATTTTGTCTCTCTGTTTTAAGGTTTCCACTATTAATAGCCTCTATCAAACGATTTAGCACTACCAAAAATTAATATATTCTAAACATAATAGGTCACTAGTTCATAATTTTATTATCCCCATGATTTCTTCCAACCTCAAATTTCATTTCTTCTCTATGGAAAACCATTTTGAGTAGACATGGATTATATAAAGCAATATGGGAATCCTCAAAAGTTGTATCATTATAACATAACCAAAAATTAGAGTTTCATTCAATTGTTTTTTAATATTATCTTTTCCATTACATTTATATCATCATTTCCTCTAATAGTGACTATAGTGGACCATATATTAAAAAAAATAGCATGATTGAAAAAATGGGTTGTACTCTCTTACATTTTAATGATCTTTTTGGTTGTAATTTCATCATTCATATGCCTTTATACCAAGTAGATTAAAATATATCAAAAATAATTTCAAAACATTGAATGTGAAAAATACTCACCAATGGTAATATAATAAAAGAACCCCATTAGTCTATTAATAAACATGGTAAAATCAATAAGAGAGTTTTCCTTTTTCACAATGAACATTTGGTCTCAAATATCTATTTAATTTTTTAAGAAAATAATAAAATTTATTAATATATTTCATAAATAATTTCATATGAAATCATAATGAAAAAATCAAAATCATATGGGTATATTTTAAGACATGAAAACTCATTAATACCTTCTCATGATAAACAATACAATTACTTTTATTAATGCAAAATCATAAACATTCCATAAAAAAATATGCTCATTTACTAACCTATTGAAATTAAAACATTTCCATTATAACCTTTTTAATAATATCATGTATTTATCATAGGAAATTATCCATTAAAATAAACTTTATTATGTAATCGCCTATCCGGATAATTCCCAAATCTATTAGGAGGAACCGATCACCAATAAAATCCATCACATTACCCAATGCATTGGAGATCTATATTGGGATCACCCGTCATAAAAAATATATCAGGAACACTTGACATTCATATGAAAGTCCCATTAACCATGACATAAATGTAACACATATATCTTTAATTTTAATAATAAACCTATTTGAATTGGAACTCATTTAAAAAATAAATAACACATTCAGTAATCTCAAAAATATGAGAAAATGTTTTTGTTTCTAGGATAAAAATTTAAATCTAAAAATTCTATGATTATTTTTAGAATGATTTTCATTAAAAATATACTTGGAAACCAATAAAATATTTTTGAAAATGAATAATGGCTATAATGGCATAAAAGGGTGATCAAGCCATATAAGCTAAAAAAAATCTTTTTCACTTTTGTAAAAAGTTAAAAACAACCCATATGGAAAATTTTAAAAAAGTTTCCATTTTAATACATTGTAAAGAAAGGAAAAAAATAATTTAAAATGAACATTATCAACCTTTTCATAATAATTAATAACATTATTGTATTATTTAAAAGAACCTTGAAATAAAGCAAAAAGAGTTCATAGGAAAATTTTAAAACAATACTTTTAGAAGAAATTCCCTTATCTTAATTCTCATATGGCTAAATAAGTTCTCCAACCACTTGATAATAAAATTATATTACATTTATTCTAACTTAATAACGTTTTCATGTTCATATTATTATTATTATTCCATTAATCTCATTTATTACCATTATTTTTAGTTACTAAAATGGATAAGTTCATGTTGGATGTTTTGGGGTTGCTCGGTTTATATCCTCAAAATTACATCAGTGTGTTGACCATGGATAAAAGGATTGGTGATACCATGATGTGTTGAAGTTTTCAATCGTTATGGTTATTTACGTTGTATTTTTTTCAATGTACAAATAATATTCTAACCTACATTTATTATGAGGGGAAGAGGCTTGGTGACTAATTTAGAAAATTCTTAAACCACTTAAAAGTGATTATATATCATGAATGTAGTTTAAGATTCTAGAGAATTATCTAGATAAGTATAAGGATTTGCATTCTATAATGCATGGTATTGAACCATAGAAGTTGATTGAAGTAGATGTTATGAACCATAATTGATTTCCACACTATGGCCAGTTGACATCATATTTTATTACACTATAATAGTGGTATCAATTCCATGGAGATGATGAATTTGGCAGTGGGATGGGAAAATATTCTATGAGACCTCATATTGCAGAGTGAGTAACTATGTTGTTGGGAAGGCTCAATCAGTGGTCTCCACACCACAGGGAAACTTTTCACACTATTTATATAATTTGGCCCCAGAAAATCTAGGACCTATATGCCATAGTAACCGTCCATACCGTAATACACAACAAGCCAAAATTTAGTGGCTCTGGATAATTTGGGAACTCTACTTCGTGGCTTATTTTCCACAAAGTGGTTAGGCGAATGTGTGGAATACCATGGTATAGTTCATTGATTTTGTCACAAAGGAGGATATATTGGAATTTTGTGTTTCTATATAATTTGGGTCCTCTATTTCATAGATCATATTACACATTATATTTAGGGTAAAGTGTGGAAGGCCATGCTGCAATTCATGGATCATGTTGTAGAGGAGTATTTATTGATATTTAGTGTCTCTAAAACATTTGAGACCTCTATACTAAATTAGGAATCCTATATCATAATTTTTTCTAGTAGTTATAAAATAACTGGTTTTAACTACTACATCATTCCATAATAAAAGAGGCTACACCATAGAAGTGGTTTTCTAGGTAAATTTAGGGAGTTTTTCCAGGAGTGATGACTTGGATTCATATTCAAAATTTGGTGGTTATTCTAACATATTATATAAACTAATTTGAATTTAATGTTTATGATTAAATAATGATATGATCAAGGGGTTTTGACTCACAAAGGGGATTTGAATTATAAATTAAAATTCATATCTCTTTTTTATTGAATATGGATCTTCTTTGTAGAATTGAAAAATTGTGGGGAAAAGTATAGAGTAATGAATATTAAAGAGATAAAATATGAGTGACAAGTAGTAGAATGCCTTGATATGATAAATAAACTGAATATTATGTGATTATTAAAATTTTAATAAATAATGAATAATAATAATAATAATACAGAAATAGTTGTGTCTATGTGTTGTGCATACAAAGTGAAAATTAACATTTCCCATTGAATTTTCAAGAATAATATCTACTTGTTTCATATTTTGAAAGTAGATAGGAAGTGTAATGTTTTAGTACACATAGAAACTTATAAGAATTCTATTTTATTGATGAATTTTTTGTTGTTACCCAAACTCTTATCATTGTAAATTGTGAGATTCACTTATTTTTGGGATGCACAAAATAATGGTCAACAATGTGAAAACAAGAGTTTCATGATTACAACCTTCTCATTTTCATTAAAAAGACGATTCTAGTGGGTATTTTATTCCTAGAGTAATTAATACCACACCAAGGACTATCCTTCTCACATTGAGATCCAAAAATAATAAATATTCTATATTACCTTATGTTGGTGTGTGTTTGGGTGTGTTGCAACAATCATATCTACATTCTAATAGTTGGTGAAGATTATTTCAGAAGAAATATAATAATATTATTTATGACTAATTCAACCCCCTCTCACTGATACTTAATTAATACTAAAGTGGTTCAATAAGTGGACTTAGAGGATGTTTCATTTTTTGTGATGGTTATCTGATTTATCTAAACTTTGAAGTTTCTTACTCTTCTAATTTGAAGAAGAAGTCACTAATTTATATTGTCTACAATGTATAATTTAAATTTAGTGAACGGAAAGGTGATTTATTTATTTGATATAAAATATATAACATATGGAAATATAGGATGATTTCATACTTATTATCTATAAGTTATGATGTTTTTGAAGTCACAAATGATGGGTTTATTCCTCAAGAAGAAGGTTTTTCAATGAAAATAATAGATAAGATGAATTCCGAAAATTATGGCCATGTAAAGAATTTCATTCTTTCATCACTCTCAGAAAGTGATTATTTGAAATTCAAATGTCTCAAAACCACTAAGATATCTAGGATAACATTTATAGTATTTATTAATTAAAGAAAAATATGAAATAAGCTATATAGAATACTTGGAAAATTATGTATAAATATATCTTGATGCATGATTAAGAAAATATGGATGGATTCTTTACAAAGATGAATGAATTTTTGAGCACTATGGTGAGAGGTTGAATGATGATATTATATCAACTGATGAAAGTAGTTACAAAATTATAAAATAATGAGAGACTGAGAATGAATTCATGTTGAAGAGATAGTTACACAAATTTCTCACAATTATTTATAAATAGGAGAGGGAGATCAACAAATTGAAGATAGATGAAAAAAAATTTAACCATAATTAATCAACCATTATAACATAAAATTATATTATTCTTAATGAATTTAAAGGGTTGAAGAAGCTTCTTGATGGTGATAATTCTCTTAACAACAATTTGGACAAAAATATTAAAGAAAAATAAAATTATCTTGATTATTTAAAAAACAATTGACTATAATAAAAAGGGATTTAAATATGTACATATCCACTGTTTATAATTCTATTTTAAAAGTTGGATAATGTTCAAAGAATTTTAAATCATAAGAATAAAAAAAATTCTTCTATAAATAAGATAATAAAGTTGAAAATATTGGTGAAAACTCAGTGAAGAAGTAAGAATTCATGGATATCAAGGTTGTGGGAAAATCTAGTGATGTTAAAAAATCTATAAATTATGGGTGCACTGACATTAGATAAAATATTATATAACTTGGGTATTCAAAATAGCTATAAAATATATTGATATGATGATAAAGTAGTTTGAATTTAACCAAATTGTTTTACCCCAAAAATAAGTTAAAATTGGTGACTCTGAGAAGGGTGAAAGATAGTCAAAAAATCTAGAAAACATGTTACTTTCAAAGGTAAATATGATTTCTATGGTTATTATTTGAATATTAGGGGGAATTTAGAAAAATATAAAATATGTATTGGTTTAATCACTAAAATAATATTCAGAATATAAATATTGGTAGGAAAGGGTTGAGGGTGATTCATTCCTCTTAAGAGAATGAAGTTCAAAACTAGTTAAAATTTATGAAACAAAACACTAAAAGGGTTTGATATAATATAAAAGTCTATAGAAGGTAAGACCAGCCTAGTAATAATGATAATTATTACCTTTCCATTTTACCATCCCAAAAAAATATGATTTTTGATTCTAAAAATCATTCTAGGAAGAAGAACAATAAAAATGAAAAGTGCTTAATTGTGGATTTATCACTTATAAATCTAAAGGGGAAAGTCAATGGATCATGTATAGTGGATACTCATCCCACCTGACATGATATTTAAAACTCTTGAAAGTTGAATAAAATTATAAATGTGGTTTAGTTTCCTTTGATAATTATAATTCTATCAAGATTAAAGGAGTTGGAATTATAATTATTAGAAAAAATATGAATTCCAAACATACTGTTTTTGTGGTCGATTGAGACACAATATCCTAAGTGTTTAAAAACTTTTTAATGAACTAAATCATGGTGTATTAAAAAATAATTGATTCTTTACTAAGTGTCTTGGAAATGTAAAAATTGTAATGATATTATTGTGTTATAAAGGAAACAAATTTCAGGTGGGTGATGTTGGAAACTAATTTTATTTATGTATGAAAGACAAAAAAAATATGGCATCAAATTCTTGGCCATATTAAAAAAACGAATATAAATTTTATCACTAAAGTATATAATTATTGTAATGTTCCTTTTATTAAAAGATAAATATATTATATTTTTTGATATGTTAAAAGGGGAATATCATTAACACTTTACATAAGAAGGTGGGGATTTGATATACTCAATCAATGGATCTCATTCATTCAGATGTATGTGGTCCCATGAGTAATAAATCAACTAATGAAGATAATTATTTTTTCTACATTCATTTATTACTTATCTCATATTACTTTTATTATGTTTATGAAAGCCAAATCAGAGGCCTTACAAAATATTAGAAGTTTCTAAAGAAATATAGAGAAAGGGTGTGGTTTTCTATCAATAATATCTATATGGATAATGGAACTAAGTATACAAATGGTAATTTTGAATATTATCTTAAGAAGAATATAAATTTACACGAACAAAGTAATTTATAAACACACACAAAATATTTTTACTGAATATAAGAACATGTGTTTGGTGGAGATTTCTCTAACAATTCAAGCTGAGCATGACACTTCTCGTTATTTTTTAAGAAAGTCCATTGGTGGAGTAATTATTATCCAAAACTATTTTTTACACCTACTAAACTCATATATGTTCCCTTATGATATGTATTATAAATAATCACTAATTTTTAAGTATCTTAAAGTGTTTGTTAACCCTTGAGTTATCAAGGAAAAAGGTGGGAATCTTGGAATGTTTTAGAATCAAGGATTCGATGGTATTTTTCTTGGATATCCTCTAAATGGAAGAGGTTATATCTATTTCAATAATAAAAGTAAAAATATCATCAATGTTGATGATTTTAAATTGATAGAACAATAAAATAATGAAATTTATCATTATTAAGCATGTTCTAAAGGTTTTTTTATGTTATTTATATTGAAAAACTTCAAGAAATACCGGACAAATATTGACGGATTGAATATGTATGGGGTGGAGAAGAAGATTCATCCATTTAAAGTGAGGAGTAAAAATATCATTAAACTAATCCAAGGATGAGAAATAATTTTTAGGCTCAAAGAATTATTTCGGATCGTGGAAAACAATTTCAAACTAGGAGGGCTATGAGGACAACAACTAATACCTTTTTTTACTCACATTTTGAACATGGAGATTTTAAAGAATATAAAAAGATCAATAATGTATTAATGATTTGAATGGATAACTTTATCAGATAGAGAAGAATAATACTTGGTTCTTAGTACCCAATCCTAAATAAAATAATATCATCAGGACAAAGTGTGTGTTTTGGAATAAATGGAATGAGAAAGTTGAATTGGTATGAAATAAAAAAATATTGTTTTTCAAAGATAATTTATAGGTTGAAGGAGTATATTTTTATGAGACATTTTCATTGGATAATAGTATTGAAACCATAATAATATTTCTTGTTATTGTAATAAGAAGGTGATACAAGATTTTTAAAATGGATTTCATGCCGGACTTCTTCAATAGTAAATTATAAGATGAAGTTTTTATTGAGAAACCTTGTGGTTTTTTCTCATAGAATATTATAATCCAATTTCTATGTTTAAAATGATTTATATATAACGAAACAAGCCCAGAGATCATAGTATTTTAATCTAGAAAACTTATTAAAGGGCCTTAACTTCTAAAAAGGATGTGTGCACAATAATATCTACATCAAAGATGATAAATAATCATCTCTTATTGTTATTGTCTATGTATATGACATCGAATTTTCAAGGAATGATAAAGAAATGTGTGAGAAGTTTTATAAGGAGATAAAGGAGTCATTTTAGATATCTATTCTTGGAGAAAGAAGGTATTGTCTTTGTATACATATCTTTCTAAAGAGAGATTACATTTCTTATTCTCAAGAAAACTATACCAAGTAAATTATAAAAAGGATCGGTATGGAGGATTTTAAGATAATTTATAAACCAATTTTTTGGAAACTAAACTGTAAAAATATGAAAAAAGAAATTATGTGGATACAGGGGAATTCTAGAAGATTTTTGGTAGGATACTATATATAAAAACATTGAGACCATATATTGTGTATGTTGTTATGTTTTGTGATCAATATAAAAGTGAACCAAAAGAGTACCATAACAATGCTAGAAATAGAAATATTAAATATTTCAAATAAACAATAGATTTTAGTTTCAAATATGATATCAAAGGAAATATTTATATTTTTTCTTATATAGATGCAAATTGGGAAGGTTGTGTTGATGAATATATTTTAAAATCTTTTGGAGTTTTCTATTTTAGAAATAGGTGTTTTTTTTTCACCACTCTAAGAATAAATGTCCAGTTCTATTAATCATGACTAAAGAAGTGTATGTGGTTACAACTCATTTCGTAACCCAATTAATGTTGATGAGGACACAATTGGAATATTTTTAAGTATATGTTAAGTTTTCCCTTCTCTTGGGATGTAATAATCATAGTATTATTAATTTATCAAATAATCCAGTTCTGTATTAAAGAAATAATCACCTTGATATAAAATATAATTTCATCAAGGAACTTGTAAAAAGAAATTAGTTGCAATTATAATTTCATCCTACAAAGGAACAAATTCATGTTGTGTTCACTAATCCATTGCTAAAGGAATAATTTCATAATCTGAGGTTGATGTCTGCAATTAAAACTAATCCCTCCCAAGGTTGAGGTATGGTTGGTTAGTTCCATCTCTCATAATGTATTTGAATATTTTTATATAAGGGGGAGAAAAGTGATAACAGAAATATTTATTTATATCTATATCCTGAATTTTTTTAAAGGGGGGTTATTTATAGGTGGTACCCATTGATATATGTTTTTTTAATGGTAAAAATATATTTTGAGAGAATTATTGAAAGGATAAGTCTATGATTTCATGATCTATTCATGTGTATGGACTGTTCAAATAATTTATTGAAGTACATGTTGGTTTTGATGATGAATTGCATTGAGAGGTTTGAAGGAAGTCGATTATTGATCATTTATATGTTATGGAAATCATAGTATTTTTTATTCAATGTCATTTTTTCCTACACTGATTTTACTCACATAGGCTTATAATTATTTAATAGTGATTCATTACTATAATTTCAGAGTTTTGGAGTGATTTATATTTCTTTCTTATCAAAAAACATTAAAGGGGGATATTGTTTAGAGAAATATGTATTGTAGTTTACAGTGGATATGATCCTTTATGATGGATATTGTTTTCAATGTATAAATCATATTCAAAATTACATTTATTTTGAGGTAAATATTCCTAGAGACAAGTTCAGATGATTTATAATTTGGTTCATAGGGTTTACCTGTCATGAATGGGTTTCATGATTCTAATAGATTTAAAGGAGATGTAGAAGGTTTTTTACACCATAAACTATGATATTTCACCATATAATTTCATTATAGAATATATTTCATGCAATAATTGATGTTCAGGTTGCATCCATATAACATCAAGTCAGAGTATGTTGCTATAGAGGTATCCATTCCATAGAGATTCTAAATTTGGTAGTGGGATAGAAAAATGATCTACAAGACCTCATTTTTTATAGTTAGTGACTACACCATAGCGGAGGCTCGATTAGAGGTCTCCATGCCACGGGGAAACTGGTTTCACCATTAGCAGAATATGACCACGGAAAATTTGGGACTTACATGACATAGTAATTTTATATACTATAATACCTGACAAGATAGAATTCAGTGTGTTTGAATAATTTCAGACCTCTATGTTGCAGCTCAAATTCTACACTTCATTTATGAGAAACTACGTATATCCTCCATAAAGTTCATAGATCACACCACAAAGGAGGATGTGTTAGAATTTTGTTTTTTGTAGAGTTTTTTATACCCATTTCATAGCTCATATTTCCACCGTAGTCTGGAGAATGTGTGGAAGAACACATTACAATCCATATATCATACCACATAAGAGGTTGTACTAAAATTTTGTGTTTCTGTAGAATTCGGTACCTCAACACCATCATAGGTAACCAGTTCCATAATTTGTTCTAAATTTTAAAAAATTACTACTTCATACTAATACTTCACACCACAATAGAGTATGTTAAGATACAAAAGTTTTTTTCTGGGAAACTATTTTAAGTTTGACTAGGATTGATGACTTGGGTTAATATTTTGAATTTGGTGGTTATTCAAACCCATTATAACTACCAATTTAAATTAATATGGTAGATGATCCAAGGGTTGTGAAATAACAAGGGTATTTGATTTCAAATTTCGAATTCAAATCTTTTTTCTATTGAATATGGATATACTATAAATAATCAAACAATAGTGTGGAAGAATATATAGTAAGAAATATATAAGAAATAAAAATATATTGAGAAGAATAAGAAGTCTATGATATGATAAATACATTGAAGATTATGTGAATATAAAAAATAAAATAAAGGAATAATAATAATACTGATGTAGTGATGTGAATGTGTTTTGAATACAAATTAAATTAGTAACATGTTCATGTACAAGTTTGAATGAGAATTTATTCTTATTTAAAGTAGTGTAAGTAGAGTGGAAGTGGAAGATTTCAGAAAACTCAAAAACTTATTGGAAGTAAATGTTATTGAATAATTTTATATTTTTACACAAACTGTTATAAATTTAAATTAAGGTATGCACATATGTGTATAATGCATTGAATTATAGTCAGGAGATGATAAAATAAGAGTTTTAAGGTTTTACCCTGCTCATTTTACTCAGATGATGATTCTAGTGGGTAGTGTGATCCTAGAGGAATCCATATCACACCAAGGACGAGTAATATCACATTGAGTGGTAACCTTGAAAATTTATTATGTTTCATTATATTGGTGTGTGTTTGGGTGTGTTTCATTAATCATAACTACATTATAATAGGTCTTAAATGTTATTTGAAAAGAAATATAAAAACAATCTTGATCATTGATTCACCCCGCCCCCTCTTAGTGATATTTTTTATCCTAAAGTGGTTCTATAGGTTTCATGGTTCCATTAACTCTAAAATATTAAAAAATTATATTTATCATATTTATACAATAGATACACCTTTACACCATCCATGTAAATAAATCATGACATATAAACCACATCATTTCATGAAGATAATAGTCCGTACATATGCATAAATGAGGTTTTAATTTTTTTAATAGGTGGAAAACAAATAAATTGGTTAATATATTACTTTTATAGAATCTTAAATATGTCATACATGTATTCATTATTTCTATCCTTAACACCATCCTTGTAAGGTTAAAATGAAAAATGAACCACATAGCTTTATAGAGATGAGCGGAGTTATCAATTTACAATGGTCAGAATGGGTAAGAAGGTAAGTAATGTATTAATTTTAAATAATCATAATATTTTCATAAATATAATATATATTCATTTGTTATATAATTTTGACCATCCATATTATTCATTGATGAAAAATGAAACACGTCAGTTTGTGGAGGTCGTAGTCCATCCCATAAAATATAAAAGAGGAATAAAAAGGTTTCTACCATAATGATAATAACATTTTAGAATATTTAATATAATTATGATGTTATTTCATTAGAGTTAAATAATATTATAAGGAGGTATAACATTTTATAAAATTGAAATTGGTCAGTTAAGACTTATAACTTCTCCTTATATATATCCCTTAGGATTAAACTTCATTCATTATATGATTATTCTTTTCATAATAATAGAACATAAGAAATTGGGAGTTGTTTTTTGGAGAGTATTTTTCTAGGATTATATGAACTAGAGGGTTCAAAATGTGTGAGGAATGGAGGAGAGGAGTTTCTATTTTATATGTGAGGGGAGTTTCATACTTGTAATCTATTAATAAAAATAAATATTTTAATGTATTAATCATGTGAAAGTGTCTCCAAAATAATTAAATTTCAAATATAAGGTAAAAATGGTCCAAATACCATCATTAAATAAAAATTAAGATAAGATTTTGTGGCCTTGTCACTTTGTATTTACATTAATTAACCTAACATACCATTTAGTGTTGTGACACATTTTTACCATAGTTATTATTCGTAATGACCAAAAATAAAATTGAAATCATTAATAAATTTTAAATTCATGATTAAAAATATGGAATCCATTTTTAAATATTCTTTTTTTAATTTGAAGAAAATATTTTTAATATAAGTGCACAAAATGAAAAAAACAATTTTTTGAAAATTATATTTTTTAGCATAAAAATAAACTTATAAAAAATCAAACATAATATTGATTCCTATATAATTATTTAGATTATAGTTAATCAAATGAACCTTATTTTACTTTAAAAAATCTAATATGTGATGGAACTTTTAAATTACTTTTTAAAAAGAAAAAAGCAAGATTTTAAAAAGAAAACATTTTTCAAAATTTAATCAAAAATCGAACTTTTTATAAAAATTCCAAAACATAATACTCAGAAATATTTTAAATTTTTATTCCAAAAATGGATTAATATTTATAAAATTTAATTTCTAAATAATTAAAAGTATACTTTAATAAAACCATGTAATTCATGGTAAAAAACAAATTTTTAAAATAAAACAATTTGTTTTTTGACTACAAACCTTTAAAATTTTATTTATAAAATTATAATGAATATAAAAATTATTGATTTATTTCCAATATTAAATGGTTTTTACATGCGGTGTGTATATCTGGTTTTGAAACTATGGTATGAAAAATTGAAAATTTGGTTGTGTTATGAGAATATAGGAAGGGATCAGAGCTCTAGGTTATTTGTCATTGGGATCTTCGAATACCTATAATAGTGGGTAATAAATTTTGGGGTACCTTCCTAGATATATTTTTATTATTAATATATTATTCTAATTTTATATATATATATTTAGAGTTTCTTGGTGAATGGGTTGTTGTTAACCTGGGACACGTAATTAGTAAGATTAGCTTTTTGTTCATTGAGGCTTTAGTATGATTCTTCCACATTGGTATGAGTGATTATAAGAATTAATATACTGAGTATACTCTTATTCAAACTTATACTTTTATATCCTATTTCTATATATATTTAATGAGGTAATGGTAGTTGGTCAAAAAATTATTAGATCTTGGTTCGATGGCCTTTTAGAGTTAGAATATTTTTCATAGGATCAATTTTATTTTAGAATTTTCTTTTGTGACATTTTATTTTATTTCTGTTTTAAATTAAATGAATTCTAATATGATTATGGGTTTTCTTTTAATATATAGTAATTTTGTTTATTATTTGATTTTTTATAAAAAAAATTGTTAATTCTTCTCTTGTACTATGTTTTATAACCATCATAATGGTTACCGACCAATTTCACATTTGAGGTAGGCTTTAATAGTCAGTCTTGTCCTCACTACTAACGAAGGATAAATTCTAGTTAATATGGGCTTGATAACTGTAAACATATTTCAGGTTTTTCTTATAACTCATTGAGGTAATGTATAGAACAATATTGAGCCTCTCTTAGAATATTCCTTTATATACATAATGAGAAATACATTTAATTATGTCCATAAACTTCACACAAAAAATAATATCCACCAAAAACTTGTGTATAATTTTATATTCATCATTCGTGGAATCATTTATCTTATTCCTTGAAGTTTCAATTCCCTATAAACCACGCATTTTTTGTAATCCATTTCTTTCCAAAAAAATAACACCTAATTGTTTGTGAATCCTTATGTGTATTAATTGGTTCCTTGGTGATCTTCTAGTTCCCTCTATAGTCAATCTTATTCATAGGATTTTTTTAATTACTTTGGTTCATTGCCCATGACAAGCTTTTTATCTGCAATTAATCACCACACCTATACTTCCATCATTGTAAAATTTGTGTTTCTATTGTAAATCCTTGAGTTTCAATCATGGATATATATTTATCTCTAATCTATTTTCTAAAATTGATGTGATCCAACATCCAAAAGTGGATATAGAATTCATGAATGTTCTTTCTATTCTATATTTCTTCTCATTTAGAGGACTTATCCTCTAATCGTATTTATTTATTTGACCCTTTATTTCACTATATTGGTAGACCATCAATGATTTAGGCCCGGTCCACCACTTTAAGAAAGAGTTGAATAGATATCTGTATGTTTTTAATCTACTCATATTTATTTATTTCTTTATTTTTTCCTTTAACTCATATTTCTTCTAATGTTTCTACTACCTAAATACTTTACATTCATATACCCCAACATGTTCCTTATTTATTTTTTCTATATAAACATTTAAATCTTCATGTCTATCCTCAAATTAGACTTTTAGATTAATTACACCTAATAATTCATCTTCTCTACATACAATTTTCAACTCACTTTTTATATTTTTAATGAAATTCATGGGTCTTATTCATTGTAGTCTTTTCAATCCTCAAATTTTTTCACATAAATCACTTTTAATTTTTTATCTTCTTCTTAAATAATGTTATTTTTATTAAATATATTTTTCATTGTGATTTTCCTTTTTTCACAACTCTATAAGATATTTAAATGGGTATACCATCTTACTAATAATCTTATACCTTCTTAGGACACATCAAAACATGGTTCCAACCCTTTCAACATCGAAATAAAGTGACTATAAGGTACCCATTGAACATTCCTTTTACCTTTTTAGATTTAATGATAGGAATAAAAAAGAATTAATTAACATATTTTTCCTTTCAATAAACTTTAATAATGATATTTTTTTGATTTAAATGAACACTAATTATCAATATTATTCATTTTTAATAGTATAATATTCCATAGTTCCCACTTCATAGGAAAAGGTTATACTGAAAAATCATTAAACATGATGACCTATAGATCCTTTTCCTTGATCAGGAAAACCATTATATCATAGTAAGGGAGAATTATTCTAAATATCTTCTTCACAATGTTTACATATTCAATTGTTTTTCCATTTTAATTCATGTCTTTAGAAATAACTTTTTATTGATCAAAAAAATCAACGGTCCTATAGAGACCTGGAATTATAACATTATAAGATTTTTAGTTTTAAATAAAGAATTCATTTCCCTAGATTCTTGAAGTACATTGTAGTTTTATATTTTTAGATAATTCGTTCGTAAATATTACATAACATTCCCATATATTAAAAATAATACACTCAAACTTTGTGTACATTTTTCCACAATACAATACTTTTAAAATAAAAAACATTTTAATTTCATGAAAAAATATTCATGATTTCTGACTTTAATTCATCATTATTATTACACATCATTAAACCCTATAAAAAATTGAAAATGTGGGATGAGAACAACTCATTTAGTAAGGGAAATATATAATGGAAGAAAGAAACACTTTAGTCTATTTCTAAACAATGAGATCATATGAGAGAGGTTTCCATTAATATAATAAATTGGAGCTCAAATAATTGTTTAATTACACATGAAATGATACTTACTACCCAAAGTTTTTCATAAATAACTTTATAATAAATTATAAAGGAAAAATCATAATTATTGTGATTTCTTATAAAACATGATAACCCATTAAAAACATCCTCTTAAATATATTCCTTTTTACTAATAAAGGGGTTAATATTTCCATTAAACAAAAATCATAATCTTACCTTATGAAATAAAATTATTTCCTTGAAAAATCATTATAAATAATATAAAATTAATTTGTGTTCCTTGGGATATCATCTTTATAGAACCCTTATAAGAACCCTTATAGTAACCCTTACAAGTGGAAAACCTACTTGGTAAAATCCAACATAATTCTTTGGAGAACATAATCACTACCGAATACATTAGATATCCATATTGGTCTCAAAAACAAATATAAACAAATTGAAATGACTATAAAATAGAATAAACTTATAAAATATTTCATTTCCATCATCAAACTCATAAAAATATACTTTTGAACCCATAAGTTAAACATTTCCTAATATTGATATATCTCTATCCATTAAAACCCTACTTTCAAAACTAAAATATCTAGAACAAAGATAAGAAGGGTTTTTCTTTTAATAAAACATATAATCTTATAAAGGAATAAAATATCAAATAACAATTTGGGTAGTGGTAAAATCTATTGAATTCATTTATATTAATAAAAATACCTCTTGTACTTTGTAAAGAAAGTAAAACATTCCATATGAAATACACAAACAAAATTCTTTAAAAGACCTCTCTGAGAAATTAAAAGGATAGAAAAAATAAACTTTTTAATTCATTTATTTAAAAATTTACACATCCTTTAAAAAATGGATATGAAGATAAATATTATAAATAAATATTCAAATCATTTTAAAACTATTTTTTAAGATAGAATATCCCTTACCTTGAGTATTACTTTTCATGTACATTCAATGTCATCATAAATAGAAAATTCATGATAATTTATTGACTTTTTCAATAATAATTTTAATGTTTATTATCCATTTTATTTAAATTATATGCATGTTATACTTAATTACTAAATTGATTTTGTTTGCATCTGGTGTTTTGAGAACATTCAATATATAAGTGAGAAATGGATTTGGTAAGTTAAATATGGTCAAATAAATTAGGATTATTGGATTTATAAAATCTTAATTATTTTATAACTATAATTTTTATACATTATTTATACTTTTAAAACTAACCATGTATAATGGTTATGTAAAATTAATTATGTGAAATCTTGAAGATGGTAGTTCATACATGCACATGACTAACATTTTCCATTTTTCAATAAACATGAGCTAAATAAAAAAAGTATTATTTTAAATATATATAATTATAATTATTTATAATATTTAATAATAGTTTTTTAAATACACCTCTATATGCAATCCATGTGAGGTGTTGAAGAAAAATAAAATACATCGGTACGGGAGCCGGTAATCCCCCCATATGCATGATCATTGTTTTTATTTTATGTTTGATTCTAAAGAAATAAATAGAATATTTATTTAACATTAATGAATAAAATTTATATCATATTATCTATTTTTTATCAATCATTATATCCAACCATAATAAGTGTTAACGGAAAATGAAATACATCATCTCACAAGGAGGTTGTCTGCATGTATGCATGAGCGATGTTTCTTATTTTCCATTAGATTGATAAGAATAATAAAAAGGTTTATACCATAAAAAACAAAATTTCAATATATGTTATATATTTATTTCCTTATATTACAATGGTTAAGTGAGTTTTGAAATAGGTAAAACAATAAAAAAATGAAAACACTCGATTGTAAAATATAACTCATCTTCAAAAAACATCCTTAAGTTTATACATAAATCCTTCCTAGGATGGTGTTCTGGTCAAAGAATGACTAAAAGGATGTGGGTAGGGATTTTAGGAAGGTATTTTTTTAGGTATTAGTATATCTAATAGGCTCTTAAATTGTTTATAAATTTGGAAATGGGTTTCCATTTATAAGTGAATGAGAGGACAAACTTTGAATTTTTTAAAAGATTAAAATATATTAATGCCTTACACAAACCAAGTGGCACAAAAACGGAACATTTTAGAATAATGGATGGGATACGGTTGAAAATTACAATCCAATTTTATTTGTACAAGTTTTATTCCATTTTATACCTTATTATTTTAGTTCTGATCCTTTTAACCCGCTTTACCTTTTACCATGGTACCCAAAATATTTTTACCAAATACACTATTCCTAAAGACCAAAAATGAGGTAAACCTATTTAAAAACTTTATACCTCCTGATTTCATATATAAAATACATTTTTAAAGGTAAAATATCTAATTTTAGTAAAAATTGAATTTAAAATCAAAACATGTAACATGATGAAAAATGGTTTTCCAGATAAATTTCATTTAAAGTATAAAAATGTTTTCATACCAAAGTCGAGTATAATATTGATTATAATGAAATTTAATGAATAATTTTTAATAAAAATAGACTAATTAAATTTTAAAATAGATCCAAAATATAATTTGTCTTTGTAAATACAAGAAAAGAATATAAATTTTTCTAAAAGATCAGTACATTCTACTATTCACCCAAAAATCAAATTTTTTAGAAAATTACCAAAAAATAAATCTAAGATAATTTTGTCTTTATGATTTAAAAAAAATAATTTTATTTTTTAAAATTTAAATTATAAAATTTAGAAACAATTTTTTTAAATAAAACTTTATAATACATGTACAATAATTTATAACAAATAAGATTATTTCCTTTTTAATTGAAAAATTACTTAATATTCCTATAATGAATTGAACATTATAAAATATAATTAATAAATATTAATAAAGAAATAAATTGATCTATTATCAATATTACCTATATTGTTACATTCTTTCCCCCTTCTGTAAATTATTTTCTTGAAATTTTATCCATTACATAAACAATTTGTGATATTTTTTCTTCCTAGCATTTTTTTGTTCCAATGTTTCTTATTCAATATTATGGTTTTCTCAAAAAAAAACATAACCTTGTGAATCACTATATTCTAGAAAACCTTCTCTATGTTATCAATAACATGAACTGGATATTCCTCATATGAAACATTCTCTTCCAACTACACTACTTCATGGCTCAAAACATGAGATACATCTAGTATATATCTTCTTAACAATGAAACATGAAACACATCATGTACTTAGAATAATCACTGAGGAAATGAAAATATATTGTAAATTGATCCAACCTTAATTAGTATTTAATATGTTCCAGTGAATCATATACATTACTTCTCATTTTCACCAAAAGGAATAACACTTTTCTATGGAGATACTTTATGAAAATCATAATCTCCTACCTCAAGTAAAAGATATTTCCTCCATTTATCTGTAAAAATTTTACACATACTCTGATCCATTGTCATTTTTTGTTGAATCATGCTCACCTTCTCAATTATTTCTTCTACATATTATTTTTCAAAAAAAAATCTTTCCCCATATCCATCCCAACTAGAAAAAGTTTGACACCTATTTCTATATAATTTCTCAAATGCTTCCATCTGTATAAGTGAATCAAAAATATTATTATAAGAAAATTAAACTAGTGATAGATATTGATCCCAACATATTTGGTAATCCATTTAAAAATTTTGATGCATTTCTTTCAATGTCTAAATAATTCTCTCTTACAGTCCATCTAACTATGGATGAAAAGTTGTACTGAAATTTATTTCAATACCTAATGAGTTCTAAAGTATAGTATAAAAATTAAAAGTAGATAGATAAAATAGAATGTTTGAACCCATGAAATTTTATTATCTCTTCAATGAAAATTCTAGAAAGGTTGTCCAAAAACATATTATCTTGAAAAGTAATAAAATATGTAGATTTATTAAATTGACCAAAAAATTCACAAATTTCATTATCACCTCAAGTTGTCTTTGTTATTACCCTAAAAATGAATGGATATATCCACCCATTTCGATTATGGTACTAGAAATGGTTTAATAATTCCCTTTTTAGTGTTCATTTGGGTGTAACATGTTGAAAAATAAATCATTTCAACTAAAATTCAACAATTGTTTCTTAATTACTTCTCACCAATAATATCTCTAAAGTTCTCTATATATCTTAGTGTAACTAGGATGAACATAAAACAAATAAAAATTAGGTTCACTTAATAAATATTTCTTCAACAAGGAATCAAAAGGCACACATTAACTGTTTTTGAATCACAAAAAAAACTTTTTTCAATGTTAAATTCAAGAAACTTAATATTACTAACCAATACTACCTTTCCTATAAAACATGATCCTCCTTTTATATTTTTTAATTCCTTCTGACAATTATGACTTCCCTGATATCTAAAACAAAATAAATTATGTTCCTATAAACACAATTTCTAGACCAATATTCATTGAATCATTTACCAAAGGACCATATTAAAAATGTATCATAGTTAATAACACTTTATCTTTTTTAATTAAATCATCAACTACCCAATTTTATTTTCCTGGATACTAATGAAACATGCGGTCATAATCCTTGATCATTTTAAGCTATATTTGTTGTCTCAGGTTTAACTCTTTCTAAAAGAATATATACTTCAAAGTTTTATGATCAGTATATATAACATACTTTAATTCATATAAAATATATGTCTATATATGTTAATAAAAAATAATATTATTCCAAAATATGTATAGGATAATTTATCTCATATGTTTTAAATGAAAATGTAGTATAATAAAGTTCCATGTCATTCTTCATCAGTACATAGAAAAGTCCTTTAAATGACATGTTGTTATAGATGAAAACTTCTTCATATCTATATGGTAGGGAAAAAACTAGAACTTTCATTGTTTTATTTTTAGTTCCTAGAAACAACCCTCATATTTTTCATCTAAATTAATTTAACTTCTTTTCAAGTTAACTTAGTGGTATAGATGACCAATAAATCATTTCAATAAACCATCAGTAGTAACCACCTAATATAATAGAAATAATAATCTATGTGGCATTATTATATATTATTTTCCGATATTTAACCACTTTAGTTTCAGATGGGTTTATAGTTATTCCATTATTTATAGTATATCCATGTAAATAAATCATCCATAGTCAAAATTAATATTTAGTAAATTTTATATATAATTTATTAAAATTCAAGGTTTGGAGAACAATCCTTAGGTTTTTTTTATAATCCTCATAACTTTTAGAGTATACCAAAATATAATCAATGGACACAACCAAACATTTATCTAAAAATACCTATAGAACACTATTAATAAGGTATATAAAAAATTTAGAAAAGTTTTCTACCCCAAGGGAATAACCACACTAATAATTCTCATACCCATTAAGAAACGTCATCCTCAAAATGTCATCCCCCTTCAACTTCAGCTGATGGTACCCAGACCTAAGATGAACCATCATAAAATATTGATCTCCCTATAACTAATAATAAAAGTATTAAATATGAGGAAATGGGTATTTATTATTAGTAGTGACGTTATTAAATTCTCTATAATCAATTAATAGCCTTATGGAACCATATTTATTTTTGAAAAACAAAATAATTGCACCCCAAGATGAACTGCTATGATAAATAAACCCTTTATCAAAAAACTCTTGTCAATTAATTTTCAATTCCAAATTTTCTTCTTCACCCATTTTATTAAATAGTTTTAAAATTATATGAGTATCAGACACTGATTAAATAGTAAATTCAATACCTTGATCAAGAATAATACTAGGAAATTCATCAATAAATACATAGATATATTCATTTACTATAGTAATATCACCAATTTGAATTTCTTTTCTTTCTCCTCAATGATATATGGAAAATAACATTCATTTAAATATTTAATAAATTTCTCATAATTTTGATATATTATCAATGTTTTTAGTTCAATATTATGTACAAACTGAATTAAATTCTAAAAAACAACTTCTTTAGCTCTATAATCTATCATAACATGATAAAAAATCCATACCCAGAATAATATTTAACTCTAAAAGGGGGAAGACAATAAGTTTTGTAGGTAAATTAATTACCTAAAATACAATAATAAGATTATTATAATCTATTTTTTCATTAATACTTCAAATATTATCTTTTACTAAATATTTTATCGTTATTTATTAAGGTTAAATTTTCAACTTATGAGTAAATTTCTCATAAATGAATAATTTGTAGACCCTGAATCAAACAATTATTTAGCATAATTTAAATAAACAAGTAATATACTTAACACTCCATTATTAGATGGTCCAATATATTATGAAGTATTCATAAATTATTTATCCAAACATTTCTTCTTTTGATCTGTAAAACTTACATCCTTTATTCTTATCTTTGGAGAAGTACTTTCATAATCACACATATCATTAAAAATAAATAATCTTACTATCTACTATTTATTATATGTCTGATCATTTTCTTTGTAGTCATGAGCCACATGTCCAAACTATACATATAAAAAACACTTTATAGTCTTCAAAATACATTCTTTTGTATTATATTTTCCACAAATATAAATAAATGGAAACCTGATATTCTTAACTCCATATTTCATTGATGGATGTTTCCCCATTACCTGTCAGCTGGAAATTGTTTAATGATTATTGTTTTTGAATACATTATCATTAAAAAACTCCATTTATAACTTCTAATCACAAAAATGAATCTTCTCATAACTTTTTAATTTATAATAATACAATTCTCTTTTATATATGGGATTCAATCCTAAGTAAAATCGATTAATTTTATTATCAAGATCATGAATAAAATTGGGTATGTTCCATGCTAATCGAGTGGATTTTTCATCAAACATGGATACTGAATATTCCCCATTATAACACAATTAAAATAATTTATATTTTATTTTATTTCAAAAAAAATTATTAAAATACTTCTTGAGGAAAATATCCTTAAATTTATCTCATTAAAAGTCATCAATATCTTCTCCTTTTTTGATATTCTCAACCATTAACCACCAATGATTGGATTCACCTAGAAATGGTAAATATAAAGTGTTTCCTTATGATATTATGAACAACCCATGACTTTGAATATATTTGTTAAGGAATTAACCTATCCATTAGTTTTCAGAAGATCAAATGATCTCTTGAAAGTCATAGGGTGTTGTTTGACGAAAATCACTAGAATAGAAATGTTCTTCTATAGTGAATGTGTTTCCTCAATCACATGGATACCACCACCATTTATATCCTATATTAAGTGAAAAAACATAATAAAAATTCATTTATTCTAATCCCAACCATTTTAGGATTATAATTATCAATGATATTGTCCTTTTGTTACCTTTTTACTTTATCTTACCTATTTCCTATATGGAAAACCATTTTTAAAATACAATGATTAGATGAAGAAACATGATAATATTTAAATTATATATCATGTAAACATAACCATAAATTATAATCCCTAAATTTTATTCTATTAATATTATCCTAACCTCAAAATTTATCTAAACCTTCCCTTTGATCCCAACTATAAACACCCAACCTTAAAATATTACATAATCTTGAGTTTTAAATCTAGATATCATTTTATTTCATTAATAGAGTCAATTTTAGGTTTCTAGTTATAGGTAATTATTCTATAACTCTTATATAATAAAATCATACATTAAAAATTGGACAATTCTACTTAGCTTCCATTTTTTTCAAAATATAATACTTTTAAAATAAAACAAGTTTTTTTATGAAAAATCATCTTGATTTTAAACATGACTTCATCATGTTCCTACTCATCCTTAAACCCTATAAAATCATTTGAAAACACGAGATAAGAAAAAAAATCTCATAAAGGGATATATATAAAGGAAACAAGAAAATTATTAGTTTATTTCAATACCATGTTATCATATAAGAGAGTTTTCCTATAATGCAAAAAACATTATTCTTAAATAATTGTTTATTATACATGAAATCAAATTTAATTCCAATATTGTTTAATAAAAAATTATAAAAATAAATAAATTCAAAATCATAATCATGAAGTTTTCTTAGAAAACATGATAACCCATGAAAAAAATCTTTAAAACATACCTTTTACACTTAAAGGGAATAACCATTCTAATAAAAAATATCATTATCATTACCTGTGAAATCAAAATATATCCACGGAAAATAATTAGAAAAAATAGAAAAGTAATTCAGGTGAATTAGTACAACATCTTAATAGAACCCTTATACAAACCCTTACAAGAATCATTACAAGTGGAATAAACTACTCAGTTAATTTCAACATAATTCTCCAGAGAACATAATCATTACTCAATTCAATGGTGGTCGATATCAGGCTCACCCATCATCATATATAATTTTTAAGGACAGTAACATACATTAAAAATATAAAATATTACATTTACATTATCAAACTCATAAAAATATAATTTTTAACCCATAAAGAATCAATTTTTGGATATTTATATGTCTCTTTACTTTAAACACCCATTTTCAAAATGAAAATACCCATAATAATGAGAAGAAGGGTATTTCATTAATGAAAACATGAAATATATTAAAGGAATCTAAATATCAAATAATGATTGTGGTGGTGGTAAAATACATTGACACTGTATGTAATAAAAAACATTCCTTTTGTACTTTGTAAAGAAAGTCAAACATTCTGCATGAAATATGAAAAAATATTACTTTCAAAGAAATTTTTGAAAAATTAAAAGGAGAGTATAAATTAAATTTTTAACTAATTTTTTAAAATAAATACACATCTATTAAAAAATATAGATATAGATGAAAATGATTATAAATAAATATTAAAGACATATTAAAAATAGGTTTTATGATAGATTATCCCTTACCTTGATCTTGACTTGTCATATACATTCTTTATCTTCTTAAATAAATAAAAAATATGTTAATTATTTACTTTATTAATAAAAAAATCAATTTTATTAATTATTTTAATTAACTTATATTCATTTTATTCTTAGTTACTTAATCGATTAAGTTCACATCGGATGTTTTGAGAACATTTGGCTTATAAATCAAAAATGGATTTGGTAGGTTGACTATGGTAGAATGGATGATAAATATATCATTTAAAAAGTCTTAATAATGTTAAAATTAAATTTTTGCACGCTATTAATACTTTTAAAACCAGCCATGTAGTGTGATTATGAAAATTTAATTACTTTATAATTATGGAGACTGTAATCTGTAAGTACATATGAGTAACGTTTCCATTTTTTAATGAACATGATGAAAAGAAGGTAAGTATTATTTTAAATTTAAAGTAGTATAATTAAATCATAAATATAATATTATATCTATAAATATACCAATATATACCATCTATGTTATCCAATGATGAAAAATAAAATACATCAGTTTGTGTGGTAGTAATATGCATATGCGTACAAGCGATGTTTTTATTTATCATTAGACGATGAATAAATAATTAGAATATTTTTAACAATTAGATAATGAAATTTCTATCACATATATAACATTATTAAATTTTTATACATAATTATAACCAAACATAAATGGTGTTAATATAAAATGAAATACATCATCTTATGATGTAGTATTCAGCACGTACAAACGAGTGATGTTTTTTATTTCCCATTATATTGATAAGTAGAAGAAAAAATGTTATACCATAAACATAAAAAAAATCATTATATGGTAGATAATAATGTTATAATATGATAATGGTTAATGATGTTTTGAAATATTCAAAATAATAAATAAAATGAAAACAATCATTTAAGAATTATACCACTTCTTTTAACAATATCCTCAGGTTTATAACTAAATCCTTCCAAGAATGGTAATATGATCAAACCAAAATCTATTATACATATTAAGTGATGTAAAAAATGGATTTGGTTAGTTATTTTTCAATCTAAAATTCTCTTGATTCATATAGAGGAGGAGACGGGTGTCATTTTATAACTGAGGGAGAGGAAACACTTGGAATTTTTCAAAAGATTAAAATATATTAATAGATTTATGATGCCAAGTGGCACAAAAAGGTACCATTTTAGACTATGGGATGAGATAGATTGTAAATATTATAGTTAAATATGACTTAGTAATGTTTTTTGAACATTTTAACCCATATCATTTTAATTTTAACTCTTTTAACCAACTTTAACTATTACCATGGTGACTAGCCTTCTTTGCCAAATATATTGTTCATAATATAAAAAATATGAGATATACCTATTTACCAAATATGGAAATCATGATTCAAAATTTTAAATCATTTTTTCATGATGAAATATATAATTTTCATAAAAACTATTTTTAAAATCAAAACATGTAACAAGACGAAAAATTGTTTTCTGGAAAAAAATCATTTTAATTATAAAAATATTTTTATACGAAAAAAAGTTTAATATTGATTATAATAAAATTTATTGGATTATGTTTAATAAAAAACAACTAATTTTATTTTAAAAATAATCCAAAATAGAATTTTACTTTTTAAATACATGAAAATTAAAGGTAGTTTTCCTAAAAATTAGTATTTTCTATTTTTTCACCTGAAAATCATCTTTTTCAACAAATTCAAAAATTTCACACTAAGATAATTTCAAATTGATGATTTCAGAAATTATTATTATTTTTTGAAATTAACATTCTATAATTTAGAAAATAAACTTTTAAATAAAACCATATAATACATGAAAAGTTATTTAGTGTAAATAAGACTATTTACTTTTTGTTTGAAATATTACAAAATATACTTATAGTGAATATAAATGTATAAAATATAATTCATGAATATTTATAAGGAGTGAAATTGATCTACCATCAACATTAGATAGATTGTTACAGGACTTGTTCAAGGTAATCTTCAAGTCTTTTGACTTATTCGACATCACTTGTAGTTTCTCTGCTCATACCGTTGATTCATCTTCATAAATTCTTCACAACTTTTCCCACATAGAGATTGAGGATTTCCATGGAACTAAATTTTTATAGATTTTTCTGGAAAATTATTTCCCTAGATAATTTATGCCCTTTACAACAGTATTCATTTTCTTTTGATCTTAATTTGTAAACTCTTCACTTTTATGTTTTATGAAATTTCCATGAATAAATACCATGTACACATCCATTCATAATATTCAAAAATAGTTCTTCATCCAAACATTCTATAATTAGAAATTGTTTATATCAAAAGAAATTACCTTGTGATTCATAATTTCTTCTATAACTCATTATGATAAAAAAACACCATTGTAATAAAATAAAAGATTTAAAATAAATTCAAAACTCAAACGTTCCACTATGTTATCACTTGTTAGTTCCACTAAGATAAGATTCTCTAAGAGGATGGAATTTAGGTATGTTAATTGAAATTATCTCCTTGTAAAAATAAATTTTTATGAATTTTTTAAATAGGACTCTCTTCTTCACTAAATATGAAATCATTAAAACACAATTAATAAAGTTATTTTTCATAGTCCCCCTACACTATTCCACATTTAAAGAAAATAATATAATGATGTGTCGATGTATAAAAATCTACTGAAAAAACTTCAAGTTTAAAATTTTTAGAGTTTTAATAATATCCCAGTTGGTTTATAACCACTCATATTATAGATATTTTTCTACTCTCTCAATAAAGAAAGATATACTACCCTCTAAGAATGTGAATTTAAATTCATAAATCAAACCAGATTAATTAAACCTCCATTGATGTAATAATATGATCCATAGTTTTCATGGTTGATGAACTATTTATTTAAATTATTATTATTTGGATTAGTTTATCAATGATAGAATAATCCTATTATTTTTTATACAAATCTCTCTGTAAGCATCTCTTGTCACTTTTCGATATCATATAATCTTAACTTTTTCTTAGTTCATGATATTTTGACTGATGATTAATATTTATTCATGTTTTTCAAAGTCTTTGTGAACATAAAACATGCTATAGACCAATATTAGATAGTACAAGACATCAAATAGGGTCATTTTTTATCCTTATCTCGGGTCATGGCCTATATGTTTGATGTATTTTGAAGTATTTAATATATATTAACAAAAAATCATTATGGAACTATGCTAGTAATTAAAATATAATACCTTCAAAATTTGTGCTACTATAAAAATTATGACTCAATATATACAAGTTCTATAAAAATTTCAGTGTTATGAAACTTATAAAAATATATATGATCACTTCATTATGTGACAATCTTAATCATTGTGGTGCAATCCAGATTTCACGGCTATCAATTTCAATGTAATCCACATGTTTTAATGACCAAACCTATACCTCTTTGATAATAAGTGTATCAAATATATAATGATGAAGTCATGTTTTGTCATGAACCTTTTCATATAATATATAAATCTTTATAAAATCATAAAGATTCACTCCTAAAAAATAAATAATGGTGATGAATTTTCATATTTTGAAAAAAAAATCACATTTTTATTTCATAAAAATTCCTCTAGTAATATATTACAACCTTATAATAAGAACCATGGCATAACTAATAATCTATAATATTCATCCTTATTCCAAATATATAATGTTATAATATATAGAATATCATCATGTGATTTTTTATTATCTAAAAAAATCCATTAAATAATAATAAAACTACATAAAACTCTAAAACACATACAACCACTGATTTTATGGGTATTTTGAATGGTTTTATAAAATATTTTTCCAAAAAAACTATAAAAATAACAATTAAATTTTTTAAAATAAGGAATTTTAAAAATTTAAGTCATATGTAATCTATTTTTAATCATCTAAACTAATTTGGATATATCTTAAAAAATAGTAAGTCAATATATAGGAACCTCAATGAACTCTATGAAATATAAAGGTGACTGTACTATCTCTCATTCAATATTTTAATCAAATCCATTTTTAGTGAATCATGGTAGATATTTTTATTAAATTACCATTTGGTGTTTTATTTTACATGTAAGAAAAGGATATATGAGAAGCCTAAGAAGCCATCAAAGTTTACTGTTGAGTTTAACTTCTGAAATAAGTTTTAATAAACACATGGATGAGGGTTTTTAAGGAAGGAATAATAGTGTAATAAGTTCATGATTTTCATATAAGAGATATCAGAAAAGTGGAAAAGGCACATATTCATCAACATAATTCAGATTTTTCATATAAATTATATGGTTATTTCATATGTAAAACCCCAATAATTAAAATTATATATTATCCTTTAAAACCAAATTTTTTTATAATGAGTGATACATGCAACACAAAACCAAAACAAACCATGGAAAGTATACAAACATTAAAATTTTGACTAAGAATTGACTAGTATAAATATATTTAATAGATTTATGAAATGTATATAGAAATAATAATAAAGGTCATTATCAAAGTTAAGGAATTGATAAATTAAATGAGGGTATCTAAATAAAAAATAATACTGATTTACGCTTTCAAATATAACCCTTCCAAAATTAACTTTTAGGAAATTCATTTTAAGATACTAAGTATATTATGGATAAAATATACTATTGATATAAATAGTATTATTACACTAAATGTTTTAGTAATTGGTAGGAAATGAGAATAATAATAATTAATAAATTAAAATTTTATTTTCCTATGAAAAAAGATTTCATTATATATTTGTATTTTTATTTAAAATTTAAATTATAAAATTTAAGAATTTTACTTGGAAAAAATTAACTTAATATTTGGATTTATAATATCAATATTATCTTAGGAAAAATGTAATTCCCCGGCCCCAGTTACCGAGAGTTGGTGCATTATTACATAACATTGGAAATATCACAAGGGATCAAATCGCGAAAGGGAAATCGGTTTAGTAGCCTTGGAAGTACTAGATACATTTATAAGTTTTACATTACATTATAAAATGAAAAAATAACATTAAAATTATCTCCATTGACCACATTCAAATCCCTTCGACTATCCCTATAGGTCAGTCATAATATACTACTTCCCTTCCTGGGAAAAATAAAACATAGAAAGGGGTGAGCTCAGATGCTCAGTAAGGATAATAATGTAGCAGAAACTTTCATAAATAAGAATAAACTTTTAAGGAAATGTATAATACTAAAGAAAAGGCCTTTAAAACTTAAACTTCATAATAATATGACAAATATAAATCAAATAATTCCATTTACTTATTCACATGGATATTATACTAGTCAAATAATCACATGTATTATCCATATCCAATTTCATAATGATAGAATTCATAATTCCATACATCATAAACATATAGTAAAGGCCTTTTGCCAAGAATAAAAAAAAGATTTTTTCAAGGCCTTATACTAAGAAACTTGTTTGTCTCATGAGACCTACCGATGCATCGAGGAGCTATAGTGGGCTCCACCCGTCACTTACTAAGTCCAATGCATTCCTCATATGATGAGGTTTAAACATAACATAAACATTCATATTAAAACTAAAATATGAAATGTCAATACTTTATCCACAAACCATGAATGGTAAAAAAATAAAAAATCCACAGTCAAACATAATACAAAAACTTCAATACAATACGGAAGATTTGTATCATAATAAATCAACTTCAAACAAGTTTAAAATACATCAAAGTTTATTGACATATATGATATGAAATTTTTTTTAAAGAAATACCTCTTTCTATTTTGAAACCATTTAAAAGTAACATAATTGTAAAAGAAAACATTTATTTTGAAAATATTATTATAAGTTTTTATGGGAATCTTTGACAACGTTACAATGATAGAAAATAGCTGCACCCACTGTATAAGTTAAAAAAAGACATTCTTATCTTAATTTTGCTGAAGAGGTCATAAAGTAACTTGTTTGAAAAATGACAGAAAGATTCCTTTCAAAAAAATATATGGTCAAATAATGGTATAAATGACTTTAACCCATAGTCTAGTAAACAATAAAAAAAATTGAATTACATTTTTAAGAGAACATGGATGGGGAAGATAAAGAGGTCCCAGTAGATACTTACGTATTAAAAACCTCAGATAAGTGAAGAGATTGTAAAATTAACCCTTACATTGTACTTTTCATTATTTGATGGTATGTTAACATCCTATATAATATTTAAAGCATTGTTATTAAATTATACAATAACTATATACATAAATATGATATCATATATGATCCTCTAATATTTCATTGTTAATAATATGTCAATAGTATCATCATTTCGGGTGTTAACTGATTCGTTTTCCTTTATATGCTTGTTTACGTAAGCCATGTTTGTTATGGATAGGATTTATTTGATTCATATACATAATAATATTATGTTCATAAACATTATTTTTAATCATAAAATGAAAATTATTCTTGAATGATTACGATGGGGAATGAATCCCATCACGTTCGTGGAGACGGTAATCCGTATGTACGCACGAGCAACAATATCATTATATTGATGGTGAAATATTATATAATTGATTGGTATATCATATATACATAATAATTAACATGTTATACTTATTATTTACATCATTTATACTCATTATTATACCCTTCCAAATAATGACGTGTTTGAATAACAAACTACACCACGACGTGGAGACGGTATGTCGTACGTACGCACGTATAGTGACTTTGTCATTTATAGGATGGATAGAAAAACAAATATGGTTGTAACATATTTATAATAAAATAAAATTATGTAGGAGGTATTGGGATTATTATTTTTTTATGGAAACAACAAAGAAAGTGGAAGTGGAAGAAGAAAAGAACATGAAAGAGGGTGGTGAAATTATTACCTCTTCTTCAGGTGTTTCCTTTTAGTTGATCAAAAGGGATCCTTAGGTTGGATTTTTGATAAAATTAAGGACTATAGGTTTATTTGATGGAAGTTGGGAGGATATTTTGGCAGGTTTTGGTCGATCTAAATGGATTTGGATGTGTGATTTTCAGAGAAGTGGAAGTAGCCTTTTATAAGAGAGGTGAGGGTCACTTTAGGAAAAGCTTGAAATATTATTTTATGATAAAATAATCTTAGATTTATAATGGATCCAAAATTATTTATTTCTAGGATAATGTGGTTATGGGTCTCTAACCTATAAAAAAATAGTTATTAGACAGGTTTAGGTCACCATATTAACCTTATCTTTTAGATTTAACTCTTAGTTATATAGTTTGACATTTACCATGTATCTTTTAATTTTTATATTATACAGTTAATAAACTAACTATAATAAGTGAAGCGAACCCAAAGTGGTTCATTATTAATATATATAACATTATCTAATTCCTTTGGGAGAACCTTAGATTTTTAGGAATATTATATCAATTAATAATATAGTATTTGTTTTAAAAACTCAATTATGTCAATTTTGACACTATTTACCGTTTGATTGTTTTGAAATCCATAACAAATTTATCACTTCAAATAAAATTTATTTAATCAACCCTAACATGTCATATTAACCTAGAAAATTAGTTTAATTCATCATAAGTCTCATTTTACATTTATTTAGATATCTATAATATCAATTATTTTAATATTTCATTAATAAGGTAATCATTACCTCATCATTGTGTCAAAAATAAATTAAATTATTTAATATCTAAAAATTATAAATAAAATACCACTATGTATTAAATAATTTTATCTTTCTATTGAATATTTTTAATTGAGTTTTTATTTTTTGTAATCATTTATTAAAAATGGTTTAGTTATTAAACATTAAATTTTACTCTTCTTTAAAAAAAATAATAAATGTCTTAATCTAATCTAAGTGGACCAAAGGGGGTCATATTTTATTCCTAAGGTTTTTTCGGTTGAATTAAACTTATCCAATAGAATTAGGACATGTTTTAGGGTAATTATGATATCATTTTTAACCTTAATTACCCTATTTACTTTTAACTGTGGTAAATAAAAGTCAAAAGTTATTATTCATCAAAAATTACCTTCATCTTATTAAACCACATTTTACTTACTGATTTCAACTGTGTCTCTCGGATTTTTTAAATTCAACTCATAGAAGCGTTAAAATTATGTTTTATGAAAATTTTCAAATTCTCCTAGAAGGTGGGTAAAAGATTGTAAAAAGTTCAATAAAATTTTATATATCAAAACTTATTATAAAATGACTAAAATGAATTACATTGAACATATATAGGTATTATATATCTATTTTGACCTAAAATAAATTAAAATAAAATAAATAATTACTGAAATAAAAATTCAGTTTTAAACAATAGTGCGGTGTTTTTAACTATTCATCAAAAATTGAAAGTTTTCAGGAGAAATCCAAAAATTCACCCTAAGCTAATTTTGATATCATTAATCCAAAAATGAAATCCATTTTGAAAAATAAAATTTATAAAATTTCAAAAAGTGGGTATTACTATTCATAACGGCTATTTTGATTTGTCGTGGTGTGTTAGACTCTAAGTTGCGTACAAACAAGCTACTGCATTATTCAAAAGGAAATGTATCGTGGAAGCTAGGGGTGTTACATTCTACCCTCCTTCAAATAATATTGTCCTCAAAATTTCTAGAATATTACTGTATAAAAATATTTAGGTGGTTCTTCATCATAAGTTCCTTGAGTTCCCATGTTTCCTCTTCCATCTTATGGTTTCTCTATAGAACTTTTACCAGACGAGTCGTCCAGTTTCTCAGCACTTGTTCTCTGGTATCAAGAATATTGACAGGCTCTTCACAATAAGACAGATCAGGTTCTAGTTCAATTTCCTCATAAGTGAGTACATGTGTTGGTTCAGGCGTGTATTTTCTCAACAGTGATACATGGAACACATCATGAACTTTGGAGAGACTTGGAGGCATTGTCAAACAATAAGCTACAACTCCAATTCATTCTAGATTTTCAAAACGTTAGATATACCTGGGACTCAATTTACCCTTCTTACCAAAACGTATAACACCTTCCATGAAAATACCTTCAATAAAACATGGTCTCATACTTGAAATCACAAATCCTTCCTTTGCTTATTGGCATAGCTCTTTTTCCAACTTTGGGCTACTTTGATGTGGGTTTGGATAATATTTACATTTTTCATTGTTTCCTCAACATGTTCTAGGCCTACGAGTATTCTTTCACCAACATCATCCCAACAAGTTGGAGTGGGACATCTCTTTCTATATAACGCTTCATATGGTTCCATCTGAATACTTGAATGGAAGCTATTATTATAGGAAAATTATACCAGAGGTAAATACTGATCCCACATAGCTATAAAGTCAAGTGAGTAAGATCTCAACATGTCTTATAAGGTTTGAATACTCTATTCTGATTTTCCATCAGTTTGAGGGTGGTAGGGAGTGCTCAAACGAAGTTCAGTATCCAAGACCTTCTAAAGACTTTTCCAAAATCTTGATGTAAAACGGGGATCGCGGTCAGAAACAGTCGATAGGGGTACACCATGGAGTCTTACAACTTCATTAATATATAGTCATTCCATACGTTCAAGTGGTAAATCTTCTCTTATATCAAGAAAATGTGCTGACTTGTTAAGACGATCAATAATGATCCATGTTTCATAATTCCTTCTAGGAGTCTTTGGTATCCCCATGACAATTTCCATCATAATATTATCCCATTTACACTCAAGTATGGGAAGAGGTTGCATGAATCCTCCAGGTTGTTTCCTTCCAGCTTTCACTAGTTGAAAAACCATACATCTTGACACAAAATCAGAAATCTCTCTCTTCATGATGTCCCACCAAAAATATTCCTTCAAATCTATATACATCTTGTGCTCCCAGTTTGTAAAGAGAAATTAGAGCTATGAGAATCATCCAACAATTCAATTTTTAGATTAGGCATGTTAGGAACACAAAGTCTCTTCCCAAATTTCAAAATTCCAGCTTCATATATGAAGTCACTCAATCTCCCATCATTCAAAGCTTTAATATTCTTTTGAAACTCTTCATCATCGGTTTGAGAACTCATTATCTTTTCTAGTAAAGATGTTTTGGAAACCATTTGAAAAAGTATTTATGTTTCACCTTCCATGGTTATTCCCATATCCATCTTTACTAGATCTATAAACATAGGATCCCTTTAAACTCTCATCTTGTTTAAAACTCCATGATCCTTTTTTCTCAAAGAATCTGCCACTTTATTTTCATTGCTTGGGTGGTAGTGTATAGTGAAATCATAATCTTGGAGTAGTTCAATCCATCATCTTTGCCTCATGTTGAGTTCTTTTTGTGAAAATATATACTTCAAACTCTTGTGATGAGTTTATATCTCCCATTTTTCACCATAGAGATAGTGTCTCCATATCTTCAAAGTAAATATTACAGTTTCTAACTCAAGATCATGAGTGAGATAGTTTTGTTCATGAATTTTTAGCGGTCATGATGCATAGTCAATAACTATATCATTCTGTATAAGGACACAACCAAGTCCTTTCTTTGAATCATCACTATAAATAACAAACCCATCATTCCCTGATGGTAGATTCAAGATAGTATCATTGACTAATTTTCTCTTTAGTTCTTCAAGAAATTCCTCACACTCTTTTATCCAAACAAATTTAACACCTTTACGTGTGATCTTGGTTAATGGGTTATCCAACTGGGAAAACTTCTTAACGAAACGTCAATAATAACCTGATAAACCAATAAAACTACATAACTCAGTTATACTGGCCAGTGCTGGCCATTCTTGGATTGCCATGGTCTTTGAAGGATCAACAGATATTCCATCGTTAGAGACAATATGGCCATGAAAAGAAATCTCTTGAAGCCAGAATTCAGACTTGCTAAACTTCCCATATAATTAATTTCTTCGGAGGGTTTTCAGAATAGTGAGCAAGTGATTTTCATGATCTTCACATCTTTTTGAGTATACTAAGATATCATCAATAAATACCACTACAAAGTCGTCAAGATATTCCTTGAAAACTCTATTCATTAGATCCATGAAGATAGAGGTTTCATTAGTCAATCCAAAAGGCATTACTGTAAACTCGTAATGCTTGTACCTAGTTCGAAATGTTGTTTTCAGAATGTCTTCCTTCTTCACACACAACTGATGATATCAAGATCGAAGGTCAATCTTTGAAAAATACTGAGCTCCATGAAGTTGGTCGAATAAATCTTCAATGCGAGGTAGGGGATACTTTTTCTTTATTGTTATAGAATTGATCTTCCTGTAGTCAATGCAAAACCTCATAGATCCATCTTTCTTCTTAACAAAAAGGATAGGGGTTCCTCATGGAGAAACACTAGGGAGAATAAATCCCTTATTACTCAATTCCTCTAGTTGTTTCTTTAGTTCCACTAATTCCACAGTGTCTATTCTATAAGGGGTCTTCGATATGGGCCTTGAACCAGGAATTAAATCAATAGAAAACTCAATTTCTCGTTCTGGAGGATTTCCAGGTAAATCCTCTAGAAACACATCAACATGTTCTTGCACAATAGGTACATCCCCTATTAGAACATTCTTTTCCTCACCTGTAGTTATTTCATTCTCTTCCTCCCCTATAATTGAATTTAGTAGAGCTACTGGGGGTTGATCTAGATAAGAATCAGGTAGTGACGTTTCTGATCTAAAGATAAGGTACTCCTTATCATCATCGAAAATTGTAACCTCCTTATTCTTACAATAAATTTTCACATCATGGTCTGAAAGTCAATCTATTTCAAGGATTATATCAAATTCAATCATGGGTATGATGATGAGATCAATAGATAAAGAACTTTTATATGCCCTAATGGGAACTAATTCATAAAACCTTGTTGTGATGATAGTTCTCTTAGGAGTTCTGACTGAAAACTCCTTTGTTATGTCAAATTGGAAATATGTAATTTTCTTAGAAAACTAGGAAGATATGAAACAATGTGATGATCCTGAATCAAATAAAGCATTTGATAAACTTGGGGAAACCATTAAATTACCTGCCACCACGTCTTTTGGAGCTTCAACCTCAGCCGTAATGACCGTATAAGCTTGGCCTTTCTCCCTTGGCCTTTTCTAAGGTAAGTTCCCTTGGCACTTACGACATTCATTTGTATAATTCCCATTTTCTCTACAATTGTAACATTCAACATTGACAACCTCTTTCTTTCCCTTGGAATCATGAGATTTGTGGACTTTTTCACCACACTTATAACAGACTCCCATTTCCTTCAGGAAAGTACCAAGGTTTTTCTTCCCAGATTTACCACAGGATGGATATTCAAATTTTCCCTTCTTCCCCTTATTTTCATTTACAAAGTGTTTAGCAGATCTCTTTTTCTCTTGCTTTGCTTTAAAGTCATAAGACAAAGAGAATTTCTTTTCTATCTTGATAGCGCATGAGGAAATATATTTATACGATGAGAAGGATTGTGAGACTAACGCTAGATGGAGAAATGGTTTTAACCCATCAAAGAATAGATCAATCTTACCCCTTGGGTTACATATATAATTTTTTGTATTCCTTTCTATCCTTTTAAAGTTAGCCTCATTATTTGCGACATTCTCATCCTCCTTTTGACTCAGACTCAGAAATTAGCTTTTCATATCTTCTCAATGGTCAAGAGGAAATTATTTTTCTATGAAAATATATTTAAACTCCCTTTATTACATTTTTGATACTTCTTCATCTTTCTTTGTGTTTTGGATTAATGAACCCCATTGATCTGCATCTCCCATGAGGCGATAAACTGCCAGGAAAACTTTTTCCCTTTTTCTACTCCCCAAAGCATGTAATATTTTCTCTAAGTAACATATCCATTGATTATCTACCAAGGGATTTGTACTCCCATTGAATGTGTATGGTTTTTTCCTCATGAAGCTCTTTAACATTGATCCTGTGCGTTTTGGATTAGGGTTCTCCATACGGGTAAGGTTATTATTCATAACCTAAGTGAGTTGTCCTAGTATGGTGATAAGATGATCAGCACCAGTTGAATCACTAATTATACTATAATTATCTTGAGTAAGAGGGAAATCTCTACATGGATTACGTGCTTTGATACGATTTCCATTCCTTCCACTAGGCTCCATTTCTAAAAAAATGGCATACACTAGATTAGTTTATGAATCGAAATATATAATTCCAAACTTGTAAAACAATTAACATAAATTGAACAGTTTATGGATATAATCCATAATCATAAAAAAAAATTTCTTTGAGGAGGTATGTACTCATATATCCTTCATAATGGTTTGTAAATAAAATGTCAATTATCCTAAGAAAATCCCCCAAGAGTGTTGTAACCAAGAGTGCAGCAAGGCCTGTTGTCATGTACCAGGATACCCCAGGTCAAGCCCGAAACTCCTTTTCAGAGTTTTCACTCCTAGGTACATCTGTACCAGAGCCGCCTCTACCTACCCATATCCATATAGGGATGTATTTCTTAGAAAACTCACAAAATCTCTACATTACCAAAATTCTAGGAAGTTATTCTATAGTAATTCTCAAAGTCTATCTTAGGGTAATATTCTTTAATTAGAGTTTTTCTAAATCTAGCTTTCAAGGTTTGTACTAAAATTCCTCTGATACCAACCATAACACCCCGACCCCAGTTAACCAGATTTGGTGCATTATTAAAAAACTTTAGCATTATCACAAGGGATCAAATCCCGAAATACATATCAGTTTAGTAGCCTTGGAAGTACTAGATACATTCATAAGTTTTACATTACATTATAAAATCAAAAACAACATCAAAATTATCTCTATTGACCACATTAAAATCCCTTAGAATATCCCTACAGGTTAGTCATAATATACTTCTTCGCATCCTGGGAAAAATAAATCATAGAAAGGGGTGAGCTCAGATGCTCAGTAAGGATAATAATATTGAGGAAACATTCATAAATAAGCATAAACATTTAAGGAAATGTATAATACTAAAACAAAACCCTTTTAAACTTAAACTATAGAATAATATGGCAAAGATAAATCAAATAATTCCATTTAATTATTCACATGGATATTCTACTAATCAAATAATCACATTTATTATCAATATCTAATTTCATAATGATAGAATGCATAATGCTAGACTTAATAACCATATAGTCAAGGACTTGTTCCAAGAATAAAAAAAATTGTCAAGGCCCTATGCCAAGACACTTATTTGTCTCATGATACCAACCGATGCATCTAGGAGATATAGCGGGCTTCACCCGTCACTTACTAAGTCCAATTCATTCCTCTAATGAAAAGGTTTAAACATAACATAAACATTCATATTAAAACTATCATACGAAATGTCAATACTTTATCCATGAACTGTGAATGGTACAAAAATAACACATCCACAGTCAAAAATATCCTAAAACCTTCAATACAATATGGAAGATTTGTATCATAATAAATCATCTTCAAATAAGTTTAAAATCTATCAAAGGATGTTGACATAGATGAAATGAAAAAATTTTGAAAGAAATACCTCTTTCTATTTTAAAACCATTTAAAAGTTACATAATTATAAAATAAAACACATATTTTGAAAATATTCTTATATGATTTTATGGGAAGCTTTGATGATGTTATAATGGAAAAAAATATCCACACCTACCATATACGTTAGAAAAAGACATTCTTACCTTAATTTTATCGAAATGGTCAAAAAGTACCTTGTTTGAAAAATGACAGAAAGATTCCTTTCAAAACATATATGGTCAAATAAGTGTATAAATTGCTTTAACCCATAGTCTAGTAAATATTAAAAATTTCTTGAATTACATTTTTAAGAAAACACGTATGTGGATGATAAAGAGGTCCCAGTAGATACTTACGTATTAACAACCTCTGATAAGTAAAGAGATTATAGAATTAACCCTTACCATGTAATTTTCCTTAGTCGATGGTATGTTAACCTCCTATATAATAGTTAAAACATTGTTATTAAATTATACAAGAACTATATACATAAATATGATATCATATATGATCCTCTAATATTTCATTGTTAATAATATTTCAGTAGTATCATCATTTCAGGTGTTAATTGATTCGTTTTCCTTTATATTCATGGTTACGTAAGCCATGTATTTATGGATAGGATGTATTTTATTCATATATAGAATTATTTAATGTTCAAAACATTATTTTTAATTGTAAAATGAAAATTATTCTTGAATTATTATGATGCGGAATGAATCTCATCGCGTTCGTGGAGACGGTAATCCGTACATACGCACGAGGGACAATATCATTATATTGATGGTGAAATCATATGTAATTTGATTTTATATCATATATAAATAATAATTAACATGTTATACTTATTATTTACATCAGTTATACTCATTATTACACCCATCCAAATAATGAACTGTTTGAATAACAAACTACACCAGAACGTGGAGACGGTAAGCTGTACGTATGCACGTATGGTGACTTTGTCATTTATAGGATGGAAAGAATAACGAATATAGTTGTACCATATTTATAATAACATAAAATTATATATTAGGTACTAGAATTATTATTTTTTTATGGAAACAACAAAGAAAGAGGAAGTGGAAGAAGAAAAGAACTTGAAAGAGGGTGGTGAAATTATTGCCTCTTCTTCGGGTGTTTCCTTTTGAGTTTATCAAAAGGGATCCTTAGGTTAGATTTATGATAAAAGTAAGGAATATAGGTTAATTTGAGGTAATTTGGGAGGATATTTGGGTATGGTTTGGCCGATTCAAATGGATTTTGAGGTGTAATTTGGAGAGAAGGAGAACTACCCTTTTATAAAAGAGGTGGGGGTCACTTTAAGAAAATCTTGAAATACTATTTTATAATAAAATCATCTTGGGTTTCTAATGGCTAAAAAATGATTTATTTCGAGTATAAAGTTTTGATGGGTCTAACACCTCTCAACCAATAGGTTTTAGACTGCTTTAGGTCACCATATTAACCTTATCTTTTAGATTTAACGCTTAGTTAAATAGTTGGACATTTACCATGTCTCTTTGTATTTTAATATTATATGGTTAATAAACATAATATAACAAGACAAGAGAACCCCAAGTGGTTCATTATTAATATATATAACCTTATCTATGTCTTTTGGCCAAACCTTATATTTTTAGGTACACTATATCAATTAATAATATAGTATTTGTTTTAAAAAGTCAATTAGGTAAATTTTAACACTATTTAGTATTTGATTTTTTTTTAATCCATAAAAACTTTATCACTTCAAATAAAATTTATTTAATCAACCCTAACATGTCATATTAACCTAGAAAATTAGTTTAATTCACCATAAGTCTCAATTTATATTTATTTGGATATTTATAATATCAATTATTTTAATATTTCATTAATAAGGTAATTACTACATCATCATTATGTAATAAATAAATTAAATTATTTAATGTCTAAAAATTATAAATAGAATACCATTATTTATTAAATCCTTTTATCTTCATATTTAATATTTATAGCCTAATTTATATTGTGTGTAAGCCTATATTAAAAATGTCTTATTTATTAAACATTGAATTTAACTCTTTTAACTCTTCATTAAATAAAATAATAATAAATGTCCTAATTTAATCCAAGTGGACCAAATGGGATCATATTTTTTTTCTAATGTTTTTTTAGACTAATTAAACTTATCCAATAGAATTAGGTTTTTTTTAGGGTAATTATGATATCACTTTTACCCTTAATTACCCTATTTACTTTTAACTATGGTTAATAAGTCAAAAGTTACTATTCACAAAAAATTATTTTCATCTTATTGAACCAAATTTTACTTACTAATGTCAACTGTGTCTCTCAGAATTTTGAAATTCAACACAGAGAAGCAGTAAAATTAAGTTTTATGCAAATTTTCAAATTCTCATAGAAGGTGGGTAAAACACGGTAAAAAGTTCAATAAAATTTTATATATTTAAACTTATTATAAAATGACTTCAATGAATTAAATTGAAAATATATAGGTATTATTTATCTATTTTGACATAAAATAAATTAAAATAAAATAAATAATTACTTAAATAAAAATTCGGTTTTAAACAATAATGCAGTGTTTTTCACTATTCATCAAAAATTGAATGTTTTCAGAAAAAAATACCAAAAATTCACCCTAAGCTAATTTGGATATTCAGAATCCAAAAATGAAGTCCATTTTAAAAAATAAAATTTATAAAATTTCAAATAATGTGTGTTACTATTCATGACTGCTAGTTTGATTGTTCGTGGTGTGTTAAAACTCCATTTTCTGTAAAAAGCAAGTTACTGTATTATTCAAAGGGAAATTTAATGTGGATTCTTGGCGTGTTACAAAAAAATTTGGGATTTTTATGAAATGATCACTTTTTTGGTGAATAGTTAAAATATAGATTTTAATAAAACTATAACTTTATAATTATATAAGAAAGACCTATAAGTTTATAAAATATTTTAATTGAAAAAATATGTATTTAAGAAGTGAAAATATAAATTTTAAGAATGAAATGTTGAATTTTGAAAACCTTTGATTATTATTTTAAGGGATTAAGTAATATTTTCCAATAAAAATTGTTTTTGGTCATTTCATTTAATTAACTATTATTTTGGTTAAATTTTCTTTTAACATTTTTTGAAAGATAAAATACTTTTATCATTTTATTATAAACCAATTTATATTATGAAAATTAACTAAATTAATAATTTCACCCTATACATAAGTTTAAATCTTGAAAATACACTTTTTCAAAACAAAAATGGGTTTTTACATGTTACATGTGATAAGGATAAAAATAGGTGTTTTTGGAATGAGAAATTTTATTAGATAAAATGAATTTAATATTTTTAATTAGAATTAAAAAATTATGTATTAAGTTCCATTTTATTTTTTGGCATAAAAATTGATTTGGTTATGTAAAAACTAGTTATCACGGTAAAACCAAGAATGTTAATGCTAAATTTATAATAGTAAATGGCATAAAACATCTTTAAAACATGTGTTAAAATTGATGCTTGAGATATTATTGTAATTATATCTTAGCACAATCCATTGTGGCCCATTTGTTTGTTTTCTTGACATCTGAAACATTTTCCCTCGTTATATTAAGTTGAAATATTTACAAAAAATGATATTCTCATGACTTATAAAAGGGGCCTCTGACCACCCCTTCATGACCACTACCAAATTATGTTTCCTCTTTGAAATATTCCCTTATTAATTACCATATAATATTATTCATTTTCCATGATCCTCTATTCAGTAGATGTTATCCTAGCACCTCCATTTTTAAAGACTTTTCCAAGTGGAAGCCCAAGTCCTTAATGTGAATAATTTTTTCCTATATTATTGTTTTTCATTCTTATCATCAAAAATATAATTTAAATATTTATATATAATTAAATCATTATATAATATTTAATTAAATTTTTTATGATAATTGAAAAACTATAAACCAAATTTCTGCTTTTCAATTAAGAAATATTAAATAGTCATTTGGGCGTTGTGAAAACTACCGCCTCTACTAAGAGAAAACTTTTTTTTTTCGTCACCACCTTTCCTAACTAGTTATATGGGTAACTTTTATGAATAAATGTAATATATAAATAATATTTATTATTATGAGGATGAAAATTATAATCCACCTACTTTCCCACTCATTATTTGAGAAATGAAATTGTGAACCATGAGTTATGAAAACTAACGCCCCTATGAAGTATTGTATTTCTTTTTTCTTTAAGTTTCAATATTATTTAACAAAAACTCATAAAATATGATTTAAAACCATAAAATTATCTAAATAATATCATTATTATTCTATAATAATTATATTATTCCCAAAAGAAACCATTTTCATTATTATAATCATCCATTAATTATGGAATTTTCATGTTTGGTCGATCTAACCACCTACTCGAACAATGATATAAAATAATATCATGTATGAATATAAGAATATAATTAATAAAAATATATTATATAAATCATAAAATAAATATTATATTTTTCTTTTAGAATGGAAACATTGATTTTAAACTCATTTATTAAGATACCATCCCTCATTCATGAAAAATCACTAAAACAAGATCATCCTTGATTTCATACTTAAGGTTCATAACTAAAAATCCCATATAATTAGATTATAACAATATAAATAGTTATAAAACCTTATTCGATTACCTTTTATGATCAGTGAATGATAAAGTTTTGGATAAGAATGGGTAACAACGCCATTATTATGAAACTAGTTCAAAAAGATCAACATTACTCACACCCAATATTGAAAATATATGATAACTAATATACATATAGATAATAATTATAAATAAATTTATAAAATGGTATATATATGAATAAGATTTATAAATAGTTGATTAAGTTTTTTATTTTTTATACATGATACTAAAGCTATTTAATTGATGTTAGGAATTAAGGTAAGGGTTCTTTGTCACAAATTTCAATTATGTGTACTTGTTTATATGACACCCAATTTTTTCTATTATATGAAATACTTTCTACCTCTTTGATATTTCAAATCATTATTATACCATTATTAATAATATTAAATTTATATTTTAAATTTTATCATTCATGATGTTTTGATTTGAATGTTTCTAAAATCTAGTGTTATTTGTCTCTATTTTCAAGTCTGTGAGAAATGTTTGATATTATGAACCATATTTTCTTTTAAATGCTATATTAAATACCATATTTCCATTTTTTATAATTGATATCTTTAATTTCATTATATTTTAATTTCATGGAATCCCTTTTATTCTCTTTTAATTCTTACATTACCATTACCATAATGGTCTTTGCATCTTAATTTTACATCATTGAGATTTGATTCATATTCACTAATTGTTTCCATTTTGTGGTGTACATACTGGTCACATATTACCTTATAAATCCTCTCATACTTTTTTATTTTGGTGGATTAAACACAAGGAAATTCATCACACCTTTTTATTCACAAATTATCCTTTTTATAGGCATAATGTTTCTTTTAATGACTTTCCTCTATGAACACTTTATATTTCCTTCCTTTGACTGAAGGGTTTTCACCTAGATGTTATGAATAGGTTGATTAGAGGATATTATTTAATCTATATAGTTTTAGATTTAGGTATGATTACCTTGAAATCTATTCCATTTATTGATGGGGGGTATTAAGAATATTTATACTTGTTATTCTTAAACATATGCCTATTGATTACTTAGGAAAGTTGATTATGTATTGTTTAACTATCAACCATATTTCCATGGATGAATTATGTTCTTTTTTTGAATAGAAAAGTATTGAAATTATATATTTTTATGTCTCAATATGTATTTTTATTGTTTATTAAGTAATGTTGATTATGAATTAAATATATATTTATATCATTCACATGGTGAATGTATTTAACTTAATGATGTGACAGGTGGGCTCAGTATTATATATCTCCTTGATGAATCAATTGGTATCACAAGAAAAAAGGATAGTTTATATGGTGTATGCATACCAAATACAAGCATGGTGTATTTTTTGTGACCTTTATGGAAATAATTTTGTCTTAGTTTCGGCCTTGATAGAAAGAATGATATCTTGGATGAGGCTTTTATAGTAAAAGATTCTTAAAATTATGAATTCCATCATCATGAATTCAGTTTCTATTATCGATGTGATTATTTATATTATTATTTCATCCTTGGATTTATTTTAATAACATTTATTTAGTTATATTGAATTATTTTAATCTTATTTATTCTTTTCATATTCTTAATTCTATGATAGATTCTAATATGTACCTTCCATTAATAGAAGTTTGAGCTCACCCTTATTATGTTTTCATTTCCCCCAGTTATGAAAAAATTTATTAAATATGAAATATAGAGAAGAAAATATTTTTTTTGGAGAATTTTTAGTATATTTTAAAGACTTATTATATATTAATTAGTTTCTTAAATAGTGGTAAAATTGTGCTTTATTTGAGAAATACTTGAGCATTATTAGTTAATGTATTTTTCTAATTCTCAAACATTATAAACCTAAAATGTCATGAGAATGTATATAATTTAATATTCACTTTATGTCATGTAATTATGTGATAGTTATATCTAGGAATATATAGTTTTTATTCAATGGTAGCATGTAATGTGTGTGTTATTGGCGTCGAATTTAGGAGTTCAGGTTAGGGGCATCATAGTCAGTATCGTAGTAGGGTTTAAATAACATTAGATGCTAGGAAGTTAGTTAAGGATAATTTTTGGAATGATAAGCTAGGTTTGATCATAATTTTAATGGTATAGAAAACCCTTTAGGTTAATTGAATTAATATTATATACTTTATGTATTAGGATAATATAACTTCAATGAAATCTATATGGATATTTATGAGGGATAAGTCTATGTATATGAAAATATCCAGAAGATTTGGTAGATTATAGATTCTGTATTTCTCTTAGAAATTAAATTTATTTATAGATAGGATAAAATGTATGTGGCTATGTAATGGATGAACCAATGGGTAGTCATCCAAAAAAATGCTAGTAGAGTATCAACCCAATCTTCACTCTGGTAAATGGTGAGTGGGCCTTAGACTGCAAACCTAGATACACTCCTGGTGGATATGATTTAGTTAATCGCATTCTCTTTACAAGTCATTATAAAGGATTTATTTTTGTTGGTAATTAGGTTGAGGAATAAATGAGAACCCAACCAAAGGAAACCTAGAATGATCCAAGAGTGATTAATATTGAACTAAAATCTAATTTTATGATTTTAAATAATAATAAATTTTAATGTTGAATTTGTCATGTAATTATCTTACAATAATTCTCTTTATATTTTCATCAATCGTGTTAACCAATTTTTTTAGTAATGGATGATATCTAAAGGAATCAAGTTAAAAATAGATTCTATATACAATGTATATATTGTCCCAATGATCAACCTAACTAGATAAGAACTGAAGTGAGAAAGATTATGTTTATTTTCACAACCCAACCCATGTCATGGCATGAGCTGAAACTACCCCAAGTCCACCTACATAGGCTAGGGATGGTGATAAAATTAAAAGTAATAACTAACTCAATAAGGCCTTTCCTAACAACCTGTAAAAATGCTCACATCCAACTCAATGAAAAAGTGTAGAGGGGTAGTAGAAAAGATGAAACACTGATTTAAAATAAACCAAACATGCATGAACCTCTAGATAGTGCAAGAGTACGGTAGTGTATAATAAAAATTAAGGGGTAAAAATACACACCCAATTAGAAATATATCCTAACTTGAAAACACAAGAAAAGAGTAACAAGATGAGAGAGCCCAGATCTTATATCCTGAGCTATGACTACCGTACGTGGTCCAAGCACCCAGTATCTCTCAACTCCTCTAAATTCAAGGTCAACCTGTTTGTAATCTACAAAAGAAATGACACATGTGGGTGAAGCCCATACAGGGATGAGTATATACATTCCCAATAAAACTCCCCGAAAGGAGAAAGAGGGACCGGTAAGAGATACCACTAAAGAGGAATGTAGTGGATATAATAAGGTACAGTGAAAGAGTACAGCTCAACCCAAAAAAAAGAGTGAAAGTAATATCATCTAAGCATAAGGGGATAAACATAGTGAGTAGATAAACTACCCATCGATACTTCACCACCTATAGAAAAAGAGTAGACTCATCCGACCATGAGAATCTAGACACAAAAATCACATGTCATACCCTTCGCATCTTCACCTCTTCTAAAAGGAGAGTATCCAAACCCAAGGAGTTGGTATAGAATAAGGATATATATATATATATATATATATATATATATATATATATATTCTCATTCAAAGAATACCAAATGAGATAGTAAGGGGATATAAATATCATAGCTCATCCATATAAAAAAGAGTATCCAATAGTTTTAAAAGTATCCATCAATGATGCCCAATATCTCACATGTCTGCCCTGAACACACAAGTCTATGGGACTCAATCACCACACCTTGATATTATCCACTTTGGGTGGCACAATCTCTCCCACACAGTTTTAGGTTTCATTATAAGAAAGTGTCTTAGTGGGTAAAGTGTCCCTCTTCCTTGTGAGTCCAAATCTACATCAAACCATGTCTCATCACTATGTAGCACAGTTGAGGTCCAAAACTCAAAGTGGAGACATGAACCATAGTACTTCAAGGGGGTTCTACTCCAAAATTCACTGAGGAACTCCATTGACCCATCCTACTGGAGGGTACCACTTGGGAAAGTTCATCATGGAACTCCACTTCCCATCCCTACTATAGGGTGAGCCACAAAAAGCTATCAGAGAAATCCACTGCCCAGCCCTGCTTGAGGATAAGCCTAGAACATCAAGGAACTCTACTATCTAGCCCTGCTGGAGGGTAACTCGAAAAGTTTGTCAAGGAACTCCAACACCTAGAACTATTAGAGGGTAATCATGGAACATTATGGAACTCCGCTTCCCATCCCTATTGGATGGTAACTTAGAAAGATAATCGGTGAACTCCACTTCCCAGCACTGCAAGAGGGTAACACACAGAAAGAATACCTGGCAAATCTATGATTACTTTCATCATAAGTTTTTTCCTCAGTCCATGCCAAACCTATAAAATTTCACATTTTATCTTGAAATGTGATTTATAGGGTAACATCATGTTCTAAGTGGAAATACACTAAGGATAAGACACTCGCGGTCCAAAATCTAAGTTCAAATGAAGGAGATATGGTCGTTCGAAGTTTGCTCAGAAGATCTCAAGGGGTACACAGTGTGTAAGGGAACCCACATGGTGTTCGGTCCCACTCTACTATATTATTATGTCCCTAGATGATACATGGATCCCTATCTGTGTGATGATACACGCCATATAAGTGGAATACACGGTGTGTCCATGAAACATAGGATCAGGGTCGTGTCTCAGTAGTCGTTTCCATGTATCGAACCACCTATCCATGTACTCGAACATTGTGTCCATGTGGTCAGCCACACAATCATTCCTACAAAAAAAGGTCTACACATCATATAAGGGGGGTTCCACGTGGTTTCATCTTTAATATTTTAAAAATACTAGAACCACCATTGAGGGGTGCTACCCATCATGTTGTTCCTTGGGTACATGGCATGTAGGTGGGTTTTCTCCAGATAGTTCTGATTTCCAGATCTGCATCTGTGCTTTGAATCTAGTAAAAAAAATTCATATTTGGTACTATCTAAGTCTAAAAAAGGTGGATCTATCCATAAATCATGATTATGTGACACCAATCGCCAGAAATCGTTCACATTCATGCATGGGGGTTTCGCCTTTTGAATCGCATGCTGCCATTTGCCCCAAAATAGATTTCATGATCTCAAACTAGTGGATTGAGCATACTTGATTAATGATGATTCTATATCTAAACCTCACTCACAAAACAATTCTCATTTAATCGATCCTCCATAAATTCAGGTGCCTGATTGAGCTCGGTTTGTGCGTCAATTGTCGAATCGGGACCTTAGGGATCCGACCGGTGAAGAACGTGAAGAAACAAGGGAGAAAAGGCACAAAAACAAAGGTCAATTTTTTGAGGCCAAGAATTCTTGGAAAATCGATCAGGAATGGGTATTTATATTTGAAAGAAACTGATAAAGTAATATTTTAATGCTTTGGCTCATGCAAAGGTTTTCAATAGGGGCGCAAATTGATGAACAACTATCTATCTGCTAAAACATTTAATCTAAAGGCATAAAACACAAAAAGATGAGTCATACCTATGTTTTTTATTGATATTTGGTGAATAAAACACTAAAAATTTATTTCAAATAAGCTTATGTATTTTTATTGATTTAATTCACCTTGATCCAAAGATTTTTCATCGTTCGATCTTGATTCATCAAAAAAAGGACCAGATCTTCTCCAGTGGTGGGAGAATTATTATGCAACCTTAGAAAATTTTCCCTAGTGAAATATTTATAAACATAAAATTTATGTTAAATGAATTTAATTAATTAATGCACTTGAACACACCTCCAATAAGAAAGGCGTCCGAACGTCCCACACCGACTCATTTTATGTCGTGCTAAGGGTAAACACTAGGTTCCAGACATAAACATAGTCTCAAATTTCTAATATAATCTAAAATTTAATATTTATCCCATTTTATTTAACTAACCATGAATGCATAAAATAAAATATATTTAATATTTTTATAAAATTAATTTTAGGCACATTAGACCATAGAATCACACGTCGTCTCATCGCCTAACTCTAGAAATATATATATAAATATTTCAAAGTCTTAAAAGGAAATATTGGGTCTCTACATCATTATCTCCTTCAATATTTGCATCCCTGAAAAGAAATACTTGGAATACAACTTGGGATATTGAGATCGAACTTGGCTCTCCCACTCCCATGAACTCTCCTACACGTTTTCGTGATGCCATAACATGCAAACCAAAGGGATGGTCCATCTATGCAGGGTCCTCTCCTGCCGATCTTAGATCGTACCTAGTTGCTCCAAAAAGGTGGATTCATACTCAAAGTCCATCTTACCCCAGTCAGTGATGTGTGTGGGTTCATGCACATATCTCCTTGGATGAAATGCGTGGAAGGGGTTGTTCACCCGTTCTAGTTATGGGGGTAAGGAAAGGTGGTAAGAAACCTCTTCAAACCACTACACGATCTCGAAAGGACCGATGAACCTTGGGGATAGATTGAATCCCTAGGTGAACATATTCATTCCACGTCATGGGGAGACTTTAAAAAAATGTGGTCTCTCTGTTAAAACTCTAAGGGCCTATGATGGTGGTCTGTGTGGGATTTATGTCTACTATGGTCCATCCTCATCCAATTTCAGATGACCTAGAATTTCTTTATTATTGACTACACCATCATTGGGCCCACCAAAGATGTCTCCCCAATCTATATTCATCACAAGTATGGCCTATAGGGTCTCATTTATGGGGCCTCAAAAGGTTACATGCCAATGGTAGAGTGGAAATTGTTGTTGTATACAAACTCTACCAAGGGAAGGTGATCCTCCCAGCTCCGGAAAAAGTCTAACATGAACACACTCATCATATCCTCTTGCACTTGGACAGTGCACTAATTCTTCCCATAAGTATGGGGTGAAAGTTTTTACTCATTCACACTTGGGTCCTGAATGCCTCCTACAAGCTTCTCCACAATCGTGACATAAACCGTACATCGCGATCAGAGACAATCGTTGAGGGTACCTCGCGAAGGTGAATGATCTCCCATACATACAAATGCTCCTAAATCTATACTAAACTCTTATTGTTGATAAAAATGAAGTGTTCCAACTTTCGGAGTTGGTCAAATATCACCCATATGGTGTCATGTCACTTCACTATGTGTGGAATTCCTGTGATGAATTTCGTGGATATTCCATCCCATTTCCACTTTGGGATCTCAAGGGACTGAAACAAACCTACCAGGACTTGGTTCTTAGCTTTCACCTACTAATAAGTGAGGTAGTGAGAGACGAACTAAACTACTCTTTGTCTCATTTCAGACCACCAAAACTACTTTTGAAGGTCTCTATACATCTTCCCCACAATGGAATGTGCATCTAGGGGAGAAGTGTGGAACTCCCGCACCACCTCCTCCTACATTATGACTAGAAACACTATATTCCCCTAGAATAATATTTCCTATATAATTATATTTTAATTGACTATATACTGAATTTTATTATTCTAAGGAATAAATAATAACCACCTTTCATTTTTTTCTATTCAGAAAAATGAAACATTCACTGGTTCATTGTGTGGCCTATAGCTTCAATGAAGCGATGACTTCTATTTTTTTCACCACAACCTCTATAATCTAGTTATAAGGATGACATTGAAAAATAAATGTGAAATATAAAATATAATTTTTTTTATTATGGTAAAAATTATAATCCACTTTCTTTTATCCTCATTCTTTGATAAATGAAAACATTAATCATGCATTGTATGGATTGTCGCCTTTATGATACAATGTATCTATTTTTGGACGTAGTTTCTTTCCTATTTATTAAACCCAATTAAAATATTATTCACCACCTTAAAATTGTCTAAATAATATCATTATACTTATATAATAATGATATTATGACCAAATGATGCCACTTTCATAATCTTAATCACCCATTAATTATGGTATGTTTATATTTTGGTCCGTCTAACCACTTACTTGAACAATGATATAATATAACATCATGGATGAATATGATAAATTAATTACTAATAATATATGATATATTAAAAAATAACTATTTTATTTTGGTTCTTTAATGGTAAAAGTAATTTAATACTTCTTAATTAAGATACTAATGTTTGTTTGTGAAAAATCACTAAAACATGATCATCGTCAATTTCATCATTAAGGATCATAATAAAAACTCACATAGAATTAAAACATTATAAAAAATTATAAAAAATTATTTATAGTAGCTTTTATGATCTTATAATGATAAAATATTTGATGATGATGAAGAACCACATCGCTATCACATAACTATTTCAAAACAATTTACATTAATCACACCTCATATTGAAAATAGATAATAAGTGACAAATATTCATGTAGAGAATAATTATAAATGAATTATATAAGAGATTAAATATATGAATTTTTTTATAAAATACTTTACTAAGATAGATATTTTTTTAATATGACAGATTCATGTTCATTAATGGAAGTTTAGAATTATGGTAAGGTTCCTTTATCTCAAATTTCAATTCCTAGATATATATTTATGTTATACACAATGTTTTCTACAATATGGTGAACTTACAAACCCTTTGAGATTTTATATCATGATTCTATAATTATTCATAGTTTAAAATGTTCTATTTAAAATTGTATCCATAAATATGATTTGATTTGATTGTTTCCAATGTCATAAGTGTTATTAATCTCTATTTTCAATTCCATGAGACATGTTTGATATGGTGAATAATATTTTATTTTATATGGTGTGTTTAGTGCCATATTACATTAAATTATATTCAATATTTTTCATTATATTGTATTTTAATTTCACAGTATCACTCTCATGTTCTTTTGATTTCAACATTACCATTACCATAGGGATTTTTATGTCTCAATTTTTCTTCACTAAGATATGATTCATATTCACAACTTGTTTACCTATTGTAGTGTATATATTTATCACACCCTGATATTTTTTTAAATGGAGGCTATTTTTTATATCATATTAAACTCAAAACACTGATTTTAAAAGACCCAAAAAATATTTTTCTTTGAATTTAATCTCTTTGATAGCTTGTGGTACACGCAACCCTAAATAAAAATGAACTATAATATAGTATATAGTTATTACCTTGTCATTAAATTGGAAAGTATGAATATTAGTAACTAAATTATAAAAATCTATATGGTTTAAAAAAGTATAAAATAAATTAACTAGTTATCTATTGATTATAAAATAAAATAATAATCATTTGAAAGAGAAATAAATTTTTTATGAAAAAAAACTTCATATTTCTAAAATACATTTTCATTGTGCTTTACACACATACATTAAAATTAATTTTTACCACTTTTAAAAAAAATATTTTTAAAATTTTAATTCTTTTTTATTCATCACGTCAAAATTGTCTTAGGGATAAATTTTGGTACTTTTCAGAAAATATTTATTTTTCATTGAATAGTGAAAAATATTGCTTTCTATAAAAATATCATTTCTTTTCAACAAATTTAGTAATTTAAAATTACCATTATGTTTTTAATATGATTTAAAGTAACATAAGTATTATTTATTTATATAACACCCCATGAATTGACAAATAGATTTAATATAGAATGCATGAAACACTGAGTCTTAACAAAACAACACTTTATTATAACCTCACCAATAAACATAATTTTTCCACTTCTATAATTTGAATTTTGAAAAACTGACATACATTGTTGTGTTCAGTAAGATATTTAGAGTCTTCTAAGACAAACTTAATTTTTGATGAATAGTAATATACCCTTACTAATATTAATATACCCTTATGAATAGTAACATTCCCTTTATGAATAGTAACATACCCTTATAAATAGTAACATACCCTTATGAATAGTAACATACCATTATGAATAGTGATGAATAGTAAATCAGCCAAAAAATAGAAACTTCACCCATTAATGTATAAATATAATTTAGATATATTATAAGTGAAAAAATGATCACAGTATAAGTATTGGTATTTTTCTATCTCATAAATATTTTAAGTAAAATTTTTGGATTAATTTAATAATTTAAAATGGAAATTTATTTTCATAAAATTTAATAATAAATTGTTACTTTATTTTCTTTTGGTTATAATATAATTTTATGGTACCTTGATTAATTTCTCAAGGTGTTATAAAATGAGTTATAGTTTTAAAGTTGTTTTTTTTAATAAATTATGATTTTATTTAAATATTAAATTAAAATTATTTAGAAATATATTTTAAAAAAATGGATTTCATTTTTTAATTCTAAACGTCAAACAATGGTTTGGGTGAATTTTTGGGATTTTTCTAAAATACTTGAATTTTTGTGAATAGTAAAAAATACATTTTGACGTTTTTTTAATGTTTAATGAAATCATAATGATGTAATAATTAATATAAAATTCTGGTTGAATTGTGTATAGTAAAATATGACATTATTTTTCACAAGTGGCTAATACCATGGGAAAATACCATGGGCAAGCCCATGGTTTTTCAAAAACCACTAATGAGGTGTCCCTTGAAATTAATAAAAAAACTCCCTCTCATTTACTATAAATACCCACTAATTATTTTGTTTTATTTCATTAAAAACTCATCATCTTCAAAGATCTGGTCATTTTACCTCCCCAAGAGTCCTTTCAAGGTTTCCTCAAGCCCCCAAGGTCCTAACCTTTATGTTTTAAGAGTTACTCTACAAGGTAAGGGAATCTACCACCCTTCTCTTTTCCAAGCTTTCATTTTATGTTATTCTTTTTAATTTCTTTTAAATTATGATGGGATATGTCATTACATATACCCCCTTAATTTTCATATTATGTAACAATTATTAGATACCCACTTTTCTATCATCAACATATTTTATGAATTTTTAAGCGATGTTGTTAAGTTGTCGAATTTTTCGTAAAGGATTTCTCAACTTTTCTATTATTTTGAGTTCCTTTCTTTTTCTTTCCTCACCTAGTTTCATCCAAATTTTGTGATGAATCTGGTATCTTACATTTACTGGAATTTTTTCATGATAACATAATAATTCTTTATCATCTCTCCTTTTCCATTTTTTTATACTAAAAATGAAAACACCATCTGAGATGTGCTAATTTACCATATTCAAAAACGATAGGTTTTTAATTTCTATTACCATTTTAAGTAGTGGTCGTGAAACCATTCTTATAGTTGAACCAGGATATAATATATATATTATGTCTCACCTATGGTTTTGGAATCTTTTTGTACACATCGTTTTTGATTTATAAAGCAAAATGAGTTTGTGGTGTTCGAAAACCACCAATTAACCCAAATGGTTATCATTAAAAAAATTATATAATGATTCATCTTCACTCCAAGTAACCAAATTAAATTTACTACCATGTAACCTTAGGAATGTTATATAATAACATATAACTTCATTTATGGGTAAAAAAACTCTTTTTACATGATTCTACATTCATCTATATAAGTATGCTGATAATGAAACAAACGGACCCAAACAATGAAATTGAACCTTTTAACCCATCAAAAAGGCTATGAATGAACATAATAAGGTCATAATAAATCAATTAAATGTATAATAGGTTATTTTAATATTAATTAATGAATTTAATTTGGTTATACAAGACACTAAGACCAAGTGAATAACACTATCGGACTTAAGGTAAGGGGTTTCTTCATCTCACTCCCATTTTTGTGAGATATTTAGTATTCACTAATACTACTTGTGTATGGTGTATTTATACTGACCATCAATTTTTAATATCATGAATCTATTTATTTTAATGATAATAAATTTATAATTTATTATTATTAATTTTGGTGCATACAATTCAATTGATTACCAATTTTTAATTATTTTCTACCTGAAACTCCATTTTCATTCTTGTTTCTCTTATTCACTACTCACCTCAATGATATTCTTATTTATTCATATTTACTCCTCATATATTCCGGTTGAATTTTATATATATGTGTACCAATAATAATCCTACTTTAATTTACGGTGAGTTATATGTTTTAAAGGATCTTTCAAATATTCTTCCCAAAATACAAACTCGTTTCAAGGAACTTCACGAATTCTTTCCTATTATGAAGTTCACTCTATAATCTATTTTAAGCCATATTTATCTTTATAAAATCACACATTTTAAAGTGATAAATATATTTTGGTTAATTTCTTATTTTATGAAAACAAACATGTCTTTTCACATTAAAATCTTCTTAAAGAATTTCTTAAACCGCCCTAAAATGTTTTATTTCTAAAGAATCTTTAGAAATTATTTTTAAATGATTTCACCTAAATAAGACTTTATTTATTCCTAAAATATAATTTAAATGACCTTAACTTTTCTTTTCTTGGATGTACCTGTTTATAATCTGATTTCATGAAAATTATAAATGATTTTCCAAAAAAACTCTTCTATCTAAAGTAAAAAAGGATTTTTCTCATCTCACTTTAACTTTCATGAGATATATTCCTTTTTCACCACTTACTTATTAATTGTGGTTTATGTAATTACCTTTGGTATATAATATCAAGATTATCTTCATCATCATGCTATTTTTAGGGATTATGAATTGAATTTTTCAAGGTGGTATGGGACAATTTGGAATGTTTAATGATTATTTCCTCAAGAATTTTTCAATGGTCTCATTTAAAAGTATCTTTATTTATGTAATTATCCTTTAATAAATCTTGTATTTCATAGAGATTTATCTCCTATGATATCATCTAAAAAATATTTTGTTGAAGTGTTTCTGATTATTTTGAATGTATATGTTTTATCTTGATACAATTCACCATATTACTCTGAATGGTTAGTGTTTATGTTTAATGACTGAGGAAAGTTATTTACATTTCATGTGTTTGTTTTAATATGAATTTATATTTTATTTATGTTTATCCCCATTCATAAGATGAATTAATTGGACTTATTATGTGATAGGTGTGGCCCACGATATCCCCTCGATGCATCGGTTAGTCTCATGAGACAAATAGGGTCATGGAATGAGGCCTTGAAAAAATGGTTATTTATGGTCTAGGCATGAGGCCTTAACGGTATGGTTATGATTTCCGGCATATGCATTTCCCTCATTATGAAAATAGTATTGATATTTCATCTAGTTATTAGAATAATAGAATACCCATGATTATGTTTTACTATGGCATTATTTATTCATCTCTTATTCTTGTCATAATGTGTTCAATTTTATTTTTAAAGGCATGTGTTTTAGTTATTCACCATGCCTAATGTTTATGTTTATGTTATCTTCCATTTTATCACATAACCTTACTAAAACTTTGAGCTCAACCCTTTCTTATGTTTCATTTTCTCATGAAATGAAGAAGTTTATTATGAATGACTTGTAGAGATAAACTTAGAGTTTTGGGTGTTCCCAATAAAACTTTTATGTTTTATATCCTTTCAAGTTTTAATATTGATCCTATGTATTTATTTGGATGTACAATACTACTAAACTAATCGATCCTTCAGGATTTTATTCCTTGTAATCATACCAATGTATTAAAATAATGCACCAGCTCTGGGATTCTTGGTTCGGGGCATTACAGTTGGTATCAAAGTAAGTTTAGTATAAAACTTGGAAACTAGATTTATAATAGAGATTTGGAAAAAAAATCCCTAAGATCGTATTTGAGGATAAATATACAAGAATATCCTGATATTTTGGTAGGGAATATATTATGTGGATATTTCTAGAAAATATATCCTGGTCTAGATATTACAAGTGGGCATGGTTCTGGCACGGATGTACCTAGGATTGAAAACTCCAACACGGAGTTTTGAGCTTGACCTAGGGTATCCAGGTACACGACAACGGGCCTTACTGTACATCTGGTTTGAAACTCTCGGGGGATATGCTTAGGATAATTCACATTTTCTTTATAAGACATTATGAAGGATTTATTCCCCCAAAGTAACCAAATTATATGGGTCTAGGATTTACGATGCACAAATTTATGCTATGTGTTATACCATGTTTAGAGTCATAGAGAGTTTATAATTTTATGAGCTAATATATAATATATAATTGATTAGAAATGTCGCATAGAATAAGGAATGGGGATTGTATATCTAACGGTATTAAACCATAATTTAATAGGAAGATAATCTCCCAAGTATCATCATCATATGAGGAAATAGTATCATGTGTTAACAAGGTATGTAAAGAATTCTCTGAGTCCTATGGATTTTAAGGGAAGTAAAAGAAGAAGAGGATGGTAGAGAAAAATATGGAGAAAGGGAAGAAGGGAAAGAAGGGTTCTCCCCCATATGATAACTGTGGAAAGAATAATCCTAGTAAATTCTTGAAGAGAATGAGAGTTTGATATAAGTGTAGAGAAAAAGGACACCAATTTCGTGATTTTAAGGGTAAGAAAAAGGTTTCTGATGAACAATGCTTTAACTACAAGGAGATGGGACACTATGCAAATCAATGTCCCAAGCATAAAAGGAATATTTCTTAAATGATGTTACTAGATAATGGTCAAGTTATGATACTGCTTCAGATGATGTGAAAGGATTGATATGCCTCCTCATTAAAAATCATGTCATTTGAATATATTATCAGAAATGTACTGGTTATAAGAATTATTGAATATTTGAGGATTGTACTGTAATACTATTTCACTAAGTATTTGAGGTCGTATGATGAATTTTACCAAGGATAAGTGACTCAGTAAAAAGTTAATATCTTGGGAAATTATATGGTTGATGGAAAGAATACCCTTAATATATATCTGATGTTGAGATAATGATGAAGAAATGATTGATTCGGATAAGTACTCACTACCTTGGAACTGATTATTGACTTGTCGAGAAGTGGTCTATGCTATCATAGATGGAGTTTACAACACTTTTGGATTTAAGGAATATATCCAATAACATGTATCTTACTTAAGGAATATGGAAGAATTCATGGTTTTTACAGTAATTCATGTTATTACCATATTTCAAGAGGATATATGATGAAGTTATTCAAAAGTTTAGAATGTGAAAATTTTGAGTTGCTTCATGTTGATTGAGGTTTAATGATAACTTTATATTAGAAATTCATAGACCTTAATTATAAACTATTGAATCATTATATTTCATATTTTTTTAATCATTTATGAAATGTTTTAAGTTGATCATTGTATGAGCTTTTAGAGTTTAATGTATTACTTCACCATATGTCCTAACTTGTGCTAAGTGATGAGGTATAGATAGTTCAAGGTGAAATCAAAGGATGAGTTTGTAAATCAAAATATATATTTATACTCTTATAGAGTATAATAATTCCTCAACTTAAGGAAAAGAGTCATAAATAAAATGTTTTCTTATTATCATAATCTTTGATAATATTAATGAATTTTTTTTACAGTGGTTTATAGTTTTGTAGTAATCTACTTTCTTCTAAACATGTTCTCTATCATGTTCCTTCAGAACATCATAGTTATATTTTTCTTCCATGTCTATGTTTTTACTTCCCACTAATGTCACCCCATTCGAAAGAAAAAAAAATTTGGTGACCACCTCATTTCTCTTAACCACTTTTTAGGAATATATTTTATTAACCCTATTTTTGATGTGGGCTTCCCACAATGGAATTTTCAAGTATCAACTATTAACTTTCAAAGTTCAATTTCAAATTTAAAGGTTGAATTTTTTGTAAGGAGGGAATAATGTAACGCCCTAAGAATTTACAGATAGATTTAATATAGAATGCATGAAACATTGAGTCTCTAAAAAACAAAACTTTGTCATAATCCAACCAATAAACATAATTTTTTCACTTTTGTAATTTGAATTTCAAAAAACTGACATACACAGTTGCGTTCTGTAAGATATTTAGAGTCTGATAAAATAAATTAATTTTTGATAAATACTAGTATACTCTTATGAATAGTAACATACCCTTATGAATAGTAACATACCCTTATGAATAGTAATTAATAGTAAATCGGCCAAAAAAATAGAAACTTCACCCATGAATGTATAAATAAAATTTAGACATCTTATAACTAAAAAACGATCATAGTATAAGTATTGGTATTTTTGTATGTCATAAATATTTTAATTAAAAGTTTAGGATTAATTTAATAATTTAAAATAGAAAAGTATTTTCATAAAATATAATTATAAATTGTTACTTTATTTTCTTATGGTTATGATATAATTTTATGGGACCATTATTAATTTCTCAAGGTGTTATGAAATGAGTTATAGTTTTAAAGTTGTTTTTTTAATAAATTATGATTTTAATTAAAATTTAAATTAAAAATATTTAAAAAAATATTTTCAAAAAATGGATTTCATTTTTGAATTCTTCACGTCTAAAAATGGTTGGGTTGAATTTTTTGGATTTTTCTAAAATACTTGAATTTTTCGTGAATAGTAAAAATACAGTTTTGATTTTTTGCGGTATGTTTAATGACATCATAATGATGTAAAAATTAATATAAAATTATGGGTGACTTGTGTACAGTAAAATATGACAATAATTTTCCCAATTGGCTAATACAATTGGAAAATACAATGGGCAAGCCCATGGTTTTGCAAAAACCACTAATGAGGTGTCCCTTAAAATTAATAAAAAACTCCCACTCATTTACTATAAATACCCACTAATTCGTTCGTTTTGTTTCATTAAAAACTAATTATTATAGAATCTACGGTATTTTTACCTCCCTAGTAGTCCTCCCAAGAATTCTTCAATCCCCCATGGTACCAAACTTCAAGTTTTAGGAGTTACTCTACAGGGTAAGGGAATCTACCACCCTTCTCTTTTTCAAGCTTTCATTTTATGTTATTATTTTTAATTTCTTTTAGATTATGATGGGATATGTTATTTATATCCAAAATTACTATATATATTATGTAATAATTATTAGAGACCCATTTTCTCTCATTAACATATTTTATGAATTTTTAAGCGACGTTGTTAGGCTGCTGAATTTTGCATAAGGGATTTCTCAACTTTTCCTTTATTTTGAGTTCCTTTCTTTTCCTTTTCTCACCTCCTTTCATAAAAATGTTTTGATGAATACATTATCTTAAATATACTAAATTTTTTTCATGATAATTAAATAATTCTTCATCATCTCTCATTTCCCTTTCTTTTATACTAAAAATGAAAACAACATCCGAGATGTGATAATTTACCACATTCAAGGACGATGGGTTTTCAATTTAAGTTTCCATATTAAATTAAACCATTATTATGGTTGAACCAGACTATAATATATGTATTATGTATCATCTATGGTTCTGTAATATTTTTTTACACATGGTTTTAATTTATAAAGAAAAATGATTTCGTGATGTTCAAAAACCGCCAATTAACACATACGATTATCATTAAATAATTTATATAATGATTCATCTTCACTCCAAGTAACCAAATGAAATTTACATCCATGTAACCTTATTTATGATCACTAATAACATATAACTTCAATTCTTGAAAACAATCCACATTTTACATGATTATCCATTCATGTATATAAGTATACCGATAATGAGACAAACGGATCCAAACAATGAAATTGAACCTATTAACCCATCAAAAATGACATGAATGAACTTAATAAGGTTATATTAAATCAATTAAATGTAGGATAGGTTCTAGAAATATTAATTAATGAATTTAGTTTGGTTATCTAGGACACTAATACCAAGTTAAGAACACCATCGAACTTAAGGTAAGGGGTTTCTTCATCTCACTCCCATTTTTGTGAGATATTCTGTATTCACTACTACTACTTGTGTATGTTGTATATATAATTACAATTGATGTTTAATATCAATAATATATTTATTTTAATGAAAATTTGGTTATCCAATAAACTAAGACCAAGTGAAGAACACCATCAGACTTAAGGTAAGGGGTTTCTTCATCTAACTCCCATTTTTTGTGAGATATTCCATATTCACAACTACTACTTGTGTATTGTGTATATATACTACCCATTAATGTTTCATATCATGAATCTATTTATTTTCATGATAATTAATTTATCATTTATAATTATTAATTTTGGGTCATACGATTCAATTGATTACAAAGTTTTAATTATTTTCTACCTGGACCTCCATTTTCATTTGGGTTGCTCTTATTCTCTACTCACCTCAATGGTATTCTAATTTATTCTTATGTACTCCCCATAAATTCTATGTGAATTCTCTATATATGTGTACCAAACATAATCCTACTTTCATTTATAGGGATTTATATATTTTAAATGTATCTTTCAAAAATTCATCCTGAAATACAAGCTCAATTCAAGGAGCTTCTTCGATTTTTACCTATTTTGAAGTTCACTCTATAATATATTTTATGTCGTATTTATATATATAAAATCAAAAAATTTAATGTGAAAAATGGGTTTTGGTTCATTTCTTGTTTTAAGAAAGAAAACATTCAGTTTTTCTTTAAAATATCTTTAAATAATTCGATAAATCGCACTAAAATGTTTTATTTCTAAAGCTTCTTTAAAAAATCTTTTTAAATGATTTCACCTAAATAATAATGTATATAAGCCTTAAATATAATTTCAATTACCTTATATTTTATTTTCTAGGATATAAATGTTTAAAATCTGATTTTATGAAAATTAGAAATGATTTCCTAAAATAACTCTTCTTTCCAAAGTAAAAAAGGATTTTTCTCATCTTACTTTAACTTTTATGAGATATATTCCTTGTTCACTATTTAATTATTACTTGTGGTGTATGTAATTAAATTTGGTATATCATATCAAGAGTATACCTATTATTATTATATTCTAAGGGATTATGATTTGAATGTTTCAAGGTAGTATGGGACACTTTGTAATGTTTAAGGATTATTTCCTCAATAATTTTTCACTGGTATCAATTAAAAGTATATTTATTTATGTCAACATCCTTTGATGAATCTTGTATTTCATAGATATTTATCTCCTATGATATTATCTAAAAAATATGTTGTTTTATGTGTTTCTAATTAGTTTTAATTTGGATGTTTTATTGTAATATCATTCAACATATTACTCTGAATGGTTAGTGTTTATGTTTAATGACTGGGGAAAGGTAATTGCATTTCATATGTTAGTTTTAATATGAATGTATATGTTATTTATGTTTATCCCCATTCATAATAGGAATTCATTGGACTTATTATGTGATTGGTGGGGCCCGCTATAGCCCCTCGATGCATCAGTAGGTCTCATGAGACAAACAAGGTCATGGAATGAGACCTTGAAAAATAGTGTTTATGGTATTAGCACGAGGCCTTGATAGTATAGTTATGATGTTGGGCATATGCATTTCCCTAATTATGAAAATAGTATTGATTGTTCATATGGTTATTATACTATTATAATACTCATGATTATGTTTTACTAAGGCATTATTTAGTCAGATCTTATTCTTTTCATAATGTGTTCAAGTTTATTTTTAAAGGTGTGTGTTTTAGTTATTCATCATGCCTAATGTTTATGTTTATGTTATCTTCTGTTATATTTTTTACCCTTACTGAGCATCTGAGATCATCCCTTTCTTATGTTTCATTTTCTTATGACATGAATAAGTTTATTATGAATGACCTGTAGGGATAAACATAGAGTTGTAGATGTTCCCAGTAAAACTTTTATGTTGTATTTACTTTCAAGTTGTAATGTTTAACCTCTGTATGTATCTGGTTTTCTGAAACTACTGAACTACACGGTCCTTCAGGATTTTATTCCTTATAATCATGAAAATGTATTAAAATATTGCACTAGCTCCGGGATTCTGGGTTCAGGGAGTTACAATTTATATTTAATATAATTAATTACTTTCTAATCAACTTTCCTATGGATTTTATTATAAGTTTATTTTTGGGTTTAAAAAAAGAAATTTTCTGAAAACTGTTTTAAAGTGAATAATGATTATCCTTTTTAATTAATTAAACCAAACCATAATAAGTAATTATATAAAATAAATATTTATATTATATATCTAAAAATAGTAATTTAAATTCATATAATTAGTATCATTGGTCATAGAGTTAATATGAAATAATATTCTTCTTGAAAAATACACTTTTTAAAACCCCACTTTTTCATCATGTCTACGGGTTTAATTTTAAATTAAATTCTAAAAATTATAAAAATTTGATTTTTTAAAATGGATTATATATTTTTAATTTTCATAATTTATGTTATACAATAAGTTAAAATTAATTTCTGGTCAAAATGAATAGTGAAAATAGTAAAAATATTTTACCGTAGTTAAGGTAAAAAGAGATTTATGTTGGAATTAAACTAAAAAGATAAGGGTTAAAATAACCAATAAAATTATATAAAATGTATTTTATGGACATATTTGAGAATAATATTATACAAGTCTCTATAATAGTTCATTTTGGATCATTTTTTCATGTGAAAAACATGGGTATTCCTTTTTCATTTCAAGAATTATAAGTGTGCTGCTCACCTCACTTATAAAAGGTTACCCACTCTCCTCTCTTATTCGCACCATAAAACCCTTTTGGTTGAGAAAATACATACCAAAATACCTTAATTAATTCCCTTACCAAATACTATAATCCATTGTTTGATATTAAATCCATCCTATGAAGGATTTTGGTGTTAACCTAAGGAGGTTGTCCAAAGAAGTGGTATTATTCCCAGCCAAGCGTTTTTATTTTTTTTCTTCCTCCACCTCCTTAAAATATTATTCAATAATTATGATATACTAAAACAATTATCTACCATATATTTATATATTATTATGTTAATTTAATTACATAAATATATATACCATTCCATCAAATGGGAAATTAAACCATCATTCGTTTGTACAGCGGACTACCGACTTGTGGATTGATGTAATTCATTTTCCATAATTGCATCTCATAGATGTTTATAATGATGTATTTAAAGTATATATATTATATTTTAAAAATTATTATACTAATTAAATAATTATATAACATATAACTTCTTAATTTTCATTTCATAGGGGATATTATAACGTCGCTCGTGTGTATGGCGGACTACTGCCTCATGAAGCAATGTGATTCATTTTTTATAATGATTTTCATGGAAGGTACTAATGATAATTTTAATGAATAAATATGATATAAATGTAATAATTATGATATTTATTACATATTTATTATTTTTAAAAGATAATATATCATTTTATTTCTTTCCTTTCCACTCACTGGAAAATGGTAAATTCGTTCGTGCATACGTGTGGACTACCACCTCCATGGAGTAATGTGGTTACTTTTTCATCACCACATCGCATGTATGATATATATATATATATAAGTACATTTAATGAAATAATATGTTATTTATAATATTAGTACCATTCTATAAAGTTAAAATAAAACTTAACTTCATTCCATAATGATCGTTGAAAAATTAAAACGTTACTCATCCATACATACGACCTACCGTCTCCATAATTGTAACGAAGTTAATTTTTCTTAATGATATTTCATGATTGGTTTTAAAATTATAAATTATGTATAAAAATTATAATTATTTAATTATTATTATTCTGTATATTACTGAAAAAATTCCCCTTTGACCATAGTCAACATACCTAAGCCATTTTGAAAATGTGGACTGAACGTCCTCAAACACCCGATGTGGAATTAACTGATTAAATATTAAAATATTTAATTAAAATAAATCAAATTAATTAATTAATAATAAGGTATTAAAACTGGAAAAGGTTTATTAAAAAAAATTTATATAATCTTATTATAAAGGAGTTAAAGGACATACTTTGGAAGTCTGGACTCGAGGTGAGGGATTTTCATCTCACATTTATTTTTGTGAGACATATGCCATATTCCCCAATTATTTTATTGTGTGGTGTATATACTTCAAATTAATGTATTATATTATTTTTTTTCAATGAAAATTATTTGGATTTAAAAATCCATATGAGGTTCTCCCTTTCATGATATTTTGATCCAAAGATTACCAAAGCAGTAATGGACTTCAACTCAATTTTCCTTCATTGAAAAATATTTTAATTTTAGGAACATACTTCCTTTTATATTGTGTATATACTTTCAATTTTACATTTAATATCATTAATACTTCATATATCCTTATATTTTAAGTTTCAATTTGAATTATTTTTTCTAAGGTTATTTTACTTGAATGTTTCCAATTGTTAAGGAATTTTATAACTCAATTTATGTTTATTAGGTTGTATTACTTATTAATTGTATTTGATATCATAAGATTATATGTGTGATGAATTTTGATTATATTATGTTTTATTTCCACTTTTTTATGTGTATTTAATTTTGATACAAATAATCAACTCATTGATTAAGCTCAAATTCAATTGTATGTTCTTTGTAAGGGTTATTCATCTCAAATTCTATTTCTTTGATAGGTAAATTTATGATATGCACATATATTTATTAGTGAGATGTATATACGGAAATTTTTGACATTTTATATCAGGAATATCCTTATGATATTTATATTTAAATTTTCACTTGATGTTATTCTTTTAATGGGCTTACGATTGAAGAGTTGCCAAAGAGGCAAAGGCTTTATATTACAATCTCATTTCATTTCGAGATTGTTTATGTTGAAGGTAATTTTGAATTAAATAATATGATATTATTTTATTTACCCACATATATTTTCTTATCCACTATTTATTAATTTGTTTTAAATTTTTAATTTTCTTTTCTCCTGTATTGATTGACGAAATATCAAGGATGTTTTTTATAAGTGACATCAATCTTGTATCTTTATTGTAGATCGGGAATCTTTCTCTTTTATATTAATCTTTTAAAAAATGTTTTAAAAAATTATTATTTTCAAAAAAATAATTTATTTACTAAATCTATTTTACATGGTATTTTACCTTATTTTAAAATGTTTTAAAATAAAATTTCTTAATGTTTTCTAAATGGGACACTTTTCACTCGCTTTACAAAATGTTTGAAAAGAATGTTTATTTTTAACATTTACATCAGGAATGGATTTTCCCACTATCATGATTATTATTTGTTTTTAATATTAATTTATAATTTTACAGGGTTATTTTTAATGAAAATTATTTTCAAAATATTTTTTAAATTTTTATTTTTTAAGTGATTTTCAAAATCAAAATATTATTTTCCTTAAAAATGTTTTCAGTAACCATTTAATGGTTTTTCCATTCATCAACGAAAAAAACCTTGATGTTACATACACTCTAATAGGGATATGTGGTATTGATACCATACTTATTCTTTCTATGGATGGATTATGTAGTCGAAATGGAATTTTTTCTTATCCACTATTGAATAAAGAAATGAAAGAACAACGATTATTGTTGTGTCAAAAAGTGAAAGATTATAAATGATTTATTCATGAATAATACTTAGAAATTATTGATGTTAATATGTGATTCTAATATAGCTTATATGATGGGTGTGCCCAAATGTAACTATGTGAGATAGATATATATTATATGATGGGTGTATCCAAATAGTGTCAAGTGGTCTTAATTTAGCTTATAAGATTGGTGTACCTAGATAGAATCGGGTGATCCTAATATAGATTATATAATGGGTGTGCCTAGATATCACTCCAATGCATTGGTAAATGTTACTTATTTTTAGAGTCATTAAAGAGAGAGTTTTTGGAGGGTTCTCCTATGGATTTATATGGACATTTGTTATTTTAGAAATAGGTTTAAAATGGGATATGAATATAATGTTTCAAAGATACCAACACATTTTATTTATGAATACTATGGGTTTTTAATGATTACATTAATCAACATAGAAATCACATGGCTCATGATTATTTATTTTTATGACTCTTTACTTTGATAAACCTTTATTCTATGTTTCATGATTAATGATCCAGTTGTTGATTGGTATTAATATTCTTATGTTATTCTCATGCACTTTGATTATGTCATTATACACTTATGTTCTTTTTATTATTACTAATGATATTCAGATTTTTTTATGTTAACCATATTTAGCATTTAATCTCACCATTATTATGTTTATTATTCCCCAAGTTTTGAAGTATGATGATTAAATGGTTTTTTTCTATAAAGTTTTCTAACATAATGAATTTTTTTTGCGATATTGAAGACATAATATGGAATATGAAAATTTGGGTATAGTGGGAAAAATACTCCCTTTAATTCATGGGTATTATTTATATGAGTTTTTCTTAATTCTTAAAAACTCTATATCTAAATGAATCTTAGGTATATAAGTGATCCAATAATTCTTTTTGATGTTGTAAGTTTTGGATGGAAAAAATTGGGTCACCTTCATCGGTATCAAATCCAGAAAAGTAAAATTTATGATATTAGCAATGAATCTAGGAGTATGGGTACATGGATTTTATAGTTGATATCAGAGCAAGGTTTCGATAAATTTAGAGATTATTATGTTTTCATGTGAGGTTATCTTTAAATTTTTGGATATCATCATAGGTAAATAAGATTAAAGATGATCATAAGTTCAAAAGTCTTAGACACCACTTTTGAGGTTATAAGTGATGGGATCTTAAAGTGATTAATGAAATTTTAGGGGATTTTTTATTGGGATAAAGTATATTTAAAGATTTGGTTTATCTCGAAGTATGACTTTAAATTTTGTGGGACAACGTTTGAAGGTATTTATACCCTTTATGGATTATAATATCTTGGATATTGAGGTAATTATAGGAACACAAGTTTTATCATATATATAACTATGGGATTGAAAAGTGATTTGGTGACTCAGTGATTAATGCTATTTTAAAATAAGATCACTATTTTTTCATATAAGCTGAAAGGTATGAGATAACCTTTGAGGTTAAGAAACTATTCAATTTTGAGTTTATTGAGGTTATTTGGGATAAAGAGTTGTTTATTTATGGAATGATTTATTTTGAACATTGGGTATTACTATTGAATTTTTTAGATTAATTCATTATTTCATCATACGAAGGTTTGTTAATTTTGGCAAAAATATTACCATGTGGTAACATTTTTTTGTTTTGGTTAATGTCTAAAGATATTTGTAATTACTTGATTATCCCTGTTATGGTTATGTGGTCTTTCAAAATGTTATTTTACTACTTCATGCATGAAATAACATTCAAAATGAATACTCATCATTTGGAGAAAAATATGAGGTTATGGTGTAAATTTATTAAAGAATGAAATTATACTCATCAAGTGAGTATATTTCTTTATTCTCATAGTCTTGATTGTAAAGTGATTACTCGACTCTAGGAAAATGGATATTTAAATATAATTTTTCCCTATTACTACCATTTTTTATGACATCAATTATCATTTTCACACCTCTTTGGTTTATGGTTTGTGGTTGTTGAATTTATCATGATCATTCACTTTATTTTTATCAATTATCTTTTTCACTCTCTCTTCATCATTTTTTGGGCATTATTCTTTTCTTCCATGTCTATATATTCACTTCCACCGATGTTTTCGTACTGGGGAACCTATTTATGTGCTAATATAGATAACATTGGTACTTATAATTCTCTCTTATCAAGAGGATGGTTTGTTAATACTTTTTATGATGTGGGATTTCAATAGAATTATATTCAATTTTCAATCCCAAAATTATCAAGATCAAGTTCAAATTATGAGGTTTAATTTATCAAAGGGGTATATGTAAAACCCTAATATTATCTTTTAAAAAAAGAATATATAATCGATAGCATATTAAACATTAAAAACTAAGCCAAAAACCCAAAAAAAATATTTTTATTTATATTTAATCTCTTCAATACATTTCATTACACACAACCCCAAGTATAAATGAACCATAATATAGTGCACTATTATAACCTTGTCATTAAATTTGATGTTACGAATAAGACTAATTAAATTATGAAAATTATATGGTTTACACTTGTATAAAATAAATTCAATGGTTACATCTTGATTAGAAAATAAACTCAGAACCATTTGAAAAAAATATTAGAAAAAATATATATATTTTCTAAAAGGTGTTTTCGTCATGCTTTGAGCACATACATTAAAATTAATTTTTACCAATTTTTGAAAATTTATTTTAAAAAATTTACTTAATTTTTTAATTTCGTATATTAAAATTATATTATGGAGATTTATTTTATTTTTCACTGAATAATAAAAAATACTGATTTTTTTTAAAATGTCATTTCTTTTCAATAAATTAAGTAATTTAAAGTCCCATTATGTTTTGAATATCAATTAAAGTAACATAAGTATTTTTTTTATTTATATTTAATCCACTTAATTAATTTTTTATCAATTTTATATTAGATTCTATTGTAAGTTTGTATTTTGGTTTAAAATATTGGATTTCTCCAAAAATTGTTTTAAATTTCGTAATGTTTGTCCTTTTTAATTAATTAAAACAACCAATAATGAAGAATTATTTAAATTAAATTTTTAGATTATATATCTGTAAATATTATTTTAAATTATTATAATGATAATTACTATTCATATAGTTAATATAAAAATCATATTTTTCTTAAAAATGCACTTTTTGAAAACCTAATTTTTCATCATTCTTATGGGTTTAATTTTAAATTGAATTTATTAAATTATGTGAATTGAACTTTTTAAAATTAATTAGATATTTTGAATTAAAAAATTATATTATCGCATAAGGTAAACTTAATTTTGTTCATAATTAATAGTTAAAACATTAAAAAAATTATCACGGTTTAGGTATAAACAGATTAACCATCGGTTAAACTAATATGATGAGATTTAAAATAACCTAAACATTTGTCTAAAATATATTTTATGTCTATATTTCTACCTTATCTTGACTAATTCTTGATAATATTTCACTTTTTAACCTTATGGCTTATGAAAAATGTGGGTATCACTTTTTCTTTTCAAAAATTACAAGTGTGCCACTCACCTCACTTATAAAAGGTCACCCCTTATCCTATCCTATTCACACCTTAAAACCCTTTTGGTTCAGATAATACATACCCAAATAACTTCTTTAATTCCCTACCTCAATCCTGGAATCCTTTTTTATCATAAATCCATCCTAAGAAGGATTTGGGTGCTAACCTAAAGAGGTTGTCCAAAGAATAAGTATCGCTCCTAACCGATCATTCTTATTTTTTTATTCTTACACATACTTAAAATATTATTCAATTATGTGGATATAATAACACATGTATCTCCCATATACTAATATTTTATTATTTTAATATTATAACCTAAATCCACCTCCTCTTCCATCAAATGGGAAACGAAATAATCGTTTGTGTGTACAGCAGACTATCTTCTCGTAGACCAATGTAATTTGTTTCCATCATTGCCTCTCATGGATATTTCTAATAATGGATTTAAATTATAAGTATTATATTTTTAACATAATTATATTCTTTTAATTATGATATAAAATATACATTCTCACTTATCATTCCTTGTGGGATATAATAACGCAACTCGTTTGTACAGCGGACTACCGAGAGATCCTCCTTGAAGTAGCCTTATGAGAGCTCCTCCTTCTCCAAATTTAGGTATGAGTAGAACTCCCTTATATGGACTATGTTTTTATCATCATAAAGTGAACTTGATTTCCCTCTTTCATTTGTTCATTTTTTTCGATTTCTCTTGAACCAAACCAGATCAAGCCTCGATATTGGACATGTGGGTCTTTATAAGAATTAGGTATGTGGTCTATAGCTTTTCCCTTAAACTCATAGTGTTTTATAAATTATTTCATTATTTCACGTGTTGTTATATTCATAATATTCCTCTTAAATGTGAAATTAATTTTTTAGAACCTAATGCTCTAATTCTAGTATACTTTGTATATTAAATTAGCATTTGTTTGGTCATCAACCTCAAGATTGAACCACCCTCAGGGGTATTCCCTTTGAATTCCTTATGTTAATCTATAGTTTTTCTAGTAAAACCTCTCATTGAGGTGCATTGTATTCAAAATGCAAACATTTGGTTAAATGCAATTTGGGGGGATGTGACACCCCTTCATGTCATCCTCTAGTTACCAAACCGTCTAACAATTCATTAGGGACTAATTATTATAAAACACACTTTGATGATTCTATATGGCATGTATGTTAGCATGGATTATCTTATACAATTGAATGTATGGTGTTATCTACCATGGGAATTCCACCTAGCCTTAATGTATTAAACCCAGGATTGGTTTTCATTAGTGATAGAAAGTACCAATTAGTGAATTAAATGATATGTTTATAGATTTGGTCCTCTTTATCTCCCTTGTAATGGGTTATGGAATGCTTAAGTACACGGCCTCTTTTATTTTATAATTGGAATTATTATTGGGTTTGGCCCTCATTTTTTGTAAAATTTAAATGTTTAAATGATTAAATAAATTTTGAACACCTTAAGAAATACTCAGGTACCTTTTTACAGAATGCCTTGGATGGGATCATAGGATATTATATAGTGTTTGTACAATGGGAAATACTTGGGTCTCTTGATTATGGAATGCCAAGTATGGATCATAGGTAACCTATTTCTTACATATACTGGGAATGATACTTAGGGTGCCTCAGACAGGTTCTTTATTCATTTATTTACCTCCTTTAATGATACCAGTTAACTAGGGGAGAACCTGTGGATGGGCTCAATGGAGAGATGGTTACACCATGACACAAGTGATACTCAGCTCCCTATGTGAGATACAAAGGACAGACTTAGCGCATAATGACTTCACACCATAAAAGGAGTGATATTTGGGATTCTATTTATGGATCGTCTTGGACATACTCTAATAGTGATGGGTATTTATAGTACCCATAGAGTAATACTTGGGATTTCATTTATGGACCGTCTCAGATAGGATTGGGGTGCCCCTTATCAAATTATAATGATGACTTAAATATTAAAGACTAAAAAAGTATAATTATTATTCCAAGGATGCATCTACCAAGCTAAATCACATTCTTGGGTTTGGTCCATCCTATATACCAGTTTTATGATGACTTATTATTATTACACCCGTATCCTATAAGTACAGGTTAACCTATGTTTAGAGTCATTCTAGCATAGGATAAATCGGGTATGGTCAACTAGGTGTCCCTTAAGAACCTGAGTTGACTTATTTATTTTTATTTAATTACTTCTTTGTTGATATAACTGCACATCATTGTACTTTATAATCACATAATAGATTTAGCTCTAGACACCATTGGTGGTGGCCTACTAAGTATATCTCACATCCTGTTTGGGCCTCCATTACACTGGGTTACCTGAGCAGACCCCATATTTGTAGGTCCATGGATTATTTCTTGTGTTTTCATGCTTTTACCTAGGATTTAGGAGAATAGGACTGGGCCAGAGCTCATGATTCTCATGGAGTTATCCCTGGGAGATTTTATTTTTTTTTATTATTATTTATATATTGCATTCTACTTCCTACCATATATGTCCTACTCATACTTATTATCTTAATCTATACATACATGCATGGTTATACATGGTGTGGGCCTTTATATTCAGTCATTATATTTACTTCTATTTTTCTATCTTTTATTTATACTTCTTACAAAATTTTCTACTGTTTCTTTTATTATTATACCATTTTTTAACTCTGATCAAGAGGGTATAGTCTCCCCATCGTACCATCATTAGACCGTCGCTTTTAGTCGATAGCCTCTAGCATACGGGTAGGTACACTTGAGGCCATGTGGAGATCGATTTAACTATTGGTTTTATTGTTAGTCAGACCGAGATGTTACAAAGTGGTATCATAGGGTTTCTTTTCCTTTGTCTTATTATTTTGGGTTGGTAGATAGGATACTAGGAATGTGTTTGTGCTTGGTAAATAGTTGTGTCTATGACTGATCAACCCATGCATGGGGAAAAGTCTAAGTGGCCAAGTATGGATTATTGTTTGTGTTGTTCATTATTACAATCGATTATTATTTTACCTTGAGTAATTAGTGTACTTTCCGATACTTATGGATTTATGAGATTTATCATAGTTTACCCTTGTCCCATTGTAGAATGGAAGTAGAATTACATGCATCATTATAGACACATAGGGATTTACATTCCATACATATTTCATTCCAAATAGATTGAATTACTAGGATATTTTACCTTTATTGATGTTCCTTGCATGGTTATTAGCATGTATGTGATAAACCATGTTAGGTATTTTAGTAACATGTTTAGTTTTATGCCTTCTTAGGTATTTCATTAGCATTCTTGTTTATACATCATGATTTATGGTTTATCAAGTATGTTTTCATGCACAACATTCTTTTTTGATTTATTTTTCATGCTTTTCCTTTATATGCCATGTTTCTATGCTTATTACCATGTTTACCTGTATGTAATTTCCATGTTTTTCATGCTTATTTTTATTTAAGGATCATGATAACATACTTAGTTAAAATTGAAATATACAATTGGTTATAAAAGTTCCAACATTAATCTAAATGGTGTTTTCCACAAAGATTGATGGTGACACCTTAACTAACCAATTATGACATGTTTGATCCATGAAACATTGGTTACATGGGCTAAAAATTTGATGGTTGAAATTAAATGGGAGACAATTTGAAATCTATAGAGTGTATAGGCACTTTATAAATTGGGAAATGGTAACCCATATAATCAAACCATTATTTATGAGCTTTATATAACTTTAGACCATAGTATAAATATAGAAAATTTTAATTTTTTATTATAAATAAATGGGTTTCCTTTGCAAAGGCTTGTATAACAATGACTTGGGCAGGATAACCCATATAACAAATTTCCTAAATATATAACTAGACCCAAGTAGGTCAGTTGGGGCATGTTTTTAATATAGACTTGCCTCAACCCAAGTAGGTTGTTCATAGGTCCTTTTTCTTATAAGATAAACACACTAAGGGTGTTTTGAAACATTAATAATTAAATCAATTATTGTGATTTATGGACCCAAGTTGGATATCACTACTACAAAACAGGGTTTATCCAATGTTATACTTTATTAGTGGCTTTTTTAGTGCTGATAAAGGGGGTCTTTATCAGTGCTAAAAAAGTGCTAATAAAGGGGGTCCTTTATCAATGCTTGTAAAAAATCACTGATAAATCCCCCATGTATCAGTATTAGAAATAAAGCTTTGATAAAGGGGGAATTTATCAACGTTACTAAAAAACGCTGAAAAAGGGGGTACTTTATCAGTGCTAGTAAAAAAGTGCTGATAAGGGTTATATTTCATAAAAAAAATATTTTACTAAAAATAATAAATTAATATATTGATATTGATATTGATATAAATATAATATATATTTTTTAAATATGTTTTAGATAAGTCTAAAAAATAATTTACACTTAATATATAATATATTTAGTCTAAATGGATTTCAAAATAATTATAAAATTTTATTAATTAATAATTTTCTAATTATTATCAGTATTAGTCATTTTATAATAGTGGGATGACATAAAAATTAAATGAATTAATGGACAGACTATGATAAGTTGAAAATAATATTTGAACCCCAAATGGCCATAAATTTTGATCTGGGTGTCCATTTTGGTTATACTATAAATCAAAATGAATCCTATGATGAGATCTACTTCGTTGTGACTTAGGTGAACCTTGGGTCATGTTTTTGTAGGACAAGAAAGGCCCAGAAGACCTCCAAAACTAATTTTTTATTCAGGATATCCCTATATTATAATATTCCATTAAATTTCAGCCTTTTTAAAGGGGGAAATATTGTTCTTTTTCAGTAGATACTGAATTTATTCCGAGGTCTTACATTCATATTGATATTATGGTTTTGAATTTTTATCTTTTTTTACAATTCATTTTTATTTATAATTAAATATATGCCTATTTTCTTATATTTACTTATAATAAATCACTTCTATAACTACATATATCAATATATTTACATAAAAATATATTTTTAGACATATAAAATAAAAATTTATTATTAATTTTATTTAAATTAAAAAAATTCCATTTTATTTACCTTATACAAATGGATTAATATGTATATATATACCTATATAAGTAATGTTTATATATAAAGATATGTGTTTCAATAAAAAAATATGTATATATATATTATAATATATGTAAATAAATACATATTCTAAAAATGTATTTAGAACAATATCTAACCATTTTTTACATTATAAAAATATATGAATATATATATATATACTAATACAAATATGTATATATCATGTTTATATATACATATATGTGTATTTATAAACTGATATATATTTATATTATATTTATTATATGTAAATTAATATAATATATAGAATATTTAAATAAATATAAGTATATATATATTGTACACACACACACAAACATATATTTTATATATGTATTTAAAAATACTTATAAAAATATATAAATAAAATATATATATATATATATATAAGTAGATATATAATAAAATAAACAATAAAACATCTTGGTGTAGTGGTAATGGTATTCAAGTTCCAATGGTGAGGTATAGAGATCAAATCCAGGCGTGTGCAGGAGGCTCAAATTTTGCAAAGTGTAAATAAAGGGGTGGTTGGTGAGTGCATGAAAAGCGCTGATAAAGGGTGTAGAATCACTGATAAAGGTATGGGGAAGCACTAATAAAGGGGGGATCAAAGAGTTTCAAAAAATAATAATCCCCACTATCAGTGATTAAAAGAAAGCACTGATAAAGAGGGACTTTATCAGTGATTAAAAAAGAACTACTAAATTCCTACTTTATCATCACTAAAAATCACTGATAAGGGACCCTTTTATCAACACTAAAAAAATCAATGATAAAGGGCGCATTTATTAATTCTTTTTTAGTGCTATTAAAGAGGGCCTTTATCCGCACTTTTTCTAAGCACTGATAAAGTCTTCCATTTAAACTCGCTTTGGTAGTCAGCACTTTATTAGTGCTGATCAAGGCCCTTTACTAGCACTGTTATAATCCAATTTTTTAGTGGTGTATGACAGGACCCTCATAGGTTTCCTTTTCTTTATTCTTTATGACTTATCCCTTAACCCCATGGGGGTATGTTTACGTTATATAGGGATGGTTATTTAATGTTTCTATGACTACCTATATTGGTTCACATATAAACATATGGTGGGATCTTACTTGACCAATCCCCACTTTAATTAATAAAAGACATGTCCTATGCTTTTCAAATTTATTATTTTATGAGGATTTAGTTAATTAAAATCCCAGTTGTAACCTAAAGGGTGTTTTCCTCTATAGATTGTAATTAACATTCTAATTAACTAAGCCCAATTGTGATAACCTTATGAATAAATAGGTAATGATGTAAAATGGGTTTATGTTATATACGTAATTATGATAGGATTACAGTTAAAGATTAATGTTTAAAAGTAAATTTGTTAAAACATTCATGGATTCCTAGTGGCTTTAGTGAAATAAAGTACCAAATCAAATTTTCTATATGACCAGTACTAGGGGTTGAAATTGAGATTAAAATGTTTTAATTTCAGATGTAAATAAAAGTATCAGCTAAAATAAAACCTTATGTACATTTTTAGCTTTAATCCATCTATAAGGGTAGATTAGATGTTCCTTGATATTTCCTTAGAATGGGAGTATGAGTGTTACCCATAGGCCTCCTCTTTTACATCTTCAAAATTTAATGTTAGTCCCTTAAGTCTAATGATATTTATGGCATGACCCCCCTTGTAGGGTCGATGCTTTATGTTTTGGTAATGGGCTAGCTCGAGGAAGGTAGTGGCTATGGAACTTTAAAACCTTAATAAATGGTTATGAATCTTTTCATACATGTGGTCTTGTTTGGGTGTCATTTTTACTGAGTATGACTCTTAGTTTCTAAAATAAAAACCTTGTCTTAACGTGTAGTCATTAGATACATTGATCATTGTCAAAGTTGTAAGCATTATATAATACTTGGTTTCGGTAGGTTAGACATGCATAGGGCATGGTTGACTGCTTAGTGGTTTTTGTAACCCTTATTCTCTTTCTCTTCAATGTGGGATGACTCAGAAGGTCATCAGTCTATTTTTCATCCACATGGGATTGTAAGAATATGGGTTTATTCTTTTTACATTCCATTAGATATGGGATTCATGGGGTAGATACGCTTATGGATAGTATCACGGATTTTCTTTTTTTCTTGTGGAATCTCGGGCTAGTATGCATTGATACGCATAGTACCTATCAAGCTATAAAAATATTTTTGATTAATTATATGAGTTCAGTGGTAATTGTTAGAGAGTTGAGATAGTAGGATTAAATCATAGGTATTTTCCAGAGTAGTGTGAATTTAATGTTAAAGAAACTAGACTCATCCCATTGCTTGGGAAGACGTTCCAAGACGGATCGGGTGTTTTGACATGCTGGTCAGTTTGTTTTGGATTTTACACCAAATTCGATGGCATGCATAGATGTAACTTAGAATTATGTTCACACATGTTCCTAGAGTGAATCCATTCAAGTGTGCTTTTAATTATCTGGTTTTACTCTTCTTTTCAGGTTAATGTTTTCTAAAAGTGATTTGGACACCTCTAAGACCCGTGGTCAGTACTTGATGGAGTGTTTTCAGTAAATCTAATGACTAAGAAACTTCTAAGGTTGGGATAATTAGATCAATTCTGGTTAAATGTGTCCTTCCAAATATAAGGAGCACAACAAAGAGGAAAATTGGGAAATTTTCAATGCTACTCTTAAATTTCCTTGAGTTTGGTAATATTTCAATAAGTCGGTGCTTTCAAGGTCAAACGATGATGGTATGGTTGGTTGTTATGCAACCTTTCAAAATGTGGTTAGTTGGGTGGACGTCATGGGATATCCTTACACAATTTTGGGATGTCTTATTTAGTAAAGGAATCATAGTCAGGTAATGATGAAGCATCCATAGGTGCATCTGAGATCTTTTAAAAGGGGTTGATTGGTAGTGGTTTGAATTCTCTTTTTTCTAGTAGTTGGTTATGGTTGGTTGGGAACCATACCAACCAATTCATCTTTATAGCGAGTGTCTCAGAACCTTTTTGGAAGTCATTCCAATCCACTTAGTGTACTCTCAACTTAATGATGATCATGTTCCCTATCTTTAATTCATCCAAGTAAACTAAGAAATCATCAGTTATATTCCAATCTAAAATGATAAAATTTCCTTCTATTTCGATAAACAAGATCCATTAGATTTTTGTGATAGAAGCATGGTTTTTATTGAGGCACGATTAGTCATGAGTGATACTTGGGTTCCCAAGTAGAAATGACTTGGATAGGATCATCACTACTACAAAACTGGCATTTAATAGTGCTGGTATTTATCAGCGCTAGAAAAATGTTCTGATATATGGCATCTTTATCAGTGTTAAATAAAGTGATGATAAATTTAACACTTTTTCAGCACTTTTTTAGCACTGATAAAGGTCTCATTTATCATCTCTTTATTTTCAGCACTGATAAATGGTGCCCTTTATCTGTGCTATATTTTTAATGCTCATAAAGGAGTCCTTTATCAGCGATTTTTTGGCGTTGATAAAGTTCCGAATAAATAAAATAAAATAATTAAACAAATAAAAATAAAAAATTAGTTTATTGAAAAAATACTACAAATTTTATTAATTAAATAATTATTTATAAAAATGAATAACTTGGTTATACTATATATAAATTATAAATACTAAAAAATGGTTTGTATTAAATATATAGATATGCAAAATGAAAATTTAAAAAATAAAAATAAAAATAATTAAATTGAGAAAAATATTAAACATTTTATTAATTAGATAATTATTGATAAAGTTAATGAATGGTATATATTAAATATATAGATATATATTAATGAATATAAATATGATTTTTATATTTCAAAATATGTATGCACTATATTTAGTGAAAATTTTTATAATTAAAAATTAATATGAATTAAAAAATTGACTAATTGCAGAGAGTAATGGACATATAATTAAATGTTGTTTGATATGTCAATTTAACATAGATCAAATGTGTGTTATATTAATTTCAAATATACACAACTAAAAAAATTTATATACAATGTACACACATGAAACTATATATTTTTTCAATATTATTAACGTGTACTAATTTTTAATTTATTCAATTTCACTCATTTTAAACATGCATGCACTTAAAATTAGATATTCGTTAATAATGTTAAAAAATATATGTGTAAAAAAATATTAAAAAAATATTAATAAATAAAAATATTAAAAAATGTACAAACTATATTTAAAAAATTAGATATTTATAATTATAAATAAATAAATATTTTTTTAAAGTATTTATATAATTATAAATAAATAATTTTATATATTTAAATAATTATAAATAAATAATTATATATATTTTAATAATTATTAAATTTAAAATAAATTTACATAAATAATGAATATATTTACTACATTTATATTTATATATATTTATTAAATATATATATATTGATATAAATATTCCTTTTTAAAAATATTTATATTATTATAAATAAATAATTATATATCTAAATGATTATAAAATTATACTAAATATATTTAAATAAGGAATATATTTACTATTTTTATATTTTTGTATATTTCTTAAGCGTATATATATATATATTTACAATTTTTTATTTTGAATTATAATTATAACTATTTTATCAGCACTTAAGTAATAAGCACTGAAAAAGAAATCTTTATCGGCTCTTTTTTTTAGCACTGATAAAGACCTACCTTTATCAGCACTAAAAAAGCATTGATAAATATGTCTTTTATCAGTGCTTAAATAATAATCACTGATAAAAGGACTCTTTATTAGTGCTTTTTTAAAAGTACAAATAAAAGTGTCATGATCTAATTAAAAAAACCTAACATATTGATAACCCATCGCGATATTATAAAAAAAACTTGTTACAAACCCTATGAGGGTGCTTCTCATTCATTCGTCCCTTTATCCAACCCTGTTTTTCTCCCACCAATCCCTCAATCACTTCACCCTAAGGTCCTAGATCTATTCAATGGTGTTCCAAATCTTTCAATATTGACCTCAGAGTACAACGTGACATAGTCTCTTCTTAATCTCACCATGATTGTGCATTTCAAGCAACGTCACCCTTCGGTGGACACCTTACATAGGTTAATCATTGAGTCTTGGGGTTGTAAGATTGAGTAATGGTAGGTATTCTCAACAAATAGAACATCATGATTAATTTTTCTTTAGAGGAAGATCTGGTCAGGGCTTGGTCCAGTGCCGCCTGTAGCTGCAATGGGTTCGGGTTCTATCTCTTCAGGTGGTCATGTAACTTCCATATGAAGCATGGCATTATAAAAAACAACTATTTGGGTTAGTTTCGCAAATATCCCTTTAATTTTTCAAAATCTAATGATTATACGCAGGACAGGGAATCTCATTGGTAGATATTTATGTTCTGATAATAGAACCCGACCAGTTTCTCACCACGTTTCCCCACACATTTGCATAGAAGTTTATGTACCGAGAGTGCCTACAAATTATATTTGGATTACAGTGGGGGAAGCATTTTGATTCATGAAGGTTGTTTGGTTTTAATCATGGGTCAATTTATGCAGTTCCTGTAAGAAATTGGGTTATTCTACACCTGCCTATAGGCGAGGGACCAAGAACTACGAACAATAGTGGGTTGTGCTTTATGGAGATAATGATAAGGGCTTCAATCCTAGTGTTGGAGAAGGGTCGATGGGGAAGAGTCAGTTGGACATTTCTATTGACCCATGCAATAAAAATTCTATTCAATGTGAGTCTCAAGGGGGCGTATCTCCTCATTGAATCGAAGATCAAATCACACAAACCCACTCGAATCACCGAAACCCACTGCCTCCATTTTCTCAAACATCATTCAGCATCTGGCATCCATTTTTAGTTAGGGTTTCTAAATAAAACATAGAGATATAGATTCGAATATCTTGTATTTTCTTCAACCTATTGAGGTAGTCCTGTGTTTTCCTTTATAGGTTCCAATTTTCATTCTGTATTTTTCATTTCAAGATCTGGATCTAAGGGTTTCGGATTTTCCTTTGTAGGTTTAAATTTTCATTTTGTATTTTTACTGTGGCTATTGTATATTGTTTTTATTTTTTTTATGATACATTTTTTTCTTGATTATTGTTTTGGATATCCTATTTTTGTCTTTTAAAATTTTTGTTTGGAATTAATTTTCTTCACTTTCTACATCTATACCCCATCTTTCTCCACAGGCTTAATTTTATCTTTATTTTGACATCTTAGTAAATCAACTCTATTTCGTAGATAAAGAAATTAATTAAATATCTATTCCACTGTATAAAAAGGTGATTTTTTGGATATAAAAACCTTAAATGAATGAGAAAATTGATTTAGATGTGTATGGGAAAGATGTTGCAAGGGTTGGTGTGTTTTTCTCCTTTATTTGTGATATATCTTATTGATGTGTATTATTACTTTATGCCAACTTATTTATGGACATACCTATAATTTGAAGAGTGGGTAAATGCATATTAGATGGTCTCTCTAGAATCCTTAGGTTGCTCCATCATTTGTTCCAAAAAATAGAATGAAAGTTATCAAATTCTATATATTAGAAATTATTTTTAGGTATTCATAATTTTAGGTCTATATAAACTTTTTAGGTCTATATATACATTTAATTAATTGTAATACAATTTATATTTAAATAACCAATAAAATATTGTAAACTCGTGTTACTTTCAAAATAATAAAATCAGGTAACATTATAAACATTTTTTTGAAATAATTAAACATTCCAAAATTTAAATAATTATATTTTACACACAATTACCTAGAATAATAATTATTTATAAATAATATAATTAAATTTTATTATTATTATTTTTTTAGTTTCATTAGAAAAAATAGTATTATATATATATTGAATAATATATTGTATATTTAAATAAATTTAAATATGATAAATAATATAAATATTTATATAATTATATTAAAATAAATTTACTAATATAATACATATATATTTATAGAATATATATATGTAGATCCACATTATTTATATATTTATTGAATGTGGATTGACCTCCATTTTATATTTTTCTATGGTGGAATGCATGAACCTCGTTCAGGTTTATTGCCTATCAAGGTAAGTGTGAAAGAAGTACGTGCCTCCATAGACCTCTTTTTCTAATCATATAAAACTATGTTGTTTTTTTAATAAAATAAAGCCTATTAAAAACCCAAGTTTTATCAAAAAAAATATTTAAAAAAATACTCAACCAATTATTTTATTAAAGTTTTATTCAGATCATTATGGATAATTTCAAGGATAAAAATGAAAGTAATTAATCATTAACTCTACCTCCACTTCAAATCAAATAAATTAATTTTAGTAACATTTAATCATTATATGAAATTACATTGTATCAACCCAAGACCCTCAGGATGCGCATCACTGTAGATGTGTATTATGATTCTTCTGTTTCCACCCTCTCCATTTCTTTCCTGCCCTTCACTCTATCGTTTCTCTAGTTGTGTGGAGCTTTGATCTGGAAGGAGTTAGCGAAAATGGAGTTTTTGGGTTAATAACTAGTGTCAACGGTGTAATTCTCACAAACGAGAGGCATTTCCCTTTTTAGAGAACACAATGAAGTAAAATTATCATTCTCATCAGTTTCATCTCCCGAACAGTTATTATTTCATTTTTTTCCTTGAGACTCATCCCTTATCTCTTTTATGTTTCTTGTACTACTCTGAGCATTAGTCATCCCATGGATGACTACAGCTTGGAGTAATTCAAGAAACATAGTTTTATATCCATAAGAGATGTATAATGTGTGTCAAACAACAAAATGCAATGATAACTATTTGGGAGATGGGTGGATGAGGATGACAATTGTACTTCATTATGTTCTCTAAAAGGGGTAATGTCTCCCATTTGTGAGAATTACACCATTAAAACTAGTTATTAACTAGACATGTCCATTTCCACTAACTCCTTCTAGATAAAATCTCTACTCAACTGTAGAAATTCTAGATTAAATGATGGGAAAGAAATAGAGGGTGGAAACAAAATAATCAGAACACGCAACTGAAGTGATGCGCAGCCCAGGGCTCTTGGGTTGATACAATGTAATTTCAGTTGATGAGTGTATGTTACTGAAATTAATCTAATTGATTTTAAGTGGAGGTATATTTAATGATGAATTACTTTCATTTTTATCATCAAAATTATCCACAAGGATTTTAATAAAACTTTAATAAAATAATTGGTTAGGGATTTTTTTAATGTTTTTTCGATAAAACATGGTTTTTTTAATAAGTTTTATTTTATTAAAAAATATAGGGTTTATTTGATTTTAAAAATATTTTATGGAGGTTTTTACTTCATTCACACTTAGTTAAAAAATACATAAGTCATTTGAGACATGTTTGAATCAGTAACACCTCAATTTGACACATGGTGTGACCACTATGACTCAATGTGTCCGTTATCAGTTAAAAATTGATTATTTACTTTTAAAATTTTCCCACACTAAAAACAAATAAAACTTTATTATATTATCTTGATAATTTATTAAATTGATTCATAAGTCCTTTTTGATATATAGGAATCATTCTCACATCAAACTAATACACAATGTGATCGGTATAGGTCAACGTGCATGTTTCCAGTTTAAAATGACATTTTAGTATAAAAAAGTGACGTAGTCAAAACTGATAAAAATAATTCATATTATTTTGTTACTTTCTTAAAAAAAATTCATAAGTCATTTGAGACTTGTAAGAATCAGTCGTACCTCAATTTGATGCACGGTGTGACTGGTATGACTCCAAGTGTGTCTTTTTATTTAAAAATGACATCAATTTTAATAAAAAGGAGAAATGACCTACTCAAAACCTAGAAAATTCATTCATATTTCCTTGATTATTTATTTAAACAATCCATAAGTCTTTATTTATGTGTAGGAATCAACTGCACCTCAATCTTATGCACGGTGTTCCCATTATGACTCAATGTGTTTGTTATCAGTTTAAAATCGACAGTTTAGTACAAAAAATGTCACTCACTGAAAATTGATACAACATGCTTGGATTTTCTTAATAATTTATTAAATTGACTCATAATTCGTTTGTGATAGTTATCAATTTTTCTCACGTCAAACTGATACACAATGCGATTAGTATGAGTCAAAGTGCATGCTTCTAGTTTAAAATGACATTTTAGAAAAAAATACATGTAACATACTCAAAACTGAGTAAATGAATTCATATTATTTTTATACTTTATAAAAATTGTCCATAATCTATTTTGGATGTGTAAGAATTTGCATTTCCTCAATCAGATGCATGGTGTGACTGATATGACTCAAAGTGTATCTTTTTATTTAAAATTGACATCAAATTTAGTAAAAAGGACAACTCAGCTACTCAAAACCAAGAAAACGCATTTGGATTGTTTTTAAACTTTAGTAAAATGATCCATAAGATATTTTTAATGTTTATGAATAATCCTCACCTCTATATGATACACAATGTGTCCTATATTACCCAATGTGTCTGTTATCAGTTTAAAATCAACATTTTAGTTCAAAAAGTGTCACTCACTCAAAACTAAACAAACACACTCAAATCGTCTTTAGAATTTATAAAAATGATTCATAAGTAATTTTTGATGTTTATAAAACAATATCACATCAAACTGACACACGATGTGACCGGTATGAGTCAAAGTGTGTGTTTCTAGTTTAAAATGACATTTTAGTAAAAAAAGACAAGTGATGTACTCAAAACTGGGAAAACACGTTTGAATTGTTTTGATAATTTAGAAGAATTATCCATAAGACATTTGAGACATGTAATAATCAGACACATATCAATCTAATGAACATCATGACTAATATGACTCCAAGTGATTTTTTTCATTATATGAATTTTATTTTAGTTTTAAACGTGCATTATATCACCGAAACCGAACAAACAAGCCTAGATTGTTTTATCTTCATTTAGATTATGTGTTAATACTTTTTTTAGTTTATTTTTTGGTGTTTTTGGTGTTCTTGGTGCTATGGTGTGCTGTTACAGTGCACTACACTGGTGGGGTAGTGTGTTGTAACAACACATTGCATTATTCCCCTTTATTAGTGCTTATAGAAGCACTACTAAACGACTAGGTCTTTTAACCTCTCTCTAGTAGTCCGCACTTCTCTAACATTGATAAATACCATTTTTATCACTGTTAAAGTCCTATTTAGTAGTAGTGAATGGAATCCAACTATCTCCTACTTATTTGAGTTCCAGAAAGATTCCATTTTTGACTCAATTGGTGTTCTTTATATGTGGATGTTTTTGTTTTGTACCGAAATATTACATATAAATTATAGAGTAAGGGATATCATGAATGATCTCCTAGGACCCCTATTGATGAGTCTGAGGATACCCTAGACTTGTATTCGAGCTTGTATGGGATGTCTTAAGGGTATAAATCCAATTATTTTGGATCATTTTTACAACCACATTTGTGTTGTGACGTGAAAACTTAGAGGATGTTTTGGATAGAGATGTAATCGAAATATAGTTATGGGATTCAGTGAGAATACTCTAAGTAAATATCATGGTACCTTCATCTAAAGGCTTCTGGTTTCTCTTTTTAAATGAACTATACATATAAGATGAATGTTCATATGGTAGTCAACCAGAAATGGTTCAACTTGATATCTCGTTCTTGTCGTATGTGGTCGGTGAGGAACCACTCTTTGAACATCATCGGGATGAGGTGAGTATATTGTGGGTCAATCAAGGTTCTTCATGAAAAGATGGATCTACCTATCTAAATGAGGTCTATTGGGTGGAAACCATTCCCTTAATTTGTGAATGATTCTGTGAAAGATGTTAGAATGCTACGAGCACCCCTAGAGAGACAATTCTGATGGTAGAGGTGTCATGACTCAGAATTGGACATTTGTGGTAGAACCTATGGTTTAAAGTACCATAGTCTGGATGGTTAAATATATAAATATGTTATCACATCCCTAGTTATATGGGTATGGGTATGCTCTATCACTATGTTTAGTTAGGTGTATGGTAATTGGATCAAGTTTTAATAGTTTATATATTGTACGATTAAAGTGATGCTTGGGAGGTGCATTGGGAATTTAGATATGAAATGTGCCTATTTTTATGAAACATAATGACCCAATTAGGTCAAGGGTTGTCTTTTTTGTTTTCCCCAAGGCTTATCAGGGATGATAAGTTCTACGTTTGGGAGTTTTTATTGTCCTGTGTTTTGGACTGGGCTGACATTTTCCAAAAAAACTTGAATTTTTAGTTTATTGGATCAACCATTTTGAAAGTTAGGCTTTGGAACACAATTATGAGATTTTCAACACTCAAGTGTGTTGTTTTTTATACATGGTAGAGTCTTGATAGGTTCCTTGGGTGTTCCACTAGGTGAAATCGTGCAACTCTTCTAGTGGGCCTAAAGGTCTCACACAATTGGGTCTAACCATGTGAGAGGGGCTGCATGGTTATGTGTGTGCTACTATAATCTTGATGTGGTTTTTTTACAAGTTGTGCATATTTAGTAAAACTATGTGTCTATCCCATGAAAGGGGGTTCCTTGGGTAGTGGCTCTAGTACAGTTGGCACACAGTTTGGCCAACCGTGTGGCTAAACTATGTGCCCCATTAAAGGGGATAGAAATTACCAAAATTCTCTTTCCTCCTTATTTATTTTCTCCTCCTCTCATTCTCCTCTTACTCACATGTAGAATACTTCCAATTTCTTCTCCTTATCCTCCTCTAGGTAAGAGGATGTCACCATCATATGGATTTTGTTTCAAGTGTCATCAAGTGTGCTGGATAGACCTCCGGTGTTTGTCTGTTTCATCAAATTCTCTCAAACTGGACCAGATAAAGTCTCAATATTGGGCATGTGGATCATTCTAAGCATGAGGTAGGTGGTCTATATCTTTTTCCTTAAAATCTTATTATTTTATAAATTGTGTCATTGTTCCACGTATTGGTATTCTCATGCGACACCTCTCAAATGTGAAATTCATTTTTTAGAACCCAACGCTCTAATTCTAGAAGCCTTTATATATTAAATTAGCATTTTTTTTGTCATGAACCTCAATATTGAACCACCCTAATAGGTGTTCCCTTTAACTGATTAAGTTAATCTATGGTTTTTCTCATAAAACCCCTCATTGGGGTGAACAATCTTCAAAATAAAAACATGTGGTTAAATTCAATGTGGGAGTATGTGACACCCCTGCATGGCATCCACTAGTGACCAAAACCTCTACCAAGTTGTTAGAGACTAATACTTATATAATGAACTTTGATTATTATATATGGTATGGATGTTAGCATGACCTATCTTATAAAATTGCATGTATGGTGTTATCTTTCATTGGAGTCGACCTAGCCTTAACATATTAAACCCATGCTTGGTTTTCCTTAGTAAGGGAAAGAACCACTTAATGAATTAAATGATATTTTTATGGGTGTGGCTCTCCTTAGTTACCTTGTAATGGGTTTTATCATGATTAATTACATGGCCTATTATATTTTATAATTGGAATGATTAATGGGTTTGTCCCTCCTTTTTGGTAAAAGTTAAATGTTTGAATGATTAAAAAAATTGTGAACACCTTGAGATATATGCGGGTTACTTTTTACAGAACACCTTGTATGGTCTCATAGGTTGTTAGAGATTTTTTGTACCCTGGGCAATACTCGGGTCTCATGATTATAGAATTCCAAGGATGGGATCATAGGTTACATGATTTTTATAAATGTTGGGAGAAATACTTGGGATGCCTCAGATGGGATCTCCATGTGTTCATTTACCTACTTGAGTGATACTGGTTCCCTAGGGGAGAACCCATTGGTGGGCTTGGTGGAAAGATAATTACACCATGACAAGAGTGATACTCGAACCCCTGTGTTATATACTAGAGATGGCCTCAGGGGTGGATAAACTCACACCATAATGGGAGTGATACTTTGGATTCCGTTTATAGACCTCCTGGAATGAACTCTAACTATGATGGGTATTTATAGTGCACCTAGAGAGATACCTAGGATTCCATTTATGGATCACCTTGGATGGGCTCAGGGTACCTCTTTGTAAATTCTGATGATGACCAAACTATTAAAGACTAAGAATTCATAATTGTTATTCTAGGGATGTGTCCACTAAGACAAATTGCATGCTTGGGTTTGGTCCATCCTTGATATTGGTTTTATGATAAATTATTATTATTACACCCTTATCCAATCTTTATAGGTTCACATATGTTCAGAGACATTCTGGATTTTTCCAAATCAGGTATGGTCGGCTAGGTTTCCCTTAGGAACCTAATTCGACTTTTTTATTTTTAATTAATTGTTTCTTTATTGATATACCTACACACTACTATAATTTATACTCATGGACTGTATTTATCTTTATACACCATTGGTGGTGGCCTAATGGGTATATCTCACACCTTTATCAAGCCTCCATTTCACTGGGGTACTCAATCAGACCTCATGTTCACAGGTCCATGGATTATCACTTATGATGTCATGCTTGTACCTAAGAGTTAAGAGAACATGATTGGGTCGGTGCTCAGGATACTCATGGAGTTATCCCTCATGGGTTTTATTTATTTTTCTTATTTATGTTTTTTATTGTACTTCATATTTTATATTTTCTAATCATACTTAGTATCTTCATCTGGACATGCATGGATGGTTATACATGGAATTTTCCTTTATATTAAGTCATTATATTTATCTTCCGCTATTGGGTCTTTTATTTATTCTCCTTTTATTGTTTCCCATTTTTCATTTGTTATTATACTACTATGATACTCTGATCATGAGGGTATAGTCTCACCACTATACAGAGAGGTGAGATTGAGGCCATGTGACGACCAGTCTAGCTACTGGTTTTATAGTTATCTAGGTTGGGATATTACAATAATGCTATTTAAAGTTTCATTTAATGTTATTATTTCATTGGTCTTATAATTTAAGAGCTACCAAAGTATAAAAGGCTTTATTTTACAATCTCATTTCTTTTCGATATTGTTTATGTTGAAGGTTCTTTTGAAGGAAATAATATGATCGTATTTTATTGAACCACGTTTATTTTCTTATCCTCTAGTTATAAGTGTGGTTCACAAGTTTAATTTCCATTTTCTCTCTTATTTATTGAATAAATATTAATAAATTCATTTTTATCTGATACCATTATTGTATCATTCTTTCAAATATGGAATATTTCTCTTCTATATCAATGTTTTCAAAAGCGTATTAAAAAGTGATCTTTTCTAAAAATAAAGGATTTATTAAAGATATTTCACATGGTCTTTAACCTTATTTTAAAATGTTTTTAAAGAAAATTTCTTAACATTTTTCAAATGTGTCACTTTTTACTTGCTTTACAAAATGTTTGAAAAGAGTGTTTATTTTTAACATTTTCATCATGTATGGAATTTCCCTCCATCATGACCATTATTTTTTATGAAGATTATTTTATAAGTTTCCAAGATTATTTTTAATTAAAATAAGTTTCACAATATTTTCTGAATATTTATTTATTAAAATATATTTTCAAAATGAAAAGTTTATTTTCCTCAAAAATGTTATCAATAAACTTTTAATGGTATTTCCATTCATCAACAACAACAACCAATGATATTACTTACGCTCCACTATGGATATGTGGTATTGATACCATACTTATTATTTCTCTGGATAAAATATGAGATTGATATGGAACTAGTTTCTTTTCCATGGGTGAATCAATAAATGAAAGAACAATGATTATTGTTATGTTTTTTTAATGATTATTATTATGTTGAAAAGTGAAATATTCAAAAAAAATTATTCATGAATAGTACTTGGAAATTATTTATGATCACGAGTAATCCTAATACATCTTATAACATGGGTACACCCAGATAGTGTTGAGTGACCCTAATATATATTTTATGATGGGTGTATCCAGATAGCGTCATGTGAGCTCGATATAGATTATACGATGGGTTCTTCCAAATAGTGATTCAATGCATTGGGTAATTTTCATTGTCTTTATGGGAAAGAAGAAGGGATTTACCAGAGGCTTCCTCATATGGATTTAACTGGGCTATAGTTATTTTTCATACGAGTTTAAATTGGGTTATGAAGATAATGTTGCAAATATATGAATATATTTTCTTTATTCTTTCTATGTATTTTTAATGATTCAGTTTAATCAAGATTGAAATCACATGTCTTGTGATTATTGATTCTTATGAATCTTTCCTTTAATGAATCTTTATTCTATGTTTCATGATTGATGATCAAAGTATTGATGGGTATGAATGTTATTTTTTTATGATCATACATATTGAATGTATTATCAAACCCTTATGATATTTTTATGTTCACTAATGATATTCAGTTGTCAATGCTTATGTTTACCCTTATTGAAAATTTGAGCTCACCCTTCTTATGTTTCATATTCTCCGGGTCATGAAGAATGGTGATTAAATTATTTGTGTCTTGAAAGGTTTCTAACATGATGAAGTTTGTGGGATATGTTGAAGACATAATTTGGAATATGAAAATCTATGTATAGTGGGAAAAATACTCCCTTTAATTCATGGGTATTTTTTATGTAAGATTTTTTCCTAATTCTATAAAATTATAAACCTAAAAGATCGTTGGGCATATAAGTGATCCAATATTTAAATTTGATGTTTTAAGTTTTTGATGAAGAAAATTAGGTCACCTTCATCAGTATCAAAGACAAAAATGTAAATTTTATGATTTTAGCATCAGATCTGGGAGTTCATGTCAAAGGCTGTTATAATATTAGTCATGTGTTACCATCTAAATCGAGTCATAATAATTTATTTTGGTGGATTAAATTTATAGAAATCCATCCCTGAATTTTTATTCCCAAATCATCTTCTATTATAGGCATAATTTTTCTTCCAATGCATTTCCTCTATAACCACTCTATATTTCATTCCTTTGATTGAAGTGTGTTCACCTAGATAACATATGTTGATTGATTGGTGAAATTATTGACTTAAACATGTACCCTCTTCTCTATAAATTGTTAGTTTGAGGTTTTCTTGTATATAAATACATTCCATTTATTGATTTATGAAATATTAAAATATGTATACCTTTTATTCTAATACATATGTTTATTAATTACTCAATAAAGTTGATTATGTATTGGTTAACCATCTGTATTATTTATCTAGATGGATTATGCTCATTTATTTATTGGTAATGTATTGATATTATTTATATTTATGTCTCAATATGAAGTTATATTTAATACTAAGGAAATCTGATTTTTCATTGAGTTAATATTCATATCATTTACATGGTGAATACATTAGATTTAAAGAAGGGATGGATATAGCCTATTATAATATAGCACCATAATGCAATGGTTGGTCTCATGAGAAAAAAGGAGAAACTATTTAGTGTATTCCAAACCAATGAAAGAATAATGACTTAGTTGTGACCTTGATGGAAATAGTGATGTCTTATCTTTGGCCTTGATGGCAAGAATGATGTCTTGGTTGAGGCCTTGATGGTACATATTGTCTGACATTATACATTCCATCTCTATGAATTTAGTTTCTGTTATCCAAGTGACTGTTTATATTGTTATTCCATACATGGATTTATTTCAAGCTCATATATTCAGTTATATGTCATTATTTTACTTATAATTATTCATGTCATATTTTTTATTCCATTATAGATTTTAATATACAATATCCCTTACAGAGCATTTTATTTCACCTTTCTTATGTTTCATTTTCTCTAGTTTATAAATAAAATTCTTACATATGATATTTCTATAATAAAAAGGCATGTGTGGAGAATTTGTGAGAGATATTGAAGATATATTATGGATTAATAATTTTCTTATTTAATTGAAAAAATATCATTTAATTAAGAAGTACATGAGATTTATTATTTAATGTTTTGACCTAATTATATAATGTTTTAAACATAAAAGGTGTTGGGAATGTATGTAATTAAATATTTTATTTAGGTTATGTAATTATGAGACATCTATGACTGAGAATCTACAGTTGGTATTCAAATTTGGTATGTAATGAATGTGTTATCAGTATCATATTCGAGAGTGTGAGTTTGAGGATTCACAATATAACCATGAATTTCATCAATATAGGCATCATGTAGGAGTTTTTAGTATGATATAGGCTAATGAAAAGTTTTGAATTTTCATTGTAAACATTAAACATGTCACTATATTCATGAAATCATGTCTATGTAAACATCATCTGATCTCATAATAGTTGTGTGTAAACATCATCTGACATGTTAATAAGCATCATTTAGCCTCTGAATAACCATATTTTTATGTTTTTGTAAACATAATGTGAGTCTTTGTAAGCATAATCTACTTAAAAATCAATTTGTGTAAGATTAAAACCCTCATGTATAAATATGAATCTACTATGTATATGCATGACAAATAGTCTATGTAAAAATAAACACTGAGTGAAAAATATATATTTTAATAGACAAAAAAATGTGGAGAATTATAAATATAATATCTTGTGAAAGAAACTATTAAGATGATGAAAAAAAATTATTTTTTTATCACAATTTCACAAAATAAATGTGATAAAAGCACTAAATTTTAGAGAAATGGATCTTCAATTTGGGAAATAAAAATATTTGAGAAAAACATAATTTGAGAGTGTTTTAAAGTATAAAAATATATTGTGTAGAATTTCATAATTCTGAGGAAAATATATTTCAATTGATGCTTGATATATCTTGAAATCATATTAATATCATGATTTTGTAAGTACATTATCAATTATTGGTTTGAGTTTGGAAAATGTGATGAGATTTCAGATAATTGTTCTATTTACGTTGGGATTTTCAAATGGAATTTTAAAAAAACATTATCTATTATCAAAATGGAATAAAATATAAAGATAGATGAGTTGATCTAAAATCATCTGTAAATTAGAAATATGAATTTGATTCGAGTTGAATCGAGATAAATAAGGTTAATCTTATATGTTATTCAGTATTTTCAAATTTAATTGGTAAACCTATACATGTTTATTAAGATTATCTTAAGATATAAAGAGATAATGTAAACTCTAGATCTGAATATAGCATAATTATTATAAAAATATGTTGTTTGTTTGAGTATTTTCAGTCAGATGAAGAATATTATTTTGAGCTATTTTAGTGTAGTCATTTTGAGAAGAAGATAAAGTGTTTTTGTGTGATTGTTTAGATAGAATTGTAACAATGTTGAGGTGCATATTTAAGTGAAGTATTTTAAGGAGAAGACATGTTAGAACCTGGGTCCCCTTTAAGAAGAGAAACAATTAACTTATTTTTGGTAGTTTTAAGAAATTAAACGAAAATAAAAAGGAAATCTTGTAAATATATAGGTGACCATGGATTAGGAGACAAAGATACTTTGAGAATATTATTGAAATCCAATTTACAAAAAGTAAGATGGAAAGGTGAATGAGGTCATGGGAAATTATTTGTATATATTTTCTATATTCTAAATATATAAAATAATATTTTCTATTGACTAATTTATAAAAAGTAAAAGAATAATATAGAATAATAGTTCGAATCAACAAGATGAGAGCCTAATCATTGAAGAATTACCTAGATATATTGAAGAAAAAGAACAAAGAGGATTTGATAGTGGTTTAAAGAGAAGATCATCTAAATATCAAAGGTGAAAAAATAATGAGATTTGGTAACAACCATTATTATAAAATATTGAGAAGAAGAAGAGGGAAGATTATGAGAACACGATGACCTATTGTGATGTATGTGGTCATTTTTGTCGAGTCATTTATATATTTTGGACCTATTGTATTTAAGATGATATTGAGATATTATAGTGTTAAGAATACAATAAATTTATTTTTCTAAATATTTAGAACTGAGAATCAAATAGGGACCAAAATATAAGATATTATTCTTGATGAACTTGTGGTAGCCACATATCTTGTGAAAATAATAGGGAGATGTGTTTTTTTTTCAAAGATTCCTAATCTTATGTATTTATCTACTTCAAAATATATTTAAGAAGAACACTTGAGTATTATTATCAATGAAATGGTTGATTGATTTGGAAATACATGTATTTTTCCTCAATGAAATCAACATTAATTTAGTGCATCACATAATCTCAAAGGTACATCATGTACAACTTATCTTTTTAGTTTCATAATCCATTATTAGACATTACCCTAGTTGGATAAGCTCTATAGATGCATTGAATAAATGGTATGAATATTATTGTGAAGGATGGGTGTTATATTTTAAAACTCATAGTAATTTCTATACACATATATCCATCCCTAAACTTTTTGGAATAGAACAATGGTGAAACATTAGCTATACCATTAAATTCTATAATGTATTCGATATATTTTTGAAAGAAGAACTTCCTGATATGAATCATGAACTAGTAGAAGGTTCCTAAATAACCACAATGTATGGAATCTTTCCAAGTTTAATTATCTATATACAATGGACTTGCATCTCCAAAACCATTATTTATAATTGTTTCTCAGAAGAGTGAGCCAATATTTTGTAGTAATTCCAATATTATGATGGTTTGGGAATCCTATAAATACCTTAACCACCATCTCCTTGAAATAATTTTCCAAATACAATTCACAACTGGTTTTTGAATGATATATCATCATTTGGATGGGATTAATTCCCCATTATAGTATGTGTAGCATTTAATTATTGATATGCTGGAGTAGGGGTATTGTCCTTATCATCAAGGGTCACATTGCCCATATCCAAAAACATGGGGATACACTAGTTTCTAGACATATAATGTGTTAATGTGAACCTTTCCATATAGAATATGGAATGTTTTCTCTATGGGTTCTAATGTCCATGTATACCAAGAATGATGTTTCCAAACTTATATATAAAATTATACAAGACTTGGATCTCCTCATAAATCCCACTGGCTATTAGTTAATTCTATAATTTCATAGAATCTTTATATTCTCAGGCCCATTAAAATCCAATTCTATGGTAGAATTATTGGAACACAAAAATTGTGTTTTTAAAAGGCTTTATACTCTATTTACCCTTAAAGGGTGGAATCCACTACTATTTATCGACATAGAATTTCCATTCCAAATACATGTTTTGAAAAAGTGAAGGAAATTACTCAAAAGTGATTCATTTTCCTTTATAATTCCTCACTTTCCATCCCAATATGACATAATTATTTGGGTATGGGTTGGGAAATTTTCAGAAACTAAAAATATAGTTGTTCCCTAGTCAATAATTCTAAGATGAAGTTCTGAGTGTTTTTAGCAAACAAGTAATTTTTTTAATATCCATGCATATGTTACTCACATGGTGTAGGGTAGGGATATGTATTTACTATAACAATTGAGGTAGTGGATCCCATAGAAAATAAATATATTATATTTAATATAAATATGTGTGTATATCTCATGTTTTGGAGGTCTATCAATTCTAATATGAATTTAAAGTCTTGGTCTACCTACATGAATCACGTACACCATTTGAGGATGTTCCATAACCCTATAGGTAAAACCATAGGAAAAAGGAATTATGGTAGGAGGTAATTTCACATGACCCTTAATTATTTGACCAACATTAAGACTCAATTGAGTAACTCATAATGATTCATTTAGATAATGGCTACATGGCCACTCCAAATTGATGCATACTCGTGTAGAACCACCATGTACTCTGAAAGGGAGGATCATTTTTATGAATTTATTCCATATCCTACTAAGGATTACTGATTATTTACCCCCCTCCATTAGGTTATACACCATGTAATCCCATTAAATTATTGCAGTACTAGATATCGTTTAAGACTACCTCAAATAATTTTTGAATGCCTATTTAAGTTGTTTTCATTAGTGCCACACAATGTATAATTTGAGTTTACTCAATCACATACTCCTTAATAAAGAAGATTTTTTGTCATGAAAAATATGTTACCCATGGTTTGAATATTTCTCTTTATGTCTCAATGTATGTATAATCTTGTACTACCTTGAAAATAGGGATAGTTCATTTTAAAGTTCTTATAGCATGCCACCAAGTTAATGATTTTTTGTATAGATGTTGAAGTGAATTCCAATGATCATGGGTTTCTATCTACAACTTTAACTAGTTATATGAGATCCTTTTATGTTATATTATGCATGATTCCTATTCTCATGATTTTGAGATTCCACTATTCATAGAACTCATTATACTACTTTCAAATCAAACATTGATATTTCCTAACTAGAGCTTCACATGATTAAGTTCAAAAATCATTATCTTTCTTGGGTCCTTTTACATAGTGATACTAATTGTATGACCTTAAAATATAATTTAAAAGTATCTGTATATTTTTCTTTAAATGAATGAAAATAGTCATCATCCCAAAAATATAAATTTTATGAAAATGTTTATAGTTACTTAACATTAAATATAATGATAATTTCTCATCTCTCCTGAAATTAATCTACACTAAGTTGTCCTTCCTACATAACCTAAAACTATATTTACCATAATCATTAAAATAATAAATTAAACTAAAATGAATGATCACTTTCATTTAATTAAACTGTGAGAATAATTATTAATGATGAGTTTAATTCCATGATCATATATATTTAAACTATATGTTATTCTATATTGATATGAAATAATTTTTAGGCCTTATTTTTTAAATATGTCTATCACTCCTTGAGATATGTCATTAAACCATTACAGAAAACAAGATGAAATTTTATTTTCCTAAATGAGGATATATAGAAATACCTATCATAGTGTAATCACAACACTACGTAACATCCCACTACTATATTAATCTTTCAAATTCATTGATAGCATAAACAAATAACATAATCCTTTCACATTAATTGATCAATGAAAACTACTGTGTAAACCTTTTTAATTCCAATGTTGAAAAAAGATCTAAAATAGACCTCTTGAATTATTTTATTGCAAGAAACTCAAACATAATCTTATTCCCTACTTAAAAAAATCTCACATAAACCTTTCACTTTCCTTGAAGATAGAAAATTCCAGTGTAAGCTTTTTTCCTTCCTGGATGAAAAATAGTCAATAAAATACAACTTACACCTTCCTGGATAGAAAAAAAATTAGTGTATATAATTTACATTCCTAGATGGTACTAAACCTCATCCAAATCCTTTTACCTTTTATTATATTTCAAAATTATAGTGTAAAAGATTCACTTTCATGGACATCATTAGACTCATGTGTAAAAATTTATAGTTTTTTGATAGAATATAAGTGTTATATAAACCTTTGACCTTCCTGGATGATAAAAAACTCCTTCATAATTCTCATGATTTCCTAGATAACATTAAATATTATATTTCCTACCAATATGACATTAGACTATAGTGTAATATCTCTTCCTCATTTATAATCTTAATATTTTAAGTGACCTTAAGATCAGATGATTTAATTTTTAAAAATATCCATTAAAATCAATCAGTATCATTTGGAACATTTTATTAAAGGTAATTAGTATTTTTACTTTGAATAATTTCATAAAATAGACATAAATCCACAAATGGTTCATAGACTAAAGAATAAAGTGCTTTATATGATGATTCAACCTCTCATGCTCTCAGGTTATACATATACACCCCAATACTTCCATAGTCTCATTTTATAATAAAAATAAATTGAAATTAGAATGGAGTAGTGGAAATGGAATTGATAGAAATATTAAAATTTATTATAGTAGAAATATAAAGCCTCAATCCATACTATTAAATGGAATCATTTTCTAGAATTATTCTGATGTTAATGGTTAATATCAAGTACAAAGAGTCAATGAAATAAATTTATAGATTATTTGAGTTATTTTGGATATTTCCAAAAGATGTTTGGAATATGGGTTGAAATTTTCAGAAAAGTTATAATAAATAATGTTGTTAATATTTTAACATCATTGAAAACATACAAATCTAACATAATCCTTTCAGCTTCCTGGATCGATGAAAACTACAATGTAATCTTTTAGCATTCCTAGATACAACAAAACTATAACATAAACATTTTGAATTCTTTCATAACAAAAAATTGAAAAATAATCATATTCCTTCCTTGATGGAAAAAATTAATTTTATAAAACTTTCACTTTCATTAATGATAGAAAATTTCAATGTAATCATTTTCCTTCTTGGATGAAAAATAGTAATCAATATATACCTCACACCTTCCTGGATGGAAAAACATTAGTGTATAAAATTTAACTTCCTAGATGGTATTAAACACCATCCATATCATTTTAAATTTCAATATAGTGAAAAAATATAGCGTCAAACATTCACTTTCATGGATGGAAATATTCTAAAGTGTAAAACCTTCTATTTTTTATGGCACGTTTGTGCTATATAAACCTTCCTCCATCCTAGATGACACAAAACACTTTTGAAATTCTAATTCTTTCTAATATGACATTTAATATTATATTTCCCACCAATATTAATTTAAATCGTAATGTAATCTCTCTCCCTAATTTATAATCATGATATTTCATGTTCCCTTAAGATCAGGTGATTTAATTTTATAAAATATCCATTAAAATGCATCAATGTCATTTGATACATTTTATTAAATGTAATTACTATTATTACTTGAAATAATTTCATGAACTAGGCATAAATATATGAATTTATCACATATAAAACAATAAATTACAAAGTATGATGATCTAACATATCATGCTCTCAGGTTTTACATATACACCCCAATACTCCCATAATCTCATTTCATAATAAAAGGGAATTAAAATCAGAATCATGGTGGTGGAAATAGAATAGATATACATATTTAAATATTTTATAGTGTAACTATAACACCACCAATAAGTATATTAAAGGGAATCATTTTATAGAAATATTATCATGAAAATTATTAAGATCATGTTAATAGAGTCAGTGAAATAAATTTACCGGTTATTTAAGTTGTTTTGGATGTGGCCATAAGAATTATGGAATATGGCTAGAAAAGTTTTTAAAATTTATAAGAAAAAATGTTTTTAGTCTTTCAAATCAATTTATGAAATAAAAATATAACATAATCCTTTCACATTCCTTGATTGATGAAAACTATAGTGTAAACCCTTATTATTCCTATATGAAACAAAACTCTAACACAAACCTTTTGAATTATTTTATAGCACAAAACTCAAACATAATATTATTCCTTACTTGATGGAAAAAATTTCGTACATAAACATTTTACTTTCATTAATGATAGAAAACTCCAATGTAAACCTTTTTCCTTCCTGGAAGAACAATAGGTGTCAATATAAACCTCATACCTTCCTAGATGGAAAAAAATTATTGTGTACAATTTACCTTCCTAGAATGTACTAAACACCATGAAAATCCTTTTAACATTCAAGATAGTAAAAAACTAAAGTAAAAAACGTTCAATTTCATGGATTTCACTAGACTCATCTGTAAAACTTACTAAATGTTTTATGGCACATAAGTGATATATTAACCTTTCAACTTCCTAGAAAACACAAAACTCCTTTTCAATTCTCATGATTTCATTAAGGACTTTAAATATTAGTTTTTTTATAAATATGACTTAAAACTATATTGTAATATCTATTCCTTATGTATAATCATGTTATTTCATGTTCCGTTAGGATAAAATTATTTAACTTTATAAAATATCCATTAAAATACATTAGTATCATTGGATACATTTTATTAAAGATAATTAATGCTATTTCTTAGAATAATTTCATGAACTAGGAACAAATCTAAAAATGGATCAAATATTAAACAATAAACTAATTTGTGTGATGATTAAACCTCTCATAATTTCATGTTTTATATATAAACCCCAATACTCCCATAATCATGTTTCATAATAAAAAGTAATTTAAATTAGAATGGTGGTTGTGGAAATGGCATAGATAGACATATTCCAATCTTTTATAGTAAAACTCTAACACCATCGTCCAGTTTATTAATGTCACAGCTGGATTTTTATCTTTGATCTTATATCTAGTTTATCTTTTGAGCTTTGGTTTTTGTCACAATTTCCTGGTTTTAAATTTATGAATTTTGAGTTTTGAGGTGTTTTTTTCTTGGCGTACTATTGGCACATGGTAAGAGGAAATCGTGCGTCTGAGCCCAGGAAACCATACAAGATTTAGTGTGATTATGGTTTAGCGTAAACAACCTTTTCATTTTTAGTAAAATCATTATTAAAGCATGTAGGAATGCATTATCTCATAGAAGAACCATACCATACGGTTGGTGCACGGTTTATCAAGTTGTGCCGCTAAACCGTGTGAGCTGAACATATCTTAAAAATTTTGAAATTATAATTCTAATCCCTTGGTATTTTTAACCCAAAATGACATATTTCTACTTAGCCTAGTTTTTTAGACCATATGGGTGTTTTCCCCTTGCTCTCTAATCCTCCTCCTTTCTCCCTTAGTGTTGATTTAATATTTCTTCCAAGGTTTTGGGATAGATCTTCAAGGTAATCTCCTCTTTTATTCTCCCTATTCCTTTATCCTTCCATTTTCTCTTGAGATATCCTTCTCACATGGTCATTTGGATCTAGGGTTTTTTTTCTCTTCATTTAAGTTGGGGGTTTCATGTGTTTAGGTTTTCTTGTGGTTTTGCTTACTTCCTTGGACCTTCATGAGGTGGTTTCAGGTGTCCTTATTGAAGCACCGTAATATTGAGTTAGGTTTCCATTTTCACTTGCCATTTTAATTTAAGAATAATTGGTTTATTAATTTTTACACCTTCCTTGAATATCAAATAGTGATTTGTGATCCTTGAAATAATCTTTTGGTGTAAAAAGTGGTGATTTATTCCCATTTTGTGATAAATGGATTTGTTTTGTTAAATGTTGTACAATAAGTGTTTGATAAAATGTTTAGTTGGAATTTATGAATGATTTTTTATATGAAAAGAATGGTTTGTCTTTTTAAATAAATTTTTTTCATTTCAAAATATAGTTTAAGTTTTTTAAATAGTTTTTCTAAATGTTTTTATTTTGGATGCGGTAGATGTTTCATGGTTTGAAAAAGGGTTTACCATGTGATGATGGTGTGTGGCCTATTTGTAAATTTTTATAAATGTGGATTCAGTTTGAAAATGTGATGTTAGTGTTTAAATAAAATTTATTATAAATGGTTGTTAATATAAAATGGTGTTTTGTTATTTTTTTGAAAGGTGGTTTTGGTTCATTGAAAAAGGATGCTTAAGGTCCATTTGGAACTTTTGTGAAACTTGTGAAAATGATTATTATAAAAACCCTCCTTAGATAGTTATCTAGCCTTATTTTATTTTAAATGGATGGGATAACCTTTTTGTGAAATCCTCATGATACATTTATGTGAATGGGTGGGATGTCCTCACTTTGGAATCCTCACGACCCATTTACTTTGAAAAAAAAGGGATATCCTCGCTATGGAATACTTGATATATATATTTATCGCAAAATATTGATCCTTATGGTTACTTGGGTGATACATGTTGTGAGAATTATTATTATATATGGTTTCATATGATTTTATGCTTGGTTTGAATCAGTTGGATCACTTTTTTTACATCTTGAAATGGGAACCTGAAATAGTGAGTGAAGTTTCTGAGAATGATTGGTATACTAGCTTAGGTTATGCACTGTCTAATGGCCCATATCATGAGGATATAATTATTTTTATTACTATGGGATAGTGCACCTTAGTATGTACCAGGTAGGGTGTGTCTGAGCATGTGTGGTTGTTTTTGATGTCATTGAGTGAGGCATGCTTTCCAGGATGAGTCAACATGAATTAGTATGTTTTGAATTATTTACAGGCTCCTAGGATTCACCCATTTATATTGGCACTTAGTTGTCTATGGAAAATTATTATGATGCATTGTTGTTCAGATTCTCTTGTATGATGTTTTACCATTTCCCTTTTTTTATGATTTTTGTGCTTACTTCTCGAGCAGTATGGATTTATTCCAAGAATGATAAAAAATCAAGTGCTTAAGAAAAAAATGTTTTAAAAATGTTTTACACTCTTTCTCTCTCTTAAATGGAATATTACCTTTTATTTTTAAAATGAATATGGTTACTCTTTGTAAAAGAGTGTTGTTTTAAATGATAAAAAGGGAAATGGGTCTTGTTTGGTGTTAAAGTTGAAAATGTGTGGAAAATATTACTTTTATGTATTATATTTCAAACCTGAAGTTGATATTTCTTTTATTTTAAAGGAAGTGCATTGGGAATAGATTTTTTCAGAAATGAATACTAAGTTTTAATACTCACGCCTATAGTTTCTTCTTGTTTTTATCTTGTGGTGCATGTCTTAGCTTGGTCTTGACCATTGTGGGTTATTGTTGGTATTGGTGTTAGAGAGTGTCTCTCGGGGTCACATGGAGATATTGTGTTGTCGGGATTAGTTGAGTTTGGTTGTATAGTGTTGTTATATTTTTTATCCTTGTATAAGATGTTTTGATTGTTTTATTTAAATTTATTAGGATTATCTGTGTTGTTTCCAATATTAAGTTTATTTATTTATATTGTGTGAAATCATTCCCTACTATTTCTCTTTTGATGTCTGGCACTAGTTTCCATTTCTTAGGGATCAGGAACGCTATCTGGGCCATGTTATTGATCGACTCGGTGACTAGTTTAGGGTCAACCTAGGTTGGTTCATGACAATTAAATGAAATAATTTTCTAGAAATATTTTGATGTTAATGGTTAAGATCATGTTTAAAAAGTCAATGAAATAAATTTAAGGTTATTTGAGTTGTTTTGTATGTGACCAAAAGAATTTTAGAATATGGGTTGAAAATTTTAACAAATTTATAATAAATAATGTTGCTATGCACATGAGGCTTTTTATTTATATTGAAGTGGTCAAGAAGTAAAAAAATAGAAAATGAATAGAAAAATGATCATGTATTTCAATGAAACTACTATGTAGTTATGCATAAGAAGCCATGTAGTTATATTAAAGGTATTATGATGTAAGTAGAAAAACTCATGGGAAAATAACTGTGAAATTTAAATGAAGCAAGCCATATAATTAAAGTGGAGTGATAATGACTAAGAACAAAGTGATTTCTTAAAGATTTATTTTTAATTATGACATGTCATTCATAAAATTATCAAAGGTTGATTCAATGAAAATATATTTCATGAGAGACTATTGGTCAATGAAATAAATAAAGTTTACATATTTTTAAAAGGGATATGGCATATTTATTGAGAGATTTTTAAGTGATGCACATGGATATTATTTAAGGAAAAAAATCAACAAATATTTATATAGAACATAAAAGAGGACCTAAAGTGAATATTAAGGTTAAAGTACATTTAATTTAGAGAAAATTGTAGAGGTATTGGTTAACCAAAAATCACATAGAATTTAAAATGGATATGTATATATATATATATATATATATATATATAGTGTAGGGGTGTGTGTGCATGTGTGTGTGTGTGTGAAAGTGCATGTGTGGATTGGAGAGTGGAATAAAGAATAGGACATTCACATTACTTTAACTAGATTCAGCCAACCAAATAAATAATAAAGTAAAAGATAACCACTACACTAATTATAGAAAATGGTGAAATTATTATCATTCATTATTGAACATTATAACGGTGGAAAGTTGCATCTAATTGAGAAGAGTGTTCCTAGATAAGAAGAGTGACTTTCTCTAAATTTATGTAATTAGTGTGATGAGTGATTCGGGTTTAATGATAAGTGATTCGGTCTTACTCCTTGGATTAGCCTTAAAATGGAGGTTAACCAAATAAAATTGATGTGTTCTATGTGTGCTCTGATTTTCTTTATTTAAAAATTCATTTGTAAATTTAAAATTTATTTATATGAAATTAAATAAATATATTTATATAATTTTATTATCATTAAAAAATTTATAATTAATGAATTAATAAAATATAATTTAATCTAATATAGATTTAGAATTTATAAATCTAATACCAACTCAATTTAAAATAAATAAATAAATATTTTTATTTAAAAATATTTGGTTAAAAAATTGGTAGTAATTAATTTAATCAGATAAAAACACAATCAACCAATACTCTGATAAATAATCCCTAACACTATACAATCGGGTAAAGTATTATCGAGTATCCATTTAATTGTCACTCATTGACACCATAGACCCAAAAAAATACAATATTGAACAAAAAAATAAAATATATATATATATCAAAAAAATAAATATATAAACACAAAAATGGAAATATCTATCACTTTCTCTCGAGAGAGAGAGAGAGAGAGAGGGAGAGACAGAGGGAGGGATGGGGTAGGAGAGTTATCCCATTACTATTTTAGGGATTCAATGAAGAGGGTTTTCAATATGATATGTGTTGGTCTGAAGTCATTTTTATTGGTTCTGGTCATTGTAGGTTGTCATCCATTATCTCGTTTTCAGCATTTTCAGTGTGTTTGTTCAGTCATGTGGGATGATTTACAAGGTGGTCTTCTCCCTTTTCTTGTTTTCATCCCTTCCTTCCAATGTTCCTCCTTTCACAGCTCATTTTTAGTGAATCATTATTATAGACCCTACATCTTTTAAAAGTCTCTTAATTATGGTTGTGGTTGACTCAAAGACCTGAATTTGAGGATATGTCTCAAGATGGTTAGGGAGATTCTTGTTTTTACATAAAGAGGCATAGTGGAAACTCGAAGGGATGGATCTTTCAAGAGTTACATTTAATTTCTATTTTAACTCTTTGTGTAAGAAAATATTTTGTAAATGACATGAGTTTTAAGGGACCATGGGTATCTGAGGGTAATGCCTTATCTATCATGTTCATAGGGGGTTTGGAATAGTGTTTTGGATCCTTCTTCTTCCTTAGGGATAGAGTGTGGGGATTCTAGTTTTTTTCAGGTGGAGTGATTATAAACCCCATTTTAATCTATCTTGTAGAATTTACCCTTTTCTTGATTTTAGATTAGAGATTTTCTGACTTGTGTGTTTTAGGATATTAGTTGGTTTCTACTCTTGATTGAAGTAGGTGTTCCATTGTTTTCCTTTTATTTTATAATGTTTGTTTGGTTCTCTTTCCATAGTTTTTGTAGTTGTATTTAGTATTTCTCTAATGATGGTTCATGTAGGGTCCCCATCTTAGACTACTAGACCCTTGACTAGAACAAATTTCCACTGACCTCAGGCATACCTCCTCTATGGTAGAGGCTTTTAACTAGTACTAAGGGTATAAGGTGTGATCATGGGGATATTGTAGCCTCTAATATGAAATAAAATAGCAGAAACAATATTAAATAACAAACAAAATTATATAATTATATAAACATAAAAATATCAGTTATGGGCTAACCATGATAGATAAATAACCACTTTATAGGGAAAATTAATATCTACACTAGAACACTAGTATTATAAAAAAATAATTCACCTCCCATGGGATGATCATATACATAAAAGGTCCAAAATTTAAAAAAAATGAATAACATCAATGTGACGTCAAGGATCCACCTAACTCAAATCTCAAACACAAACATATTACCCAAGAATATACAATATCACCAACCTTACTATGATCCATATACTGAGACTTTACTATATATTGATTCATAAGACATCAAATATGCATGAATCCTGAAGGGCTTGTATAGGGTGCATGAGTATTAAACTCATAAGAACACCACCAATTGTATCCTTTTATAACATAAAAATGTATATGATAACATGTAAGGAATAATTTATGAGTAAACCAAACAATAAACATCAAATCCCACTCCACTCCATGTTTCACAAGCCACGGGTGAATGACCTTCCTATTTCATACGGGGTTGAAATGGGATGATGCCCCCATAGTATGAACATACTCATAATATCACATAACTATCCAAAAGTTTCCCTGCCAACTATTATGTCCAATGTTACATCTTCTATTTATTCTGACTTTTGACACAACAGTCCTAATGAATCCCATGCATGATAAGTATCCCAAACCCTATTGATGATCGCAATCACCACACACAACATGTGGCTAACACTATGGAATACCTATCACACCTAATCTCATTTTTATTTATTATTTTATTTTTTTTCATTTTCATTGATCTAATTGTTGAATTGGGGTTGATATCCCATTTAAATTTTTAAATTTCATGTTTTTGGGTATCTTTTTACCTCTAAACAGTGTTTAGGAAAAACCATGAAACTATCTTTACGCAAGGGGTGTTTTAAGTTCATTTTATTCTTGAACAGTTTGGTCTACATGTGTAGAAAAATATTTATTCAAAAACATTCAAGGATTTGGGGAGACTATGTGTCATCTTAGGGTTTTTGAGAGATAGTGCACAATTACAGGAAACCATGTAACAAGTGTGTGATAGTGTTTACAATTTTAACAAAAAAACATAATTGGTGCATGATTTCCAAGCCATGCAACCAAACTGTGTAAGAGAGGTTTTTCATTCTAATATAGGGCTCAAGGTTGGATTACAGTTTTGTAAACCATTCTTAACCATGAAACTTTCCTATACCTTTAAAAAAATTGGAATGTCCTTTTTATCTCTCAAAATAAGAACCTAACTTGGGTCTATCCTCCCCTCTTCAGCCAAGAAACATGGGAGGGAGCTTATTGTAAATTCCCCTTGGATCCCCTTCAATTATTGAGGCTTATCCTTCAAATTCTTAGTGGTCCCTTCCTAGGTAAGCCCCCTTCTTCTTATTTTGTCCTTCCTCTCTCATTTTTCTCTTCTTCCTTGGCTTAGTTCCTTCTTGGTTGAACCCTAAGGTGATGGTTAGTTTATGTGGGTTGTTTTTCTTAATGTTTTGGTGTATGTTTGATTAGTTGTGCCTTATTTCTTCTATATTCAAGGGTTTCATCACATCCACACGTATCTGAGGTATTTGTTTCCTTCTATTTTTTATTTTGAACAAATCATTTAATACTTTTATTTTTATAAATTCTTGTTGATTGAATCTACCATGTTGTTAGACTTATAAATTGATTCAGAAGTGATTTTCAAGTTATTTATTTGATTGAAAGGGGGTTTTATAAGGTTTTCTACCATTATTCCTATATGTAAAAAATTAATATATGTTAAGTTTTTGTTAAAAATTACATAGAGGACCTATTTATGGATTCTGGTTATTTTAATTAATGATTAGACCTTCTTAAAACTATGTACATTGGTTTCTGAGTTTAATTGTACTTTGGTTAGGTTGTGTCCCTTTAATGGATTTGATTCCTTCACTTGGAAAATTATTATTCCTTGAAATGCCACTTGTTTTTTGTTGATTATTTTGAACCCTTGGAACTCATATATACATTCACACAAACACACATAGATATATATATATATGTGTGTGTGTGTGTGAGTGTGGTTTGTATATATATATATGTACATAGATTTTTATAGATATATGTGTACATGTATATAAATAGAAAATCCATGGAATGCCTTATTTAAAAACATGGTCTTCTAAAATGGTTTTCCGGTTCCTAAATGGTTTTTTATAAGAGGTTTCAAATGTGTATTTTCCAAATCAAGTTTTGAATCTCATTTAGAACTTTATGATCTGGTTTTATATTTCACTTTGGTTTTGAAATGAAAATTAAATGGATAAATCCTTTATTATCATTGATTTAAAATATAAAAGATTGATTGAAATCTTTAAATGTTTTCCTAGAAAATGTGATCACCCTTATAGAATAATCCTCCATTCTATGGAGGGGTTTTACATTGATAGTGTAGGGAGGCTGGTTTAGCATATATGTTGTCTTATTTCTATTATGATTGAGACCATGTATGCACAATAGATACCTCACCTTACAATTCTATTATCATCATGGGATCCTAATAATATTAGTGAGGGTTGAGTGATGTTTTTATATAGTCCTGATTGGACAGACTATATCCCTCAGGGTTTGGAAGGTCCATAGTGGGGTATGCTACCAGTGAGGCTGGTTAGGAATGGACGATTTAGTTATGGACTCATGGAATTCATCTATAGGTTTACATATGGTTCCAAGCAGAGTACACCTAGGGTCGCCTCATGGGATGTTTCATAATTTCCCATGATTATACATAATTTACTATTTCCTATTTGTCACTTTTGGTTTACTCAATGCTCATATAATTTATGGTTCTTTTACTTTATGCAAATAATTTCATTTTAGTCTCATTTTATTTCTTTTATAAAAATGGTTTACTTATGCAGATCTTCATTTTTTGGTACTTTGAACTACTTCAGTGTGAGTTTTGTGTTTTCTTTTTAAAAGGTGGATTTTCAAATGTATAGTTTTAAAATGAATGGATTTATGAAAGTTTTAAAAAAGTTAATTTAAGCATGTTTTATTTTAAAGAATGATTTTAGGGAAATCTTGTTGGTGTATCTTCAAAATGATTACAACCCACTTTCTACTTGTATTTTTAAACTAGTGTTTATGGTTTATTTTGGTAAATAAAATGTATAGACTTTATGGTGCTTATCTTCTAAGCTTTTTATACTCACACCCCAATTGTGCCACTCAGCATCGGTAGACCCCATCTATTTTATAGTTTCAGGATTATCTTTTTTGATCACTCATATATTCAGTCAAATTTATTGATGGATAGTGTTAGTGGAGGTCACACAAATATGATGTTGGGTCTTTAGGTTTTTATTTTACATCATAGTTGTATCATCTAGTTTGGCCTTCTGTATCTAGATACTATTTATGTTTATTTTTATTTATGAGTTTTAGGATGTTTATTTCTATTATTACTTGTTTGTCTTGTTTTATTTCTTCTCTAGTTATATTTCTAGGCATGGAACTCTGATGTATAGGTTGGCCATATTGGTCTTCCTAGTGAAACCCCATGTTTTTTATTTATTTTATGGGAGAAATTGTCCCCAATGAATATTATATTATTTTTATGTTGTTTTTCATCAGACTATGGGGATTAAGGGTTCCCCTTTGGTATATTATGGGTTATATTAGGTTCCCTTTTTATAGGTTATCCTTGATTGGCTCATCAAATAATGGTATTAGAGGAGCCCTTTACTATTTGATATGGCTGGTAGATTGAAGTATAACCATTGGAACTCAAGTGGTAGGTGTGAGAAGTGTGGCATGAACTCATACTCACCATAAGCCTCAGGTGTCCATGAGAAGTTTTGTTTTAAATTTTTCACTATGGTTTCTTGTGTTATGAATTGTTATATTGGTTTACGTATTTTCAAGGGATGGAAATGGGAGTGAACCAGCATCATGTGGTGAGCTCGTATGGATGAGAAAACCATTTGAAGCCCAATTTCATGGTTCAACATGACTATAGGTGGTTAATATATACTTAGCACATGGTCTGCTAAACTATATGGTCGGGTAATGCACAACCACTAGTTCCCCTTGAATAAGATTTTTAGTTTTCTGGTGTTATTAAGTTGGACTTTTGGTTTTCATGTGTTGGTTTAAAAAAAATGGGTTTTAAAAAAATGGTTGAAGGGACTTTTGTGATAAAAACATAGTTACTAGAAACAAGGTGGGAATTTGGAGGATTTTAAATTTAAAATAGGGGAATCTTAAAAGTGGATTTGAAATGAAAATTTCGATTTGAAATGAAAATGGTGGTTTTAATTTTTTATTTTGTTTTATGTCATGACTTGGTTTTGTGAAATTTCTATTTTTAGTTGAAATTTTATTTTTGGATGAGTTTAGATTAAGATTTAGTTTTTTATTGATTTGGTTTTATCTTTTCATGTTAATTATATTATACTACACATAGAGTTTCTATATGTTTCTATGATGTCTCTTCTAGTGGGTGACTCTACCTAAACTCCTAACATAATAGTGGATTGAGAATTTTCAGAAATTATGTGGTTTAAGATGTTATTAGAATAAAATGAATCTCATTTTGACTTCATATATTTATATCTCTCTTGTTTAATCTTTTGAGGTAACCTTGTGTTTTTTCACTCATTTTTACTTTCTTCTTTCATTTCATTACTTTTATTTGATCTGTGTGTTTCTTTTTAGTGATTATGTATCCAATGCTTTATTGGAGACATATGTGTTCAATGGAATTAGGAATCACACTTTATAAGAGTGGTATGCTTGATTTAATTTAATCTAAATATCATTTCTCATCACTGATGTGCCATTTGGGTTTATTATCTTGTGGAACCAGCATGTTAGTAGAATTCTAAATGATGGGGAGACCAATTTTGGGTCTTAGATTTTGGATTTTCCTTGTTCAATTCTAATATGATTTGTGGGGTCAAATCACAACATAGTTAGTCATTTCATCTAGTTTTGGTTTAGTTTTGAGGTTTTTGTTTGGGTGGATATTCCATTTTAGCTAAGAATCATTGTCACGTGATTCTTTAGAAATTTGGTAGATTTATGGGTTTAGTTTGTGTTATGGTGGGGATTTCTATCACACTAGACCCCATTTTTATTAATTTTTTTTTGTTCTTTGATCTCAATGTTGAATTTTGGGTCAAGTTCCTATTTAAAATTTGAAATTTAATGTTTTGGGGAAGTTTTGTACCTTTTTCCTTATTAGTGTGCATGTTTTAGGATAATCCAAGAAACTAACTTTACAAAATGGGTGTTTTAAATTCATTTTATTCCTTTATGGTTTAGTCTGTATGGGTAGTACATGGTCGATTCCAAACTATGTGAGGCTCAAGGGAAACTTTATGGGAGTTTGGGGTGTCTATAAGAAGGTGCACAACTTACATATGGTTAGAGGAAACAATGTGGAAAGCATTTGAGAGTGTTCAATTTTAAAATACATGTTTTGAATGGTTGGTGCATAGTTTCCAAAGCATGCATCCAAATTGTGCATTGGAGGGTTGTCTATCCAGTGGAGGGTATATCAATAGTGCATGATTTGTTAAACTATAAAGCCAAACCATTTGAATTTCTTTGAAAATTAAAAAAATAGAATTTCACATTTTTATTATCTAAATAAAACCCTAGCTTAATCTCTCCCCCATTTGGATAAGACCCATGGGAGGGATCTTCTTAACTATTCCCCTTAGCCCCCTTCTATTCTTTAGGTTTATTATTTAGATTCTCAGTTGTTCCTTCCTAGGTAAGCCTTATTTTCCCCCATTTTCTTCTTCCTCCCTCATTTTTCTCTTCTTACTTAGCTTGGTTTCTTCCTGTTTAAACCATAAGGTGAGGTTTGGATTATTTACATTGTTTCTATTGATGTTTAGGTGTGTGGTTGACTCATTAAACCTTTTTCCTTCTGTATTCAAGGGTTTTGTTGCATCCAAACACATCTGAGGTTGGTGTTTTCATCCATTTCCTTTATAAAACATATCATTTGATCTTTTAGTCTTTTAAGTTCTTCAGTATTGAATATATCGTATTATTAGGATTATAAATTGATTTATGAGATCCTTTTAAGTTATAGGTTTGAATGAAAAATGGGTTTTTGGTGGTTTTCTATAATTATGATGATGTGTTAAAAAATCATATATAAAGGTGCTTGTTGAAAATTCCTAAGATTCCCTTTTATGTATTTTGGGCCATTTTAATTAATTATGTACCCTTATTAATATTATGATTTTTTTTTTGAGTTAAATTTTTTTTGTTTGGGTTGTGGCCCTTTTTAGGAATTTGATGCCTTCACTTGGATAATTTTTATGCCTTGGTGTGCCACTTGTTTTGTGTTTATTCTTTTGAACCCTTAGAATTCCTATAGATGTTCATATATATATATATATAAGTGTGATATTTACATATCTTTACGCACACTTATTTGTATAGATAGATGTGTAAATGTATATAAATGGAAATTCTATATAATTAATTCTTTAAAAACATGGTCTTCTAATATAGTTTAATGGTTCCTGAATGGTTTTTCAAAGGAGGTTTCAAATGTGTGTTTTCCAAATCATGTTTTGAATCCCACTTGGAAATTTAATAAATGTCTTGAAATTTCACTTGGGTTTTGAAATGAACCTTAAATTGGGAAATCGTTTCTTATAAATTCATCATTGATTTCAAATATGAAGGCTTAGTTGGTTTTTTAATTTTTTTCCCTTGAAAATGAGATAACCCTCCTGGAATTCTCCTTCATTAAAAGAAGGGATTTCGCATGGATGGTGTTAAGAAGAAGAATTAACACATATGTTGTCTTATGTTGATTTGTGAATAAGATATTGGATGCACATTAGCTACCTCACCTACTAATTTTGTTATCATTATGGGATCCTAGTCATCTTAGAGTGGGTAGAGAGACATTTCTATATAGTCATGATTAGATAGACTATATTTCCCATGGTATGGAAAGGTCGTGGATGAGTGTGCCACCGATGAGGATAATTGAGATTATTTGAGTTAGTTATGTACTTAGGGACTTCAATGATTATGCTATGGTTGGTTTCAAATCAAGTATGTCTAGGGTCACCTCATGAGATTTTTATGAATGTCCCATGATTATATATAGATTATTGTCTCCTTTTTATCAATTTTGGTTTCTCCACTACTACTTTTTTATGTTTCTTTTACTTTATGCATCTGGTTTCATGTCAATCCTGTATTCCTGCTTTTATGAAAATGTTTTACATGTGCACTGACATCTTCCTTTTTTGTTACTTTGAACTGCTTTAGTGTGAGTTGGGTATTTTCTTTTAAAAAGAGGTGTTTTCAAAAGTGTAGTTTTAAAAGTAATGTCATTATGAAAGTTTTAAAATGTTTCCTTAAAATATGATTTATAATTAAATAACTATTTTATGGAAATATCATGGTTATTTCTTCAAAATGATTAAAACCTACTTTCTACTTCTATTTTCAAAATAGTGTTCATGGTATGTTTTAGTAAAGGAAATTCATGAGAACTATAATGCTTACCTACTGATCTATTTATGCTTACACCCTACTTGTTTCAGTCAGTATTGGTAGACATGATATTTTTTTGGTTCAAGGTCAACTTTTGGATCACTTGTGGAGTGATTTGGTTCTAGGGATGGATACTGACCTCATTGGTCACATGGATATTATGTTAGGTCTTTTGATTTTTTTTTCATAGTTGTATTGTATAGTTTGGACTTTTGTATCTATATCCTTTTATTTTTTATTTTTTATTTTTTATGATCCATTGGATGTTTATTTCTATTATGCGTGGTTTTTCTATTTTAGTTTTGTTTTGATTATATTTCTGCACATGGAACTCTGAAGTATAGGTTTTCCTTTTCAGGCTTCCTGGTGGAAACTAGTGCTTCTTATTTCTTTACTGGGTGAAATTATCCCCAATTTTTGTGTTGTGATTCCCATGATGTTTATCATCAACACGTAGGGATCAAGGTAACCCCCCGGGTATGTCACTTGTTGATTTGGGTTCCTGGTTTAAGGGTTATCCCTGGTTAGTTCAAGACATTACCTAAAGAGTGAGTTTTTTGTATGTCGTTTTTAACCTCATACTTCAATATTATAATCTACCTACTACTATAGTAAATCTCACCCATAGTTCTCTCCTAATGAGGTCGTTACTATAGAGTTTCTTTATAATGGTTTGTTATTATAATTATTATTTTTCTATTATATTTCTAATGGGTAAATTCTAACTGGAATAAAACATGAAAATTTTTATAAACTAAAAAACTTGAAAACAATAAGAAACAAACAGTAGTGAAACAATGCGTGAGAATTGGAAATAAAAGATTAAAATTGGATAAGTTTCTTTCCCTAATGAATCTACTTGTTCAACCATTATACATTTTATTAAAGGAAATCCATTCCATAAAGCCTCTCAACATACAGTTCAATATCTCAAAATATGTGTCTCATTATGTTTTTAAAGTTAAGTTCAATGAATAAAATTTCAGTCACCAATATAATTTCATTAAGAGTTGGTCAAAATACTCAATGATCACCGAGCACCAAGGCATAATCGAGCCATTATTTTGCTCACAATTTTCAATTGAGAATTGAAAATTTTAAACAAAAAAATTCAATACTCAAACTTCTAACCAACCTAAGTTAACAGTATTCACTTGATGAGTAGCACACTCTAAACAGTAATATTTCATTTGTATAATGTAAGATAGAATAAAATGAAATAATATAAGAATAAATCATCAAACATCAATCAATTATTAAATTATTGAAAATATGGAAAAAATTGTATTCTGAAAGAAGAAAAATAAACCTTAGAAAATATTCACGAGTTGAAATCACAATGTATGGCCACTAAAATACTAAGCCAGACGTGATTAATAAATGGGATATGCCTTTGATGTTTATCACCCTCTCCATCAGCTTGATCGGTAAGAGATCTTCTTTGAGATCCCTAGAAGATCTCCCAGTTCTTCTCACTGTCACTCCACTCTAGAAAATATTTGTTTGTTCTTGTACAATGTAAAATTCCTCTAATTCATTAGTGATTATTTTTTTAACCCTTCCAAAAGTACTGACTTAAAATTCACCTCCTAAGGTAATTTCAAATTCCCATTTAACCCCTGTAATAATTGCCACTTCCAAATTGTAGTGTCATCAATTTTACTGGAAAATAATCATTTAAGATGAAAATTTTTCCTAATCATGAAAATTAACTTCTGAAAGAACCTTATCCAATTAAATTTACTCCTCCAAATAAGTTACACTAAGGATGATCTCTTACTCTACCCTCATCTGAATTGAACTTCACTAAAGTATCTTTGTGAGCACCTGATGTTCAATTGAGATCATCCTCGCAACCATAGAAAATGAGAGTGGGAGTATTAATAAACACTTTTTCATCATAATAACAAACCTATAAACATAATCCAATAGTATTTATGATTTTCAATCAACAACTTGAATTAAATTATTGGTGTAATCCATAAACTCAGGTCATCTTCAGTATGGACAAGAATGGTGTCTCAGCTTTGATTTCTCAATAGCCATCAACCTTCGTCAGTATCTCGGGTGGGTTTCCTACCCACCTTCATCATAAAACCCCAAGTAATTTAAAGAAAACTCAATTGGAATCAAAAAATATTACTATATTGGTATTATTGGTATTAAAATGCTTTGATCTACTTTGTACTCACCCAGATCTAGGCTTTCAATCACATCTTCATCATCATTCAGATTTGATGTCATTCATGCAACTCATATGGTGGTTTCATATAATCAAGGAATTGGATTCATGACTTCATCTCCATCAATACGAGCTCATTCAAGTTGTCAGTGGTGGCAGTGAGGAACTCATATGAGATCCTGACTTCCTTCAGATCTAGTAAGGCATTTATGAATCCACAACTTTTATAAGGCCCCAGCCTTAAACATTACTTAATATTGAACTAAATGAATAATTACCATTGAGGATCTTTTTAGTTTTAGAGTTTTAGAGAATTAGATCATAACTATTACATCTCAAAAGATTAAAAAGTAGACACTTCTACTAAGTTTCCATAAAATAAAAACTCTTAAAAAGAAACATGTCTAGTTCCATGTTTTAGATAGCATGAATTTCCCTTGATCCCATCCTTGACTATATTCCACTTTAAGTCCTGTGAAAAACATTTCAAAAACTTGGGGTGAGCATAAAAATCTCAGTAAGAGATACACAATGAATGAAAACTGTTAGTTTTTCAAAACAACAAGTAAACCATGTATACCTTATCAAAGTAATACTTTTCACCTTTATGAAGTAGTAAAAACTCTTCACTAAATAAAATATCATTAATTACCCTTTTGTAACCAAAAGATTACAATAAAACCCATATAAAGATCAAATAACATATAAAGGTAACTTGGGACATAAACATACTTAAATGGAATAACCATACAGTTGACTTCCACACATATCACTTAATGGAATAGCCATATGGCCGACTTCCATACCCAATGCATTGGAGTTTATAACGTAACCACTCGTCCTAGTATTCACGGCACCACCCGTCATATGGTTTATCACTTAACCACCCGTCAAATGTCCACGTACCATTATAAAATCATAAGACATAAAACAAATATAATGGAAAGAAAACATTTCCACACTTTGATCACAATATATCACTTAATTATATTGACATAACAAATCCATTATAAAACCCATTTTCAATACCAAAATACATAAAAGAGTATAGGGTATTTATTTTATTTTAAAAACATTACGGCTTGTTGAGGAAGCCAAAGTCCAAATAATACTCGCGGCGGAGGAAAAGGTCGTTGTCACCGCGTATGTTAAAAGAAAAATTCATTTTTGTCGTTTAGTAAAACGATTTGTAGAAATTTATTACTTTTGTATAAAAGTAAAAGTCAAAGGGGTTTATACACCGTATAAAAGAAAGTTGTGTATAAAATTAAACATGCCTCAATGAAAAGAGATTGAGACGAAGTCCCTTACCTCGGGTCTGACTTGACTCGATCATTTTTTAACGTCCTGAATAATAAACTTGAGTTAATTTATACTTTCTTAAGAACATTTTTCAAGTTAATTATTAGTTTTATATCACTTATTACCATGTTATAATCATTATGTAATCATTTAAGTTAATAATGTTTTTTTTTTGTCGATATTTGGTTCTTAAGTCGAAAGTGGACTTCTTACAATTATATGTTGTTCGTGTGGTCAAAGGTTCTTTATATCTAGAATGATATTCATGATTTTGATATCATATATATCATATATATCCATCATATACATGTATTTATAATATTGCATAATCATTTAGATGTAATAAATGAAATGCACCGTTCATGGAGACGGTAAGTCGTACGTACGCATGAACGCTACTTTCATTTCTATGTCATATTAATGAAATTAAAACTAAATGAGAGGTATGTATATTTTAATTCCAGAATTATATTCATCATTTAGATGTAACATACATCATATATATCCATTATATATATGTACTTATAATAGTACATTACATTTGGGGGTAAGAAATGAAATGCACCGGTCATGGAGACGGTAAGCCGTACGTACGCATGAACGCTACTTTCATTTCTATCTCATACTTTAATGGAAAGAAATAATAATTATATAAAGGTATATTATAATTACGGTATAACATAATATATAATAACTTTAAATCCATCCTTTATACGTCCCACATATGGCATTAACGAATCAAATCACTTTGAGGGGGCGGTAGTCCGCACTTCCTAAAATGAAGATATCGCGTATACCCATAATGGAATCCATAAAGGTATGCCATAAATGAAAAATACAGAACCTTAAGGAAAAATAAACATATTATATATCATATATAAATATAGTGACATCTTAATGGCCACCTTTTAAGGTGTTAGAAAAATATTGAACAATCATCATTTTGTGAGGCAGAAATTCGTCGTCCACAGAAACAGTATGTTCTTTAACCATTAGATGAAGGCGTGTGTAAGTGTATCTCGAATCCTTCTTATAACAACATCCTGGTATATTGAGTATACTGGTTTTTTTACAAAAGAAATGAATAAAAAGAGTTTAGGGGGTTGGAGAAGCAAAATAAAACATAAGAACACAAGAGAAAACACTACCTTTAAAACGGGTAACTCCTTTTTGTTTAGCTCAAAGGCTTCCTTGGGAAGACTTCTACCCAAAGTGAGGAATCTAGGAGTAATAGAGGGATGTGGAGAGACAAATTGGGCAGATCTTGTCCGAACCAAAGGCTTTAGAGGTGTGGGTAAGGAGGTAGAGGTGGGGGCCTTTTATAAGAGGAGAGGAGGGGTACTCTTGGAAAGTTAAGAAAAGATACTTTATTATAAAATGATTTTCGAATAAAAAGGGTCCCACAATTATATATTTAGATGATAAGGTGATAAGGGTTCTAAATCCACCCATCCAATAGGTTTTTGACATGTTTAGTTCTTAGATTTTACATTATCTTTTCATTTTATTTAAATCGTTAAATAATGAGGTAATCGCTACATCATCATGGTGTCATAAATAATTTAATTTATTTAATGTCTAAAAATTAAAAAAAAAATAATGTAGGAAATATTTTTATCTTTACAATTAATATTTATAGTCAAAAATATGACTTGTATAACACCATTAAAAAAATTGTTTTAGTAAAACAACTCATGTTTGTGACATTTTTATTTTAACTTTAAATAAAAAGATATTAATGTCATTTTCCTACCAAAGTGGATCCATGGGGTCCCCAAGTTGACCCATGGATTTTATTGGTCGGCCATGACACATCCAATAAGGGTAGGACTTGTTTCTAGGTCATTTCATATTATTAAAACATTATTTTTACCTTAAACTACACTAATTACTAGTAATCGTGATTAATAAACATAAAAGTTACTATTCACCAAAAAAAATATTTTAATCCCATTGAACCACATTTTACTTCTTAATGACAACCATATATGTCGGATTTTTGAAATTAAAAACATAGAAGTGGTAAAGTTTCATTTAAATGAAAAATCAGTTTTTTAAGTACCACTTAGTGGTTTCACTATTCATCAAAAATTGAAGTTTTTCAGAAAAATACCAAAACTTCACCCTAAGCTATATTTGATATTCCGAATTCAAAAATGATGTATATTTTACCAAATTCAAAACATATAAGTTTCATTGATTAATTTAATAATTAATTCCCGATGTCAAAACAAATAGTGTGTTTTTATGAAACAATATATATCAAAAGATTGACACTAGTTTAAGTACAATTTCAAAGTGAAATTAATTCCAATGACCACTATTGGATTAAATGGTAAAAATATATTCTAATTTAACTTTAAAACCAATGAAAACGAAAATCGAATCATGTAAATAAATTAGATTAAAAGGAGGTTTTGAATTAAAATACAACATTTTTCACTATTCATTAAAAAAATGAACTTTATCGGAAAAATACCAAAAAATTACACAAAGTAAATTTTGATGTCCTGATTCTAAAGAAGAGTTTTATTTGGTACAATAGAAAGTATAAGAGTGACCAAAACTATATTTAAAGAAGGTTCTCCATGAAAAGGCGATAAGTCAACCTTTAGTGAAAATTAGAGTATATATGCCTAAAATTGAATTCTTTTCGTATTTTAAGCCTTTATCCTTTATTGGATAAATGTAAAAACATTTAACAAACATATATAATCATATTTTAGTTATTTATATTCATTCCTGCCAATACAACTGCTACGTGTTAACTACCATTTAAAATAATATTATTATATTACTAGTGTGCAATGTAAGTTTTCAAAGAAACTCATTATTGCGTATCGAGTACGCTATCGAACATAGCAACCCCTTTAATGTAAAATTAATATTTAATTCAAAAATATTAATAAATATGAAAATGATTTATTCTTTATTTACCTGGGATGTTACATCCTTCCCCCCTTTTGGGAATTGTGTCCTCGTAATTTTACTCACTTATCAAAATAAGTGGGGGTATTTATCCCTCATAGCATTTTCAGATTCTCATGTTGCCTCTTCAACCATATGGTTTTTCCACAAAACCTTTACCTGGTGAATTACCTTATTTCGCAACACTTGCTCTCTTTGGTCAAAAATCTGGACTAGTTGTTCTTCATAAGAGAGATTCTCTTCCAACTGAACTACCTCTGGGCTCAAAACACGAGATGGATCTGGCATATACTGTCTCAACATCGAAACATGAAAAACATTGTGTACCTGAGATAAACTCAGAGTTAATTCCACTCTGTATACAACTGATCCAACTTTCTCCAGAATTTCATATGGTCCAATGAACCTTGGACTCAGTTTTCCTTTCTTACCAAATCGCATCGCACTTTTCCACGGTGAAACTTTGAGAAAAACATGATCACCTACCTTGAAAGATAGATCCTTCCTCCGGTTATCCGCATAAATTTTATGTCTGCTCTGAGCTGTTCTCATGTGTTTTTGAATAAACTGAACTTTTTCTGCCATCTCTTCTACCAATTCTGGTCCCATCAGCTTCCTTTCACCTACTTCATCCCAAAAAGTTGGAGTTCGACACCGCTTCCCATATAATACCTGAAATGGTGCCATCTGTATACTGGAATGAAAACTGATATAATAAGAAAATTCAACCAAGGAAAGATGTTAGTCCCAACTTCCCTGATAATCTATAGAGCAAGCTCGTAGCATATCCTCCAAGGTCTGAATTGTTTGTTTTGACTGCCCATCTGATTGCAGATGAAAAGATGTAGTAAAATTTAATTCAGTACCCAATGACTTCTGAAGGCCTTTCCAAAAGTTAGAAGTAAACCTGGGATCACGATCAGATACAATGGAGAGGGAAACTCCATGCAACCTAACTATATCTTTAAGATACAATCGAGAATGTTGATCTAGAGAGAATGTATCTTGAATGGGAAGGAAATGAGCAGATTTAGTCAAGCGATCAACAATAACCCAGATTGCATTATTACCTCGAGGTGTCTTCGGCAATCCCACAATGAAGTCCATGGATATAATTTCCCATTTCCACTCCGGCACTGGTAAAGGCTGAAGCATCCCTTTCAGTAACCGTCGCTCTGCTTTAACCTGCTGACAAGTCAAACACTTCACAGTAAAATCAGCAATATATCTTTTCATTCCATCCCACCAGTAATACTCCCACATATCTCTGTACATCTTAGTACTTCCAGGATGAACTAAAAATGGGGAACTATGATCCTCACATAATAACTTACCCTTCAATTGTGAATCACAAGGAACACATAATCTCTTCCCAAACCTCAAAACACAATCATTATCAATGTTGAATTCAGGCAACGTACCCTTCTGAACCAGCTCTACCTTTTTCTGCAACTCACTATCTTGCTTCAGTGCTTACTTGATTCTTTCTGATAGAGAATATTTCACTCATACCTGAAACAAAACATAAAGACTTCCTGCACAAACAACTTCTATTCCAAAGTCCATCAAATCCCTAACCAAAGGATCACGTTACAAATGCAACATTGTTAATGAAGCATTACTTTTTCGACTCAAAGCATCATCCATTTTATTTGCTTTTCCCGTATTGTAATGAATTGTACAATCATAATCCTTGATTAATTCCACTCATCTCTTCTGTCTCATGTTCAACTCTTTCTGAGTGAATATATACTTTAAACTTTTGTGATCAGTACATATTTCACACTTTACTCCATACAAATGATGCCTCCAAATTTTTTAAGCAAAAACAACAACAGCTAATTACAAGTCATGTGTAGGGTAATTTACCTCATGAGTTTTCAACTGATGTGAAGCATAAGCAATTACCTGATCATTCTTCATAAGGACGCAGCCAAGTCCCTTCAACAAAGCATCACTATATATAACAAACTCACCATTCTTAGAAGGAAGTGCCAAAACCGGAGCATTCACCAATCTTCTTTTCAACTCCTGAAAATAATCATCACATTCTTTTGTCCAGATAAACTTAACACCCTTCCGAGTTAGCATATTCATTAGACTAGATAACCGCGAAAAATTTCTAACAAACCTTCAGTAATAACCTACCAAACCAAGAAAACTATGAATCTCAGTTAGATTTGTGGGTCTTGGCCATTCTTCAACAACCTTTGTTTTTTCAGGATCAATAGTTATCCCATCTTTAGAAACAATGTGACCAAGGAAATAAATTTGTTGCAACCAAAACTCGCACTTGCTGAATTTTCCATACAGTTTCTTTTTCTTTTACGGTTTGCAAGATAACCCTTAAATGACTTTCATGCTCCTCTTTACTTTTAGAAAACACCAAAATATCATCAATAAAAACAACCAACATTTATCACCTGATTCAACTGAGCCATCACTGCAGCAAACTATTTAGTTCTGATTCTGACCATCTCAGGATACTGATTTGAAAGGTCATTTCCCTCTGTATGCCTTCCCAGAAAATCTGTTTTGTTTCCTCTATGAAAAACCATTCTTAACACACAAATATCTTAGGAGAAGAAACATGGTAATCTTCAAATGCTATATCATTTCAATCATACCATAGAATAAATTATAATTTAACAATTTTCTAACTCCTGAAGTTGTCTAAACCGACCTCAGATACCAACTATAAGGCCCCGGCCTTAAACATTACTTAATATTGAATTAAATGAATAATTCCCATTGAGGATCTTTTTAGGTTTAGAGTTTTAGAGAATTATATCCTAACTATTAAATCTCAAAAGATTACAAAGTAGACACTTCTACTAAGTTTTCATAAAATAAAAACTATTAAAAAGAAACATGTCTAGTTCCATGTTTTAGATAGCATGACTTTCCCTTGATCCCATCCTTGACCCTATTCCACTTTAAGTCCTGTGAAAAACATTTCAAAAACTTGGGGTGAGCATAAAAAGCTCAGTAAGGGATACACAATGAATCAAAACTGTTAGTTTTTCAAAACAACAAGTAAACCATGTATACCTTATCAAAGTAATACTTTTCACCTTTATGAAGTAGTAAAAACTATTCAATGAATAAAAGATCATTACTTACCCTTTTGTAACCAAAATATTACCATAAAACCCATATAAAGATCACATAACATATAAAGGTAACTTGGGACATAAACATACTTAAATGGAATAATCATACGGTCAACTTCCACACATATCACTTAATGGAATAGCCATACGGCTGACTTACATACCCAATGAATTGGAGGTTATAATCTAACCACCCATCCTGGTATTCATGGCACCACCCGTCATATGGTTTATCATGTAACCACCTGTCAAATGTCCAAGTACCATTATAAAATCATAAGACATAAAAAAAATACAATGGAAAGAAAAAATTTCCACACTTTGATCACAATATATCACTTAAATATATTGACAAAACAAATCCATTATAAAAACCATTTTCAATACCAAAATACATAAAAGAGTATATGGTATTTATTTCATTTTAAAAACATTACGGCTTGTTGAGGAAGCCAAAGACTAAATAATACTCGCGGCGGCAGAAAAGGTCTTTGTCACCGCGTACGTTAAAAGAAACATTACTTTTTGTCGTTTAGTAAAACGCTTCGTAGAAAAAGATTCCTTTTGTATAAAAGTAAAATTCAAAGGGGTTTATACACCGTATAAAAGAAAGTTGTATATAAAACGAAACATGCCTCAATGAAATGAGATTGAGACGAAGTCCCTTACCTCGGGTCTGACTTGACTCAATCGTTCTTTAACGTCCTAAATAATAAACATGAGTTAATTTCTACTTGCTTAAGAACCTTTTTCAAGTTACTTATTAATTTTATATCACTTATTACCATATTATAATAATTATTTAATCATTTAAGTTAATAATTTTTATTTTGTCAATTTTTGGTTCTTAAGTCGAAAGTGGACTTCTTACAATTACATGGTGTTCGTGTGGTCAAAGGTTCTTTATATCCAGAATGATATTCATGATTTGGATATCATATATATCATATATATACAGAATATACATGTATTTATAATATTAAATAATCATTTAGAGGTAATAAATGAAATGCACCGTTCATGGAGACGGTAAGCCGTACGTACGCATGAACGCTACTTTCATTTCTATGTCATATTAATGGAATTAAAACTAAATGAGAGGTATGTATATTTTAATTAACGAATTATATTCATCATTTATATGTAACATACATCATATATATCCATTATATATATGTACTTATAATAGTACATTACATTTGGGGGTAAGAAATGAAATGCACCGTTCATGGAAACGGTAATTCATACGTACGCATGAACGCTACATTCATTTCTATCTCATACTTTAATGGAAAGAAATAATTATTATATAAAGGTATATTATAATTCCATTATAACATCATATATAATAACTTTAAATCCATCCTTTATACTTCCCATATATGTCATTAACGAATTAAATCACTTTGAGGTGGCAGTAGTCCGCACTTCCTAAAATGAAGATATCGCGTATACCCAAAATGGAAGCCATAAAGGTATGACATAAATGAAAAATACAGAAGCTTAAGGAAAACATAAACATATTATATATCATATATAAATATAGTGACATCTTAATGGCCACCTTTGAAGGTGTTAGAAAAATATTGAACAATTATCGTTTCGTGAGGCCGAAATTCGCCATCCACGGAAACAGTATGTTCATTAATCATTAGATGAAGGTGTGTGTAAGTGTATCTATAATCCTTCTTATAAAAACATCCTGGTATATTGAGGATTCTGGTTTTGTTACAAAATAAATGAATAAAAAGAGTTTAGGGTGTTGGAGGAGCAAAATAAAACATAAGAACACAAGAGAAAACACTACCTTTAAAACGGGTAACTCCTTTTGTTTTGAGCTCAAAGCCTTCCTTGGGAAGACTTCTGCCCAAAGTGAGGCTTCTAAGAGTAATAGAGGTATGTGAAGAGACAAATTGGGCAGAGATTGGCAGAACCAAAGGCTTGAGAGGTGTGGGTAAGGAGGTAGAGGCGGGGGCCTTTTATAAGAGGAGAGGAGGGGCACTCTTGGGAAGTTAAGAAAAGATACTTTATTATAAAATGTTTTTCGGATAAAAAGAGTACCACAATTATATATTTAGAGTATAAGGTGATAAGGGTTCAAAATCCACCCATCCAATAGGTTTTTTACATGTGTAGGTCTTAGATTCTACATTATATTTTCATTTTATTTAAATCGTTAAATAATGAGGTAATCGCTACATCATCATGGTGTCATAAATAATTTAATTTATTTAATATCTAAAAATTATATAAAAACTATCATGATGTAGGAAATCGTTTTATATTTCCAATTAATATTTATAGTCAAAAATATGACTTGTATAACCCCATTAAAAAAATTGTTTTAGTAAAACAACTCATGTTTGTGACATTTTTATTTTAACTTTAAATAAAAAGATATTAATGTCATTTTCCTACCAAAGTGGCTCCATGGAGTCCCCAAGTTGACCCATGGATTGTCTTGGTCGGTCATGACACATCCAATAAGGGTAGTACATGTGTCTAGGTCATTTCATATTATTAAAACATTATTTTTACCTTAAACTACACTAATTACCAGTAATCGCGATTAATAAACATAAAAGTTACTATTCACCAAAAAAAATATGTTAATCCCATTGAACCAGATTTTACTTATTAATGAAAACCATGTATGTCGGAGTTTTGAAATTCAAAACACATAAGTGGTAAAGTTTCATTTAAACTAAAAAACAGTTTTTTAAGTACCACTTAGTGGTTTCACTATTAATCAAAAATTGAAGTTTTTCAGAAAAATACCAAAACTTCACCCTAAGCTATATTTGATATTATGAATTCAAAAATGATTTCTATTTTACCAAATTAAAAACATATAAGTTGCATTAATTAATTTAATAATTAATTTCCGCTGTCAAAACAAATAGCGTGTTTTTATGAAATAATATATATCAAAAGATTGGCACTAGTTTAAGTCCAATTTCAATGTGAAATTAATTCCAATGACCACTATTGGATTAAATGGTAAAAATATATTCTAATTTCACTTTAAAACAAATTCAAACGATAATCTAATAATATAAATAAATTATATTAAAAAGTGGTTTTGAATTAAAATACAACATTTTTCACTATTCATTAAAAAATGAACTTTATCGGAAAATACCAAAAATTTACACAAAGTAAATTTTGATGTCCCGATTCTAAAGAATAGTTTTATTTGTTCCAATAGAAATTATAAGAGTGAACAAAACTATATTTAAATAAGGTTCGCCATGAAAAGGCGATAAGTCGACCTTTAGTAAAAATTAGAGTATATATGCCTAAAATTGAATTCTTTTCGTATTTTAAGCCTTTATCCTTTATTGGATAAATGTAAAAACATTTAACAAACATATATAATCATATTTTAGTTATTTATATTCATTCCCTCCAATACAACGGCTACGTGTTAACTACCATTTAAAATAATATTATTATATTACTAGTGTGCAACGTAAGTTTTCAAAGAAACTCATTATTGCGTATCGAGTACGCTATCGAACATAGAAACCCCTTTAATGTAAAATTAATATTTAATTCACAAATATTAATAAATATTAAAATGATTTATTCTTTATTTACCTGGGATGTTACAACTTTGGTTGACCTTCAAAACTTCTGTAAAAAGCAATGGATGGATTCATTTTCTTTTTCATAGATATGAAATACCAAAATTCCTATCAACAATGGAATTGAAATCATATTCTTCTTCTTTAAATCGAGATTCTCGATGGAGGATTCATTTGTTTTCATTCATGTTTCATCAAATGGCGGCACTGGGAACAATCACTTCAATAGTTTCATGGTTCTTCAATTATAACGAATTCAGATTCTTCTTCACTCAGAATCCATAAGTGGAACTTAGATCTAAGTCGGGAGTTTCGATCAATGTCTTCACCTTCATCTTCGATGGATGATTTAGCTAGCATCAAGTTTGGTCAGCACATTTTTAAATTGTAAAATCAAATCTGAAATCATGTTCTTCTATCACAAAGGGGCTTTAGCCTTGTGTGTAATCCCTCATCATTGAATAAATCTCCATTTTTTGTAGAACTTCATCTCAGCCATAGCTTCTTCTCTTCAGATGAATGTAGAATCAGCTACGTGATATACCAATAGAAATGGGTACATATCAATTTGGCTACATAGGGTTGGGAAGGAATTCTGCTACATGGGTGCCTTCCAAAATGGCTATGTGAAACCAACAGAGAATTCAGCTATATCATTTCCATTTTGGGTTGGGATATTTGGGCCTGCTATGAACTGGATACTTGATTTGTATAACAAATAAATAATTGATGAAATAAAAATGAAATAATTAAATAAAAAACTAAATAAATTAATCAATAAATTAAAAATCAAAAAATATGTTAAAAAATAAATGAGTCATAAAATATAACTAATATATATATATATTAATTCATTCAATCCTCAAATGAATTTAATTTTAAAAATAAAATCATTAACTAATCTTACAAAACAAAATTATCAATATTATAACATAATTAAATAAATCATAAAACAAAAAAACTAACATTTAAAATTAAAAATTAAAATTTAAAATTTAAGTTTAAAATAAAATAAATATGAAAGAAACATAAATTCGAAGAATGAATTAGTTGATAATTTATACATAAAATATAAAAAATTAAATATGAAATCCATAAGTCATATATTTAAATAACAATGTAAATAGAATATTATAAATTACCAATATACGACATAAAATCTGGAAAAATAAAATTAACTAATTAAAAACATATTTAAAAATAGAATTATGTGTTTTATTATTTTAAAATCAAACTAACACCAAATTTAAATTATTCAATAGAACATTAATTTAGAAATTGAAACATAATTAAATTAAAGAAAATATGTGGTAAAATAATATCAAATCAAAGCCACATTAAATTACCCCACACTAATCATTTTTTTCCTCAAACAATCAATGAGACGAATTTAGTGGAAAGAAATGAATCTTATGTTTGAAATACTGGATGACCACAAAAAAATGGTCTTCAAAATTAATTTCCCCCTTGGATTTTTGTCAATAAGTGAATATATTTACCCTTAAGAGAATGAATATTTTTAGTGAAAACTGATTCATGTTTTATAAAGATTATTGACCTTAAAATTTTAAAAACATATTAAACCCGCATCAATTTTCATTCAACTAAAAGTCCAAACTTCTCTTTACCTCCAGGAAACAAAATCACATAATTAGAAACCAAAATAAATTATACTCTCTGTTTGGATTAGAAAACTTAATAATTTAAAATGTATTATAAATAACTCATTCATTGGCTTAAAGAATAAAAGAATGTGTTCAACATGGATTAAGATTTTCATTTCTTAATTATTTTGAATGCATATTTTATGAGTTTAAATCCAAATTAAAGAATTCAAGGGAAATTATAATTATATAACATTAAAAAAAATATTTTACCAATGCCCATTTCATTCCAATAGGGAAATGAAAAATATTTTACCCAACAAAATCTAAGGGGTATTAGAGAATTTACATTTTTAAAGTGGCTACACAACATTAACATTTTAGAAAAATTTAAAACTATCAAAAATGATTAATTAAAACTTAAGAAATAATAAAATTTGAAAAAATAAGAGGGTTTTCTATAGGTTCACATTATGATGCAGTTTAGTACATTAAAATACCTCCCCCCCCACACTAAAACTCAACATTTTCCCCAATTTTGAATATAAGGTGGAGAAACAAGTAGATTCAATTTTAATATTCAAGATAGTTTTGGAAATTCAGTAGACAAAAATCATGTATGAAAGATCATAAAAAAGAATAATGTTTTTTTCCACACAACATAAATAATTATCAACTAACAGTATGTAAAAATGTTTCCTACTAATTACCACTTCAAAAATCAACTCAAAAGTAAAATTCGCATACTAGTGCATGTTCAAGGAAGTGTTCAAATTAATTTTCCAGAAAGAAAAGAATATATATAACTAATGGAAAATAAAAGACAATCAATTTAACAAGAGAAACCAGTATGTTTCCTCAAAAAATCAGTATGAAACAATTATTTCATTTATTTTTTTCCAATAAATTAATTTCCAAAGCGGTGGTAGCTGCAATAAAAATTTAAAAGTATGAAAATTGAGTATATTTTAAGCTAAAAATTTATCTGAATTAGAATATCTATTTTACCTTTTTTATTCAATTAAATTTTATCTTTTTTGTTAGAAAAAGTCACTCTCACTAATCAACATCAAGCTCTTAAATATGAAAAGGTTTAAAATTAAAGTTAATAAATATCAATTCAAGAAAAATATAACCAGAGTTTAAGAATTAAGGGGATCAATCAAGATTCTTTATTATGTATCTTTTTTTGATCATTGTAGAGTGTGAAGCATTTCACATATAAAGTGGAGAGCGGCTCTAGAGAATTACTCATGGTGATCAATGGGAAAATCTTGTGTAAAGTCATGTTTTCCACTTTATTACCTACAATAAAAACAAAAAAAATTAAATGTTTATTGAAATTAAAAATCATTAAACTAAAAGTAAATGGAAGGTAAATAAATGGGAAGATAAATCTTGGGAAACCCCCCCCCCCCCCATGAGGTGCTAAATTTTATATTGTTCATAGTTGGACAACCTTTTGTCTATCCCCAATCCTTTAGTGGATGTGGTTTGTGTGGTAAGAACCACAACATCCTTTCTTATAGTAGGTTAGCTTCACTTCTTTATTGAGATCCCCATGGAAACAATATGATATATTCATCCTGTTCATATTGTGGTACAATTTATTATTTTGGGATGGAAATATAATAGAAGGGACCCCTCTGTCACTTCTCTAGAGGAAGATGTGTCCATTAATCCCAAGATGTCTTCCAGGGACACCCTTAGTAGATAAATTAAAATATATTCCGCTAAAAATTGGACTACCTCATCTTCTATTTCAATCTCTAAATGGTTTTCTATAGAGACTTCTTCAAGTTCTAGCTTTATTCCCTATTTATCTTCTCCATACATTATACCTTCTTCCACGAACACGTCCAACTCTTCCTAGTTCCCATGAAAAGGGTGGCAGAGTGTAACAAAACAGGTGTAGCATCCTGTGAATTTGGACTAGATGAAATTCCAAGGAAATTTGAATGTTATCATTTGGTGGATGATCTATATTGAAAACCGAGTTTCGGAATGGGTGTACGGTTTGTCTGAAAATGTGTGGCCACTAGCAGCAAACTGTGAAGCCTGACCTAGGGGTTTAGTAGGTGTCACACAGGCTACACATATTTTACCCAAATTGTGTGCCTATCCCATGCACTTAGTTCCATTTTGGCAGTGTGTGTGCACTGTTCATCACACAATTTTGGGTTTTTCTTTTTTTTCTTTATCTTTTTCTTTCTTTTTCTTTTCCATCATTTATCTCCCCCTCCTTCTGATGCATCATGCTATCTCCCCCCTCCCTTATCCCATAGCACATGATCCCCACCCTCAACTCCCTCCTTATATTGTGTTTTCTCTATATTTCTTTAGGATTCTTGGTCGAATATCTGAGGTAAGCCCTTCTCTTCCTTATGCCTCCCTTGATTTGGAATTTTTCTATTTATTTTCACCCTACCTAGCTCATCTGAACCCTAAGGTTAGGGTTGATCTTATTTTTGGTGTTTTCTTACGTTGTTAGGGTATGCAGTGGCTCTCTCGGGTCAGCCTTGTTCGTGTTCCAGCTTTCGCCACCAAAGGCGATGTGTTTCAGACCGTTTCGGTCTACCCATCATCAATTTTAGGCAGTTTTTCCTCCATTATTCTTTATTTATCAATTTCTATTTGGGTATTTTGTAGTTTTTGAGTTTTTGGTAATTTTTCTTTAATGTGTTGGACCTTTTCATGGTGGTTTTGGGTTATAGTTGTCAAAATACTTTCATGTGTATGCATAGGAAGGCATGTCCCTGTATAAATTTCCCCTTTATATATATTCACCCATGGAAGGATAAATAAATATAATGGGGATAGGTGTGCTTATTTGGGCATATGAAAATGCATACATGGGTAAGTTAAAAGGGGGATATGCACGTATAAGCATATATATAAGGATCCCCTTGTACATATTGGTCATAAAAATATGTACATAAGGGCTAGGTTTCCTTGTATATAAGCGAATGTGCATGTGCATGCAAGAAAAAAATGGAAGGTTCGAGTTTTCGTTGTCAAGTTGTCGAGTGCCGAGATGTTTTGACTTGATCTTATTCTTCTTGAGGTAGGATACCTTTCCATTTTCCCTTTAAATTTAATAATTAATTAATTTCTCACTTTTTCCCCATCCTTGGATATTAATTAGTGTGATATGATTTTTATAATAAATGCTTCTTTAACGTGAAGTCAATATCACTCTTGAAATGATGTTTAATTATGAGAAATGAATTAATTGTAATCAATGTAATTTTTTTATAATAAAAATCATTGATGAGGTGTGATTTCTTCAATTGAAATATTATATGTGTATTACCTTGTAGTTTTGTGCTTATTCTTAGGCTTAATGCCCATTGATCCTCCTCCAATGGCCCGAAGGCCTTAATTTTTTCTTGATTTTGAAAATCCACCTTTCAAGGGATGAGGTGGAACCCTTAAAAGGAATACAGGCATAAGTATTACATGGCCCATAGGCCTTAGAAGAATTCATTTTCCCATAGGCTACAAACATTACATACAACCCAGACTAACTACTTATAATTGCTCCTCCCCAGTATCTTCATCATGAAATCAGATCTCCACCTTGTCCTTGGCCATATGCCATGGTTTCTTGGATTATTATTAATAAAATTAGTTTAGTGCTTTTATCTTAGATTCAAGGGTGAAATAAGTGGTTTCGACTTAAGGATCCCTTGGATGGACTCTCGTGACTTCTTTTTAGAGTTGTTGATGGTTAGTAAACACACCAAGGGAGATATCAGTTGTGCTTAAGATGGGATCGCTAAGCATTATCTATTTTTACTTCCAGACGAGTGACTGGTTCCCTAGGGGAAACCCCTTGGATGGGCTCAAAGTCACGATGGTAGTATCAGGCCTCGAGTGAGACTTGGGCCCTTACATGCGATACCATGTACGGACTCAAAGACTAGTACTTTACATTTCACACCATGCTCAGAGTTTCAAATGGGACTTCATTCTTAGGTCACCATAGATGGACTTCTTAGCATTCGTCATATGTGAATCCCCTCGAGCGATACTTGGAAAGTCCTACTAGGTTGTCATGGATGAGATCAGGGTGTCTCGTGATGTTTTGAAAAGTGGTTTCTAAATTGAATTTAAAATGTAAATGAACGTTTTTAAAACAAGTATTAATCACCCTAGTATTAAATACATGGGGATGTGTCCTCCAAGCCAAACCACAAACTTGGGGTTAGCCCATATCCTCTTATATTATCTCACCCAATTTACCATTTCAGGATCTTTTGGTTCAGACTCACCGATTTAGGCCGAAGCAGGTAGATTGGACGGGTGTCTAAGTGGGACCCAATCTAATAAATTGATTTATTTATTTCTATCTTGTATTTATTTAAAATGGTGCACTACTTAATTTATATTGCACGAAATAGATTGGGCTAGATCCCATGGGTGTCGACCTACTAAGATTTTATCTCACACCCCGCTCGGACACCATTGGTACCCTAGTAGACTTTATGTCTACAGGTATTGATGAAGGGAAGCATCCAGCTTCCAATGTTTTGATTTACATTACTAGGATAGAGTTGGGGTAGAGGACTGAGTTGGTGCTTGAGATTCTCATGGAGTTAGTCATTGGGTATTTATTCTTTTATTACATTTTATTGCTATTTTTAATTCTTATTGCTTGTACTTATAGCATCATCTGTCATACATGCATTGTTTTAAATTGGCATTGGCCACTTTTTCTCAGTTATTATATTATTCTTCCACTGTTTTTCCTTTTATTATTATTGTATTTGATGTTGTTTATTGATATGCACATAATATACCATTGCGCTACTTTGATCTTGAGGGTATAGTCTCCCCCATTATATCATCATTAGACACTCATTTCTAGTCGGCATCCTTTGACGTACGGGGAGGCATGCTCAAGGTTATGTGGCGACCGGTCCAGCTACCGAATTAGTGGTCAGTCAGGCCAGGATGTTATAAAAGGGATTTAGTTAAAATCTCATATTCAAAAAAATATAAATAGTAAAGTTCAAAAATGTTTGAATCCATCTAAAGTATATCATTTGGAAACCCCTATTCCTCTTTCAAATTTTTAGGAAAATTAATCAATTATAGGAGTGAATGTTCAAAAATTATAACCTCAACCACTTGGATTTCTTCCTCAAAAGATGCGAAGGTAAGTTCTTTTGTATGGAACTCAGTAAAAAAATGAAAACACATGAAGTTCCTGAACTAAAGCATCCAAGAATTATGGATTTAATTCTTATTTTAGTCCTTCCATCATTGTTTTGAATTTATTTTCATTTAATGTCCTAAATAGAACCCTAGTTTTGTAGGTAAAATATCTAATATATATTCCAAGGCGGAGTCAGATTTCATTTTTTCATATGGATTTTTTTAAAAGTTTATTTTTAATTTCTATTTTTTTAACTCCTTGGTAGCCTCTTTGGAAATGATTTCAATGGATGAGTGAGGTTTTTGTGTGTCATTTTTAACCTCCTACTTCAAAATTTTAATTTCATAACTACTACAGTAAAACAACACCCGTGGTTTTCTCCCAATGAGGTTTAAACTAGAGTTTCTTTATCACAATTTGTTATTATTATTATTCTACTATTACATTTCTAAGGGGGAAATTCTAAGGGGAATAAAAAAAGACAAATTTTATAAACTAACAAACATGAAAACAATAGGAAACAGACAGTAGTGAACCAATGTGTGAAAAGTGGAAATAAAATATCATAAATGGATAAGTGGATTCCCCAAATGATTCTCTTGGTCCAATCGTTCTTCATTGCATTAAAAGAAAATCATTCGATAAACTATCTCAACACACTTTTCAAGATCTTAAACTTTTCAACTCATTATGTTTGTAAATTCAAGGTCACCAACTAAAATCTTAGTCATCAACCTCATTTAATTAAGTACTGGTCGAAGTACTCAATGATCGCTGAGCACCAAGACACAATTGATCTCCTCTTGTGCTCACAATTCTCGATCAAGAATTGAGAAGTTTAAACAAAGAAAATTAATCTTCAAACTCCTAAACAGACTCTAATCAATAATATGTCCTTCACATGATGTAAAAGAGAAGAAAATGAAATTATGGAAGAAGAAATCATCAAACATCGATCACGATAGAGGAACATGATCGGCCTTCAATCTTTATCTCCATCTCTATCAACATGACTGGTAACAGGTCTTCAAGATTTTTGGAAGATCTCCCGATACTGTTTTCCATCACTCCACTTCTGAAAAAATCTATATGTTCATGTCTGATTCTGAATTACTCTACTTCATCGATGATTATTCTTTTATCCCTTCCAAAATCACCGATTTAAAATTCACTATTTAAGCCAATTTCAAAAATTAGTGTCATCATTTTTACTAAAAAATTATCATTTAAAATAAAAATGAGGTGGAGGAGTTCATTTGAAGGGGGAGAATTCAGTAAGCACCTGATGTGAAACTGAGCTCAGCCTCATGACCACAACAATCAGGAGAGGGAGGACTAATACACCCTATTTCATCAGGACAACAAACTTGAAAATAGAATCCAACATTAGCCACAATATTCAATCAAAAACTCGACTTCAATTAAAGGTGTAATTAATCAGCTTAGGTCATCTTCTTCACAACCAAGCATGGTTTCTTGGCTTCAATTTCTCAGTAGTCAACAGCCTTGGACGGCTGCTCAAGTGGGTTTCCTGGTCACCATCATCGGATAGGCTCAAGTGATTCAGAGAAAACTCAACTGGCTTCGAAAATTCTTACTACTTTAGTTTCATCGGTATTGAAAGGCTTCATTCTAATTCATACTCATGCAGATCCGGGCTTTAAATCGAATCTTCATCTTCATTTAGATTTGATGTTATTCACGCAGCTCAGATGGTGGTTGTATAATCGTAGGGTGTCAGAGTCCTGAATTCATCTTTGTGAATTAACATGTTTAATTTCTTGTTTGTTTTTATGTTAGAAACATTGATTAGTTCTATTTTCTATTCTGCCATTTATATACATTTTATATCGCCTGTTTTCTTATTATTATTTTTTTTACAGTATTATCCATGTTGGAAATCACATTTTATTGTTTGGGTTATTCTCAACCATCGATCTGTTTCACCACCCAAATCATATGGGTCGTCCACCTGTCCATTGCTGATAGAACTGAAATGTCGGCTCACTTGTTTTTGGTTATGGCTATTGCTTCGTGGTGAGCCCTGATTGGGCCATTCTATTCAGAGAACGGCCGCTCGTAGGGTAGTTCATCACCCTCCCTCGGTTCTTGCCAAGGTTCACGTGACGAGATCGGTAGAGTTTTCCTTTGCATCCCAAGAACGCTCTTGGTGATCCTTCCCTAAGATTCTGGCACTCGAACCACGATTGTTTGGGGTGTTCTCAGCGGCAGCGAACTCCACGGCACACTGTTGGTGTGTTGCCTTCAGTGGAGCTTCATCACAGTCATCCTTGGGTACATCATACCAAAGACCAGCACGTAAAGAACTACGGACCAGATCCAGGTGAAGATGAAGAGTATTATACCGCCGGGTAATTTGTGCCCAGCACTATATGTAGTCCCACTCTTTTACGAGTTTCTATTTAGAACTATAATCATCTTCTTGTTTTTTTCAATTATTGTCTAATTTCATTTAATTGTATTTATTTTCTTTGAATTTTAATAAATCGGGTGTGTGTGTGGTATTCTTGTTATGCAGTAGGATCCAGGGGATCCAAAGCATGTAAATCGCATGTTCCTATTTTCATTCCTGCATTTTTGTTTCTGTAAATTTCATATCTGTTCATTCTTCAATAATCTGCATCGATCCTCTCATATAGTTGTTCATCATATGTTTGAGTCTTCTGTTTGAAACCCATCCCACATAACAAGTGGTATCAGAGACACAAACGGCTGCTGATTTGACTTTATTTTTGCCTACTGATTTGTTATCTTTGATTCTTTGCTATTCTGTCATACATGCAATCTTATTTTGCAATAATAGTAGTATGTTTCCTGCACAATTTGTCTATGGATATTTTTTTTATCTTATTTTTCATGTAAAATTTGTTCACAATCTTCCCGAAACATGACTTTTCACGAACCAACCTGGGTCGACCCTGAACCGGTCACCCGAGCCGGTCCGTGACATGGCCCAAGAGGCGTTCCCGATCCTCCCAGGCTTGCAACAAGTGCCAGGGAATCAATAGAGGATATGGGAATGATTTCTCCCAATATAAATAAATAAAGCAGAAGAAATAATACAGAGAAACTCAAAAAAATTAAACCGAACAAAACCACTAAGCAGGAACAAAAGAAAAATAAAACTAACCAAACATGATGTCTGAACTAACTCTGTGCGACCTCACAAGTCACTCTCCAACTCAACGATCAAGCGTCGCCCAAGGCGAGTGCACTCAAGTTGTAGCATGCACAACACTAAAAATAGAAAAGAACTATAGGCATGAGTATTAAAACTCAGTAGGCTAGCCCGATATCTATTCTCAATGCACTACCATTAAAATTAGGAAACATCAATTCTAATTTTGAACTACAATGTATTAAAATATGCATTTCTATAAAAACAATTATTTGAAAACAAAGTACAAACCATTTCCCTTAGTCATTTGAAAAACCAGTACAAAGGGTTTGGAACACATTTTATATTGAAAAAATTATCATGGGATTTGGAAAACCAAAATGTCACTTTTAATGAAAAACACAACACAAGAGTATCGAGGCCGATATGACAAGGGAAATAAAAATAGGTGTGCTAGTATCATTGTAACAGTTTAATAGCTAAAAGTAACACTAGACATTGGAGAACTCGAGAGATCGAGAATAATCCAGATCACTCTGATACATACGACCCCATCTATAGTAGCATGCCACATACGATGAAATATAACGCCCCAAAACGCTCAGCCAACCTTTCACAGGAAGGCCGAGGGAAAATCCCATAGAAATAAACCAAAACATATCTGCCAACTATGGGCCACTAGTCAGTACCATAACCTACCAGTGCAGTACTCGTCTCAGACAATTCTCTCAATATGTTGGGATTGTATGTCGCAGGTATAAAAGGAGGTGATCCAACAGATGTCGTCGACTATAAAATCACAGCCAATATCTGTAATAATATTTCACATCAGGTCTCACCCCGAGTCTCTCCATGGACGACTCTCATTTATTTAAATAAATAGATTACAATGGTCCCCAATCGATGGACCTACATAATGGAACTCGGGGATCCCATACCAAGGACATCCCTACCATTCCATGTTGGCAAGGCATGTGGATGAACCAATGGGGGTTTTCATAATAAGAACTTCCTCTTATTTTCACAAGGTGGCCAAACAGACCCTTAAACATTCCATAAAAACATTCTTTATCAAAGATGCAAACCAATTTTGAAAGAGGTGCAAGACACACCATTTACCAAATAAATTCATTCGTAAAACTACCTTCAAAACAATTCTAATGCACTTTCAAACAAAACCAACTTTTACGAAAAACTCAAACCGAGCTACAATTCCTTGTCACAAAACAAACCAAATTTTAAAGAAAGATACCTTCACACTTCACTTGTCTTAAAACATTTGAAAATTTTTCCAATTACCCCACAATCTATTATTTCACAAGAAATAAAGACCTCAAAAAAATCGCATGTTTCCAACACTTTAAAAGAAAAAAAACATTTTATGTCGCTTTTAACACATAAAGGCCAACCAGGGACCATTACGAAAACCAGACATGCAATTCTTAGCAAACGATTCTAGTTGACACACACAAAGTTGTAAAACACCATTTTTCATGTCAGGGTTTTATTTAAAATGATAAACCATGTTCTGAAACTCACAAATCATATGTGGACCAAACAGAACATTTAATTAAAGAAAACAGTGAGTGTAACTATAACTGGACAATAACGTTTTTATAAAGCAAGGTCTGAACTTCCCATTTTCAAACAAACTAAATTAACCAAATATAGTAAAATGAAAATTAACACCTAGAAAAAGGGCGAGAAAGAATAAATAGATGGAACTCAAATTATGAGGTCAAGCGCAATAAGATCCTACATTTAGTGTGCGCTATTTCACAAATAAAATCCAAAAATCAACAAACAAGCTTAAAACAACACTTGCGCACTAAATAAATTTGAACCAGAGATTGACATTAGCACCTAATAATCAAATAAATTATAAAAAGAATAAAATTGATGATTCTTAAATTAAAAAGGATAGGTGCATGGGAATCCTACCTCTGATCCTCAGCGCGACGACAACGTGGCCTCAGAAACACCTCGTGAAGGTTATAAAACACCAATTCTATCAAGAAAAACTATCAACCATCAAAACCTCTAACAAAATGAAGATAAAAACAAGAAAAAATTAGGAGGTATAATTTTATACCGATGGGGAGAAAAAACATCAGTCGGGGGGAGACGTCGGGCTTTATTGGGGATGCGCTTCAGGGTGATGTCGACTGAGAGGGACTTGAGAGGGAGGAGCGCGCAAAGAAAGATGAGGGCCAGGGGGTGTGTTGCTTGGAGTAAGAGTTATGTGGCGCACTGCAAGGAAGGTCGACGGCCGAGCAGGAGGAGGTGTCGGGGCGGGTACCCGGACAGGAGGCAGGCTGGGTGCGGGCTGGGTTGGTTATTGTGACGGGGAAATAGGAGCTACGACAGGGAAACATGAGTCGTGCCGGAGGTCCCATCCGACTGAATGGGGTGCGTTGGAATGGAGTGCTGGAAGAGAACCGAGGGCGGAGGTCAGCCTACTCGGCGCCGCAAGGGAAAATAAAAATGGGGAGAGTTGTGCACACGTCGGGCAGAAGGTGGAGAGGCTGAGGACGTCGCAGGTGCACTATAAGGGAGCTGAGGCGGCTGGACGAGGTGAGCAGGGCCGAGGGCGGGTCTCGGCCGGAGGTTTCTGGCTGTGCTGAGAAGAGGGGAGCTGCTGGAGGTTCGCGCTGCACCAGGAGGAGACGTGCTACTAGGTGTGCCAGCCAGGAGGGGAGAACCCCTCCATTGGAGAAGCGAGGGTCGCGGGTGGTATTGCCCAGTCGAGAGCGGAGGTGTGCAGGAGGAGGAGACCGCACCTAGGGGTGGCGCCGCTGGAAGAGGGGACTTCGGTTCGCGCCTCACACCAGGTGAAGAAAGGGGTGGCTAGTTGGAGAGATGGTGCGCCGAAACCCTAAAAAAACAAGCAAATAAAAAAAATGATAATAATAATTTTATTAATAATAATAATATTAATCATATAGTTAAAATAATGATAACAATAAGATTAAAGATGATACTAATAACAATAATAATTATTAAACTTATTAATGGTATGAATAATTAATAATTTTCACAAAAATAATAATTATAATAAGAAGAAGACGACTCATAATAATAATAAAATAATAAAAGTATTCATATTATCTCAATATTAATAAAATAATTAACACAATAAAAAAATTAAATGACACAACAATTAATATGTGTTTAAAATATAAAAACATTTTATTTCAATTTTTCAAAGATGACCGGGACGAGCAGTTACCCGGGCAGAGCCACGTGGGGTTTCCAAAACCCGCTCTGCTCACGCTCCCAAAGACGCCGCGTCAAAAAGCACACTTTTTAACAAAGACTCAAAGAATAATTTTGTCTGGGACTCACCCGAACCCCAACAAAAATTATTAAAGGTATAAAATAATTATATAAATTAAACACACAGGTCGATGTGTGACAATTATCCCCACCATAATGCTTTCCGCCCCAAGAAAGCCACCACATTATCCAGCTGATCGACTAACACCTAAGGATTCCTCACAAATACGATCCCACCTCTTAACCCCAAATACATTCCATTGACCACCAACGAGACTCAACCTCATCGCCCGAAACAAATCACCAGCAGAGGGGAGGCCTGACCGGACATCCCACTATAAGGATTCAACTAGTATCTGATAACAACTTAAGAGAATACCCAAAGAGATAGTGGGTCACCCCACCATAAAGAACCAACCTACTAGCGCCCAACCAGAAAACCAACTTAGACCTACACCAGGACTTACTCAAGCTCAAAAGAGCCCAGCAAAAACATTTAAACCACTCACCCCCATCCAAAAGGGACAGGAGTTAATATGAAAAGCATGCGCATACCAAAAACCCTTACCCCATGGGTGGGGAGGGAGGCCCAAGGATTGGATCACTGAAACCATGACGGATGACTACTCACGACCCATCACTTCGGGATAAACACAAACCAAAGTCACAACTGATTCCCATGGGTGGCCCATGCAAGTTCATTGATTAGCAACTTGCATCCAAAAGTCACAATTACTGACATTACATGAGGGATAAGTCCATCAAGCACATTGAGACAAGTGGAAAATTGAAATGATAGAGAAACCAGATAAGAAACACCAAAACTGTCTCACCACACAGTAGAGGAACAACCCTAACTAGACTCCTTAAAATTCCTCGGGGTTCCTGACTACACACCGGCTTCACTCCGAGGCCTTTTGGCTGGAGCTCTGATGGATGAAGTGTCTCCTGCCTCGCAGTCAGGTTCTGATAATCCCAATAAGAAACATACATCTTTTTATTTGAAAAAATAAAGGAAAAAATTTTAAAATAAAAATCATATTGGCTTTGAAAACCAGAGTTCATAAAAATACCCACAACATCCCATACATGTCAAAACCCAAAACATCACTAGTACACTACAACGCTAAGAGATCCCTTACAATGAATGAAAACTTAAAAAAGAAACTTTAAACAAAAAACCAACAGCACGTCACTTCTGAGAACTTCCTCAGCGACGCTTTCTAGAAATGCCCCTACAGAATTGTCACAAGTGACCCAGGCATCCACATGTCCGGTAGGGCTTCGGAGCACTTGGGCACGATGGCTTCTTCTGACCCAGCTTTCCACACTGATAACGCATGAGGATCTCTTGCTCTAAAGAGGTTGATGATATATCCTGAGGCCTCTTGATTCCACAACCTTTCCCATCCACTTTCATTTGATTACCCATCTCCTTTCTAGAATCTTCACCACTGCTCATAGGGATCGAAGGGATGAGGACTACTTCGAGCACTCCTGCCATCGTGGCTTCAACATGAAAAGCTTATCTCACCACATCAGCAAATGAAGTTAGGTTGGACTCTGACACCTTCGACTATAGATCAGGGCGAAGACCCGCCTCGAAGTGTCGAGCCTTCATAGGGTCATCTGTGGCATACCCTGAATCATAAGGGACTAGCTCCACAAAGTGCTGGAAATATTCCAACACGGATCTGTCGCCCTGCTATAGACAACACATCTCCATCCCCTTTCTCACCCTTTCTTTCTCAGAGAAATACTGACGAATGAAGAGGCCCTTGAAAAACCCCCAAGTAAGCTCTTAACGGGGCTTGTTCTGAGACACTGACTTCCACCACATCCCTGGTGAACCTTCAAGCATAATGGTCACAAACTTGACCTTCAACGACTCAGGAAACTTAATGAGGTCCAATTCCCTTTCAATCTTTCACATCCACTCCTCTACTATGGAAGTTTCTGCTTGACCATAAAAGAGCGGTGGATCTAGCTTCCAAAACTCAAGCAGAAAATCCTTAGGTTAATCAACTGTACTACGATCACCCATTGAAGCTTCAGGGGGATAACCGTTGGACAAGAAAAGTTAAGAACCCAATCATGACCAACTCAATGAGTGAATAAAAACCTCAAAATCAAACACTGCATAGGTTACAATCATGAAACACAAGAAAACAAGTTATCATAAAATCAAAACATTAATTTTGAAAACATATTTAATTTAAAACAAGCTTGGTGGGTTAAACACTCGTCATTGGTATTCTTTAAAGTTTCACTCACATGCATTTTTTTGTTCCACACCGGGCATCCATCCGCCATATCAGACATCCGTTCACATTTCTAGGTATCATTATGCATGTGAGCACCCCTAGGAATGCCAAGGCTAGAACAAAACAACCTCATTTTCCAAAAACAAGTCATTCACCCCATTTTCTTTAAAACAATCCTCAAATATGTCATTTCAAACACCCATATTTTTTCAAAACCAACTTTTATGATTCAAACCACTTTCAGAAATCAAAGGAAACCCAAAACAACTCAAACTGTGAACTAGTGTCTGTGGGTGACTTGACCTTATGGTTGGCGGCCATATTCCAAACATGTCACCGACACATAGAGCCTTATTGGACCATGCCCCTAGATCTTCATGGCTTGCAAGCCCATGCGGGTTAGTAGGACTAGTGGCCTAACCCCCTTTGTCATATCCCAATAGAAAAACATTCCATAAAAACTCAAAGAAACTAATTAAACCGGACTTCCCATGGAAACCCGAGGATCAGAACGAGCAAGAGTTTGTGGTGCTCTTCCCGCACCTACCCCTAGAGTCTCGACAATCCTACTCCATCTACCTTGACATCCAAAATAACAAATGGATCTCTGAAAAGTCAGGTGTACTAATATCCAACCTCATCTGATACCATTTTTTCATGAACCAACCCGGGTCGACCCTGAACCGGTCACCCGAGATGGTCCGCGACATGGCCCGAGAGGCGTTCCTGATCCTCCCAGGCTTGTGACAAGCGCCAGGGAATCAACAGAGGCTATGGGAATGGTTTTTACCAATATAAATAAATAAAGAAGCAGAAATAATACAAAGCAATGCAGAAAAAGTAAATCGAACAAAACGACTAAGTAGGAACAAAAGAAAAATAAAACTAACCAAACAAGACCTCCAAACTAACTCTATGCGACCTTGCGAGTCACTCTCCGACTCAACTATCAAGAATCTCCCAAGGCGATCTCACTCATGATGTATCCTGCACAACACTAAAAAATAAAAAGAACTATAGGTGTGAGTATTAAAACAGAGTAGGCTAGACCGATATCTATTCCCAATACACTACCATTAAAATTAAGAAACATAAATTCTAAGTTTGAACTACAATGTATTAAAATATTCATTTATATAAAAAATTATTTGAAAAAAAAGTACAAATCATTGCCCTTAGTCATTTGAAAAACCATTATAAAGGGTTTGGAACACATTTTCTCTTGAAAACATTATCAGGGGAGTTGGAAAACCAAAATTTCACTTTTCAAGAAAAACACCACACAAGAGTACCAAGGCAGATACGACAAGGGAAATATAAATAGGTGTGATAGTATCATCATAATATTTTAATGGATAAAAGTAACACTAGACATAGGCGAACCCGAGAGATCGAGAATAATTCAGATGACACTAATACCTATGACCCCATCTATAGTAGCATGCCACATACGATGAAATCTAATGCTCCAAAATGCTCAGACATCCTTTCTCAGGAATGCTGAGGGAAAATCCCATAGCAATAAACCCAAACATATCCTCCAACTATGGTCCATTGGTCAGTACCATAACCTACAAGTGCAGTACTCATCTCAGGCAATTCTATCAATATGTCGGGTTTGTATGTCGTAGGTATAAAAGTAGGTGATCCAACAGATGTCGTCGAGCATCAAATCACTACCCATATCTATAATAATATTTCAAATCATGTCTCACCCCGAGTCTCCCCAAGTACGACTCTCATGCCTTTAAATAAATAGATTACAATGGTCCCCAATCGAGGGACCTACATAATGGAACTCGGGGATCCCATACCAAGGACATCCCTACCATTCCATGTTGGCAAGACTTGAGGACCAACCAATGGGGGTTTTCAGAATAAGCACTTCCTCTTATTTTTACAAGGTGGCTAAATGGGCCCTTAAACATTCCATAAAAACATTCTTTATCAAAGATGCAAACCAATTTCAAAAGAGGTGCAAGACACACCATTTACCAAATAAATGCATTCGTAAAACTGCCTCCAAAATATTTCCAACGCACTTTCAAACAAAACCAACTTTTATGAAAAACCCAAACCGAGCTACAATTCCTTGTCACAAAACAAACCAAATTTTAAATAAAGCTACCTTCACACTTCACTTGGCTTAAATTTTTTGAAACTTTTTCCAATTACCCCGCAATCCGTTATTTCACAAGCAACACATTTTTAAAGCTAAACCACTTTGAAAATCCATAAAAATAACTCAAAACCAAATTTCGCATGTTTCCAACACTTTAAAAGAAAAAAAACATTTTATGTCGCTTTTAACACATAAAGTTCAACTGGGCACCATTACGAAAACCAAACATGCAATGCTAAGCAAACGATTCCAGTTGACACACACAAAGTTGTAAAACACCAATTTGCATGTCAGGGTTTTATTTAAAATACTAAACCGTGTTCTGAAACTCAAAAATCATGTGTGGACCGAACAGAACATTTAATGAAAGAAAATAGTGTGTGCAACTATAACTGGATGATACCATTTTTATAAAGCAAGGCTGGAACTGCCCATTTTCAAACAAAGTAAATTAACCAAATATAGCACAACGAAAATTAACACCTAGAAAAATGGAGAGGAAGAATAAATAGATGGAACTCAAATTATGAAGTCAAGCGCAATAAGATCCTACATTTAGTGTGTGCTATTTCACAAAGCAAATCCAAAAATCAACAAACAGGCTTAAAACAACACGTGTGCACTAAATAAATTTGTATTAGAGCATGACATTAGCACCTAATTATCAAATAAAGTATAAAAAGCATAAAATTGATGATTCTTAAATTAAAAAGGATAGGTGCATGGGAATCCTACCTCATAGCCACGGCGCGACGATAACGCGGCCTCGGAAACACCTTGTGCAGGTTATAAAACACCTATTCTATCAAGAACAACTATCAATCATCAAAACCTCTAACAAAACAAAGATAAAAACAAGAATAAATTATGATGTACAATTTTATACCGATGAGGAGAAAAAAAACATCATTGGGGGGAGACGTCGGGCTTTATTGGGGATGCGCTTCAGGGGGAGGTCGATTGAGAGGGACTTGAGAGGGAGGCGCGCGCAAAGAAATCCAAGGGCCAGGGGGTGTGTGATGGTTGGATCAAGAGGTATGTGGCGCACTGCAAGGAAGGTCGACGGCCGGGCAGGAGGAGGTGTTGGGAAGGGTACCCGGATAGGAGGCAGGCAGGGTGCGGGCTGGGTTGGTTGATGTGACAGGGAAACAGGAGCTGCGACGGGGAAACAGGAGTTGTGCCGGAGGTCGCGTCCTAGTGAATTGGGTGCACTGGAATATAGTGCTGGAAGAGAACTTAGTCCGGAGGTCGGCCTGCTCAGCGCCGCAAGGGAAAATAAAAACTGGGAGAGTTGCACGCACAGTGGGAAGAATGTGGAGAGGCTGAGGACGTCGTAGGTGCACTGCAAGGGAGCTGAGGTGGCTGGACGAGGTGAGCAGGGCCGAGGGGGGTCTCAGCCGGAGGTGTCCAGCTGTACTGAGCAGAGGGGAGCCGCTGGAGTTTCGTGCAACACCAGGAGGAAGTCGTGCTGCTAGGTGTGCCGGCCAGGAGGGGAGAACCGCTCCGCTGGAGAAGCGAGGGTCGAGGGTGGTATTGCCCGGTCAGGAGTGGAGGTGTGTAGGTGGAGGAGACCGCACCTGGGGGTGGCGCCGCTGGAAGAGGGGACCTGGGTTCGCGCCGCACACCAGGTGAAGAAAGGGGGTGCTAGTTGGAGAGAGGGTGCGCCGAAACCCTAAAAACCAAGTAAATAAAATAATAATAAAAATAATAATAATAATAATAGTGAAAATAATAATGACAATAAAATTAAAGATAATACTAATAAAAATGATAATTATTAAACTTCTTAATGGTAATAATAATTAATAATTTTCACAAAAATAATAATTATAATGATAAGAAGAAGACTCATAATAATAATAAAATTTTAAAAGTATTAATATTATCTTAATATTAATAAAATCATTAACATAATAAAAACCTTAAATGACACAACAATTAATATGCATTTAAAATATAGAAACTTTTTATGTCAATTTTCTGAAGACGACCGGGACGCGCAGTTACCCAGGTGGAGCCACACGGGGTTTCCAAAATGCGCACTGCTCACGCGCCCAATGACGTCGCTTAAAAAAGGACACTTTTTAACAAAGACTAAAAGAAAAAATTTCTCCGGTACTCACAAGAACCCCAAAAAAAATATTAAAGGCTGAAAATAATTAAATAAATTAAACGCATGGGTCGAGGTGTGACATGACTACTACTATTTTTTTCAGACTATTTTAAAATCTGTTTCTTGTTTCTTTTATTTTTCTCATTTTAATCATCACCTAGGTTTCCATCATTGTAATTGACAGCCCCTGGTACTGTCTACAAAACTGTTGAATTTGTCAATTTTATGTTCTGTTTCAGCCTAGTATAATTCATGTTTACTGGTTTCGGTTTAGTCCAGCCAGCAATTTGTCCTTTTCACAACAATTGGGTCCCTGTTTTTCCGCACATTGTATCCATTTAATTATTTCATTTTATTGTTGTATTTAAATTTATTTTAAGACTGAAATTATTATCTTGACTGAATTATTTTGTTTTTCACTACCCATTGTGCAAATTTATCCCTAGTGAGATAGGGCCAGTATTTTGGGGGCTTACTCTCTCATTGCCCCCAATTACTTGGCATCAACTCACTATATAAATATGTATACAATGAGGAATGAAATTTAAAAATTTGATGGAGATAATGACTTCAATTTATCGCTTATAAAAATGAGGGAATTATTAGTCCAACAAGGTCTTATTGATGCCCTGTCTGGGCCTACAAAACCAATCACAACTGTAAATGAAGCTGTTCAAACTATACTTGAACACCAACATGTCCCCCATGACACTCTAGTTAAAGTCCATAGTTCCCTCTTATTGTCCTTAGGAGATAAAGTACTTAGGGAAGTGTCCTTTGAGTCCACTGTTTCTAGCATCTGGCTCAAGTTAGAGAAGCTTTATATGACTGCCTCCCTAGTCAGTAGGCTTTATAAGAAGCAACTCATGTTCACCTTTAGGATGAGACCAGGCTATTCTTTGAAATCCCATCTTGATTAGTTCAATAAAATCATGTTAGACTTAGCCAATATAGATGTCATGGTAGATGATGAAGATCATGATATTATTCTCCTAATCTATCTTGACCATAGCTATAGTACCTTGGTCGAGACCAGGATGTATGGTCATGACTCCTTGACTCTAGAAGAAGTCATGTCGGCCCTTCTATCTAAGTACCTTCACTCAAAACCTAAGGCGAAAGGTGAGGCCGAGAGTTTGTTCACTAGGAGAAGACCTCAGGTTAATAGAAAAAAAAAAGAAACATTTTAACAGAGATAAAAGTAGTAATAGAAAATAACCTAGGCAAGAACGAAAGTCAAAGAATAATAATAATAAAGGCAGAAAAGTTACTTTCTTCCATTGCTGGAAGCCTGGGCATATCAAAACCGAGTGTAGGAAGCTTAATTGGGAGCAAGAGCGCACGTAACCCACTAACTAGTCTCCTATTTTTGACTCTAGTTATGACATATCCAATGTTTTAAATGTGTCCATCCATACACTCGATCGTGAGTGGGTCCTTGACTCTGGATGCTCCTTCCATATGTGTCCCCATAGAAAGTCTTTCTTAGAGCTGGTCGAGAAAGTGGAAGGGGACGTCCTATTAGAAAATAACAAGAAGTGAAAGGTTGAGGGTAGAGGATCTATCATGATAGAATTAGATGACCATTCAATTATCACCCTACTTGATGTAAGGTGGGTTCCCAACCTACAACGAAACTTGATCTCCTTAGGAGTCCTAGATCATAAGGGATATACATTTATATTTTAATCAGGTACTATCAAAGTTTCCAAAGGATCTCAAACCATCATCAAAGGATCCCTTGTGAATAGTTTGTATGTCTAGAGTGGGAGGACACATTCTACATAGTTGGGTAGTGTTGACAATACAAATACTGACAACACTATGCTCTGGCATAGAAGGTTGGGGCATGTAAGCTCCAAAGGGCTTGAAGAACTCAACAAGAAAGGATTGCTAAGTGACATCACACCTACTAATCTCCCATTTTGCGAAGATTGTGTGATGGGAAAGGCTAAAAGAGTGAACTTCAATAGATCCTCCTTTAAGGAAGACACCCCACTGGATTATATCCATTAGGATTTGTGGGGACTGTCCAGGACCTCCTCTCATGGTGGAGGTTTCTATTTTTTCACCTTTATCGATGATTACTCCAGGAAGGTTTGGGTGTACATCCTTAAGAATAAATCTGATGTTTTCCGAACATTCAAAACCTAGAAATCCTCAGTTGGGAATCAGACTGGGAAGAAAGTTAAGACCATGAGAACAGACAATGGGCTTGAGAACTTATCCACTAAGTTCATTAAATATTGTGAGTCTGAAGGAATTAAGAGGCATAGAACTGTTAGGGAAACTCCCCAATAAAATGGCCTAGCAGAGAGGATGAATAAAACTATCCTTGAAAGAGTCTGTAGCATGCTTTCTTACTCGGGCCTCCCCAAATCCTTTTGGGCTAAGGCCACTAGCACTGTTGTGTACCTGATTAACAGGTGTCCCTCTTTTGTGACCCAATTCATTACTCCAGAAGAACTATGGACCAGAAATCCCCCTTCGTATTCCTACTTAAGGGTCTTCGGGTATACAACCTATGCCCACATCAAGACTGACATGCTTGAACCTAGAGCCCTCAAGTGTGTCGTTGTTGGATATCATGAGGGAGTTAAAGGATACAAACTTTGGGTGGATAAACCGGGATACCAAAAGTGAATCATTAGTAGAGATGTAGTCTTCCATGAGTCTTATGACCCTAAGACCAGGATTGACACACCATGAAGTTTTGATCCAGACCTCTATAAGTCTGATGAGCATGATCCATTTACTCATGTTGAGACTGATGTTCAGTTTATTCCTCCTCCTTCTCAGCCCACTGATGCGGCTGACTCTGAGATGAGTTCTGGTTCAGAATGTGATTCTGGACCTTCCACCATTCATCAAGATTACCAATTAACCCGAGATAGAAAAATGAGAGTCTTCAGACCTCCTACTCAGTTCATCCAATATGATATGGAATCATATGCCTTTCATGTGGCCCAGGATCTCATCGACGATGATTTTCAATCGTATAGGCAAGCTTTAAAGGATAAAGATTCAAAGCATTGGATCATAGCCATGAATGAAGAGATGCAATATCTAAAGAAAAATCACACCTGGACCATTGTTCACAAGATTGTGAATGCTAAATTGATTGGGTCTAAGTGGATTTACAAGAGAAAGGAAGACAACACAGATGGAAATAAAGTAAGGTTCAAAGGAAGACTAGTCGCCAAAGGATTTCTCTAAAGAGAGGGAATCGACTATGCTGAAATATTTTCGCTGTTGTCAAACACTCTTCCATTAGGCTCCTGATAGCTTTTGCTGCCTATCAGGATCTGCACATTGAACAACGTGATGATAAAAATGCCTTCTTGCATGGGGATCTGAATGAAAAACACTATATGAAACCTCCTGAGGATTATTCAAAGGAATTAAAAACAAACCAAGTGTGCCTTCTAAATAAGTCCTTGTATGGTTTAACACAGGCATCTAGGCAATGGTATAAAAAAAATTTGATTCATTTATGTTAAATAACCAATTCACCAGGAACCAGTATGATGCATGTGATTACTTTAAGTCAATTCAGGGTTGAATGATTTACCTTCTGCTTTACGTAGATGAAATTTTTATCATATGTAAGAATATGAGTTTTATCACTTTTATTAAATCCCAATTAAAAGGAAACTTTGAAATGAAAGACTTAGGTGAAGCTAAGAAGATTCTAGGTGTTAAAATCATTAGAGATAGACCTAATAAATTGTTATACTTATCTCAGCATGCTTATATTTTAAAGATCTTAAAAAGATACATGTTTGAATCTCTCAAACCTGTTAATGTACCTCTTGCTCAACACTTTAAATTGTCTTTAACACAAGCACCCACTGCTGATGATGACGTGCAATTTATGTCTAAAATTTCATATGCTGGTATCATTGGTATTATAATGTACTCTATTATTTGCACTAGGCCTGACATTTCTTTTGCTATCTACACCCTGAGAAGATTTATTGCCACACCTGGGAAGCCTCATTGGCATGCCCTTAAGTGGATTCTCAGATACCTATCATGTAAATCAATTTTATCTTTGTGTTTTGGTAAAAATTTTGATGTTTCTATCATTTTGGTAGGCTTTGTAGATGCTGATTATGCAGGTAACATTGACACCAGAAAATCATTGATTGGATACTTATTCACTGCATGCGGTGGGCCTGTTTCTTGGAAGCGCAACATGCATTCCGTTGTTGCCCTCTCTACCACTGAGCTTAAATAAATTGCACTCACCGAGGTGGTAAAGGAAGGCTTGTGGCTTAAAGTCTTGTCTTCTAAACTCAAGCTTTATGATTCAGCTATTAATGTATTTTCTGATAGTCAATTTGCATTACATTTATCTAAGAATTTAGTTTTCCATGGTAAATTAAAGCACATATATATTAGATTACACTTTATTAGAGACGTTATAGAACAAGGAACCATGTGTGTCAATAAGATACACACTGATAAAAACTCAGCTGATAGTTTGACTAAAGCTGTGGTTTTATCGAAGTTCATTTTTTGTTTAGATAAAATGAACTTGGTTCCTGTTCTATAATTTCAGTGCATCACCTTGATCTTTAATTTTCATTCTTTATTCACAAGTGTCACTCTCTGGAGAAAAATAATTAGGGCTAAGACCTGAAACACCTGACCTAACATGCTTCAACTTCCAAACCTTCTTCAACTTAGTTGATGGTCTTTGACTCATGTGCGACGATCACCCATGCCACGAATATGATGAAGTCCTCTTCACAACAGCATTTTCTACATCACTGCACACCTTTACATATGCCTTTTGAAGTGTGTCATCCATTGTACCTCATGTATAAACCACCGATCCTCTAGACTAGGTTCATCTTCCAACGCCAAACTAACTCTTGAATCCATCATTATCAAGAGTACAAGAAGATAAAAAATTATGCCGTATACCTAGCGCATGTTGTACATCCCTCAACGTCAGTAAAAAACCTACATTCGCAGTGATACAAATATCAGCAACACTAATGAACTTAGCAGAATCTCTATTTCCCATCTTCAAAATACCAAATTCTCATTCTTTGTATGAAGAAAATAAATCCCTCTTTGGTGTAATATGGCATGATGCTACTAATTCAACCACCCATTCATTGTACGAATCTGACCTGCTGTAATCAATGCCAACTGAATGTAAATCACTCTCACCCTGAATAAGACTTACACCAGTATCCTCAGAATCAGTGTCATGTTCCTTCTTTTCCTCCTTAATCCTTTTCAATTCATAGTAGTATCGCAACACACGACCCTCCTTATTGAGAAGGAAGCACTTGACCTTTCTTCTTGTCTTTGACTGACCTCTCTTATTACCACATTCATCTGCCAAAGCCAAAGTACCACCATTACCTAAAGATTCAACATCATTAGTCTTTCATCGAGACTCATTCATCAACAATGATAAAATCACATCATCCAACCTCAGTGCATCTTTTGCAAACAAAAATATGGTAACAAGGTTATCATATGAATCAGGTAATAAACCCAAAAGAAGAAATATCTGGTATTCTTCTTTTATCTCAAAAGGAATCTCATTACCCTTATCATCGATCTTCACAACCACCGAAGACAGTTCCATCAGATGTTTGGTGAACTCATCCATTTGATTTCCTAAATATCCATTCTATGGAATTCATAAATGATACATACATTTTTCAGATATAAATGATTTGTGAGAGATTTAAATTTATACATGCTTTCACGATTTCCCAGATCTCCTCTAGATCTGTCAGATTCATCACTTCCCAGAGTTTATTATCACCCAAATACATCTGAATCATGCTTGTTGTCAGCTCTGGCATATCCTTCCAATCACCATCGCTCATTGTCTTTAGTTTCTCTGATTTTTTCTTCAATGCCTTCGACATCTTCTCATGGACTAGAATAATTTTAACTCTTTGCATCAAAAGTGTAAAATCATTTTCCCTATTAAACAACTCAATGTGGGAATAAATATCACATTGTGAATCCTCTATATTTAATTAGTAAGAAAACACAGATAACCTCCCTTGATACTAGATGTTGGGTCGTAAGTGGATCGACCCCAAAAGAAAACGGACTATAATAATTATGAGAATCACCAATGCAAGCGAAGAAAAAAACCAAATAGCAAAATAACAAATTGGGAAATATATTTTCAAAGTGGAAAAACCATCCTTATGGATGATTAAAAAACCATGTGGAAACTCTGAGAAAATTCATTATGAATCAGAGAGTGAAAAAAATCTAAGTAAAACTCGAGACTTGAATTGCAAATATAGCATAAAAACATGTGTGAAAAAACACACCCTGATACACCTCCATTGCCTCTTTGATAATAGTCTGTGACCAAACATTACCCTTCAGAGATTAATCTCAAACTTTCTGTGTCATTGAATCACCTCATTGCACAGCCCAGTTTTCCACTGCTCGTTGTTGTCCATTCCCAGAAACCGTCACCCAAGTATCTAATCTCCTTGGGTTTTTACACACCACCAAATCATCCCCTTCCTTGATTCACTACCTCCCCTTTTATAGGCTTCTATATTCGAAATATCTTGTTTGAAATAGATATCTGAAAATATATTAAAAAAGATATCATGAGATATCACCTAAATCTCATGCTGGCAGATACACAATGAAAGGACCTTGAATTTCCAAAAAAAAAAATCTTTAAATCTAAAAGATAGAAATATGTGGGATGAACCCAAACAATCTCCCCCTTCATCCCATCAAAAAAGAAGTTTTCATCCAAGAAACTTAGTTGGAAAGAAAACTGGTTTGTATCGCCCTAACCGCCATTTTTTCCAAAAAATATGACATCCCTCTTTTGCATCTCTGATGGAAACCTAATTTTCCCCCTGAAAAAGAAATCCAAATTCCAAAGTCTTCATCATACCTATGTTTTCACCAGAAATACCAAAATCAATAATATCTGGATCCCCCAAAATTGTGATCACCACATAATATGGAGAACCTATAGAAATGAAATGCTCCCTATGCTCAACATCCTCTAAGCAGTCTTAAACTCTCAATGCATCATTTTAATATTTGATTTTCATTCTTTCTTCACAAGTGGAACTCTATGATGAAAAATAATTAGGTGTAAGACCTGAAACACCTGACCTGACATGATTAGGCTTCCAAACCTTCTTTAACTTAGTCAATGATATTTGACTCATGCGTGATGATCACCTGTACCATGAATCTGATGAATTCCTCTTTACAACTGCATTTATCACATCACTGCACACCTTTACATCTGTCCTGTGAAGTATTTCATCCATTCTTCCTCATGCATAAACCATCGATCATTTAGATAAGGTCCATCTTCCACCACCAAACAAACTCCCAAATCCATCATTATCAAGAGTAAAAGCAGATGATAAATTATTTCGTATACCTAGAAAATGCCACACATCCCTCAACGTCAGTGTATAACCTACATTCGTATTGATACAAATATCACCAACACCAAGGACATCGGCAGAATCTTCATTTCCTATCTTCATAATACCAAAGTCTTCTACTTTGTAAGAAGAAAAAAAATCCATCTTCGGTGTAATATGGAATGATGTTGCTAAATCAACCACCCATTTGGTGTATGGATCTGAACTATGACAATCAACACCGACTGAAATTAAATCACCCTCACCCTGAATAAGACTTACGCCAGTATCCTTAGAATTAGTCTTGTGTGCCTTCTTTTCCTCCTTAATCTTTTTCAGTTAATAGTAGTATCTTTGTACATTACCTTCCTTATTTAAAAAAAATAAATTGAAATTTATTCTTGTCTTTTACCAACCTCTCTGATTACCACGTCCATCTTCCATATCCAGAGTACCACCCTTACCTAAATATTCACCAGCATTGGTCTTTTTTTGAGTCTCGTTCATCAACAATGATGAAATAACATCATCCAACTTCAGTGTGTCTTTCCCAAATAGAAATGTGGTAATGAGGTGATCATATGAATTCAGTAATGAACCCAAAAGAAGAAAAGTCTTATCTTCTTCTTCCATCTCATCAAGTATCGCATTAACCTTATCATCGATCCTGACCTTCACTGAAGATAGTTCCGTTAGAAGTGTGGTGAACTCATCCAGATGATTTCCTAAATATCCGTTCTCTGACATTAATAAATGATACAACTGTTTTTCTAGATATAAATGATTTGTGATGGATTTGATTGATACCTTCTTTCAAGATTCATCTATATATCCTCTAGATCTATTATATTCATCAGTTCATGTACTTTATTATCACCCAAATACATCTAAATCATGTATGTCACCAACTATCGCATATCCTATTAATCACCATCACTCATCGTCCCTGGATTCTATGATTTTTCCTTCAATGCCTTTATTTTCTTCTCATAAACCAGAATATTTTTAACTCTTTACTGCCAAAGTGTAAAATCATTTTTTTTGTTAAGCAGTTCAATGTGGGCAGAAATATCATGGTGTGAATCCCCATATTTAATCAGCAAGAAAACATGGATAACTTCATCTGATACCAGATGTTGGGTCATAAGTGGATCAACCCCAAAATAAAACTCAGGTGTGATGGTAATAATTGTTATAATCACCAACCTAAGCGAAGAAAAAAACCAAATAGAATAATAATAAATGGAGACACATATTTTTAACATGGAAAAAACCTTCTTGAGAAGGATTAAAAACCATGGGGAAACTCTGAGAAAATTCACTATGAATCTGAGAGTACAAAAATCCAAGTAAAACATCAGACTTGAATTATAAATACAACATAAAAAACTATGTGAAAAACCACACCCGGATACACCTTCATCGCCTCTCTGATAATAGTCCATGAGAAAAAATCACCCATCAGAGATCAATCTCTAATTTACAACGTCGTTACAGCACCACGTTGCACAACCCAGTTTTCCACTGCTCTCTACTACCCACACCCAGAAAATGTCACCCAGGTATCTTCTCTCCTTGGGTTGTAATGCACTATAAAATAATCCCCTTCCTTGAGTCATTTCCTCCACTTTTATAGGCTCCCACATGCCATATATATTTTCTGAAATAGATATATGAAAATATCTAAAGAAAAGATGTCATGTGATATCACCTAAATCTCATGTTGACAGATAAACAACAGAAGGATCTTGAATTTCCCAAAAAAATATCTTTAAATCTAAAAGATAGAAATGTGTGGTCTAAACCCCAATAACATTCTCTAGCTTCAAGTTTGCTCGGTTCATTTTGATATTGAAAAAATAGATCTGAAATTGGGTTCTTATTTCACAAATGGGCTTCGACCTAAGGTGTTCTCCCTCATCATGGAATAGAAATCAATTTCAGTAGAACTTTAGCTCGACCGCAGATTCTTCTCTTTAGATACAAGGAGAATTGACTACGTGGTGTTATAAGAGAAATTGGTATGTATCCATTTGGCTATATGGGGATGGGTAGGATTTTAGGAATGTTTGTGCCTTCCAAAATAGGTACGTGAAAATGATTTTCATCGTATCTATTTATTACTTGAACATGTGGGTTAGTTTGTATCCTGTAATTCTGACATGTTTCCCCTCACAACGTGGCACTAGATCTTCCGAGATATCTAAAGTACGTTTTTTGATACCATCGATAGTATTTCAAAATAATAATTAGAAATAGAAAAAAACTACAATCAACTGGATTAATAGGTTTCCCAACCCTAGTGTTCATTGGAACCATCCTGGAATAACTAAGGTGACCAAAATAGTGTGGAGTATCTATCGGTCTGGATTAACAGGTTTCCCATCCCTAGTGTTCATCAGAACCTTCCCAGAATAAAAGCGGCGACCAAAACTGTGTAGAGTTTCTGCTGGGTTGGATTAATAGCTTTCCCACCCTAGGTATCATTGAAATTTCTCCCTTCATGGAATAATAATCACGACCAATAATGTTTGGAATTTATATCGAGCCGTATTAACACCTTTCCCACTATATGGTTTATCAAAATTTCTACCGAGTCGGAATAACAAGCGCGGTAGAAATGGTCGAAGTTAGGGAAACACCTGACAGAGGTGATGGTGGTCTATGATACAACACAATCATTAAAGTGGATAATTATAGGTGGTAGAATCGTATCTCAAGGAGGTGTAAAATAGATCTTTATTTGTTAGTATTTTACCATGATCTTGTCTAATAATGAAGTTGAGAAAACAAATATTAAAGTGGTTTTTTATTTCTATTTCATGTTTTCATTATATTACTTATATATTGATTGGATCTATAGTGTTCGATTTATGACTTGTTTTTTACCATTGAACTTCCGGTACCTACATTGTGCCAATGTGGTAATGATGTGGAAGATGGTGTATTATATGCCTATAATAGGGAACCTAAAGTATGAATGAATTTCAATGATCTTGGTAATTCCCATGCATATTATCTTGATTATGTTGGAAAAATTGGTATTAGTGTGCATTTTCAATATGAAAATAAGAGTAAGAAGGAAAAAATAATAATTACATTAGTTCTTTATACTTATTGTAAGGAATGATGCAAAAATAATGATAAGTGTGATGTATTTGTAAAAAATGTCTATGTAGAGATAAGGACAAGATGTCATGCACATATTTTTTTAATTTGTTGTCCTATGGGGAATATTCGTGTAATTTATTTTTAGATTCTCAAAATCATCCATTGATTTTTTCCAACTCTTGTAATTTTATGAAATTCAAGATAAAGTAAAATAAAGTTTAGACTGTGGAGTTGGATGTTAATTCTTTGGCAGGAATTAGTCTGGTTGATTCATTCTCTTTGGCGGCAACTATTTTTTTGTGGTCAAGATGTTCTAGGTTATACCCGAGTTGACCAAATGAATTTATTTTGATCAAAACGTCCAAGGAATTTGATTGTGGTGGATGGTGTAGTCATGTTTTATTATTAAGAAAGACAATGTCTAGACAATCCTTCATTTTTCAATGTCATTCAACTAGACATGAATTAGCATATTACAAATATTTTTTGGGTTAACCTAAAAATGAGGGTTGATTTTGAACAATTTGGAGATGTAGTTGTGTTCGATAAGACCTTTAGTACAAATAGGTTATTGAGGCCTCTAGCTATTTTTTGTTGAATTTAATTATTTTACAGAAACTATAATTTTTGTTGCGCTGTTGTTGTACGATAAAACCACTAGCTCTTTTTCATGGTTGTTTCATAAATTTGTTGAGTTGCACAATATGAAGAAAACGTTGACTCTATTTACTAATCAAGATGCAACTATTACAAAATAAATATCTAAGGCACTTCCCAATACTCATCATGGCCAATGTACATGACATCTAATGCAAAATGGTATAAAAAACCTCAATATCTTGATAAAATATGGTTTAAGTTTCCTTCAGTATTTGAGGAAATGTGTGTTTGAGTTCCATAATGCAGTTGATTTTGAGGAAGAATGGGCAGATCTTAAAATTAAATTTAGTAACATTAAATTTTCTTAGTTGGATGATGTTTATACTTTGAGGGAAAATGGGATCATTTATTTATGAAGAATACAATAACATTGGGGATACATAGCATGCAATTAAGTGATATTTTTAATGGTGTCCTAAAATATTTTGTTCATCATATATTGAGTTTTGGTGATTTTTTCAAGAACTTTGAGAAAGTTTTTTCCAAGTATAGATATCGAGAAATAAACTCTTACTTCCAAAGAAAGGAAAAAATTTCATGAATTGTGTTCTCTTTCCATCCATTGGTTAGAAAAGTTTTAGATGCATACACTCCAAAAAAAATCAGCTATTTCAGAATGAATATCAACTAGTTGGGGAAATTTTCCTTAAATATTCTCTATAAATTCAAGTCTCATACTCATATGTTTTTGGATAACGGGGTTTACAAGTGAGTTTCAGATTTTATATGATCAATATGATGGAATGCAGAAATATTATTGTAGAGAATTTGAATCAATTGAAATCATGTGTTGCCATATTTTAAAATTTTGTAAGAGGCTTGATGTGATATCTATTCCAAAACATTACATTTTGAAGATGTGGACAAAAAATGTGAAAAAAAATTTACATTAGTGAAGGTGATCATATTGATAAAGAGGTCAATAAGAATTTACTTATAGAAAAACATCACAATGAACTTGTAACATCCCAGTTCCGGAATCCACCCAGAGGCACCCAGTACCCGGTTGGTCACATGGCCTCAAGAGCATTTCCCCAAATGCCAGAGGATGCCGACTAGCAGCGAGGTCCTTGGGTGTGATAGTGGGGAAACTATGCCCTCATTGGCAGAGTACATAGCAGAAGTAACAATACATACAATAGCGGAAGCAGTAAATATCCAACAATAGTAAACAACAGAAGACTAGAATAATAAAAAAATGGAACACATATATATATATATGAAATGATGCATGATACATATGTATAAGAAATAATCCAAAAAAGTCACAATACTGAATACAGTACTAAACCAATGTACAAAAGAAAAACAGATGAGAAAATCCTCAGCATCGCAAGCCTCAGCATGGTCCCATGCTCTCTAGCTCCAATGCAATCAAGTACTTGAAGTCAAAATATGCTTTCCCTTATCTATACCTGTAGCAATATAATCTGTCTAGGCCCAAAATCATGACCCAAATAGGGTGTGAGACTAAATCCCAGTAGGAAACCACCCAAAGATCTATGCCTAACAGTCGGTGAGTATATGGTAGGTAAAAGTACAGTAAATAGTAAACAGTAAATAGGAAAGTACTCAACAGTAAACAATCCACATATCAATCATGCAACAGTGAAGCAAATAGCTAACCAAAACAGGTAACCCTCTGGGAAGTACTCATAGCCATCCCCTCTGGTCCTACCTAAGAATTACCAACAACCCTCTAGGAAGTACACTCAGCCTAACCCCTATGGTTTAGTCATACAAAAATTATAAGAATCTCTAAGAAAGATCACTCGGTCAATTCCCCTTATAGTCTAAGGTAGTCAGGGACTCTCTGACGAAAATCACATGGTCAATTCCCCTTATATCCCCAAGGTCAAGAGACTCTCTGAGGAAGCTCACTCAGTCAATTCCTCTTATAGCCTCAGGTCATTCACAGACTCTCTGAGGAAGATCACCTGGTCAATTCCTCTTATAGCCTGGAGTAGTTCATGTTAATTCAAGTAAAACAAAGACTCTCTAAGGAAGCTCACTCCGTTTATCCCCTTATAGTCTATAAATCTCAAATACTCTCTGAGGAAGCTCACTCGGTCTATCCCCCTATAGTCTATAATGTCCAAAGACTCTCTGAGGAAGCTCACTCAGTCGATCCTCTTTTAGTCTATAACACTAGGTTCTCACAGCCCCTTGTAAGTCAATGCATAGTAATTTTATATGGCCAAAGTAACTCTATAGAAATACTTGGATAACTAGTCTACAACATCTCAAGCATGTCAGAAAACAACTCTCTACCCTACGAACACAAGGCATGGAAAACAGGTAAATGGCCAATAGGCTAAACAGGACCAAACGGTCTTAAACTAAACAAGGCATGAGTAGAACATCCATGGTATAGAAATCAACCTAAATCATAACCAAATAACCTCTACACAAGTATACAAGCATGGTGGGAAATCAGTATGGGTAAAAAGGTAAACACGCATTACCCCGTCCAAGGGTATTGGTGTAATTTTCACATAATGCTCAATGTCTTTGAACGGAAAGGCACAAACCACCTACCTTGGGGTTAGGAGATCAATATAATTGAACCTCAAAGCTTGAATCACCTTAGAACTCCCAAGATCTACAAAAGCATAAATAATTATCAACCCAAGATAACTTGGAAAAGAGGAGGAATTGGAAAACAATGCTCTAGAATAAGGAAGAGCTTACCACTGTGGTTCCAACGCAATCAACGACGGTTGATTCAGAGAATAGATGGAGGCACGGTGGCTCAGAGAAGATCTTCGGATGCTCGATGCTCTCAGACGAACGAAACATAAATTAAGTGGTTTCTGTTTGTTAGACGCGACCCCAGTGCGTTTAATGAAGAAAAAGTACATGGCATGTAATTTTGGAGTACATGGTGTGTACTCTCCTTTTCCGTACTCCACTTTAAGTAGCCTCTAGTCACCCCCACACAGCCGTGTATGTGGCTACTACATATCCAGCATACGGCCTGATGCGGCATCAAAATACACAGCGTGTACTCATAAACTACACGGTGTGTACTTAGAAAATTTCTAAAAACTCCTCTTTTCTCAAAAACTCTATAAAAAGGAAAAACATACCTGAAAAGAATATCCAAGTTCTTAAAAACTTCCCCCCTTAAATAAATTCATCCTCAAATTTCCCTAGAGTGATGTAGAAGAATAAATCTCAAACAACTCTGGCCACTGTGATCGTGCGTCAGCCTCCCTCTCCCAAGTCTCTTCTTGCACCCGCACGTGCTTCCATAGCACTCATACCAAAGGAACAGACCAGCCATAGAGAACCTTCGTACTGCGATAAAAAACTTGGATAGGATGCTCCTCAAATGATGCACCTGCTTCAAGCTCAACCTCCTCAGGTTGAAATACATTCGACAGTTCTGGAAAGTAATGTCGGAGCTGAGAAATGTGGAAGACGTCGTGCATAGCCTGGTACCTCTGAGGTAACTGCAACTGATAGGAAACCAGACCAACTCTCTCCAACACCTCAAATGGCCCGATGTACCTTGGTGAAAGCTTACCTTGTCTCCTAATCCTCCGATGTCCCAACCTTAGTGCGACACATAGGAAAACCTAATCCCCAACCTAGAACTCCATAGGTCATCTCCACCGATCAGCATAAGACTTCTGAAAAGACTGTGCAATAGCCATCCTCTTCCAAATCAACTATATCTGCTCTGTGGTCTCCTGGAAAAGATGAGGTCCTAGAATAGCTTCCTCTCCTGCCTCCATCCAACATAAGGGTGATCGGCATGGCCTACCATACAATGCCTCGTAAGGTGCCATATGAATAGTTTCTTAAAAACTATTGTTGTAGGAAAACTCCACAAGAGGTATATGTTTCTTCCAAGAACCTCCAAAATCTAGAATGCATTCTCGGAGCATATCCTTAAGCACCTGAATCGTACGCTCAGACTGGCCATCTATTTGGGGATGGTATATTGTACTAAAAAGTACCTGTGTACCAAAAGCCTTCTAAATCCCCTTCTAGACCTAAGAAGTAAAACATGAATCCCTCTCTAATACAATGGAGTACGGAACTCCATACAGACATACAATCTCTCGGATGTAAATTCTTCCCAACTCATCAACACTGAAGGTCTCCTTGATCGGAAAAAAATGAGCAACCTTTGTGAGCATGTCAATGACAACCCATACTGCATCATTCCATCAAGGAGACCTCGTCAACCTTGTCACAAAATCCATTGCGACGTCATTCCACTTCCACTCAGGAATGGGTAACTACTATAGAAGACATGTTAGTTGTTGATGCTACGCCTTCACCTAATGATAAGTGGAACACCTCATGATGAACCCAGAAACATCCCTCTTCATACCTAGCCACCAATACTGACGGTGTATATCACAATACATCTTGGTGACGCTAGGATAAACTGCCCAAACTGAGGAATGAAAGTATCGCATTAGCTCCTCGCGTATATCTGTTGGGACCCATATGCGCCCCTGGAAACGCAAGATCTCATCCTCACCTATGGTCTACCCAAGAATTTGGTCCTCTCCTGACACACTCTCCCATAGAACTAGGCCTTTATAATCTTATAGCTTTCGTATTCGAACTTGATCAAGAAGCATAGAGGTAACAACTACAGAAGAAAGGAAAGTCTTACCCTGACTGTCATGCACCTCCAAAAGCATCTCAGTGAATAGGGATATAAGCTGCCACTCACTACTAGCCTCCTGGATTGCCTGTATCTGAGTCCTCCTACTCAATGCATCAACCACTACGTTTCCCTTTTGAGGCGTATAGGCAAGCTAAAATTCAAAGGACTGTAGGTACTCAACCCACCTACGCTGCCTCAAATTCAGATCACGCTGAGTGAATATGTACTTGATACTTTTATGGTTGGTGAAAACTACAAAGTGCTCTCCCAATATATAATGTCTAAAATAACATAAGACATGAACAACAGATGCTAACTCCAGATCGTGTGTCGGGTAGTTCCTCTCGTGTGGCCTCGACTGCCGTGACCCGTACGCAACGACTCCATCTCCCTGCATAAACACAACTCCCAGCTCGATACTTGAAGCATCACAATAAACAGTATAGCTCTTGAATGGATTTGGAAAGACTAGTATTGGTGCTGAAGTCAACCTCTATTTCAACTCCTAAAAGGCTAACTCACAAGAATCTGACAATACGAAATTAGACCCCTTCTTATTCATACCCATCAGCGGTGTTGCTAAGTGTGAAAAATTTTGAATAAAGAGTATGTAGTATTTATCCAACCCTAGAAAACTTTTCACCTCAAAGACGTTCTTCGGCTTCTCCCAAGAAACTACTGCCCTCACATTCTCTAGGTCTACTGACACTCCTATCCTTGAGATAACATGACCCAAGAAGTGAATCTCGTCCATCCAAAGTGGCTTTTTGAGAGCTTAGCATATAACTGATGCTCCCTTAGTGTAATCAAAATGATCTCAAGATGGGTAGCATGGTTGTGTCGAGTGTGATAGTACACCAAGATATCATCCACAAAAATAACAACGAAGAAATCCAAGTATGGATGGAACACTTGGTTCATCAGTGCCATGAAAACTGCAGGCACGTTCCTGAGACCGAACAGAATAACCATATACTCGTATAGACCATACCTACTCTGGAAGGTTGTAAGAGGTATATCTGATGGTCTAACACGCAACTGATGATAACCAGATCTCAAATCAATCTTCAAGAACACCCAGGCTCCCCAAAACTGATCAAAGAGATCATCAATCCTTGACAAGGGATATCGGTTCTTGACCGTTAACTGGTTCAACTTCTGATAGTCCACAAAAAGCTTGAGGGTACCTTCTACCTTCTTTGTGAACAGGATAGGCGAAACCCAAGGAGAAGTACTGGGTTGGATGAAACCCTTGGCATGCAACTCTTGCAACTGTTTCTTGAGCTCCTGCAACTCTGGTGTAGCCATCCTATAAGAAGGAATAGACACCGATGCCGCCCCCATCACAAGATCAATAGAGAATTCTACCTCATGCTCCGGAGGAAAACCTGAAAAGTCCTTTGGAAATACATCACTGAAATGATCCACCACTGGAGGAAATTCCAACTGTGATGTCCCATGGTCATCCAGATATAGACTGGAAATCTGGGTTGTAACTTCTCATAACCCAAGATGCTCTAGACCTACTCTACTCACCCGGACATCCAACTCACCCTTATGAAGAAAAGATCCACCCTCTGGTGATATTAAACTCACCCTATGGTGATAGAAATCAATAACTTCCTAGAAGGTAACTAACCATTCCATCCCAAGAATGACATCATAACATGTCATCTCTAGGACATACAAGTCCCATAAAAAGTGACACCCACTAACCTCTAGAGGGAACTCCTTGTACTGACATACACTAGCTATCCTAGTCCCCAACAGTGTGTCTAGTGTCAATATTTCGGTAGAAAAAATGATGCAAAGACCAAGACTCTCCACAAAAACGACAGATATAAAGCTATGGGAATCCCTTGTATCGAAAAGAACTGAAGATAAAACGGTGGCTACTAAGATCGTACCTCAAATTGTAGAGGGGTTGGGATCCTGCTCCTGATGGGTCTGCTCCACTGCAAAGGTCTGGCCTGCTCCATGGCCCTGTGACCCTGCCTGACCACTCTGATCTGATCCACTCTGCTGTCGCTAGTAGCCTGGTGACTGACCGTCACGACCACGACCTCCACCTCGGCCCGAATGGCCGGAAGAACTCCAGTTCCCAGACTAGTGAGAAACTGGCAATGCTTCTCCTGAACACAGGGTCATAGAAGAACCCCTACCATTAGCTGCAGGTGATAAGATCTGACAGAAATGATGAAGATGACCCATCTTTTCGCAATATCGGTACTCCATCGGGTCACTCTGGCACTGAGGCCTAGTATGCACGCTCCTCCCACATTGGTATCATACCACCTAGCTACCAGAATATGCATCGCACCTACTCTAACCTCCCCGAGTAGACTCCCAATGGTTCTTCCTACTATCAGTAGGAGGAACACTAACTCTGGATGTCGAACTGCCCTGGATCACTGCTCCAGAATCCCTCAGATTGCACTCAGTGATCAGCGCCTGGTTGACAATAAAAGATATCTAAGTCAACCTGAAGATGTTCAGCTACGATCGGATGTTGTGCCTCAGACCATCCTCGAACTTTTTCACAAGGAAAAACTCATCACCTCTTGGAATAAGCGTGAAATGTTTCAGCTCAGTAAAGCGAGACAAGTACGCCATAACAGAAAGAGTACCCTGCTCCAAACTCATAAACTCCCAGGCTCGATTGGCCCTCAAGGTCTCCAGGTAGAAGTAATCATAGAAGATACGCCAAAACTTATCCTAAGTCATACTCTACTGGCGTCCTGACTGTGAGATCACCTCCCACCACCTCTTGGAAGAGTCTTGGAGCATATAGGTAGCGAGCTTCACCCTCTTCTCTGGAGGTATCTCCAGATGCTCAAAAATTGTCAGTGTGGCCTCTAGCCATGATTCTATATCCTGGGGTCCTCCATACTTAGAGAAAGTGGGAGGATGATGCTACTAGAAACCCAGCGTCAACTCTTCCATCAACATGGTAGGAGGCGGCACTCCCTAGAAGGTCTGCATCATCCTCGAAAAACCTTCCCTAAACTGTGCATCGGCACCTGCAACTGGTATAACTACTGGTGCCAATTATGGCACAACAAGAGGATCTATAGGAGGTCCCTGATCGGCCATATCTAGTGTCTGATCACCGTCTATCAACTGGCATACAACCGGAGGATGTCTCGGTGGCATAACTCTGAAAGGTCAAATGCACACCTTAGATCAGGATTATCAAGGAATCTGAACATAAGAGTACGAGAAGGAAATAAGAGAAAGAAACATTCATGTTTTACAAAACATGACTACACAGCGTGTATAAACACTACATGACATATTATTTTAAGCCATTCGCATTGGCGTGTACTTCTGCCACAACTAGTCATGTAACGCCCCAACCACACAACATGTTGTCCCCACACACGACATGTACTTGAACTCTATTCTCCTACCTGAGTCTCCTTACACGGCTAACCCACATGTTCCTCTTAATCCTAGACTACACAGCATGTATAAACATAATACGATGTGTACTAGACAAGTTTCAATGACCTGTGTTGTTAATTACACGGCCAGCTACACGGTTTACTCTACATGGCATGATCCATGTGCACATGACATGCACTTGAAGGATTTCCCCGACCCGTGTTGTTCGTGACACAGCCGGATACCTAGGTTACATGTAACGACATGTGAAATCAAGAAATGACATGTATAGTCGAAGTTTCATCCATCTGTGTCATTAGTCACACGGGTAGACACACGGTCACTATAACACAGCGTGTACGTACCGTACATGTCGTGTTCTAGAAATATTTTTCACAACCCTGTGTCCCTTCCCACACAGTCAGTGACACGGTTAAAAACTACACGACATGTATTCATAGAGTACACGATGTGTATTCTGGGTTTTTCCAGGCAGTATCTTCAGAAACTGCTCCATAGCCCAGAAAATACAGAAAACAAGCGTTAAGGTGCTAAATTCTGATCCGTGAGGGCCCATAGTCCCCACGAATCAAAGCTTGGAATCTCATACATGTCATATACAAGGAAAACAAGTCAATGATTCACCAGGTTCCGATTAATGTGGGCCCATAACACCTCAAAAATCAAAATTTGGCATTCATTAAAAAAAGACCTTACATATAGAAATACAGATTAAAAACAGGTACTCTATCAAGCAGTTATAACAACAGTATGCATATTCTACACAATATCTATCACAACAACATACACTCGCTAATTCACCCTAAATGGCATGGAAACAATGCATGACATGTGATTTCTATCAAGTGTATATACGATGCATGAGATGGAATACCATCATCTCATCAGGTTACAATAGAAATAGAACCCAAATAATATCAACAGTAACATCACAAAACATGTGATTCACCCATCAGTGAAAATCAGATCAACCGTAAACTTGCAAAACCAGAAGAAATTGCAATAAATGAGGTAGATTGGCTTTTCCCTATACATGGGTTAGCTACTCCCAGGAATAGTTTATTACTAAGTACCTATTCCATCCTATCCCTGGCTATAGGCTCCAAATAGTAATTCAAGAGAAAATAATTCCTCTGATACCACTTTGTAACATTCCGGTTTCGGAAGCCACCCAGAGGTGCCCTGTACCCGGTTGGTCACATGGCCTCAAGAGCATTTCCCTGAATGCCAGAGGCTGTTGACTAGTAGTGAGGGCCTTGGGTGTGATAATGGGGAAACTATTCCCTCATTGGCATAGTACACAGTGGAAGTAACAATACATACAATAGCAGAAGCGGTAAATATCCAACAATATTAAACATCAGAAGACTATAATAATAAACAATTATAACACATATATATATGAAATGATGCATGATACATATTTCTAAGAAAGAATCCAAACAAGTCACAATACTGAATATAGTACTAAACAAAAGTACAAAAGAAAAACAGATGATCAACTCCTCAGCATCGCAAGCCTCGGCTTGGTCCCATGCTCTCCAGCTCCAATGCAATCAAGTACCTGAAGTCGAAGGGCGATTTCCCTTGTCTATGCCTGCAGTAATATAATCTGTTTGGACCCAAAAGCATGACCCAAACAGGGTGTGAGACTAAATCCCAGTAGGCAACCACCTGAAGATCTGTGCCTAATAGTCATTGAGTATATGGTAGGTAAAAGTACAATAAACAATAAACAGTAAACAGGAAAGTACTCAGTAGTAAACAATCCACAGATAAATCAAGAAATAGTGAAGTAAACAGCTAACTACAATAAGTAACCCTCTGGTAATTACTCACATCCATCCCCTATAGTCCTACCTAAGAATTTTCAACAACCCTCTAGGCAGTACACTCATCCTAACCCCTCTGGTTTGGTCATACGAAAATTATAAGACTCTCTGAGGAAGCTCACTCGGCCAATTCCCCTTATAGTCTAAGGTAGTTAGGGACTCTCTGAGGAAGATCACACGTTCAATTCCCCCTATAACCCCAAGGTCAATAGACTCTATGAGGAATCTCACTCGGTCAATTCCTCTTATAGCCTCAGGTCGTTCATAGACTCTATGAGGAAGCTCACCTGGTCAATTCCTCTTATAGCCTGGAGTGGTTCAAGATAATTCAAGTAAAACAAAGACTCTCTGAGGAATCTCACTCGGTCTATCCCCTTATAGTCTATAAATATCAAAGACTCTCTGAGGAAGCTCACTCAGTCTATCCCCCTATAGTATATAATTTCCAAAGACTCTCTGAGGAAAATCACTCGGTCTATCCTCTTTTAGTCTATAACACTAGGTTCTCATGACCCCATGTAAGTCAACACAAAGTAATGCTATATGGCCAAATTAACCCTACAGAACTACTTGGATAACTAGTCTACAACATCTCAGGTATGTCAGAAAACAACACTCCATCCTACGACCACAAGGCATGGAAAACAGGTAAACGGCCAATAGGCTAAACAGGACCAAACGGTCGTAAATAGAACAAGGCATGAGCAGAACATCCAAGGTATAGAAATCAACCCAAATCATATCCAAATAACGTCTACACAAGCATACAAGTATGGTAGGCAATCTGTAGGGGTAAAACGGTAAACACACAATACCCCATTCAAGGGTATTGGTGGAATTTGCAGATAATACTCAAAGACTTTGAATGGAAAGGCACAAACCACCTACCTTGGGGTTAGGAGATCAATATAATTCAACCTTAAAGCTTGAATCACCTTAGAACACCCATGATCTACAAAAAACATCTAAAATGATCAACCCATGATTAATTGGAAAAGAGGAGGAATAGGAAAACGATGCTCTAGAAGAAGGAAGATCTTACTGCTGCGGTTCCAAGGAAATTGATGACGGTCGATTTGGAGAACAGACGGAGGATCTTGGGCTCGGAGAAGATCTACAGATGCTCGATGCTCTCAAACGAGCGAAACCTAAACGAAGTGGTTTCTGTCTGTCAAACGTGACCCCGGTGCGTTTAATGAAAAAAAAGAAGGTACACGGCGTGTACTTTTAGAGTACACGGTGTATACTCTCCTTTTCTATACTTTGATTTAAGCAACCTCTAGTCACTCCCACACGGCTATGTATACGAATACTAAACGGCTAGCACACGGCCTATGTACTCATAAAGTACACGACGTGTACTTATAAAATTTCTAGAAACTCCTCTTTTCTCAAAAACTCTAGAAAAAGTAAAAACATACCTGAAAAGAAGATCTAGGTTCTTACAGAACTAGATCGAATGACAATGAAACTGGTAAAAGTGGAATTTAAAACAAATAGTGTCTTTTTGGTTGGTCTTTCAAACCTCAAAACATTTTCTAGGCACATGTATAACATAAATATCTCTACGCTAGTTTTCAATGTGCCTAGTAATGCTCCTAGAATTGGGAAAACTGTTAAAATTAAAAAGAAGCCATGTCGAAGAGGAGGATGTCATTTGAAAATCTGTTTAGAGATAATGAATTAGAAGAAATGTAAATAACACAAAGATGATCCAGAAGAAATTGGTGACAATGTATGTTTCTGTTTTCTTTTTCTATTTATAAAATAGGGGAAATTGACTGTTGAATTTTTTTATATATTACATAAAGGAATTCCAATAATTATAGGACTCTAAAAAAGAGGTATGTCAGCTAGAAAAATGTTCATTTCCTTTATTCAGACAAGTGAATTTTATGAAAAAAAAATTGTTGTTTCTGAAGAAAATTTTTGAGGTCAATTTTAATGAGATAATTCATTTTCTATCATCTTTCATTTACAACCAACTCTGCTTTCTATTAAGATATTGAATCAATGTAGTGCTATAAAAAATTAAAAATAGAATGTGTAAATGGAATTATTCACACACAAAAAAAATTCAGTGAAACACATGTTCATAAGTTTATTACAGAACCCTATGTTAGTTCTTTATTTCCTTCTACCTATCATTGGATATTTTCAAACTTCTCCTAGCAATGAAGTTAGTCTCAGTCCAACTCAATCTTGGATGAGTCATGAATTTCGGCAACATTGAGACCCTTATATCATCTATGTTGGTCTATGATAATGAAGGGAATATTTCCAAATTGTATGTTATTCTCCCGATCAAATAACAAATAATAATTCCCCAGTCCAAACTTATGGCAGTCTTCTACAGATTCTCTTCAACTCATAGATCAATTAAAATTTTATTGTTCTTCACATTATATTCTAAATTCCCAATTGATTACTCAATGCATGATTCCTGAAAAATAACATTAACTATTTTAGTTAGAAACTAATAGAGATTATATACTTATCTACCTAGAAGAATCTGAGAAAACTAAAATTCTTACCACTGTAATGGAATCTTATATATATCTATCTCTACCCCTCTTCCCAAACTCTAGTTACATTTAATTGAAGTATGAAAAAATATTTTCTTCTATATCCAAAACAATTAATGTCTAATTAAATCTTTCTATTTTGATTGGAAAAAATAAGAATCAAGTATATTTTACAAACTCTAGAATTGGGTTGACGATCAGGGTTCTTCTCAATGATTTATTCTGGACCTTGATTATACTCTAAAATGAAAAGTGTTCATAGATAATAATAGTTTGTTATAATCACCTACATTTAAAGTCAAACAATTTTATAATTATGATACAAGTACTTTTAATAAACAATGCTTTATGTGGAAAAATATTTATAGCCCCAACTTTATTACACTTTCACTTAATGATCTCGCAGTAGGTATCAATAGCCTAGTGTGAAAATATTTGTAAGACAGCTAATTAAAATAATTATTTAAAAGAAGTATTGTAACACTCACACACTTAGATTCCATCACCTTATACATTAGTTCCAAAATGTATTTAATGGATAATTTTTGATTTCTATCACTTTACCCCCACACGTACAACATGTATATATCAGAATGATCATAATATAGGTACGTAAAGTGGAAATAAATATTCTATTCAGGTACTTAAAGAAACTAATGTGATTATAACTGATGAATCATGTTCCTTTTGTATTATTTTTAAAAAAATTACAATGAGAATAAGCTATAAAGTTTTTATTTTTTCTCAACCATTGAGGAATGTAAATAGCTTCAGATGAACTTTAAAAAACAACTATTGATTGTGGTGAGGTTATTTTTGATCTCTTTCTTGGTCCAAGGTTGCAGAAATAAATCGGGTTCAGATGTTTTTTCTTTTGTGAACTGGACTTCACCATCTTAATCATTGAAAGTGTCTAAATTGTATTTGAACTGTCATAGGTGAATAATGATTCTTGATCTGGAGAAGTCGACAAAGTTTTTCCAGCTTGACTATTTGATTGAGATTCTACTCCAGTGGGTGAACTCACCCTAGGTTTTCCTTCAAAAGGATTTTCTGTTGTTACATCATCCATGGTCTCCCTTTATGGAGGCATTTCTTATTCATTTATCAAAATCTTGAAAAGACCAATCCGTTTGTTTTTTGTTTTGTTTTTTATGAAATTTATGTACAAACTTCCTCAGATTTTCTATTTGGACATGTATATGTTCTATTGAATTATCTTATTCAGTAACCTTAAATGTAATTTCTTCCATTTTTGGAAAAACCCCATCTATATTAGCAAAAATGTAACTTAAATATCTGTACTACTTCATCAATTTAGAGTTCAGTGTGCTGAGTTTCCACTTTTTTAATGCAGCTTTCCAACCACTTCCCTTTTGTTGTATAAATTTGCTAACCTCACAAAACTAATACTACATATTGAATTTGATCAAAATCTATACATGAACAAACAATTTTACAATGTTATGAAAAGTAAATTATGTTTAAAACTTACCAAAAATGATACAAATGAGCCATATACATTTCCATGATTTTTTGGAAGGATTGTATAGATGACATGAGATATCGATGAATAGATCATTGCCATGTTAATTATTTCATTCCACCTTCATTGTATATGAAGTGGATAAAACCCCATCCAATATAGTTACCAATCCGAGGAAAAAATAAGTTTGCACATGCATTGAGTCATAATAATGGTGTGACATCATTATAGTATACTACATCTTTTCCTTTTCCCGCTTGTGTAATATCAGTCCTAATTTCATTTTGAGTTAGTATATTTCCACATATACTAAATCTTCTCAGCATGATCTGTGATTTTTTCTATTTTTAAGTATATGATTCACTTATTGTGATTTCTCCACCATTGATGCCAAATACTCGACGAATATACTCTTCAATAAATTATACCTCTTGTCCTCCAATTTTGAACTTCCTTTTTTGGACATTATAAAATTCCAATATGTGAATCACAACACTATTATGCCTCTTGGTTTCTGAATAGGAGACCTTTTCCTTCAAAACCAGATTAAAAAAATTCCAAAAATGAGTTTCCTTTAATGTTGGATTATGGTTTTTAGTGAGGAGTGGATGAATTTCCTTTAATAAGCATTGAAGAGCTAACATGTTTGAACGATAATATAGTGTGCCTCTCCTATAAGTTGTTTCCACATGTACATATTCATATAATAAATACCTAAGTCATACATGATAGAAGAAATTTTCAATATACAAAAGTTTCAACAAAATATATAAATATCTTAAAATATCACTAGTTCTTCAAAGGGAAGCAACTATAATTCAATCCCAATATGGAGGTCTTGGGTTCCAATTGTGAAAATACCCTATAATGGATTTTCATCATCATTAAATTTTTTTGGATTAAAAGGAAAAAATCCTTAACAAAGCAATTTCTACATCATATGGGGACTTTTATAATATCATAGTTGGAAGTTATAAGACAAGTATAGTACACCATCACTGGTTCTTCAAAGGGAAACTGCTAGAGTAAAATCCCCAGGTGAAGATTTACACTTCTGAAGCTACAAATCCCCTGTAGGGGAATTGTAGCATCATTAAAATTTCCTTTATTATAAGGATAAAAAAATTAAAAAACAAATTAGTATATCATGTCGGGCCTTATACTATACCAAAGTTCAATATTCATAGATAAGTAGTGGGCAATATTACTATTTCTTCAATGGGAAGAAGTTATATTTGAATCCCCAGGTGGAGATTTCCAGTTATGATGCTGGAAATCACCCATAGAGTATTTTCAACCTAATTTAATATTTTTGGATTATAGGGATAAAAAACTCAAAAACAAAAGCTTTTATATCATGTTTAGACTTTCAATATACTATAGTTTCAACTTCAAATAAAAAAACTATGCACCTTCACCAGTTCTTAAAAGGGGAAGGACTATAGTAGAATCCCCAGGTGGAGATATCCCGTTATGATACTACAAATCCCCTATAAGTGATTTACAACATCATTAAATTTTGTTTTATTAAAAGGAAAATAACCTTAAAGAGATAATATGTACATTATGTGGTACCTTTTACAATATCAAAATTGAAACTTCAAAGAAAATTATGATGCACTATCCCTGGTTCTTCATAGGGAAGTGTCTATAGGTGAATCCCCAGGTGGAGATTTCCACTTCTCAAGCTCCAAATCACCAGTAGGGTATTTTTACCTTCATTATATTTTATTGGATTAGAAGGATAAAAACATTAACAAACAAATTATAAAATCATGTCGGGGCTTATGGTAAAAGGGAAATAGTTCCAATACAATCAGTTTCACTAGAATCTTCGGGTGGAGATTTCCAATTGTGATGCTGAAAATCCCCTATATGGGATTTGAAGTATTATTGTATATTGTTGGATTATAGTGACAACAAACTCAAAAAAAAGTTTGAACATGATGTGCCAAAGTTTACTATACCATAGTTACAACTTCAAAAAAAATTATCAGGCACTATCAGTGGTTCATCAAAGGGAAGCGATTAAACTAGAAACCCCAAGTGGAGATATCTAGTTTTGATTCTAGAAATACCTTATAGGGGATTTAAAAAATCATCATATTTTATTGGATTTTAAGTATAAAAACCTTAAAAAAATAAATTTCTACTTATTTTTGTGGCCTTTAATATAAGAGAGTTGTAACTTCAAAGAAAAATATTGTGCATTGTCATTAGGTCTACAAAGGGAGACAACTAGAATAGAATCCCCTGGTGGAGATTTCCACTTCTGAAGCTGAAAATCACTATAATATATTTGTAGTGTCATTAAATTTTGTTATATTATAAGGATAAAAAACATGAAAAACATATTATTACATAATGTTGGTCCTTATACTATACCAGACTTTAAGCATCATAGAAAAGTACCCAACACTATCACTGGTTCAACAAAGGGAATCAACAACACTAGAATCCCCATCTGGAAATTTCCAATTCTGATCCTACAAATCTCCTAAAAAGGATTTGCAGGATGAATTTCCTTCCAAACTTTAAACTTTTTAACACATCTCTACAAATTTAGAAGTAAAATAAGAAGACCTAATAGTTTAAAATTTGTCAAATTCCATCAAATAATGGGTTTTTACATTACACATTCTAAACCCTAACAATTACAATATTTTGATTAAAACAATAGCTAGAAGTATAACTAGAAAAATTAAAAGTACAAAAACCACCAACAGTTTCATATTCTTCCCATCAACTTGAAACTTAATATCCATAACTCAATATTTCATGTTTTTAAGAACATTACTCTAGTGTTCCATTTATGACTGACATTGGACCATAATTACATCATCTTTATTTCATGCCTGAATTTCAAATTCATACGGTGGTTCTAACCACTTGAAAAAAATAAATTTATTACTTTCATAAGTAGCAAATAATCTATCCACATTTATTTCAGTCTTTGATATATTAATGTATGTTTTATTTCCACAACTGCAATTCTCACACCGTTATCTAATTGCACCACTTGAAAAACTCTCTGTAACTACATATTTTAAAGAAAAATTTCAAAAACAAGTCTATTTATAATTTATATAGGAAATTAAGTAATCGTACTATTTGATTTATAACGATATAAATTTAAAAAAAATAATATTTATCATCTCTAACTAGGTAGCAGAAATGAACACTAAGTATTTCAGGGAAACATATACACTGTAAAATATAAATGTTTCATATGCCTACTAAAAATATCAAAAAGAGACCATAAGTAATAGTTTTTAGGTTAAATACTAGAATAATTAGTATTTGGATTATGAATCCCTAAATCCTTAAATTTATATATTCTGTAGAAATGAAGAATGATGATCATCAGAGAATGAAATGAAATGTTGTTGCACTGTCACTCTGGAAGTTGACTAAAACATTAATGAAGATGTAATGATGGGAATCAGAGGAGAATTATCCCAAATCCAAATCTGGAGTAGGTGAGACGAAATCTAGAGATTGATTTGGTCATGGTTTCTCTAGATAATGGACACTCAATTCCTGAGGGTGGTAAAATGAAAAAGAAAAATACAGGAATATGGGCATTAAATCAAACGGCTACACTAAAACTATGACATGTGGAATATTTAATATTAAAAAATAAATCATTAAATAAACTTAAAAAATAAGATTATAAATATTATATCATGATTGAATAAATCACAACATAATCAAAATTAAAAATTAAAATCCAAATTTAAAAATTAATTTTAAAATAAAATAAATATGAAAGAGCAATAAATTTGAAGAATGAATAAATTAATAATTTGTATATAAAATATAAACAATTAAATAATAAATTCATAAGTAAAATATTTAAACAACAATATAAACATAACATTATAATTTACCAATTTACAACGTAAAATCCAAAAAAAACTAAAATTAACTAATTAAAAACATATTTAAACATAGAATTAAGAGTTATATTATTTTAACATCAAATTAAAATAAAATGTAAATTATTAAATAAAAATATTATTTTAGCAATTAAAACATACTTAAATTAATGAAAATATGTGGAAAAATGAAATGAAATAAAATCCACATCAGTACCCTTCCTATTTTCTGGTGATCAATATCACTATCCTAAGACAAAACATCTATAGTGAATAATACCAATCATTTGGGGGTTAAAACACTATGTGGGTCCCTCTGTGTGCACATGACTCCAATGGAATCGACCCCAAGGGTGAGAGACATCACTAACAGCCTAAGGCTACAAACCTAAAGAACCTCATTAACCCCATCATCATTGGTGATCAACATCATCCCACACACCATACAGATGAACCACATCGCCACCCAAACACAAGTACCACTAGCTTACAATCCAAGAATAAATCCAAGCATATATATGAATCATCGACCATTCAGTCCTTACACAACCTAATCATGTCGTAGCCTAAGCGTCACCCACTTTTCTTCCCTAGACTACCCTTATAACAACTCCTATAAACCATGACTTGATTTTGTTTGAGAAAGAAGAAATTTAGAAAAAACAAAAAAAGGCCTAAAATGGATATTTTTATTGAAAACTACTAAAATAGTGAAAACTCCAAGAATAGATGAAGGTAGATGAAAAACCTTACCCATGTAAGCTCCTTACAATATACCAAATTAATAATGGAGCTCCAACAATAGAGATTTTCCCTTAGGATAAGAGAGAAAAAGTGATAGGGGATAAAGGGTGTTTGACTTGGCCTCTAAATGAGCCGAGGGAGCCTCTAATTTAACATATTTAAAAATAATAATTAAAAATTAAAAAAATACGGGACCCTACCAGGTAATCAATACCCATCATAGAGTACCTGAAGGCCCTACAGTTCCATACCCACTCTACTTAGGATCACCAGATACCCATTACCTGACACCGAGTACCTGATGTCATATGCCTTGAAGGGAGGATGCCTCACACTAGTACCAACGTCCTAAAATGTGACTCCTGACCTTTTCCAACACCCCAAAAACCTCAAATAGGCCCAACTACACGTGGTTCATAAATTCTAATACTCATATTAAATCACCAAAATACTCAAGTAGTTACAACTTCCCCATCATAGTACAACTCATCCCCAAGTTTTCTCAAACCATGATGTTAACCAAACTTGACTATAACCCAAAAATTTCACTCACACCACCCCCAAGGCACCAAGAAAATTTCAAACACATCTATCCAAAATCGGTCAATCGAATGAAGAAACCCAGAAAATATGATTCCATATATGGGTACTATCAACCATATGAATCACTTACATGGTCACACCATAACAAAACTACCTAACATGAAATTTTTGTATCAATAGACCATCACTAAAAAATAAATATACCAATAGGGGTAAATCTATTGGTAAAAGTGCATTTTTTGTTGGTAAAGTGTTTTATGAACAAAAAATTGTCCTACGACTAAATTTTTAGCAAAAACTCTTTCATTAAATGTTATTGTGATAGATAAAATAGTTTTTTCAATTATAATAAAACCAACAAATAATATATATATATATACATATATATATTATTTAAAATATTTTTTGACTGATTTATATGTTAATAAATTTATCATTGACATTTTTAGACAATACTAACAATTAATATATATTTTTAAATTATATTTTAAATAAAATATTATATTTGAATAATCTACTATTTATTATTAAAATTTTAAATTATATTTATTAATCTAATTATATATAATATATTTATTATATAATAATTTAAAATTGTATTATTTAAAATTCCAACGAAATGAAGTCTTATTTGGAGAAACATGTTCAAACATAATTTAAAAAAAATTAAACTCTAAGAAAGGTCATGAAGCACCAGAAACCATGTTACAAACATGGTAAACATGTTCCAATTCCCAAAGACTTCATGTAATTCAATAAAACATCATCCATAATATGCTTCACCCACACATTAATTGTCACTTTCATGATTCACACTTGTGGCATGATCACTACTATAAAACTAGGTTTATCTAGTGTTAGAGCTTTAACAACACTAGATAAAATTGTTGTTTAAATGGAGTCTTTAACAACACTTTTTTTATCACTGTTAATGGGGGTTTTCAATAGCGCTAAAAAAACACTGTTAATGGGGGTCCTTTATCATCGCTTGTAAAGAAGAACTGATAAAGCCCCCCCCCCCTCCCAACAACACTAGTAAAAAAGAAATGATAAAGGGGTCCTTTTATCAGCATTAGTAAAAAGGTACTGATAGGGGGTTTTATCAGAGCTAGTAAAAAAGCATTGATAACTTTTTTAGAAGTGCTGATAAAGACCACCTTTTATCACCTCTTTTTACTAGCGCTGATAAGTGGCATATTTAAAAAAAATATTTCATTAAAAATAATATATTAATGTATAAATATATTTATATTGATATAAATATAATATGTATTTTTTTAAAATGTTATAGATAACGATAAAAAGGAATTTACAATTAATATATAAGATATTTAGTGAAAATGGATTATAAAATAATTTTAAAAAATATTTTTAATTAAAAAATTTCAAATATTTTTCAAGTAATGGACATTTAATAACAATTAAAAGATAAAAAAATCAAAAAAATAATAAAATATCTAAAATAAGTTGAAATTGAAACTCGAACTTCAAATGACCATAAATGTTGATCCAGGCGTCTGTTTAGCCTCTACCACATATAAAATCGAAGTCTGTGATGAGATCAATGTTGTTTCAACTTGGGGATACCTTGATAACTATTTTTTTAAGGCCAAAATAGGCCCTTAAGACCTCCAAAACTCAGTTCTTAGTCGGTGTGCCCCAATATTTTAATATTCAATGGAATTTATACCTCATTTAAGGGGGTATTTGTTTTTTATTTTCAATTGAGAATGAATTTAATCCCAAATATTACATTAATATTGATATTTTTGTTTTAAAATTTTATCATTTTTGTAACGTCCCAGACTCAGATACCACTCCACAGTGCCCCGACCCCAGTTTACTACATGGAATCAAACGCATCTCCCCAGATGCCATAGGTTGATGACTACCAGTGAGAAACTAGGTGTGTCAGTAGGGATATTATGCCCTCATTACCAGAGTATATCATAGAAACATTTAATAACATATAGATAGTGGAAGTAGAAAAACAAACAGACAACAAATACATAGAAGGAAAAGATAGCAATATCAAAAGATGCCTCATATTCAATGATGCAGATGGTACATGTATCTATAAAATAGCCAAAAAAAGTACATGTAAATATATACAATAAAAGTATCCATATGAAAAAAGACCAAAAAGTGTCTATAGAATCTCAATCCTCAGCTTAGTCCCATACTCTTCTGATCCAAAGATATAATCAACAACTTGCACTATGGTTCTTTCCCTTAGCATCAACTAAAACCATATAATCTATTTAGGTCCCCAAGGAGTCCCAAACAGGGTGTGAGATAAATATCCTAGTAGGTAACTGACCATAATTCTATACAGTTATAAACAGTAGAAAGAAATATACTAAACAAGTGTGAGTAAGTAGTGACATAAGTGTGAATTCCCATGGAATATGTATAATACAACTAGAAATACCAAAAAGCCTCTCAAGGATCCCTGAAACAAGTGTCATATCATAGAAAAGAATCTACAATAAATATAAAAAACAACATGGCCTCACCATACAGCCATTCACATTCTGTCCACATGGCCTTTCCATATAAAGAAACCTTATCAAGAGCCCACAGTCTTACCATACAACCAAGGTCTTATATCCTAAGGTTGTGCCATATAATGAAGTCATATATCCCATGGTCATGCTGTATAAAAAAGTGTAGACCACAAAATGTAGAATCCAAGGTGTATAAGACCAAGGAATCCTCATCGAGTCCCAGGAGCATCTCTGTGAAAACATGGTATAGGAACTGGTTGGTGTCCTAGGATCATGTGTACGAATATGTCCTACATGAGTCCAATAAAGCTAGATCCAAGGTATAGTAAGAACTATTTCATCCCATGGAATCAATATCCTAGGATCATACTCTTTCCAAGGCATCCACTACCACGTTCCAGGTCTACAAAGATTCGTCCATGGAATCTTTACAATCATCAACCATTCCACAACAGTTCAAACCATATGAGTCTACCCACTCATATTAACAATTAAATTCCATGAGTATACCCACTCATATAAAAACTCTTCCATTTAATCAAGTCACATGGGTATTCCTACCCATTAATCACACATATCCTTTAAACACATCACACGGGTATATCCACCCATTAGTCACAAAAATATATTTAAGCAATCTAAAAAAAACCAATGAGTTTACCCAATTGTTTAACAAAAACTGTTTAAGAACTTAAACATGTTAGGCATGAAATAATTCTTATAACACAATTCAAGGATTCATAACATCTCCTAAGCATGTAAATCAACCTCATTAATTACAATTGATCTTAATTAAACTAGGAAAACTCAAAAACACACCCCTAGATACGTTTATCAAAGGTAAAAACCAAAGAAATGGCATGGAGATTCCCATGGGTGCCCTCCGGTTGGGGCCACAACCACCAACACATCTCAAAGAACCTAAAGAAATACCTAATAGGTCATACTTCATCTATTTTAGTTAAACATTTCAAAACATCCCTCGTTCCAAAAAATTATGGCAGGCGACAAAGATTTTGATATCTCTATAAATCATCAAAACCCAAAATAAAAGTATATAGCACCCACCTTAGCTCTATAGTGGAGTGATATTCCGGTATCAAGTCCTGATTCACCTCAGTTTAGGAGAAATATTAAGAGAAAATGAAGAATGAGAAATTAGGTCATATGAACCTAAACCCAAATAGCGCAGCCGTGGTTCTGAAGAATCAAGAATGGATAAAAAAGAACCAAGATCTTACTAGCGTGGTTCCAACAAGACTGATGATGAGAGAAATAGAGTTTGGATCGGTAACCAGAAGGAAATCCTACCTTAGGATCTTATTGGTTTCTCCTATGCATGAAAGAGGGGATTTGAGGCATCTATTTTAAAAAAAAAATAGAGGCTTATTCCTTTTTTTTTTGAAAAACTGGTCAGGAAATTACATGATGTGTAATTACCTTACATGGTGTGTAATGCTCTATTTTACCTTCCTGGAGAAAAACCATTGCACACCATGAAAGGTCCTAACTAGACCATTATAGGTCATGTAATCAAATCACATGACGTAAAATCCAATTACACATCGTGTAATTAGCCTGCAGTTAGTACACAACCTTCCTACCTCTTATTTCCCAAAAACAACGTAATCGTCCCATGACCCAGCTTAGGGTATAAGCCAGGAAGGGATGTAAACAAGAATTTAACTAGAAAAGTAAAATATCCACACCTCAAGAAAACCCATTATATTACAATCTTCCCCCCTTAAATCAATTCATTCTCGAATCCCCCTCTCAATGGTGTTCAAGATTCATCTAAAAAAACTTTAGCCACTAAGAACATACATCGGCCTCCCACTCTCAAGTCTCATCCATTAAATGGTTGTGTTGCCATAACACCCGTACAAAAGGAACTGACCTACCTTGTAGAACCTTCATGCTCCTATCAATGATACAAATTGAATGATCCTAAAAGTATACATCAACCTATAACTCAACCTACTCGGGTTGAAAAAATGTGAGATAGTTATGAATGATAATGGAACAACTGATATACATGGAAGACGTCGTGCATGAATCAGTATCTCTAAGGTAACTGCAACCGATATGCTACTAACCAAATTCCCTCCATGATCTCAAACTTCCTAATATATCGTGGTGAAATCATGACTTGTATCTTGATCCATCTGTTTTCAAGCCTTGATGAAACATGCAAGAAAACCCAATCTTCGACCTCGAACACTAGTGGTCATCTGTGCTGATCGGTGTAAGATTTATGCCGATACTGTGCAGTAGTCATCTGCTTATAAATAAACTGGACCTTCACAAAAGTCTCTTGCATGAGATAAAATCTCAGTAAAGCTTCTTCTCCAACATCTAACTAGCATAGGGGTTATCGACATGGCCTACCATATGAATCCTCATAAGGTTCCATCTGTATCATCACTCGATAACTATTGTTTTAGGAGAACTCAACCAGGGGAATGTGTCTCTCCAAAGATCCCCCAAAAATGCAGGACACATGATCACAACATATCCTCTAGAACCTTTATCGTACGCTCTGACTGGTCATCTATCTGAGGGTGGTATGTTGTGCTCATAAGTTCATGTGTACCTAGCGTCCTCTGGAAACTTTTCTAGAAACTTGATGGAAAGAGGGCATCCCTATCTGAAACAATAGTGCATAGAACCCCATAAAGTTGTACCATATCACTAATATACAAACTTAAAGTCTCATAAATACTTAAGGTATCCTTTATTGACAATAAATGAGCAACCTTTGTGAGCCTATCAACAAAAACCCACACAACATTTTTACCTTGAGGTGACCTCGATAAACCATTTAGGAGATCCATCACGAAATCATCCCATTTCTACTCCTGAATAGGTAAATGATGTAAAATCCCAGTTGGACACTAATTTTACATCTTCACCTATTTAAAAGTGGATTAGATCATAAAAACCCATCTACCTATCACTTCATACTTGTACACTAGTACTGACGTCGTAAGTCAGAGAACATCTTGGTGACTCTGGGGTGCACTGCCCAAGCTGAAAGCATGAAACTCTAGCATCATATCCTCACATATATCCATTAGAACCCAAAAACGTTCATGGATACATAGGATCACATCCCTCCCTACCATCCAACTAGGAGGTAGATCTTCACTTTCTACACACTCCCATGGGACTAGTCCCTCTGGATCCAATGGATTCCTCATCCATACTCTGTTCAGTAAGGTTGAGGTTAGAGCTAAGGTTGATAGATATTTCTATCCCTAACAGATTTCAACCTCCAAATTCATCATAGAGAACAAATCCATAAGATTCCACTCACTACTGGCCTGGTGCACTGCATGTATCTGAGTCCTCCTACTCAGTGCATCAACCACTACATTGCCTTTACCGGGTGTGTAGCCAAGATCAAATTCAAAGTAATGTAGGTACTCCACCCACATCTGCTGCCTCATATTTAGATCACATTGTGTAAAAATATACTTGAGGATTTTTTGGTCCTTGTACACCAAACAATGCTCTCCCAGTAAATAATATCGCCAACAATGCAATGCATGAACAACTACAGCTATCTCGTGATCGTGCGTCAAGTAATTACTCTCATGTGGAATCATTTAGAGAGAAATGTACACCATGAATCTATCCCCCTATATAAGCACTACCCTCATCTCAATACCTGATGAGTCACAATACACAATGTGGCTCCTGACCTGCTCTGGTAGTATCAAGACCAATGCTGATGTCAACCCTCCTTTCATCTCCTAAAAGGATATCTCGTAAGAGTATGACCATATAATCTTCACACCCTTATTAGTCATGCCCATTAATAGTGATACTAAGCATGATAAATCCTTTATGAAACATCTTTAGTAAATATATATCCCTAAGAAACTCTATATATCAAAAACATTCTTGGGTTGTTCCTCAGAAACTACAACTCTCACCTTCTATAGATTGACTGATACTCCTGTCTCTGAGATAATGTGACCCAAGAAGTGAATATGATCCATCCAAAAGTGGCACTTTGTGAGCTTAGAATATAACCATTTCTCTCTTAGTGTGTTCAAAATGATCTAAAGATGGTTGTAATTTTCTTTTCGATTATGAGAATACACCAAGATATAGTCCAAAAAACCACCACAAAAGAATCCAAGTAAGGATAGAACACTTGGTTCATCAGTTCCATGAAAATTTTTGGTGCATTCAAGAGACCAAAAAGAATAACCAGATACTAATATATACCATACCTACTAAAAAAGTTTGTACGAGGTATGTATTTAGGTCAAACATGTACCTGGTGGTATCTGGATATTGGGTTAGTTTTTTTTGAACACTCATACTCCTTGAAGCTAATCAAACAGGTCATCAATCTATGGTGAGGGATATTAGTTTTTAACCATCATCTAATTCAACTTCCGATAATCCAAACATATCCTAAGGGTTCTACCTACCTTTTTTGAAAAAATGATTGGAAAACCCCTTATAGAATACTAATTTAGATAGACCCCTTCACCTCCAAATCCTCTAGCTACCTCTTGAGCTACTGCAACTCCGTCGTAGCCATCCTGTAGGGAGGAATGGATACTAGTGCAGCTCCTGACACTAGTTCGATGGAGAATTCAACCTTTATCTTAGGATGTAACCCAAAAAACTCATCTAAGAACATGTCTCTAAAGTGATCAATCACTAGAGAAAAGTCCTCCTTCTTCACTCCCTGATCATCTAGAAACAAACTAGAAATCTGGGCTGTCATCCCTCTTAGACCATGATGCTCTGGTCTAGCTCAAATTTTTGGGTCATCCCATTCACCCTTGTGAGTAAACACTACACCCTATGGTGATGTGAAATTCACCCTCCAGCGATAGAATTCAACGTAATCTCGATGACATACTAATTAGACTATCCCAAGAATGACATCAAACCTTTTCATCTTGAGGACATAAAGAGACCAGATGAAGTGACACCAACCAAAATCAAGGGGGAAACCATTGCACTAGATAACATAATATTTTCTGATTCCCAATGGTGTGTATAGTGTTAAAACACCCTCATAATACCACACAATAAGCCCAGGGATTTTCACCACAGTTGAAGATGTAAAACTATGAGATGCACCTGTATCAAAAAAAGAAGATGTAATATTAGAGGCTACTAAGATCATACATCTCACCATAAACAGTCTGGAACCCTACTCCTTGGGGTATTCTATACAGAATAGAACTATCCTACACCATGTCCCTATGACACAATCTCAATACCTAGAGTAGGCCCACTCTAATGTCTCGGTGTAACTGGTGTCTTGATACCTCTTCCTTGACCACCACTACCTCAGCCTACCTGGTATGAACTGCCCCAACTCCCTTTCTGACATGGAGCTGAGGAACCTACTCCTGAACCTATGTTTGGAGATGACCCTCTACCACTTGAAATTAGAGGGAAGGTCCTGAAAAACTATTGTAAGTGGCCCATCCTTTAGCAATCTCAAAACTAGGTTGGTTCATGACCGCACTGATTCTTCATGTGGCATATCCTTCCACATTGGTGAAGAAATTCATAGCTGCCAGTATTAACAACTTGAATGGTACTCATCTCATGGGAAATATCAAAAAATTGCTTCCTACTTGAAGGCGTAGAACCACTGGGCCGAGAGACAACACTACCCTTCTCTAGAACCCCATATTCCCTCAGGTTCCTCTCTATAATCAATTCATGATTCACAATATTAGTGATAAAGGTAAATATAAACACATTAAACTGATATTTGATAGAATGTTAGAGACCTTCCTTGAAACATCTCTCTCTATATATCTCATCAGTAAGGTACATCAGTGAAAAACAATGAAAATCTGTAAAGCATGTCGAGTACTCCATAACCATCAATGTTCCTTGCTCCAGATGCATGAACTCACTAGCTCGCTCTACCCGTAGAGTCTTAGGGTAAAAGTAGTCATATAAGCGAGTTTTGAAATTAGTCCAACCCATATTTTTAAGCTCTTCAGTCTGGTACAAAACATCCCATGAGTTATTTTCTTCTCCATGTAGCATATAAGTCACGAGCTTTACCATCCTCTCAGGAGGCATCTTTAGATGATCTAAGATATCTAGTGTGGTCTCAATCCACAACTTTATAGTCTGTGGACTACCATCCCCCAAAAATGTGGGAGGATTTTGCTGCTACAACACCCATGTCATCTTATCCATAGTTAAGGGAGGTTGTATTTCCCCTTGAAAAGTGTACATATAGTGAAAGTACCCCTTGAAAAACTATGTCTCAGCATCTGTGTCTAGAATATCCTCTAGTACCGTAGCTAACACTAAATTAGGATCAACCGATAGCCCATGGCCTACCACCTACAGAGTATGGACGTCGCCTCCCTCGTGGTGTACCACTGAAGGTCATCATGGTGGAATGTGTCTACAATGCTAAACACACACCACAAAAACAAATGATATTAAAGTCAGAGATCAAAAGTGTAGGATAGATCAAAACCCTCCTAAAAATAAGTCATGACCCATGACCTGCTGCTAAATCTAGGACTATATAAGGAACAATCAACAAACCAATTGAAACTCTACCTATTTCTAACTCAAAAGTCGTGTCTAGGTCAAGTCTCTACATTCCATTATATTTTTATTTAACATTCAATCTTTCAAAATATTTAACCCATGGTTTACCAAGTTTCGATCCATTAGGTCCCATAACACCTCATGAACAAAAATTTGATGCCAATATCATCCATATATCTCAAATTCAATTTGAATACTAAATTTAAAAGTTTCTTCATTTTCCATTTCATAAGGGCCCATACACATTATGAATTTAAAGATGACTTCACTCCTCCATCCTCTACACAAGTTTTATCACAATAGTAGGCACAACTATCACAACAACATGCATCAGATAATGCATCCTAAATGTCATGGCATAATGCATGAAATGTGATTTCTAATAGGTCCCAATATGATACATGAGATGTAATACTCTCATCTCATCAGGTTGTAATAGAAATAGAACCCAATCATATCAATAGTAACAACATAAATCATGTGAATCACCCAATGGTGAAATCAAACCAACTGTAATAGTCAAAACCATAAATAAAAATTTCATTCAAGGCAATTTGGATTTTTACTATACATGGGATAGCTACACCCAAGCATAGATAATTACCAAATTATATCTCCTTCCTATCCCAGTTTATTGTCACCAAATAGTAAATCAAACCAAAAAAGAACTCTAAAACCACTTTGTAAAATTCTGGACCTAGATTCCACTCAATAGTTCCCCAAGCCTGGTTGGTTACATGGCCTCAAGCGCATCTCCCCAAACGCCAAAGGTTTCCGACTAACAGTGATGGCCTAGGTGTGTTAGTGGGAATACTATGCCCTCATTACCAAATTATATCACAATATAAGTTAATAATATACAGATAGAAGAAGTAGTAAAACAAGAATAAAACATATACATAACAGGAAAAGAGGGAAATCACAAAATATGGCTCATATAAAATGATGTAGATGGTACTTGTATCTAAAAAACAGCTAAAAACGTACATGGAAATACAATAAAATACAAGTATCCAAAATAAAAAATATCAGAAAGGGCTTGTAGCATCACAAGCCTCAAATTGGTCCCATGCTCCCCTGCTTCAAATAAATAATCAACAACTTGTACTAGGAAACTTTTCTATACCATCACCTAAAACCATATAATCTATTTGGGTCCCTAAGAAGGCCCAAACAGGATGTGAGATAAACATCCCAGTAGGTAACCACCCAAAAGCCTATACAGTTCTAAGTAGAAGATAACAGTATACTAAACAGGTGTGAGTAAGTAGTAATATAAGTTTGAATGACCATGGAATATTTATACTGCAAATAGAAGTACCAAAAAACCTCTCAAGTATCCATGAAATAAGTTTCAACTCCTAGAAAGTAAGCTACAAGAAATATAAAAAAACAACATGGCCTCACTGTACAACCATCCACATTTTGTCCACATGGAATTTCTATATAAATAAACCATATCAAGAACCCATGACCTTACCATACAACCGCAATTGTATATACCACGGTCGTTCTATATAATTAAGTCATGTATCCCATGGTCATGTAGTATAACAGTGTATAGAACACGAAGGGTATGGTCCACGGTGTAGAAGACCAAGGCATCCTCATTGAGTCCTAGGAGTGTCTCAGTGGAAACTTGTTATTGGCACTGGTTGGAGTCCTAGGAGCATGTGTACCAACATGTCCTATGCGAGTCTAATAAATTAAGATCCTAGGGGTAGAAAGGCCCAAGTAATCCCATAGAATCAAGACCCTAGGAGCATACTCTATCCAAGGTTTCCACTACCACATTCTAGATCCATGGAGATCCATCCATAGAATCTTTACAATCATCAACCATTCCATAACTTTTCAAACCATATGATTCTACCCACTCATATTAACAATTAAATTCTATGAGTATACCCACTCATATAAACAACATTCCATTTAATCAAGTCACTTGGGTATACCCACCCATTAATCACACATAGACTTTAAACAAATCACATGGTTATACCCACCCATTAATCACAAAAATACATTTAACCAATCTAAAAACAACCAATGATTATACCCAGTTGTTTAACAAAAACCATTTAAGCACTTAAACATGTCAGGAATAACATAATTCTAATAACAGAATACAAGGAGGCATAACATCTCTTAAGCATGTAAATAAACCTCATTAATTACAACTATGATTCCTTAAACTAGGGAAACTCACAAACACACCCCTAGGGTAGTTTATAAAAGGTCAAAAATAAAGAAAAGGCATGTTTCTCCCTATATGTGGCCTCCGGTTAGGGAAACAATCACCAACACATCTCAAAAAACCTAAGGGAATCCCTAATAGTTCATGCTTCATCTATTTCAGTTAAACATTTAAAAACTGGGCCCGTACCAAAAATTATGGTAGGTGAAAAAAGGTTGATAGCTCTATAAAGCATCAAAAGATGAAAGAAAAGTATAGACCACCTACCTTAGCTCTGTAGTGGAGTGCTCGTCTGGTATCAAGTCTCGATTCACCTGAATTTAGGAGAAATATGAATAATAGATGAAGAACAAGAAATTAGGGAATATGATACTAAAATCAAAAAGTGCAGTCATTTTTTTGAATAACCAAGAATAGATAATAAGGAATTAAGATCTTTCTGGCATGGTTCCAATGAGACAGACGACGAGAGAAATGGAGTCTTGATCTACAACTAGGAGAAAATCCTGCCTTAGGCTCTCCTTGGTTTCTCCTCTGCATCAAAAAGGGGAGGTGAGGATTCTGTTTAAAAAAATAGAGGCCTCTACCTTTTTAAAAAAAGGTGCTTAGGAAATTACATGACATGAAATTTCCTTACACAATGTGTGGTGCCCAGTTTTCCCTTCTTGGGGAAAAATGATTTCATGTCGTGAAAGGTCCTGTCCAGACCATTACATGTCGTGTAATCAGAACACATTACGTGAAATCCCATTACACATCATGCAATTGGCCTTTAGCTAGTACAAAGCCTTCTTTCCTCTTCTTTCCTAAAAAATCCAACCGGCTCATGACCTGACTTAGGTTCTAAGCCAAAATGGTAAGTAAACAAGCATTTAACCAAAAAAGTAAAAGATCCATACCTCAAGAAAAAACAAGATCTTACAATTTTTCACAATATAGTTTTATTTATAATTAAATATATGAATATTTTCTTATATTTATTTATAATAAATTGCTTGTATAGATACATATATTAAATTATTTATATAGAAATTTATTTTTAAATATATAAAACAAATATTTATTATTCATTTTATTTAAAGTAAAAAATTATCCATTTTATTTACCATATAAAAATGCATTCATATGTATATATATACATATACAATTAATGTATATATATAAATATGTGTGTTTCAATAATTAACAAATATATTTTTATATGTATATACTAATATATATAAATAAATACATATATTTAAAACAATATCTAACCATTTTTTACATTATAAAAAAATATATAATGTTTATATATATTTGTGTGTGTATTAATAAATGGATATATATTTATATTATATTATATTATATGTAAATGAATATTATATATAATATATTTAAATTAATATAAGTATATATATATCACACACAAACACACATATATTTTATAAATGTATTTAAAGATAATTATATTAATATATTAATAAAAAATATATTAGTAAATATATATATAAATAAAAAAAATATCATTAAATAGACAATAAAAAAACCTGGTGTTGTGATAAATATGTTTCATCTTCAAAGGAGAGGTGTAGGGTTCAAATCCAGGCTGGCACAGGAGGCCGAAAATTCGAAAAGCGCTGATAAAGGGGTGGTGGGGTAAAAAGTACTGATAAAGGGGGTGGGGTGGAGTGCTGTTAAAGAGGTCATGGAAGCACGGATAAATGGGAAAGCTCATAGATGTCTGAAAAGATATAATTTTACCCCCATTAATAGTGTTAAAAAAGTGTTGTTAAAAGGGTCTTTTAACAATGCTAAAAAACTATGATAAAGGACCCATTTAGTAGTTATTTTCTAGTGATCATAAAATCCTAGAACTATTAACTGTGCTCTGGTAGTCAGTGATTTTTTAGCGCAGATAAAGACCCATTATAGTGCTGTTAAAAGGCCTATTTTGTAGTAGTGGATCCATGATTTAAATTCCCCTATTAGTGATGACATGGGCATAATAGTAGGGATCACTTATCTATATTTATATGTATTCCACCACACCTTGTAGAAACTTATTTCCGATGATTTCCACTGGGGTGAACATCCATCTGTGGGGATGCGCTGGTTGTTTCCCCACATTCTCACTTTCCAAAGGCAGGCAACATTCATTACCTCATCATGGATGTTTGCCCCATGATCAAAATGGGATGATAGGATGTAAGTCTCTCCTTTCATGGATTCCTCCTTGTAATTCGTTGCCTATTCCGGGTCTCCCTTAAGATTAATTTGTTGTTCGTGAAACTCTTCATGGTACCATATCCTTGTGGACACTGGTTAATTACATTTCTCCTATCAAGACATTCTAAGTGGTCAAGTTAGGATAGAAACCTTCGGTTAGAGGATTAGTCACATTGGGAATCACTTGCATGTCTAGATGTCGGAACACAAGTACATCGGGATTTTCCCATATGATATAGATTCTCGAGGGCCTGGAAGCCTGATGCATCCCATGTTGAATGTGAGGAATTATATACCAGAGGCATGTATCTGAGGTTTTCCTTGGCTTCCCATGTTTAACACGGGGTATCCTGTGAGTTTATCATCTAGCGGAGATGGATCGTACTGATTAGAACACTAACGGTAGTGGATCAAATGGGTACACCCCTAGGAGGGATTACTTATAAAGTTTACTAGATTGATGGGCCAGAACACCCAATAAGGATAGACCCAAGATGGCGTGTCCCACAAAGGGGAAGGTTTCACAGCGTGAAGACTGATTTGGACACCACAAAGGGAGAATCAGAGAGGTGAATGGTTCCACACAAAGGGGACACCAAATTTTACCATTTTCTAGGGTTGAACCTCATGGCGGATTCCTACATACCCTATATAGAATATAGGGATCAAAACCCATATAGTTCAGGAGGGTGAGTCATGGGATCGTGGCGTACACAACGGAAAACAACCCGATGACATGCTGGGGATTACACATCATTAGTAGCCCAGGTGATACAAAGAGAAATAATATGAATGGGGCTTACAAATGGTTAGCTACCTGAATGGATGATATGATTTCACTAGGATGTGGTGACCTAGGTGGAATCAGGATGGATTTAGATGAAGTGTTGAAGGATGGAATGAGTAGGGATGGAACCAAGAACTCGTGCGAAGGTGATGGTGTTGGGCTTAAACCTTAGGGAGGTTTCTTATGTATCCCAATGGCATGGAATCAAAGTCCACGTAGTTCTATAATGGGGTGATGAGTCACATGAGGAGGTGTCTCGTGATAATGGATGTGTGGATGGGGACTCGAAGGAAATGGAACCAACAGATTAAGGAATGGTCTTCCTGAAACACAAAGGCTCAAGGGAGTGACTAGTATGGTACATGGTTGATGGTATTGAACCTCAGGGAGGCTTCCTACATATCCCTGTGGTAGGGAATCAAAGTCTGTGTAGTTTAGGATAGGGCATGGAATCAGAGTGTACACAAAGGACAACAACCCGACGACATGTTGGGGCTTACACGTGGTTAGCATCCCATCGCAGTAGGGGCACACTTGGTTGAAGGAATGTGGATTGAGTGTGGGGCTTAAGAATTGAGATAGACCGGGAACTGGTCTGAAACCACTAAGGGTGGACCAAGGATGTGGGTCCCAACAAAGGGGACACCAAGGTTTACTAGTGTTTGGGTTTGTATCTCAGAGAGGATTCCTAGGTACCATGTATAGAAGACAGGGATCAAAACCCATGTTGTTCGAAAACATACAGTTTAACTTCATGCTGGATGAAAGGGGAATAAATTTTAACGTCATGAGGGATGAGGGTGAACCAACGTGAAGTGTTCAGGACCAATGGGTAATGGGCTTGAACCTTGGGGAGGCTTCCTACGTACCTTTCTTGAAAATGGAAAGGATTAAAGTCCATGTAGTTCAGTTAAGAGGTTCATGGGGATTAACCACTAAGAAGGCCCATAAAGGATTTCATGGTTGATTCTTACTCTAAAACCACATGGGTCATGCTCAGTGTGACAAATAAGATGCAACAAAGACCTGACGATCACATCACGAAAGGTGTGTGCATGAGAAATTGAGCGAGGCTTACACATGGTTAGTGGCCCAAGAGGAAATAGGGGGCTTACTCTGAGAGGGAGTCCTGATGAGAAAGGAGGGTGTTCAGATGTACAAGGAGGATATAGCCGTCATACTTGGAACACCCAATCAAAGGGAGTCGGGGCTGACGTAGAGACTGTCTGTGGTGCGCATGGAAATAAATCATGGGGGGAGAGGGGAGTGAGAGGGCACTAGTGGCCATCCCCTTCAAGGTCCTCTCAGGTCTTGTCACTTATGTGGTGATCCAATTTTTACATCATGTGTTGAGGAAATATTTTCTTTGAAGTATAACTTCATGTACCTCGAACGATGAGGATTCACTCCTCACCCCCAAGACTTACATAACTAGCTCACTTTAACCCTTGGTGAAGGTGAGGCACCAGGAATGACATTGGTTAATGGTGTTGTAGAGTGATCCATTGAGGGTTCCACATTAGTGTGGCTATGAGAAGAAGCAATATCCATTAGTGTAGATATGTGAAGTAGCACAAGGTAGCGAAATTCCACATGAAGCACTCCATGGGGAACTTTTAAGTTACTTTGTACAAGCCTGGAGGGCTGCACAGGAGAAGGGTGCATCAGATAGGGGTGTTGTGCATAAGAGAGGCTTAGATGTGGTAACTTAGGGTAAGAGAGACACATGGAGGACATAGGAAGGGGTGCATGAAAGATTGAGGGCTTGCATGAAAGATGAGGGGTTGCGCAGAATATGGAAGTCTGTGCACAAAATTAGGGGTTTGGGGGAAAAGAGGAACTACTCAAAGGAAAATATTGTGCACAAGAAGGTTCTTTTGCATGCATTTTCCTTTGAGAAAAAGGAAGGGGCGATGATCAAGAACTAGTGGGCCCACCCAAAGGAGGAAACCTAGGATACATGTCGTGCAAGATCCAGTACCTTGAGGCCATATCTCTCACACGGTCATGAAAGAGGTTGTCTTTCGCACACAGGAGTGGCGGTTCGTCTTCTGTAATGGTACCCCTAAATAATGGTGTTTGTTTCTATTTATAGATGAAAACTTCTGCGGTGGAGCACAAGGTGGTCGATGTGTAAGTGGCATTTTACGTTGCATTGGGCACAGAAGATCTTGCACGTAGTCCCTCTTATTGTGCGCCATACAAATTTCTTTAGCACTTCTGAATTGGATGTTTTTCATAAGGTTGATGAGGAAGAATCCATTTGATGTTGCATTGGGTGTGCAAGATCTTACACGCAATTGCTAATATTGTGCGCTGACCTTGGATCTTGCACACACCTCTCTTGGGTGTCTTGGGATTGTTCAATGATTCAAAATATGCCTTTTGTTTGCTCAAGAATTTCCATTCCTGGCCTTAACCAGTATTTAGCACCAAAAAATTCTCCCCTCAAAATCTGTGCTGAAAGGGGACCTGAAGGTTGAATTCTAAGGGAAACGTCAAAAAATAGAGTGTCTGATAGTCGTTGTGCACAAAAATGATCATCCAGCATGCAAACCCCTTCTGCGCACATGAAAGGGGAGTTCCAAGCCAATAAATATGCGGGGGTAAAGGATCCATACTTTTTTATTATTGTGTGATAGGTGAATTTTCTCTCATGTGAAAAATATCCTCCTTTTCGCATGAAAGATCCTGAATTTGGTTGATGCCTTGCGTACAGCCATGGATTCTTTCACACTCCTTCTAAATCTTGAGCATAACTGACTTGGATGAATTTCCATGGATAACACCCATCTTGCATACAGTTTTGTTTCTTACATTCCAAATCCACATTATTTTGTGCAAACCCATTTTTCAATCCTGAGTTCTGAAGGAAATGGCTACTCAATAAACCGACATTGAGAGGGAAGCTACTACTGTTGCAAAGAGGACCCAGATGATCACAAACCCTCATATTATTCATGTAGGAAGAGTCATGTCTGATAATCATATTCTTTTTGGTATACTAATGCAAGATCAAAAGGATTATGTTTTGAGTAATAGTCTATCGATATGGAACTTCAGTATTCTAGAAGAGGTGCTAATTCCAGGCTTCTAGACTAAAATTCCACGGTCATGGGTAACACATGAGGATATCCTTCTGTAGTACAACATCACAAACAATGGTTACCCCACCAGGGAAACACAAAACATGGATATTTACATTTTTAATCTGAATACCTAGACTATTGTGGGGAGAAATCCATCTTCTAGGGAATCTCTATCTCACTATGCGAGCACCTTCAAAAGCAGCATTACTGATGAGACCAAAGGTTGGAAGGAATGGGACATCAGGTCAGGGGGAACTTTATGAGTGAATGGGAATGAGCGTACTAGGTACGTGAGACATGTGAGGAGTTCAGGGTGGAGTTACAGTCTATCGGGCTATTTGAATCCGTATGGACATTGCCGTTCCATTTATACCGTCAGGAAGACCTGGTACCAGATTTTTTTAGTCAGTGGTCCCCCAACACAAATATCGTTCATCTCCACCATGGGGAGTTTGACATCAGTCTTTGAGACATCCATTTCATTGGGGGAATCCCCCTGGAGGGGTACCAGTATGATGAGTTCCTTCCAACAGAGAAAATTTGGGGGGAAGGGATGTGCAACCCCATTCTAACATGGAATCTGTTAGATCTAACTAAGGAGAAGCTACAAATCTAGTACATCATGAAGGATATATCATATTCAGTATGGTTCAGTATATTTCTAATACAAGGAAAGGTAGTGAAAATTCTAGGTTGAGGGAATCAGTACCCGAACACATCACAGAGGGGGAAGGTAGGATCATACTTGATGGTCCTAGAAGCAGCTGAGTACCTATCATAGGGCTTCAGCATAAACAAAATCTGGGACCCAACTGTATGATATGCTGGGTTTATTGCTGAATTTTTGAGTGGGTGTCTACTTCTAGTGAGGTACATGAGGATGTGGGTTTTCTAGGGATACTGGTGATGGTCAGAATCATAACAGCCAAGAATAAGATCAATCTGGGGGTGCATGTATTAGCCAGGTCATATAGCATTCTGGGGCGCATCTCTAGAGGAATTATGCCCAGGAGAATATGCAGACTGTTCCATATTATTCATGGATAAGTTTTAGTTCATTACGGTGGGTATGAATTCTTGAATTCCATCCTCCCTCTAGGTGATAGTCTGCGGCTATCCCTACAAAATATTATTGGAATATGGCCCCTGGAGATCAATGAAGAGGGGATAAAACTGAAGATCAAAAACCATGAAAACTTCAAATTACACCCATTTCAGGCCCTAGATGGCCAGATAGTAGATGACATACGAGACCCATTGGATCATAGGGAATACCTAAAAAGCATCAGGGGTGGTGTGCTAGTATACTGGATTGATGGAAAAAACTTGTGTGAACCTTATCTGCCGATGAGGTTTTCCAGGAAATTCGGGTGCAAGTAGCGGATGCCAAAGAAATTGTATACAAAGGTCTGAGAGGAGCAGCATCCCTGCATCCTTCACCAATTATGGCTTACGTTCATGAATGTTTTTATTAATTGAGTTCATTACCCTTCCCCCTACGGATGTTAATATCGGCCTATTAATGGAGTACATCGACCATTGGATATTAGTTTACCCAAAGGCGATTCTACAGAAATGCATTTGGAAAATCAAGGCGGTCAGTAGGGATTCCAGACAACGAGAAAGTGGATTAGGTACTACTAGGGAAGTGAGACTAGAAATAATCCAGTAAGTTGGAACTTCAACGGTTGGAGCGTCGTAAGGTGATAATGTGGCCCCACCTTCAAAAGAGAGGTGGTCTCATGGGCGGCCTCATGTAGCAGCTAGGAAACTCCTTAGGAAGCAACTAATAAATCTTCTAAAACTAACCGCCCACACCATTTTCCCATCTCTATGGTCTACCTAGAGGATTCTATGACAATCAATGTCCACTAAAGTGCTATGGTGGAGACTGGTGCACACCAGGCTTGACTTACTAGACATAGGGCACATTCAGGTGGCAGAGAGGGTGGACTTTCATCCTCGACATGTGTACCTAACAACCATGGATATTTATGCATGCCAATGGGGTGGTATGAAGAACCACATATTCTTGTGAATTGGATGCTTTTCTAGGAGCACGACCCAGAAAAACTGACATCTGAGGATGACGACAATGAGTAAGAAGAAGAATGGGAGGAAGAGGAAGAATAATAATAATAATAAGAGGAAGAGGGAGAAGAGGAAGCTGGAAGTGAGGGACCTTAGGGGACAACAACCTGCCAGGTAATCCCACATGAGAGTGGAGAAATCACAATCTTTGACACGAAACTGGATGAACAACTTGAGGTGAGTCTCGGCTCTTATCTCCACCGGTATTTCTATTTTCGTAATTTGAATCCACTTACCAAACTTTGCACTATTTAAGAACTCATTGATGCTGATAGCTAGGAAGTTCTCTTTGTAGGGGATGAGAATGTACCCATGGATGTGGAAAGACATCCTCATGAATCTACATCATTTATTGTAGAAACTATGAAATGTGTTCCATGCACTTCTCTGCAAATTTCGTCAACCAGGGTCGAAACGTTTGCAGTGTGATTCTACATTTTTCATGGGGGTAAGTGACGGTAGCGAAGGCACCAACCCAAAGAGTCGGGACCATCGCCCGACACTGATCCCAAGAAGGGGTGTGGGGGTGAAACCCCCACATTATAGAGCAAGAAAATTTGGATGTGTCCCATCAAGCGGCATAGAACTATGATGGTTCAGATTCATTTCACAAGGATACATATGTAGGCCATTTTATGGGTATGATCCCAATATAAAAACAAGTCTTAGTTTCACTGGATGATAATAAATTCTAGAGTGCCCTACTGAGGGAATTAAAAACCAGTATCATCGTAATGATGATTAAATGAATCTTTAAATAGTATATTAGAGGATACCATTGATGGAGAACCTCGAGTACATATGGATATCTCCATTAATGAAGAACTTTGAATGTATACTGATGATTATAAATTTTACACATGTTAATAAGTGATTTCAAATTCCAAGGGAAACTTATGTTATACTTGGTGAATTAAAAAGGATTTATGAAAATATCTTAAATTTATAAAGAGAGTCCCAGAGTAGACAAAAATTCCCCCCAAAAGGGTGTGATGAGTCCAACCTCCCATCCTATCAACCAATTCATGTTCCTAAGTATCGTAAAGCTTAAAATTAATGGATGCTTGCCTTTGGAAAGCAGGTCCACTTTGGATAAAGAACTGTTGGAATTTTACAGTTACCTAAATAAATCCAATGGAAATTGTCTTGAAGAAGTGATTATTAAAACTAGAACATACGTTTCAAGGAACTACGAAATAGGGATCGAGCAGGGTGGAGGACCGACCATGACTGCAGTGGGAAAAGGACCAGTTGCGATTGAAGTGGGTAGTGGAGAGCTAGCTGGAGGGGCTAAAATGATGACCTTTCAGTCTTAGGATATTCCTGTCCCTCATAAGGATCCATTTCTGATCATTTAATTAACAAGCACTAATGGATATCCTGTGGTGGCAGATCCTACTGTGACTCAGGAACTGGATACTGCTGCACTTGATTCTTCTAAGTTTCTACCATTTCATGCTCAAATATTTTATTAGAGAAATCAACTAACCAAGATATAAATCCCCAATATAGTGATCACAAGACTAGAATCTCGGTAGACTATCGAGTCCGGAACATCTATAAGAGCTCTACCAATGATTCCACCAGCTTGTGTAGAACCATCATTAAAATTGGTCCAGCCCTAGCACCCAATGAGCAAGGAGATGTAACGATGGGTGATGATACCGCCAGGGTTGAGCTCCAGGATGGTGAGGGTGAGGTCATTGAATAAGAAAGGATGCTATAAGAGGACCCATCCACTGAACTCCTGGCTATTCTTCTTGAGTACAAGCTTGAATATCCTGAGGAGATGGATGAATCCAATCCTGAAATGGCTGAGGAGAGTCACATGACATACACAAGGCATGAAAGTGCATCAAACACTTCCTTATTCAATCAGAGGCAGAATAGATGAGTTGGATGGGATCACTTCGTACATGGATACACTTTCTCTACGTCAGATGGGTGGATGCCCTCCGTATTCATATAATAATACATGATTATATGGATGAGAAGATGCGAGATAGTATCCAATGCTCTAATATTTCACAGTGTTGGGAGAAATCAGAGAATATCCAGAAGCTTCTTGCGGTTGAGCTGTAATTCTGATGCCTTGAAGAGCAGGAAAATGAATGAGATGCATTTATCACAAGCCAATATGATCTCATTGAATAGTTGAAATCCAAACTGGAAGATGTCCTAGAGAAAGAAATGTAGGAAACCCATCAAATAACCAAGATCCAAGATGAGCGGGAATGAATGAAAACCAGAAAGAATGAGCTTCACTCCATGGTAGTTGGTAAATAAAAGGAGGTCAGGGAGTGGGAAACAATTTTCAAGGCTACCAGTCAGAAGGTGGCAGTACTGGAGCAATCCATTAAAGGTGATGATCCATAAGAGCCGCGTTTCAGCTAGACCCATGAAACACATTTCCTTCTTTGTTTACCCATCACAAACTGTGTGTATGGATATATTGTTTTCTTTCCTATTTTAGTTAGTGCATCTCAATCATGATTGTGTAATGAATAGTGATTGATCCCTAATCTTATGTGGGTCATACCTGGTGTGAGAAACAAAGTAGGACTACAAAATCATCCACTTTTTGTATGAGAGTACAAACTAAACATCGAATACTCATGGTCTATTGTTGTCAACTGACTACTAGAACTATTTCGGTAGAGAGAGTCCATGACTGGAGGGTATGGTTCCCAAAGCAGTCAAATTGTCTTTCTAAATGTGCTCTAGTGCCTGAGTGGGGTAACTCCAAGGGTTTTAGGATCAATCCGAACAAAGGGGAATGAAGAGTGTGAATCACAATACCCAACATTTCTAACTAAATGAGGGAGAAATGATGATAGAGGGTAACCGTTGACCGTATTTGAATCACAAAATCCATATCACATTAGTCTAGACTGGGGACAAACAAATGAGGTCCAAACGCTAACCATATCAAAAAACATGGGGCCAAACTCGAAATGTCATCTAATTCATTATGCAACGTTGACCCCAGATGGTAGGTGAGCCAAAATGGAATAGGAACAAACTGTTAGGGGGTTCTATTAGACATTAAATAAGATTAGGATCCAAATAAAGGGTACGCAAAGCGTGAATATGGAGTGATGAGTTTTATGAATGGATTACAGCACTCACGAAACCACACCACTATGAAGAAACCACATTGGGTGAATGTATTGGTCTTAATAATGATCAAACCTACTCCAAAAAGGGCCTTCTCTAGTGAGGTACAATAATTCCTTGTAGTTTTACGTCATGAAAACGAGGATGATAGAAACATAGTTTAGCGTCGTATGATACAGACATAATGGATCTTAGTTTATAGCCATAGATCTTGGACTATAGTTAGAGGCAAAGTTCCCTGAAGGTTAATCAACCTGGGCTGGGCCCATTATCAAAATGTCTGAAACCAAAATGGGGTGATTTACTCTTAAGATAGAAACATTATAGTTGTTATGTAGTTTAATTTCATGCGAACATAGATGGTAAGGATCTTAGTTTAAGGTCATAGAGCTCAGACCATTCTATGGATGGACCCAGATGTGAAGTACCCAGGTGTCACTACGTATCTCACAGGGGTGAGAATCAGGCCACATGTAGTTCTGGAATGTGGCATAGAAGAGGCCCAATGAAAAAGGGGAAACATCTTCTTGAATGAAGACATTATGCGACTAGGTATTTTATCAATGAAAAAACTGGATGTATAAGGCATAGTTTAACATCATATGTCGAGGAAATAAATGATATTAGTTTATGATCATATAGCTTAGACCAAAAGTTGAATATTACCAAAGTAGAAATATGCGAAAGTGTGCCAATAAACAACTTTACGTGAATGGGGACAAGGTAGTTCACACCACATTACAAATTTCTAAGAGAACACACATAATTTTAAAGTCATGATGCCAGGACTAGGGGAATGAAGCTCCCAGTTTATGGTCATAGAGTTTAGACTAAGAGGAAGTGTGACTCTTCCCTGTAGGCACAAACCTTACCCAAATCCCTAATCCCACATGAGACATGATCAGTGTGGGAAAAGGGTGGATAAGATATTTACAACACATGGAATAACATTATAGGGGATGAAGGTGAGGAGTCAAGGGTGACCCCACAATACTTGTTCATCCTCCCAGCATACAAAGCTGTACGAAGGGATAACACCGAGGGTGTCGAAATTCTGTCTGAACATGATGAGATGGAATGGGATGTGAATCAAAAGACCATTATTTAGGGCATAATGGGGTCGGCGTAATGATGGGGGATATTTTTTTACCATATTTGAAGAACAATATCCATATCATGTGGCCTGAAATGGGAACTAACACCCAAGGGTCAGCCGCTGACCATATTCGAAATGTGAAAGTTGTCTAAAAATTTCATTTGAAATCCTTCAAAATGTTGGCCCAAAAAGGTAGGTGAGTTTTAAGTCTAATAATTCATACTATTTGGGGGACCTTTTGGACTTGATAAATGATA